>OY748329.1:34352278-34973528 GCA_963556525.1 Cochlearia excelsa | reverse complement strand
CAACTTAAGTGAGAATATTAGCGTATACAACCATACTTAATATGTTATTATTCCTTTTATATTTTCAACCATTTATGTACTCTAAAGTAACTAAATTAGGCTAAAAATCTTATATAAATTAGGTCACTATACTTCAAAATTTCACGAATAAAAACAACTATTCGTACAAATTTGCTTCTCTAACAACAAATTTTTACATTAGCTTTTGATGAAGCATCAAAATATTTATCTTCAATAAATGACAAAAAAATGTATAACATTCTAATTTTAATCCTCAAGAGAAAAACCTTGAATACATGTTTGAAAACAACCGGTAACCTCTTCAACATTGCGGGGTACCATGCGTTTTCATCGTATTTATAATGGTCTATCGATTTTAAACATTGGAGACTCAAAATCAGGAAAACTAAAATGCCAAAACACATGCCTTAGAGTTTTGATGTACAATAAATTCGTTTTTTCGATCTGTAGATATGTTTCCCCCTTTAAACTATTGTGAAAGTTGGTGTTGCATCATACTTTCTTTTCTCATTTGTCTTCAATGAATATCTTGTTAATAAAATCTCTAAACCTTCGAGAATAAAGCTTAGGATCAACAGCTGATATTGAAGTTGGATCAGTATGGAGTGATTTGTATGCATGCTCCAACTTTTTGGTGATATCATAGTCCTGAAGAATGTCGATAATACCGAAATAAAGTATCACATCAACGACATCTTTCTCCGTATTTTTGGAATTTGAGTTGTCATGGTCGTCTTCTTCACACGATTCTTTCTCGAATCGGCTTACTTGCTCGGCTTTGGCGGGTGTACTTTCACCTAGTCTTAGCAATGGTCCATTACTACATTTGCAGAAACATAAATAAAAAAGAAATATATTATCAAGAAAATTTTGAGCTTTGCTTGAGTTTAATATGATTTTGAGTAAATTATGAATTTTGTGATGATTTTTCATTATACAAAATTTCAATGTCACCTAAAACACTATTTATTTGAATCTTTTTCTATTTTTAACTAAAACATCTTGAAACCACTAATTAATAATCCCACCATTATTTTCCTAAACATAATTGTAGATCTCCAAGGGTGACCAAAAAAAAAATTGTAGATCTTAAAGTACATTTTAATATCATTAGTCAAATAACACTAGTTTTAAAAGAATTTCTCAAATTATTATCTGAATAACACATAAGTTATCGTTGCAATCCAAAACTTCTCAAATAAGTGATTGAATACAACTCCCTCATTATAGATTGTTTGGAAAGGTTGCCTTCAAATTAAGATTTTAGTGAATCATATTTTTAAATTTCAAAGAACATTGATTTTGCATCAAGTATTTAATGTTTCACGTCAGTTCAATTCGATTATAATTTTCAAAAAAAAATTGACTCGTGGATATAGAAAAATGAACCCATTTAGACAAAAAAAAAACCATTAAAACTTTATTAAGATCCATTAATCACTCTTAAGAAAGTGGAATTAAACCAGTAAAATTATATGGTAAGAGAAAATACCTAGTTTGTGTGACAGAATCCATATTTGGAAGTGAATTATATCCTCTCATTAATTTATCCTCTTGTTCTCGACGACCTAAATAAAATCAAATAGTTAATTTCTTGTTAAAATCACCCAAAACCTTAAAATTAAATCGAACAAAACGTAGCAAAGATAGAAATGTAAATACCGATGCCTAAAGAAATATCGTCATGAAAATGTAGACCAATCAAGAGACTATAGTCCATAATCCTCTCGGCTTCAAGAAACTCACAATCGATATCGATTTGGTTTATAAATGCATGAAACCACGAGGTTTCGAGCCGAAACACATATTTAAGATCCAAGTCTTTTAGTGTTGTTGTCTCACTTATTTCGCCTTCATCTTTGTCGATAGTACGACCGTGTGATGAACCTTTTAAATCGAACCGTTTGTGTATTCGATATTCCGAACAAAATAAATTGCCCATAACCATAAACCTAGTCTGTTTTTTTTTTGGTTTTTCACATAAAAAATGTTAGCATATGATCTTATAATTATTTGATTTATGTGTATAAACTTGTACTAGAATGTTTTTCACCTACCTTTTGGCCTCCTACCGGTTTGACGCAATGTACACCGAAAAATTTGGTGACTAATGAGTTTTTGTACTTGGAAACATGCTCAAAATAAGTTGGGAGCATCTTAAGTAATACCTAAGCATATGGTTTTAAAAGGTCAAAATTATATTGTGTTATTGAAAGTGAAGCAAGAAAAGATACACAATTTTTCAAGGTTTTTCGGTTAAAATTATCATTACAAGTTTTTATGCCTATATTATATTTGAAAATTAAAATAGTTACCTTAATTTCGGATTTCTTCATGGTTTTGATCATGAATCGTTCGTCTTGAGTCAAGTAAAAAGAGCTCCCGCTCTTTCCGGGAGAGGAAAATTCCCGAAGAGATTCATTTCCGCAAATAGCGAGCATGTAGTCTGCCGGATCGATTGTAAATAACTCTCTTAGATGCCTAATTCACCAAAAAAACAACCCAAAATCTCAGAAATCGCGAAAATTTCATAGTCCGGACGATTAGTATATTTCGCTTATTTACCTAAACACAATGGGACAATAGTCTTTCCATTTAAACTCAACCGACAAATGAGGAGGCGTAAACTTCGATCCTTCGGTCGGAAACCTAGTCCATTGCTTATCCTTTGGATCAAAATCACAATGCCTAAGTTCTCTCAAAACCGAAGCGTGTTTCCCGACAGAATACCTTATCCCAAGTTGAAGATTCAACATCAATTCGTAGTTCTTATGCTCAGACGTAACGGTTCGCCCCGGTTTCTTACAATCTCCTTCGTCTAACCACCTTGGACTTTGTTGCAAACTCATCACACCACCGCCACCTCCACCATTTTCCAGTAGCAACGGGCTTCTTGCCCACTCATACTCACCGCACCCGCTAGTATCCGACTCGCTCGTGTACGAACTCAACATCGACCCCGCCTCGACATTATCACACGAGGACATATCCTCCAATTCCGATATACAAATCCTCGGAAAATTTGTTGTTTTTGACAATGTCTCGACGGAAGAAAGCTTTTGTTGAACAATATCGTCATCTCTCTTCTTGTTTTTTCTTCCCCAGACACTACTCTTCTCTTCGCTCCAACTCAAAACTCCTTTACCAACGGGCGCTCCGTTATCCCATAACCCTTCGTAACGGTTTCCGTTAGCCCACGTCATCGTTCCTTTCCCGGATATGACGCCATTTTTCCATTCGCCTACGTATTCGTTCCCGTCGCTCCACACGTAACGTCCGTTACCGTCTTGTAGGTTAGCTTTCCAATTACCTTGATAAACGTCACCGTTCGCGTAACGTTTTTCGCCGTAACCGTGTTTTCTACCCCAGAGCCAGTGTCCTCTATACGTGTCGCCGTCGATTCCTATAAACGTTCCTTCGCCGTCCATACGACCGTCTTTGAACTGACCTTCGTAGGTCGCTCCCGACGGCCAAGAGAATCGCCCTTTGCCGCTCGCTTTGCCACGTGTCCACTCGCCTTCGTACATACAACCATCTGACCAAAGATACTTACCTGTCCCATGTGGGACCCCTGCGGTTAAACCGCCTTTGTATAGGTCACCGTTCTTTAATACTTTTTCTACTATTTTGATCTCCGCAGATGCCACGTCACTCGACACGTCACTTGTCGTGGGGACCACTCGCCGGGAGCTTTGTTTGTATTTCATGCGTCCGTCTGATGATTGGCCTTTGTTCAGATTCTCCTCCGTGAAGAGAAACACCGTTTCTTGCATTTTCTTGTGTTTGTTTAGTTACTTTAGTTTTGCCGTTGACTCCGACATATACATTGACTTTTGGTCTGTCTCTTGTAATAAAAGCATTTAGCGTTCTAGCATTTATGTTCTGTAATAACTATGTAAAAACAAAAGAAAAGTAATTGTGATCAAATATTTAATCTAGAAAGTATTTTGATAATAAAATCTGAATGAATTTATTGTAATCAAATCAGATATAAATAAACCAAAATCGTAAATCGTAAAATTTAATCTGTATTGAACCAAGTATATAGAAAAAATATTATTATTACAAATTATTGTAAATTCTTGATCGAATAAATGTCATCGCATTGATTTTCACTGTAATTTTATTTTATTTTTCTTTTTTGGTACCTTTTTTGTCACTCTTTTTTGGTATCAAAATTGAAGAAAACAAAGCTTATATATTCAAGAACCAATGTCTAGAGATAATGAATGAGATCACATTAAAACTATAATCAATACATCAAAATTAAATATAAAATATCTCAAAACAATAAATAAAAAACATTACCTGAAGAGCAGAAGAGAAGAATATGTATGCCGAAAAAATAAGCTTTTGATGAAAATGGTGAAAGAAGAGAGAAAGATGGTCCAAGGCTAGATTTATCAGAAAATTAGTAAAATGCTATATTCTTGATTATTTATGTAGGCCGGCAATAAAAACTACGTGCTTGCCTCAACCATATAATACTTTAAAAAAAAATCTTATAAAAGTTTTTCTTTATTTCAATAAAATTATGTTATGACTCAAATAAAATCTTGTACATGTTTAATCACAATTAAGAATATGTTTTGGTTTTAGGTGGAAGCTAATAGAAAAATATGTAAACATATAAACAAATGTTTGTGGAACGTGCTTGAAGCTTGTACATCATGTGCAACAAGTCAGAAATGTAGACTACTCTCCTCTCTACTGGGTCACAACTCATAAGTCACAAGTCAAAAAACACCAAAACAAGAATATTATTTATTTGCCATAGTTTAAGGCTTTATAGATCTTAACATGTGATTAGAGAATGCTAATTAGCTGAGTACACTCCAACTTTGAAACATATTGCCGTGGGTGCTAACTAAGGGTGGATGTTTTTTTTTATGGTATATGTTTATAGGACCCGTTCATTTCAAGTTCATTTGGTTTTATTCGAATATGGTTAGGACTCGATATAAATTTTCCAGATGAATTCTCGCGCAATGCGCCGGAAAATCTATTATATAATAACACAATGTTCTCTCAACTAATGCATTCACCTATTCATCTAAAATAATAATTACATTATTATTGAAAAACTTATTTTTAATAAAAGTCATTTAGTATTAATAAAATTAACGAAAATCATTTAGTATAATATTTAATATTGATAAGAAAAACATGTATCCTATATAATGAGTGATGAAAACTCTCCTAGTGTTGACATGTCATCACTCCAAATTTATGTCAAATTTATTAATTTTAAAAAATCATGTAACAATTTTAATTATTAATTCATAAAAGTTATTAAATTCCAACTTAATATTAGAATTATTGTTATTATATTTATTAAAATTTGACGTCACAATTTTAATTACTAATTCATAAAAGTTTTTAAATATATGTTTTTATCTTATTGCCTTTGAATATATAAAAGTAATTTCAACTTAATATATGTAAAACCACATCACATAAGTAACAAACAAAATAAAAGGTATACAAAATTTATAAAATTAGTTTGAAAAAAATTAAGCAAAATAAAGAAAAAGAAAACAAATATATACAATTTAGACACTTGGTAAAACAAATACTAAAAACTGTTATTACAACATTCATTTAGGTAAGCAAGGATATGAGAAAAATATATCAATATAGGTAAGAAAACCCATAATACACAAGAAAAATACAACAAAAAGAACATACAAACTATTTAAAATTTGTGAAAAATATACAAAACCATAGAAGGAGGGGTTGAAAGGGTGTAGTTTTGTGAATTCCTCAACTTTTTATACAAAGGGAGTATTATATTAATTAAGTAAGTTTTCTTATTATTGGTTATATTAAGTAAGGTGGTTATTATATATGATACACGTACTATTTTGATGATATAAATTTTTTATTTACAATCGTAGAGATAAAATGTATGCAACGGAAATTGTGCCCATGTTTTAAATATTATTTTGAATGTTTTTTCATTTCTATTTTGATTTTAACATTTTTTTAAATATTGTATTATAATCCTACGTATACGCGGGTCTTTATATAGTATTTTATATTTATATAAACTGCTCAAAAGTTACACAATAACCATATGAGTTGCAATTACAACTATTAAATCTTCCGTAATTAGTTTCATATAGCGAAGAATAATAATCTTTGTGGAACAACAATTCGTTCAAATACACCTTGATTTCAAAACCACAAGGATTTTGTTAAATTAGCAAACATGACAAGATTTTTAAGGTATTCATGAGTTCCTACATTTAATATATATATATATATATTTATTGTACAAAATATTTTTTATAATATCTATATAACATTGTTTATCATACACTAGATGAAATCCCGCGTAATACGCGGATAAATTACATAAAAACATTTAATAATTATATATTAATATATAATTTTTGGGAGAATCACAAAACTACACCTTTTGAATTACATTTCACAAAACTACACCATTTCCAAAATACTTCACAAAACTACACCTAAACACTCAAAATTAAATTCAAATAAACTCTACCCAAACAATTCTACCTCCTTAATACTATACCCTAAACATTAATTAGCGAACCCAAATGAAAAAAATTTAATTTTGGTAATTTTTTAAAGGTTAAATCATGCTTTTAAAATTTTGAAAGGGTGTAAATATGTGAAAATATTAAATTAGGAGTAGTTTTGTAAAGAATGGGTTGAAAGGGTGTAGATTTGTGAATTCCTCATAATTTTATTAAATTTGTATAGTTATAGTTAGATTTAAACGAAAATTGATATTATACCCGTTATTTTATTAACAAATAATATAAAAGACACACAATATATCAGGTAATAGTAAATAATTGATTTTTACTTTTTCCAACAATTAAGAAATAAAATAACACATTTTTTGTTTTATTACATTGCTTTGGTTATTACCAGAAAAAAAATATTTTAAATTAATAATTAGATAGTGGATCGATGAAATAACAAATAAGTTATCATAGAGATTTTCATTATTTTTCAAGTAATTTTACGTTTTTTATTTTGTTTTATTGATTATTTTTAAAAATATTGTTAAATTTTTCTTTTTCTATGTTATTTTCCTTATTTGTGATTTTTTTTTTTTAATTATTTGATAATTAATGTTAAGTTTTTTATTTTTGATTATTTTCCTTATTTTTGTTTTTTCTCAATATTGTTAAGTTTCTATTTTATAAAATATATATGTATCAAATTTAATACACATGTCATGATCTCAACTAACCATTACAAATGTTACGATCTGGTGAGTTATAATTTTGCATACGTGTCGAGCTCACGTTAAACGAGGTCACTTTTATATAATAAGATTTCTGTTGACGCGGGTCCTCGCGTAATCACGACGAAGGATTATTTTTTTAAATATGTTTCCTTTTTTATATACAAAACTATTTAGAGTAATGTGTTTTAGTTGCCTTTTTTATATACTAAACTAATTAGAGATTGATTAGTTTTTTTTCCTTTCTAAAAATAATGAGTTTCATTTTATTAGATTTCATTTTAAAGGTTTTTTCCTTCTTCTTTTTCTTCTTTTAAAATTATTTAAATTTTCCATTTTTTAAATTTTCCATTTTTCCTTCTTCTTTTATTCTTTTTTTAAGAAGATTACTTATTTGAAAAATGACAAATGTCACAATCTAAATTAAATGTGATACGTGTCACGATCTGGTGAGTTATAATTTTATACAAAACGAATTAGAGTAATGTGTTTTAGTTGTCTTTTTATATATTAAACTAATTAGAGATTGGTTTGTTTATTTTTTTCTCCTTTCTAAAAATAATGAGTTTCATTTTATTAGATTTCATTTTTAAGGTTTTTTCCTTCTTTTAAATTATTTAAATTTTCCATTTTTCCTTCTTCTTTTGTTTTTTTTAAGAAGATTACATATTTTAAAAATTACAAATGTCACGATCTAAATTAAATGTGATACGTGTTACGATCTGGTGAGTTATAATTTTACGCGCTCTCTTTTATATAATAAAATATCTAATTAGATATATAAAAAATCTGGATAAATTCGGTGTTCGAAGTGATATTTTTCCCACGCTTTGAAAGTTATTCGAATTTATTGTTAGAAAGATATGTTTTCTAAACATAAATTATAATCTAATTTTGATTGAGGAATTCAAGTGCACATTTTCAACCATACCTTCACAAGACTACATCTAATTTAATATTTTAACATATTTACACCCTTTCAAAATTTTAAATGGTTGATTTACTCTTTAAAAAGTTATTTAAATTAAAATCCTTTTTTTGGTTCACTAATTTGTGTTTAGGTTATAATATTAAAGGGGTATATTTGTGTGGGTATGACTTATTTAGATTTAATTTTGAGTGTTTAATGTAGTTTTGAAAAGTGAAATGATGTAGTTTTGTGAAATGAAATTCAAAAGGTGTATTCTGTAATTGTCCCATTTTTATTTTGTTTTGCTTATTACATATTTTGTGTATTATAATTAATAAAATTGAAACTGATGCAATTACCCTAGATTTGATTCAGTCATTGTCTTTTGAAAAAGATATTTTACTAATACGTATAAAATATATCAAAATAATTATTCAAATTTTACTTAAAACTAATGATTAACGATACTGAATTTTTTTAGTTACGAGATATTTGTTTAGTTAGTTTTGACGACCTGATTTAATAGCCTTCGATAAATAATACACGTTCCATAATTTGACATTTAATTCATAAACATATACTATTTATATATGACTGAATGAGCAATAATAATATTAGTTACATATAATCCAAATAAAAATTAGAAAAAATTGAGACAAATTAATTAGAAGAAAAAACAAAATTAAATAAATAGGTGGTAGAGATAATATTAGTAGTTACATATATTTTATTGAGAAATTCACAAAACTACACCTTTTCAACCCTCCCTTCACAAAACTACACCTAATTCAATATTTTCACAAATTTACACCCTTTCAAAATTTTAAAAGCTTGATTTACCCTTTTAAAAATTACCAAAATAAAAAAAAATTCATTTGGGTTCGCTAATTAGTGTTTAGGGTATAGTATTAAGGGTGTAGTTTTGTGAAGTAATTTTGAAATGGTGTAGTTTTGTGAAATGTAATTCAAATAGTGTAGTTTTGTGATTCTCCCTATTTTATTTTATTTTATTTATTTCACGAGTAATATTATTTTGATTTAATATTATTTTTAAAAAAGGAGTTTTTAGTTTTTTGACAGTTAACATTATATCTAATATTGATAAAAAAACTTTGGATATATAAAAATAAATAAAAAAATTCAAGAATGAAAATTTGGGATGCAAATACTCCATATTTTTACATATAAATCTTATATAATAAGATTGAAAGTTTTTTTTAACTTGCAATCTCGTGGTGACAAGTGTCCACCTAAACTTTTGACATTTGTCTTAATGTTTACTCATTTTTAATTAATTTAAAGAATCTTTTTTGGTAAATAATTTAAAATAACATGTTAAGCTTATAAATAAAATAAAATCAATTTATGTTACAATTATGATTAATTTTACTCATAAGTCAAAATAAACTATAATTGTCAGAAATTATTATATTTCGTATCAAAATGTTATTTAGTATTAATTTTGTGCCATATGATATAGTTTTATTATAGGTAAACAAATATTGTATTGTTTTTTCCTATTTTTATTTTAAGCTGGAAATATATCTTTGTGTTTTTAAAAATATGTTGAGCTATGACTCAATAACCAATGATGCAAAATAAATATTTATGTAATTGATCATTACATATATTTTATTTTGGTCAAGTGATATACTTTTCATGTGATGTAGAATTAAAATTGTCAAAGAAAATAATAATTCTCATGATAAAAATAATTAAATTTTGGTCATATAAAAATCTTCTTCTTAAATTGAATTAATAAATAATTTTATCATTCAATTGTATAACCACCAAGTTTGACATAAAGTTATATGTTAAATGTGAGTCTTGGTGGTGTTATAGACTACATGGTGAAACCAAAAAGTCTTGCATCATCTCCTATATATGTAGCAAAATCCAGCATTTTTTAACCACTGATGCAAAATAAATCTTTATGTAATTGATCATTACATATATTTTATTTTGGTCAAGCGGTATATTTTTCATGTGATGGAGAATTAAATTGGTGAAAGAAAATAATAATTCTCATGATAAAAAGAATTAAATTTTGGTCAAATAAAAATCTTCTTCTTAAATTGAATTAATAAATGATTTTATTATTCAATGGTGTAACCACCAAGTTTGACATTAAATTACATGTTAAATGTGAGTATTGGTGGTGAAACCAAAGAGTTGCATCATCTTCTATATACAAAATCCATCATTTTTAACCAATGATGCAAAATAAATATTTATGTAATTGATCATTACATATATTTTATTCTCGTCAAATGATATATTTTTCATGTGATGAATATTTAAAATTGGTCAAAGAAAATAATAATTCTCGTGATAAAAATAATTAAGTTTTGGTCAAATAAAAATATTCTTCTTAAATTGAATTAATAAATTATTGACATTAACTTATATGTTAAATGTGAGTATTGGTGGTGTTATGGACTACATGGTGAAACCTAAAAGTATTGCATATTGTCCTATATAAGGAGAAAAATGAAAAATCCATCATTTTTAGATACCATACACATATTTTCTATTTATTCTTTTCTTTTTATTTATATCTTTGTGTGAGAGTATAACACAAATATAGAGATCGAGAGATTATGCTTTCGAGCGATCCGAATCATATGAATTATGTGGTTGTATCTTGCAATTCAGAACTTCATGTCACACTAAGTGACATTTCCAAAAGAAAGGAAAGAGTGTTACTCGCCTTCGCAAACCCACTTATTTTTCTAATTTTTGTATCATTGTTTTTGTCATTTTAATTTAATTACCAAAGTTTTATTTACAAATATTAGGTTTGTCATATTGTTGTAATAAAATTTCTATATATATACATGTTTTATATCATTAACCGGCGCAACGCCCGAGTTTTTCCCTAGTAATATATAAATTGTGAAACTTGTATAAAGATCATTCATGCACTTATGACCACTCATATTGCTTAAAATTTAGTTTAGAGTCCTAGAAAACACATTGTGTTTCATAAGTTCGTGAAAATGCGTGCAAAGTGAGTTTAGACACATATAAGCATTCATATCGTATAAAACATGGGTTTGAGTCTTAGAATATGTATTGTTAAATATTCCGTAAATTCGTGAATCTTGTATATAGTTCATTGAGCACTTGTTAGCACGCGTATCGTATAAAATTTGAGTTTGAGTTTTAGAAAAAGTTTTTAGATGTTTCATAAGTTGGTGATACTTGTACAAAGATCATTTATGCACTTATAAGCAGTAATATTTCATAAAACTATGGTTTGAATCATAAAAACGCTTTGTTAGATATTTTGTAAGTTCGTGTACAAAGATCACCGAGGCTCTTATAAGCACTCGCGTTGCTTAAATCTATTAAATCTTAGTCCTAGAAAAACAAGTAGTTAAATATTTCATAAGTTTTAGTAAAAATATCATAAATATAGTACAATATTGAATTAAGTAGTCTGTGAAGGAAATGATGAAATGATTTAGTTTTGTGAATTCCACAAAAAATACTAGTAATATTTATCGTGGTGTATCATAATAATTAGATAAATTCACAAAACTACATCATTTCATCATTTCCTTCACAAAATCTACCTAATTCAATACTTTTTTATATTTACACCATTTTAATTTAAAAGGTTGATTTACCCTTTAAAAATTTACCAAAATTAAATTTCTTACATTTGGGTTCTGATTAGTGTTCATCGTATAGTATTAAAGGGTTGTGATTGTGTGGGTAAGGTTTATTTGAATTTAATTTTGAACATTTAGGTGTAGTGTTGTAAAATGACTTTTAAATAGTGTAATTTTATGAAATGCAATTCAAATGGTGTAGTTTTATAGTTCATCCTAATAAATATATAGATATAAATAAAATTATTTGAAAAGAAAGACCGTGGTGTACCATAGTAAGTACAGT
Source organism: Cochlearia excelsa (assembly GCA_963556525.1). Lineage (NCBI taxonomy): Eukaryota > Viridiplantae > Streptophyta > Magnoliopsida > Brassicales > Brassicaceae > Cochlearia > Cochlearia excelsa. The sequence continues at coordinate 34,961,469 of OY748329.1, read as the reverse complement.
AGAACTTCATTAAATTAATAATCACTATAAATTAATAAAATCTTCTAATCCCAAGTTGGGGCAATGTATAAATAAACCAATTTTGATAAATAAATAAGATAATAAGTTTTTTTTAAAATTCCATCCTGATAATCTTAAAAGTTATCCAACATTTCAAAAGAGATCTTTTCATTCTCAATAATAGTTTCAGTGTATTCAACTCTGATCTATAGTAAGGGAGCGGAGTCCAGTAGTTAAATTACTTTATTTAGTAAATGAATACAATGTCTATGTAAGAATATGGTCTCAATAATACCATAATTTAATAATTACTATTCATACATACATTTATATATCTATGATGTAACTCTTTGCATATCTGATCAGTCATGGTCACTTTCGCAATACTTTTTACATAAGTCATTGTTATGATTTGTGTAAAGTATCAAAAATAAATATTTATAATAATAATAATTTTTGAAAATTTAATACTAACTGAATATGATATATATAAACGCTAAATTTTAAAAGAAAAGTTTTACCTTTAAATAAAAGAAATTATGTAGCTAAAAGTATAAAATATATTCAACAAAATATTTTTCTTTTTAGTTAAAATATTTTATATGAATTAATAAGTATTAAGTTATAGTGTAAATTAATATCACTATAAATAAATAAATTTCCTAGTCCCAACGCTATTAATTTAAAGACTTATTCAAGATCTCATACCAGCAAAACAACAACAAATATATTGACACTTACGTATTGAGGAGTTGAGGTTTAATTTTGAAAGTTTATTAAAATTTTATGGTATTGCAGTCTAAAATGCATTTTGATGGTATTTCAAGAAGAAAAAAACTTAACGTGTTATTTTGGTCATCTCGATATGACCCCTTCCAATAGTTTTGGAATTGGGAATTTATATCTCTAGGATGTTTTATTATTTATAGATTTTGAACGACAAACATGGGCATTTATTTCTTGCTATACATGAACATATGGTGCGTTACATACCGATTTGTTTCAGGGAAAACGACACCACTTTATTCTGTTTCCTTGGTCGTTTAATTATTACAACATGACCATATTATATAATTAAAGAGAGGAATATAAATCTCTATCTTTGAAAAGAAACACTCGGAGACACAAAAGTATGAGAGAAAACATTTCTTAAGAAAAGTGTTTGTTTCCTTATGAAAACCCATTCCCTAAGAGTTTAGTATTTTTGAAGCTTAAAATAGAGCTTATTTACCTTCTTGTGACCTTTCTGTATTTATTCTTCATATGTAATCTAGTAGGCTAGGTAGCTAGGAATTTTTCTAATTTAGGTGATCTTATATAAAATTCGACTAATTTCATAAATTTATGTTTGAGGGATACATATATAAAGAATATATATATATATATATACATAGAAAAATGAAGCAACAGAAAACTTCATTTTTATAAAATTGGTAAAATATGAAATAGGTGGTTTATATCTAAGATATATTACAATAATAAAATGTTTCACATGATCAAGTTCAAACCATCGTAAAATCAATATAAATATTCTATTAACTTATAGGAATATTGTCCAATTAGACCATTTTTACAAAAATAACGAAAGAATAGACCATATACTATTTACAATTGTTAATAAGACCGTAGGACCCGCCAAAAAACACTATTCACATTTTGTAGATTTACCAAAACAGGTATATAATCACCATATATTACTATTGTGTCATTGTTGATTATTTTTTTTTCCCTCTTTCCTTTTTATTTCTTCCTGTTTTTTCATTTCTCTCTTTTCTTTATTTCTCTCTCCCTTTTTTCATTTTCTCTTTTGTCTCTTCTCTCTTGTTTTAAAACTTTTGATAATTTATTATTGAGTTTAATTTGCAAATTTTAAAAACATAATAGTCTAACCAGGTGTACAGTTTTTTCTGTCAAGTTTTATATGTACATACGAATTACAATACAATGGACAATACTACTTTATAGTAACTATACAATTTGAAGATAATAATCCAATGAACAATATGAGTGTAATTACAAAAAACATTCATTTGTACACCAAAAAAAAGGAAGAGAGAAAAAGAAAAAAAAGTGAGAAAAATAAAAAAAATACAATTGATAATTAACGAAAAGTGAAAAGAAAAGAGATAAAGACAAAAAATATATATAAATACATACTCTCACTCATTCGAACATACATATGTACATATACATATATTTTTTCTTTTTTATTCTCTTTTGTATCTCTCATTTTCTTTCTCTATTTCACCTAACTCATCAAAAATATACATATTTACTAGGATTTAACCCGTGGTACACCACGGGTTTATGTTTTTTACAAATAGTTTTATATATATACAATTAATTTAGAAGTTTGTAATATTCTTTCTGTTTTTTGTAAAATAAATAAAAATATTCAGAATCTCTAAAGAGTATTTTGTTATTTTATTGTTTATGCAAATAAATATATAAAGATATTAGATTTTATATAGCAAAATCTTAATATAATTTGTAAGTTGGTTTATTCCAAACTATTATAAACTATAAAAATTTATTTTATTATATTTAGGGATGGACAAAACTTCCGAATCCGAAATACCGAACCCAAACCAAACCGAAATCCCCAAATCAATACTGATCCTAAAAACAAATAACTCGAATGTATAGGGAAATTTACTACCATAATACCCGAAATAATGTTGTAGAACTAAACTAAAATACTCTAACTACCCAAAAAATATTTAAAATAATAATAATTATAATTATATTTGAAGTACATAATTGGAACCAAACCGAAATTAAAGAACCGAAACCGTTCCAAAAATAAATAACCCGAACGAATAGAAAAATTTACTACTCGAAAACCCGAGCTAAAACAAATTTCTAGATTTGAACCCGAAGTACCCAAAATTTGTTTATGATAAAGTTTAATCATTATTTTCAAACTTCTTGTGATTTATCTAGAATTTTTCCGAAACCGAACCCGTTAATAAATAATTGTTATGCTTAATGTTAATTGATTTAAACAAACTTTATCTATGTTCAATATAAATGTTTATTAACATCTAAAATATTAATATAAATAGAAACTTATAATATGGACAATGATTATATATAAAAACTAAACTATATACTTTTAAAAAAATATTTATATTCTGAAAATTTGTCAAAAGCTTATATACTAATATAGATTATACATTCATACTTTTCAAAAGCTTATATACTAATATAGATTATACATTCATACTTTTCAAAAGCTGTCAACATTAAATGCACATCTTGAGTTTTATTCCACTTTTTTCTCTCTTCTTCCATTTTCTTTCTTGTTTTTTTCTCTTTTTTATTCATGTTATTTTTACTTTCTTCCTCTTCTCTCTATTTATATTTCTTTCTATTTTCTCTTTTTCATTTTCTCTTCATTTCTCTCTTTTTTTCTTTTCTTCACCCTTGAATTTTTTTGGTTCTTTCTCTTTTCTCTTGATTTTACGAATTTCGCGACTTAACTTGGTGAGTTTAATCCGCTAATTTTTTATAATAGTCTAAGAGGACAATTTTTTTGAAAGTATTTAAAAACTAGTCTATTTACTGTGGACAACAATGAGACCCATCATAATTTCAGAATTGATGGTTATGGTAAAGTCTTTTATGAGTATAATATATATATATATATAATTTACAAGAATGAAATCCTTACATTTCTCTTTTTCCTCTTCTTTCCACATCTTTCACGTTTTTTATTTTCATTATTGTTTTTTTTCTCTCTTTCTTTATTTTTACTTTTAAAAGATAATGCAAAAATAAATGAGTGGAAGCAGCAACTTTAGACATTGTACAATTTTTCATTAAAATCTTCAGTGTACAGTTGAATAATTTTCGACAGTTTAAATATTGAACTATTTCATGTTGTTCACTATAGTGGATAGTTAAATTATTCATTGGATGATACAAACGAAAAAATATTCACTATCCACCGTACAGAGCTGTACATATCAATATCTATTGTACATAATTGTACAAATCAATTGCACAGTATCCACTATATGTTAGTATCCACCGTACAAAGTTGTACAAATCAGTTGCACAGTTATACTACCCAGTATCCACTAGTTGTACATTTTAGCAGATAATCTAAGTTTATAATTTGACTGTATAATCTAGTGGACATATGAATGACATCCGCTGGACGATTTAGCGGATAATCTGAGTTTATAATTTTACCTTACAATCCAGTGGACATATGAATAACATTCGTTGTACAGTTTAATGAATAATTTGAATTTATAATTTGATCACAGTGGACATGATTTATGATGTCCAATGTACAATTTGGTTTTAAATACAAATAATATTCAATTGTATAATCTCTAAATTTACAATTCTTCGATTTAATTAGGAAGTTTCAAAAATGAATAGAAAGAAATAAGAAAAGAAAAAAACTTAAAAAAGAAACACGAAAAAAAAAAAAAAATAGAGAAAGGTGGTGAGAGGAGAGAGAGAAGTGAATGACGAAGGAAGAAACGATGACGTAAAGAGAAAGAAAAATACTCTTTTCCTCTAAACTGTGCATTAAATGTCATTAAATGTCATTAAATGATGTATATATACATACAAATATATATCCACTCAAAATATATATCGCATATACATACACCAACAATCACAACATCCATTTCGAAATGCCCATTATGGTTTTTTTACAAAAACACATTTATCTTTATTACACAAATACTCTATCTCTATGGGCTGACCCCACAGATCCAATATGCAATAATGAATAGTGAATGGTTTATATTTTACATTTCTTCTGAAAATGGTCTATTTGGACAATTAACCCTTAACTTATTATGAAACATTGACGTATTTTGCGCTGGTTCTATACTAGTTCATTGGATGGTAATATACAAGTTTCTATTTGTTCACGGTTTAAACGAATTAGAGCAATTAAAGACTTCCTTATTTTGTTTTCTTATTTATGATTAACAAATTTTTATAAATTATACTGAATTTTTTAAAAAAAACATTTATTAACTAAACTATATTGTTATTTTAAGAACATATAAATTTTAAAAGACAAACAAATTTAGTTAACTCAAGTTTTGCATGCATGATGGCATCATCATCAATTCATCATCATGTTGACTAATATTAGATATGTTGGAGCAACGAAGAATAATCTTATCTCCTTCGGTACATTTTCACAAAAACAACTTTAAATTTAAAGTATATAAAGATGAAGAGGTTACGAAAGTATGCAAAAGACCTTTGGAAAAGTCAAATTTCTTTTTTTTTATTAGAGGTCGAAGACTGTCATAGAAAAATGTAGAGGAATTCACAAACCTACACCATTTCTTCCATTCTTTTACAAAACTCTATCTAATTCAATTTTTTCATATAAATACAGTCTTTCAAAATTTTAAAAACTTGATTTACCCTTTAAAAAATTACCAAAATTAAAAAATTTTCATTTAAGTTCGCTAATTAGTGTTTAGGGTATAGTATTAAAAGGGTAGGATTGTGTGAATATGGTTTATTTGGATTTAATTTTGAGTGTTTAGGTGTAGTTTTGTGAAGTAATTTTAAAATGGTGTAGTTTTGTAATTCTCCCAAAAATGTATCATCAAAAACTTGATAAAGTTACAAAATCGATTGGCAGTTGGAACGAATAAACTTGAGAATATACAAGACCTGGACCCAAAACCTCATACAATGATGTTGCTAAAAAAATTATTACTAGTTATAACATACAATGTTATAAAAAATATATCATATATAATAAATGACAAGTAATTTGGCTTATGTGTCGCCCAAAGAGAAAATTAAGGAAATTGTTTTATATTTAATTAATTTAATATTTTCGAAAATTGTTTGTAATTATCCCTTTTATTTCTCATAATTTATATTATTTATTAAAAAAATGTACGATGTCTTTTTGGTATTTTAATTTATATTATAATTTAAAATATTTACTTATTACTAGAGAAAATTAAGGAAATTGTTTTATATTTAATAAATTTAATATTTTCAAATGTTATAATTTAAAATTTAAGTTATTACAAATATAAATTACTAATATTTTTATATATTTAGTTAAAATTTGGATAAGTTCGGATATCCGTCCGGGTTTCAGTTTGGATCTGTTCGATTTTTTAGGTTTGAAAGCTAGACCCGTTCTGATATTTTGTCAGTTTCGGTTTGGTTTCTAATATTCGGATCGCGTTTGGTTCGGTTTTTCGGGTCCGGATGCTCATCCATGATGATTCAAGTTGGTCTACAATATTCTAATATTCATGCAAATATTATAAACTTTACTTTTTTTAAAATGTTTGATTGTTATTGATTTATTGATATAAATATGTAAATCTAAATTTTTTATACCACATCATACAATTTTTTTACTTTTGTAAATCTAAAGATATTATAGTTATTAACATCTTCATAAATGAGTTTTTTTCTCTAATTCTTATAAAACTATTTTTGTTGAATATGCATTGTTTTATATCAACCAAATTAACTCATGGATATAAATCTTTCACGTCTTTTGAAGTGTCAATTCTTTTATTTCTTTGAACAAAGGCATACATAGCAAACATATGTTTTTGTAGCGCACACACACTGACACACATACGTTTCTAACAATTTTTTATTCTAACCGTGTGTTTATGGAAAATCTCTAAACAAAAACAAAAAAATAAAAAATAAAGCAAATTTCGTATTTAAATCATACTTAACCCACCATAAAACACAAAACTACAGTATTTGAACTTTGTTCCTTGTTTTCATTCTTTTTTATTGATAATCTATTAGAGATAAACTTAAAATAAACTTCAAACCTTCAAAATTAATCTGAAACTCTCGAACCTAAATCACACCCCCTCCAATATTATATCATAAACTGTATATAGCGAACCCAAGTGAAAATTTTGAAGTTTTAAAGTGTTCAAATTGGAATTTTTTGTTTATGATACATTAGTCCAAAAACAATTTAATGGTACTTGAGGGGAAAAAAACTTGGAAGGTTTTTTTTCGGAAAACATTTTTTCATGCTGCTATTTTAGGAATTTCTCATAAATTAATAGATGTAATTTAGATAATTATAGTAAAACTAATTTGGAAAAATGTGTGTATAGTTTTTTTTGTTAAATAAAAATGTTTGTATAGTTTTGTTCATCTTTTCTTAAAACTAGAATATCGTTAATGCCCATATGTAAGAAGATGTAAAGCTTAGGAAAGGCTAAATAGGTAAATTAAACATTTTTAAAAAACTGGTATAAACCAAATACAATGTTTCTGTAATTTTTTTTTGTAATTCTTGTTATAAATTAGTAAAATATTATAATATCGATCTTATTATTTTGTAAAATAAATTATAAAATTTAAATAGTTATGAACTATACTTTGTGGAATATAGATGACATAAGAAAAATCCAAATATAGCACATAGTTTTCTCCGTAGACTTCAATTTGTTTTTAAACAAGATGATCAATTCTTCCTAGACTTAAAAAAATATTATTTTTTGTCGTTTTATTAAATTCCTCTACTAAATTTAACATTTTTAAAAGTGTTCTATATGTACATTTAAAAGCATAGCACTCTCTTCTCCACTTCCTTCAACAATTATTTTTCTTCTCAAATGGCTATCTCCTCTCTTAACTTCTCTCTCATGTTCTTCTTCTTCCTCCTCATCTCTCCTTCGATTTTCGCGTACTCGTCTTCGACTTCACTAAAAACTAACCAAATCTTGGCCAAGAGTTTTTGCAAAAACACACCATACCCTGAAGCTTGTTTTGATTCTTTAAAACTCTCAATCTCTATCAACATAAGCCCAAATATTCTCTCCTTCCTCATACAAACCCTAAAAACCGCTCTTTCTGAGGCCGGAAAACTCACCGATCTCCTTGCCGGCGCCGGAATCTCCAATAACATAGTAGAAGCCCAACGCGGCTCTATCCAAGATTGCAGAGATCTACACCAAATCACATCTTCGGTATTGAAAAAATCACTTTCTAAGATAGAAGACGGTTCCAAAGATTCAAGAAAGCTAGCCGACGCTAGGGTTTATCTGAGCGCGGCGATGACTAACAAGAACACTTGCTTAGAAGGTCTTGAATCCGCCACCGGCCCGTTAAAGCCAAAGCTATTAACATCATTCACAACCACTTACCAACACGTAAGCAACTCACTCTCTGCTCTTCCCAAGAAGCAGAGAGTGAGTCATCGTCTAAAACCCCAAAACCGCCGATTACTTGGGGCGTTTCCTGATTGGATCACCCCAAAAGTTCGGTGGGTTTTTGGTAACAATGACGACAACTCGTTCTCTGGGCTACGGAAGCAGAGAGTGAGTCGCCGTTTAATAACCCATGGGGCAATCAAGAACCGCCAGTCACTTGTGGTGTTTCCTAGTTGGATCACCCCGAAAAATCGGCGGTATTTACAAGATTCCGGTGACGATGATGAGTATGATCCTAGTGAGATCATTGTTGTCGCTGCTGATGGGACCGGAAATTTTACGAGCATTAATGATGCCATAAGGTTTGCGCCGAGTATGAGTAATGATAGGGTTCTTATATATGTAAGAGAAGGAGAGTATGTTGAAAATGTGGTAATTCCGGATTACAAAACTAATATTGTCTTGTTAGGAGATGGTTCCGATGTCACTTTTATTACCGGTAATAGAAGTGTTGGTGATGGTGGTACCACTTTTGGATCTGCTACTGTTGGTAAGTATTATCTTTGACCTTTTCTTTTTGTGTAAATCGTATAATAATAATAATAAGAACAAGTTGTGAAGGCTATAAAAATGTTGTAGAATTAATATTTATGGTTTTTTGGGTTGAAAAGTACACATTTTTCTCAAAAGTGTGTTCTTACAAAAGAAAGAAATAATATTTTATTTTTAATCTGTTTCAAAAATGATAGTCGAAAATGCAAAGAGAAAAAATCACGAGTATTTTAATTTTTGTTTCTTTTTTTGGCAATAGTACTAAACATGTGATTAGGTAACATGTTATATATTTTCTATGCATCATAGAGTCACGGGACACTGTTTGACAAAAAAGAAAAAAAGAGTCACGGGACACTAATCATGGTTTAATGCTATTATGTGCTATTGCTCAAATATGTAGTCAATAACATATTATTATTAGGAGAAATCGACAATTACATTTAACTTTTATATATTATCTTCATTTTAGTAGAGAAATATACTCTTTATCTAGAATATGTATAAATGAAATCTAACGGTTTTAGAATTTTCTTGATTTCAGCGGTTTCCGGTGAAGGATTCTTAGCGAGGGATTTAACGATAATGAACACGGCAGGACCTCAAAAACATCAAGCCGTTGCGTTACGTGTGAACGCGGATCTTGTGGCCTTGTACCGATGTGTATTCGACGGTTACCAAGACACGCTTTACACTCACTCATTCCGACAATTCTACCGTGAATGCGACATATTTGGAACCATCGACTACATCTTTGGTAACGCGGCCGTGGTCTTCCAAGGATGCAACATAGTTTCAAAATTACCTATGCCAGGACAATACACCGTAGTTACGGCTCAATCACGGCAAAGTCCCGATGAAGACACCGGGATCTCAATGCAGAACTGCTCAATCCTTGCAACCGAAGATTTATTCAATAGCTCGAACCGTGTTAAAAGCTATTTGGGACGCCCGTGGAGAAAATACTCAAGGACTGTTATAATGGAATCATTCATGGACGATTTTATTGACGGTAGCGGTTGGATCAAATGGTCCGGCCATGACCGGGAGGAGCTTGATAGTCTTTATTATGGTGAATATAATAATAAAGGGCCGGGTTCGGAAACGGGTAAACGGGTCAATTGGTTAGGTTATCATATTATGGGTTATGAAGATGCATTTAACTTCACAACAAATGAGTTTATTACGGGAGATGGTTGGTTAGGAAGTACTTCGTTTCCTTATGATAGTTGGATTTGATATATTGTTTGTTGCAAGTGTATAGATATTTGCTTTCATAAAAAAATTATAATCTAATTATTAAAGAAAAAGTAAATTTAACTACTTTTCAGAGTTTTGTTTGTAAAATGCGCTAGCAGCTAATCAAGTAAAAAAATGCGATTAATCAATGACTAGTTTTTGAACTATTAGTATAGTAATCGATCATAAATTTATAATATTTTGATCATAATTTATAAAGCATGCAGAAGAAATTTAATTCTTTTTGTTAATGTAATAATAGATAACAAGCTAATCCAATGAACATCAAATTTAAAATTTAAAATCATATTTTTAATAACTGATACACAATCATGATACATGTTAAAACTAAAGACACTTTCATATATAGATGATAAAGACATTTTCTTGTTATCTAAGTATAAAACTAATAGGTTAACAAACTTTTATTTGGTCATGATATAACTATTTATCTTCATTTTTTCGATTTCTTAATTTAATCAATCATATTTTTTAGTAACCATCGAATTTAGTGAAAATTAATTGAATTAGACAAAAAATAATCAAATAAATTAAAAGTAATCGGATCCCCGATTTTTAAAAAGATTTAGATTTAATCGTTGTGGACAACCACTGATTAACGGATACGATAAAGTCACATAGTAATCCGATTGCACTATATCGTACCAAATATTGGTCTGATCAATCCGATTTTGGTGTGGACTACACAACCATCTGAAGCCTATAATAATTATTTAACTCTGAAAATGATCTATTTTTAAAAATTCCTTTTAATTTTGGTTAAAAAAAATCCTTGAAAAGTCTTTTAATGTCATCTTCTTGTCTTTATCTGAATTTTCACTGGTAAAAAGGTAAAACCCATGCGGACATGCCTTTTTTGAAACTCCCAACTTGACAAGTTGAGTTCTGTCGGTCAAGACCGTGACTAGGTGAAGTGATTACTATATCAAATTAAACACAATAAACTAAAGTAAACACTTCAAAATAAAATAAAATTGCTATTTGCTTTGATTCTTGTTTTTATCTTCCTCCGTCATTGTAAGTAAGGTTAGGGCTAAAACACAATTGGAATTTTCAGATATAAATCTAGATATTTTAATATTAAGCTCATGTTATCCATATCCATGTAATATATATATATATATATATATATTTAGAACTTTCAAAATAAAAGCATATTGTTTATATATCCCAATAGATAAAGAATTGTGATGTTTTTTACTTTTTTAATAACTTTTCTTGTCGGATGACTTTAATAATTACGGTCTTAAAAATCAGTGAATGTATGACAAGTTGACAACTTTGTGGTTTTTTGGGAGCCACACGTGAAGTTTAGATATAAGTTCCAACCACAGTTTTTTGTACGTATTCAATTAATCACATAAAATAAAATATTACAATTAATAACTAGGGAAAATGATCTTGGTCTAGTTGCGTTCATAAGTCCACATGAGACAGATAATATTATCCCATCCGGGAATGATTCCCAGCGCCTACGAAAGTGTAGGATTGGCTAATGGGTCAGTCATTTGTGACCCAATTGATATGACAAAAAATCTAGGTGGTCAAAGAATAAATGAAAATTAGTTCATGTCCATTGGGGTATCTATTTAGATTTAGAGCTTGATTGTTTTAGCAGCGTTTGCGGGTGATAGCGATTTGTAGTTGTTGAAACAATCATATAAATCGCCTTAAATCTCTATGTAACGTTTCAAATAACCTAAATTCAAAAGTTGTTTCCCGCAAGCGTTTGCGTTTGTGGGCGACATCGATTAATTTTTTTAAAAAATTATATTATATTTACTTAATAAATACAATAAAAACATATAAGAAACCTATACACATTTTATTAATCAAAATAAATAATCAAACTCTACTCACGTTATATTATTTCATATCTATCATAACTATTATTTTCATCCCTTTTTCCCAACAATGGTCTTACAAGAAGGAGAAGAATCCCATGACACATCAAACGTAATTAAGTCTCATGTTTTTTACGTAAAAAAAGTGCATTCAAACAATTTTTTTACAATTTGTCACACAACTTAATGTAATTTTTGGTGATGAACTTGAAGCATAAAATATTAAATCTAATTATTTAGTGTTTTAGTTTTATTATTCTTAATTATGTTAAATTAACAAAATTTAAATTTTATAATAATAATAATATAAGTTTGGTTTTCTTTAGTTTTCAAAATATTTTTGGTAACATTTAAACGCTATCGCATGCGTTTGTCAACCAGTCGAAAATGTCCCGCAAACGCATAATTTTAAAACCATTATAACAGTCATACAAACCGTTTAATAACACAACTAACCGCCATCTCCCGTTGCAACAATCTCCTGCAACCGCAACCGCTCCCACGAGTCGAGCCCTTAGGTGGGTTTCTATTCTAGAAAATAATGAGTAATAAAATTAGTAAATGGTGAAAAATGGGTTAAGATCAATTCTACATTTGAGATTTTTAGAATCGGAAGTAGAATCCTTATTGTCAAAATATGATTGGCTAAGATTTTTTAAAAAAAATCAAAGAAAAAACTTTCTTTATCTTCTTCTTTACTTTATTCATCATTAATTTTCACTATCTGACGGAGCGGAAGTATCCGTAGTAACCGTTAACGCAAAGATAATGTTGAATTATGAGAATACTCGTTAACCAAACCTTCTTAAATCTGTTGAATTCTCAAAAAATGTCTAGTAAATAAGGTTTCAAGAGTTGTTTAAACACAAAGCTCTACTTTTATAAATCAATAATCGAAAATTTGTATCTCTCACAAAGCCGAGATGATACTATATAGAGGTAAAATAAAACCCTAAACAAAATAGAGAGATTAAGACCCAAGTAGTCTTATCCCAAAAAAAAAAGATTAAACAAAAAAAAGGAAATAAGAAAACCAAAACGCAATCGGATTACAATGTATGCTACATCACGTCATACAAACCGTTTAATAACACAACTAACCGCCATCTCCCGTTGCAACAATCTCATGCAACCGCAACCGCTCCCACCAGTCGAGCCCTTAGGTGGGTTTCTATTCTAGAAAATAATGAGTAATAAAATTAGTAAATGGTGAAAAATGGGTTAAGATCAATTCTACATTTGAGATTTTTAGAATCGGAAGTAGAATCCTTATTGTCAAAATATGATTGGCTAAGATTTTTAAAAAAAAATCAAAGAAAAAACTTTCTTCATCTTCTTCTTTACTTTATTCATCATTAATTTTCACTATCTGACGGAGCGGAAGTATCCGTAGTAACCGTTAACGCAAAGATAACGTTGAATTATGAGAATACTCGTTAACCAAACTTCTTAAATCTGTTGAATTCTCAAAAAATGTCCAGTAAATAAGGTTTCAAGAGTTGTTTAAACACAAAGCTCTACTTTTATAAATCAATAATCGAAAATTTGTATCTCTCACAAAGCCGAGATGATACTATATAGAGGTAAAATAAAACCCTAAACAAAATAGAGAGATTAAGACCAAGTAGTCCTTATCCCAAAAAAAAAAAGATTAAACAAAAAAAGGAAATAAGAAAACCAAAACGCAATCGGATTACAATGTATGCTACATCACGTCATACAAACCGTTTAATAACACAACTAACCGCCATCTCCCGTTGCATCAATCTCCTGCAACCGCAACCGCTCCCACCAGTCGAGCCCTTAGGTGGGTTTCTATTCTAGAAAATAATGAGTAATAAAATTAGTAAATGGTGAAAAATGGGTTAAGATCAATTCTACATTTGAGATTTTTAGAATCGGAAGTAGAATCCTTATTGTCAAAATATGATTGGCTAAGATTTTTAAAAAAAATCAAAGAAAAAACTTTCTTCATCTTCTTCTTTACTTTATTCATCATTAATTTTCACTATCTCACGGAGCGGAAGTATCCGTAGTAACCGTTAACGCAAAGATAACGTTGAATTATGAGAATACTCGTTAACCAAACCTTCTTAAATCCGTTGAATTCTCAAAAAATGTCCAGTAAATAAGGTTTCAAGAGTTGTTTAAACACAAAGCTCTACTTTTATAAATCAATAATCGAAAATTTGTATCTCTCACAAAGCCGAGATGATACTATATAGAGGTAAAATAAAACCCTAAACAAAATAGAGAGATTAAGACCAAGTAGTCCTTATCCCAAAAAAAAAAGATTAAACAAAAAAAGGAAATAAGAAAACCAAAACGCAATCGGATTACAATGTATGCTACATCACGTCATACAAACCGTTTAATAACACAACTAACCGCCATCTCCCGTTGCAACAATCTCCTGCAACCGCAACCGCTCCCACCAGTCGAGCCCTTAGGTGGGTTTCTATTCTAGAAAATAATGAGTAATAAAATTAGTAAATGGTGAAAAATGGGTTAAGATCAATTCTACATTTGAGATTTTTAGAATCGGAAGTAGAATCCTTATTGTCAAAATATGATTGGCTAAGATTTTTAAAAAAAAATCAAAGAAAAAACTTTCTTCATCTTTCTTCATCTTCTTCTTTACTTTATTCATCATTAATTTTCACTATCTCACGGAGCGGAAGTATCCGTAGTAACCGTTAACGCAAAGATAACGTTGAATTATGAGAATACTCGTTAACCAAACCTTCTTAAATCTGTTGAATTCTCAAAAAATGTCCAGTAAATAAGGTTTCAAGAGTTGTTTAAACACAAAGCTCTACTTTTATAAATCAATAATCGAAAATTTGTATCTCTCACAAAGCCGAGATGATACTATATAGAGGTAAAATAAAACCCTAAACAAAATAGAGAGATTAAGACCAAGTAGTCCTTATCCCAAAAAAAAAGATTAAACAAAAAAAGGAAATAAGAAAACCAAAATGCAATCGGATTACAATGTATGCTACATCACGTCATACAAACCGTTTAATAACACAACTAACCGCCATCTCCCGTTGCAACAATCTCCTGCAACCGCAACCGCTCCCACCAGTCGAGCCCTTAGGTGGGTTTCTATTCTAGAAAATAATGAGTAATAAAATTAGTAAATGGTGAAAAATGGGTTAAGATCAATTCTACATTTGAGATTTTTAGAATCGGAAGTAGAATCCTTATTGTCAAAATATGATTGGCTAAGATTTTAAAAAAAAAATCAAAGAAAAAACTTTCTTCATCTTTCTTCATCTTCTTCTTTACTTTATTCATCATTAATTTTCACTATCTGACGGAGCGGAAGTATCCGTAGTAACCGTTAACGCAAAGATAACGTTGAATTATGAGAATACTCGTTAACCAAACCTTCTTAAATCTGTTGAATTCTCAAAAAATGTCCAGTAAATAAGGTTTCAAGAGTTGTTTAAACACAAAACTCTACTTTTATAAATCAATAATCGAAAATTTGTATCTCTCACAAAGCCGAGATGATACTATATAGAGGTAAAATAAAACCTTAAACAAAATAGATAGATTAAGACCAAGTAGTCCTTATCCCAAAAAAAAAAGATTAAACAAAAAAAGGAAATAAGAAAACCAAAACGCAATCGGATTACAATGTATGCTACATCACGTCCCCCCCCCTCCCCCTTCACGGACGATTCGTCCACACATCCGTACAGTGTAGCATCATCTGGTTCATACTTGAACAAGTGCTTAACATTAAAAGCGTATGCAGTCTGGATGTGAGGAGGCAAAGCAAGGCGATATGCATTAGCATTGATTTTCTCTATAATTTCCACCGGACTAATCTTGCGAGACTTTAGTTTGTTGTATTGCCCTATTGCAAATCGTTCTTTTATTAAGACTGCCCACACGTGATCTCCGACTTCAAAATGGACCTCTCGCCGATGTTTATCAGCTGCAACCTTATACTCGTTCGTCGAGACCACCAAGTTATCGTGTCCTGGCGCCTGAATGCGTGTAAGCTCAGAAATAAGCTCTACTACACGCCCATGGAACTCCGCTGGATTAGGAAGAGTTGTTAGAGCTATAGGACTGCGCGGAACATAGACATAAACAACTTTGAAGGGACTGAAAACAAGACTCTATTATGAGCATGATTATGAGCGAACTCTGCTTGACACAAACAAGAATCCCATGACCGAATGTTGTCTCCCACCAAACAGCGTAACATATTAATACCCAATGATCGATTGACTACTTCAGTTTGCCCATCAGACTGTGGTGATACGCTGAACTCATTTTCAAACTAGTTTTGAGAAGCTTCCAAAGAGAACGCCAAAAGTGGCTGAGGAAACGAGAATCACGATCAGACACAATAGACGTTGGTAGGCCATGAAGACGATAAACCTCACGAAAGAATAAAATAGCAACTTGAACCGCATATGTCGTTTCTTACACGTAATAAAATGTACCATCTTTGAAAAACGATCCACAACCAAAAAAATTGAGTCATTGCCTCGTTGTGTTCGTGGAAGTCCTAGCACGAAGTCCATGCTCAAATCACTCCATGGTTGAGTCGGCACCGACAAAGGTAAATAAAGTCCAGCATTAGACGCCTGACCCTTTTCTTTTTGACATGTCGTGCAACGAGTCACAAACCTCTCCACATCTCGGCGTAGCGTGGGCCAAAAGTAAGAGTCAGTGACTATTTTCAAGGTTCTATCCCGACCAACATATCCCTCGTTATGAAGTTCCTTAATGATTTGTAAACGCAAGCTACTATCAGGAATGCACAAACAATTACCGTGAAAGATGAACTTGTCCACGAGGGAGTACTCGGAAACGATATTGTTCGCCAGGTCTGCCCATATAGGCGCAAAGAAAATATATGTAGAGTATAACTCATACATACACTCAAAGCCCGAAACAGAAACATGAAGTGTTGCCACGAGAGAATGTCGGAGACTTAAGGCATCAGCAACCTTGTTTAACTTTCCTAATTGATGTTTAATAACGAAAGTAAACTACTGAAGATATGTTGTCCAAGATGCATGCCTTGCGGAGATCTTGTCTTGTGTCCCTAAATACTTTAAGGCAACATGGTCTGTGTACAATATAAATTCCTTGTGTGCCAAATAGTGACGCCAATGTTTAATAGCCTGCACTATTGCATAGAACTCAACGTCGTACGTACTATATCGAACTCGTGCGCCAGCCATCTTTTCACTGTAAAAGGCAATAGGTCGGCTGTGTTGGCTTAAAACTGCTCCAATCCTAAGTTTACTAGCATCACAGTGTAACTCAAAAGGCAACTCAAAATCACGAAGCACGAGAAGAGGGGCCGACGTAAGTTTGGTTTTGAAAAGCTCAAACGCGCGAGACGCCGCTAGCGTCCAAGAAAACGAAGTATGCTTTATACAATCGCTAATAGGCGCCATGATTGAACTGAAGTTGTGAACGAACCTTTTATAAAAAGAAGCTAATCCATGGAAGCTTCGCACCTCCGTAAGATTCGTCGGCGTGGGCCAAGAAGACATTGTTGTCACCTTTTATGGATCGACACGAAGTCCTGAGGCTGAAACGATATAACCGAGAAACAGAACCTCCGACACTCCAAACTCACATTTGTGTAGGACAATAAAAAGCTTTTCTCACCGCAACACGAGTAAAACCTCTCGAAGATGGTGCATATGATCTCCCAACGTAGAGCTTAAGATAAAAATGTCATCAGAGTATACGACAACAAACTACCAATGAAAGGCCGAAGAGCTTGATTCATAACTCCCATAAACGTGCTCGGGGCGTTTGATAACCCAAATGGCATTACTAACCACTCAAATAAATCTTCACGTGTTTTAAAAGCCGTTTTCCACTCGTCACATGGACATATGCGAATTTGATGGTACCTACTCTTCGAGTCCAATTTGGTGAAGATAGAAGCTTTACCGATCTGATCAAGAAGATCATCTAACCTGGGGATCGGAAAATTTGTATCTAGCCGTAATTTTGTTTATTGCATGATTATCTACACACATCCGCCACATTTTATCTTTCTTACGAATGAGTAAGGCAGGAACTGCACACAGTCTCATGCTTTCCCGGACATAGCCCTTAGAGAGTAAGTCTTCAACTTGACGTGGCAACTCCTCATGTTCCTCTTGACTCATACGGTAGTGTGCACGATTGGGTAATGCTGCATTCGGGACAAGATCAATGTGGTGTTGAATGTCTCGGAGTGGAGGTAAACACGGTGGTAATTCTTCTGGAAACAAGTCATTGAACTCCTGAATGATCGAGACAAAGGCTGGTAGCGTCGTCTCTTTGGGCACTGGAGATATTCGCGTTTCCTAGATCAAAATTGTTGCAACCACGAATCTACAAAGATGATTATCATGCAAAATTACTTTCTTGATATTTTCGAGAGCTCTTTGTCCCCAATTTAGTATGACAAGTTACAATTCATGGTGATTTTGTTATTATACTTTGGTCCCGAATGCAAAAAAATTCAAAATTTGTAAATATTGATCTTAGATTTTCATTATATGGATATAATCCAAATCTTTTTTATAATTTATTTTGTTTTATTATATGGATGATATTTTATTTTTGTATTTAATTTTTTTATTTATGCAAAAAAATATTTTTTAAAATCCCAAATGGGTTCTACCAATGGATGCTCCAAAAATTAAATTATATTTTGCATGTTCTAAAAACAAAAAATAAATAACTACGATAAAATTTAATAGAGTAGAACCTCATTTAAAATTCTACCAATGTGGATGCTCTAATTACCTAAAGGTGTTCGAAATTGTAGATTGAGAGAATACATTATTTTTCAGTAACCGGATTTGAGATTCGGTCATATAGATGAGATTTGCTTGAATGCTTTATTGAATATCAAAAAGGTGATAATCTAATAACAAACGCCGAATCAAAACCTGTTATGATTCAGTTGAGAACAGAAACAAATCTCTACGATCTTAGTCAGAGTTTGTCTCAACTATCCAAGGTTATTCGTGCATGAATTACAAGTTTGGGGATTCATCCCTTTATACAAAGTCTAACATGCTTAAAAACCCCGGGAAAACATATGGAAAATTGTTTAAATGGAAATTTGTGAGATTCTCGGGTAAGTTTTCATTTATTCATGTCGGTGTCCCGAGGTAAAAATAAAGGGCCGTCTAATGGGCCGGAATGAATCAAGAGTGATCGACTGCTTTTCACTGCATACCTCTGGTTACTGAGTTTTACTCCGCGACGTCGGGTGGGCTACATATTTGGTAAATTATTCTGGTTATAGCATGGCGGTTATAAACGATTTGGGTCCCGGTTAATGGTGTGTTAATTCCCGTACCTACAATTAGTCACCCACTTGTTCGACGATTGGTCAGAACGACGAATTAGGTAATAAGACTGAATAAGAAAATAACTTGATAAGTTTCTTTTGTGAGACAAAAAGTTTTTTGGATCAAAATACATTAAAATTATCTTAAAATCTTCAAAATTAAACTCTCAAACCTAAATTTTCCCTCTTTGTATCTAAATCATAAACACTATATAACGAACCCCAAAAAAAATGAATTTTGTATGTGAGAAATTACCTTTTATGTTTATGTATATCATTCACAAAGTTTTCAGTCGTATTCTAGATAAAAGAATTCATGATATTTTTTGGCGTAATTTTTTTCATGGTATTTTAAGAAATTCATTTTGTTTTCATGGTTTTAATATTATATTTTTTCAAATGTTGGATTTTTGCAATATTCCAACAACAAGACGTCTTGAAGTTAATACAATTTTGAGGTCTTTTGGAGTTAATCAAGAAACTGTTAAGGAAGTAAATGCAAGCCATCCATCTGATATTGATGTTGTTGACCAATGACTTGGTTTAATTGTCTGATTTGGATATGTGGTATTATGCATATCTTCTGTAAGTTAAAAGTCTTCCCTATATTTTAAAACCTTTTTATAATGTTAACAAGTGTATAGGTCTTAAAAGACTTTAGTCTGTCTTTTGGAACCGATAAGATTCAACTTCTCCAATGCATCTATTTATTTTATTCAACATGAAGCTACCTCTAAGCACGAAGTGAATATCTTCAAAAAATCCGGTATTTGTAAATTGCTTTGATTTTTACGGATATTTGGTTTTGCGATTTACTTTGTTTCGGAAAAATACGAATATCCATAAATTTTGCGAGTATTTTCATATATTTTGATCGCTCATTTAGATACAACACAAAGCTGAAACTACTAATATTTTTATTATTTTTATACAAATTTTCTTTTTTTGTTAAAATATTTCAACACGTCAAAAATAAGTGGAATCAACTAGTTCTGAAGTAAAATTGAATAAAACGTTAAATATTAAATGATACCATGGAAAGAGGTGTTATTTTTTTGGAAAAGGGTAATAGTAACTAAGAAAATCTGTCATGCCACTATAATTTAAACTATTTTTATTAGGGTGAATTACCACGGTAGACTTAGTATGTCTAAAACTTTTTTATTTTTTTTATATTTTTTTTTTCTTTGACAACAAAAAACGTAATTACGAAACATGTCATTACTATTTTTTGGCGCGCATACGAACGTTCGCTTTATTTACAAAATAATCGGCGCGCTAATGTGCATAAGTCCACCAGACATGTAATAGTAGTCTTATAAAGAACGGTATATTTATATGTGGATTAGTAGATTTATAAAATAAATGGTAGACTTATAAAAATGGTTGTTAGACTTTTTCGTTAAATATGGTAGACTTATTTTTGTGAACTAGTAGATTTATTTTGATTTGTTAGATTTTTGTCATCATTGATAGATTTATTTAACAGAGATGGTAGATTTAAATAAATTTGGTAGATTTGTATACCTTAAAAGCTCCAAGTTGACTTTTTATAGTTTTTTTGTTGACCGAATTGTTAGATTTTTTTAATTTGATGGTCGAGTTTTGAATGTTTGGTAGATTTATCGAATGACGTGGTAGGTTTACTCTTGTTATTTTTTTGTTTATGTGGCGGTAGACTTTTAAGTGGTAGATTTATTACAATTTGGTAGGCTTATCTATTGTTGTCGTAGACTAATTGTTATGTTTCCCTCTCTCGTTGTGACAATAGATTTGTTTTATTTGGTGATTGATATGTTGAATTATGGTAGAGTTAATTGTATTGATGGTAGAGTTTTACTAATCCTGTTTAGGTTTACTAAAATAGTACTAACATGGTAGATTTATAAGTTTACGGTAGATTTATTTTAAATATGTCGTGGTAGGTTTAAAAAATGGAGATAAGATATATGAAGGTTTTGTTGTGTTGTGGTAGATTTATTTTAAATATGTCGTGGTAGGTTTAAAAAATGGAGATAAGATATATGAAGTTTTTGTTGTGTTGTGGTAGACTTTTTAATATATGAAAACGTGTTAGTAATTTTATATCCTCGGCTATGCACAACAAATTCAAAAAAACTTTTTCTTTTTCCTCATATAGGTCTAAACGTCGTGAAATTTGCTTTCATTTCCATCCTCCACCAATTTTTTATTTGTAAGAGTTTTTTTCAAGAAACCATGAACCAAGTCATATTGGTTTGTAGAAATCGGAGTTTTGAGAAAAATCGGTGGATGTTTTTGGTCGACAAATCGAGAAGATGTCGTATTTCAAGCGTAGACAAAAATACCGATTATGAAGTTTTTATGGGCATGGTTTATAGAGATTTGGGTTAGATCCACGAGATTGTGAGGTAAAATTGAGTTATATGTTGGCTAAAGATTTTTTTGTCAAATTACCTCAAGATACACCACCGCTATTCGTTGCTAATATAAGGTAATTAAGTAGTTTTTTCAACAATTGAAAAAGGAGATAAACAACAATCTTACCCTCTTCCTTTTTCATAAGGAAAAGTTGTGCTTCGAGACAACACACTTACCAACTCATTCCATGAGGGTCCTTCTCTTGTTTTCACATTCATCTCATTCCAAAATGGCTTGTAGTCGTCATCACTAACGTCATAATTATCTTTTGCATAAAATGGATCACCATTCAATCGGGTGATCTCCGCAAACTCGTAGAAAGAAAGCCGAATCAGATGGTTATCAATGAGTGACCACAACTCATTTCACCTTTCAATAACTATTTGTTGTGTGAGGATAGTGTGAACCGTCTTCGCAGTTCATATGAAACTAGTATTAGCAAGCTTTAAAATCAGTCCATCTTGAGATGTGTTCATGATATCATTAAACACGTTTTGACCCATTCCATCAACCAAATGGGAAAAATCAGTCAACTTGCAATGAGTTGAAACTCCTATTTTGCATTGGACATTTTCCAAGAGGATACAATCTCGGTGGATAAGATCTCATCGTACTATCAGAAGCCATATCTACAATATTCAAAACACAAATACAAATTAATGAAAAGGAAAACCTACCACAACAATGCTTATGTTATGTAAATTATAAGTTTGCCACAACAAAAAAAAGTCAACAAACAAGTATATCACAAATAGTTATGCACAAAATAAAATTAACAAACAAGTTTTTCACCAATAGTCAGGAACATAAAAGGTTAACAAACAAGTTTACCACAACAATTTAGGAACATAACAAAGTAAACAAACAAGTCTACCACAATTACTTTTGCACAAAATAAAAGTTAACAAACAAGTTTACTACAACTAGTTTTGCACCCAGAAAAAGTTAACTAACAAGTCTGCCATAACCATTCAGGACCATAACAAAGTTAACAAACA
The DNA here is from genome assembly GCA_963556525.1 of Cochlearia excelsa. NCBI lineage: Eukaryota > Viridiplantae > Streptophyta > Magnoliopsida > Brassicales > Brassicaceae > Cochlearia > Cochlearia excelsa. The sequence goes on along the minus strand of OY748329.1, from coordinate 34,938,926 downwards.
AGTCTACCACAAATAGTTTTGCACAAAATAAAAGTTAGCTAACAAGTCTGCCACAACAATTTAGGAACATAAGAAAGTTAACAAACAATTCTATTACAATTAGTTATGCAAAAAATAAAAGTTAGCTTTATGCCACAACAATTTAGGAACATAAGAAAGTTAATAAACAAGTCTACCATAACTAGTTTTGCACAAAAACAAATTTAACTAACAAGTTTGCCACAACAATTTAAGAACATAAGAAAGTTAACAAATAAGTCTATCACAACTAGTTATACACAAAATTAAGTTTAAACACAAATGTACCACAACAAGTTATGTACATAAGTTAGAAACAAAAGAAAGGTGACAAACGTGTTAACGTTAAGTCACAACAAATCAATGTTAAGTCACAACAAATCTACCACATAACATTATATCTCAACTAACCAAATTAATCACATAAAACGTAACAAATCATCTATTACAATGACAAAATAATCACTTAAAACTCACTTAATTGACAAGATGATGAAGAACACACAATAATACTAACCAAAAATACACTAAATTGTAAGAAACTTTATCAACAAAAAATTAAAACCCTAAAAACAAACAAAGCTTTTAAAAACTAGCAAAACAACACATATTCACCAATTTTGGTTCAAACAACATAGAAACCATGATATTAAGCATAAAAATTGAAGCTTTTTTTAAAAAAAGAACAAAAAAGCCAAAAAATTTCTTAGTCGGAGTTTGTCCTCTCCGTCGTCGTGACATTATCCACCTCGAACGGCGTCTTCTTCAACCATATTGTTGTGCTCACTATTGTCGTGCTCACTATCATTTTCATAGAGAAAAAAGGGAAGAAGAAAGATGTTCGTGGGGGAGAGGAAGAGAGAGAATGAGAGAGAGAAAAAAAAAGGTTTTTCTTTCGTTTTCCTTTATTTTCTTTTTACTTTTTTATAAATTTTAATATTTTTTTTATATTTTCAAAATTAAACACAAAATCTAGATTTATAAGTCTTTCGACAACTTTCCAAGACTATTTTAGTAAACACATCTTTCTAAGAGACTTGTTTAATAAATATCATATTTTATAGGGATAATTACAAAACTACACCATTTGAATTACATTTCACAAAACTACACCATTTCAAAATTACTTCACAAAACTATACCTAAACACTCAAAATTAAATTCAAATAAATCCTAACCACACAATCCTATCCCCTTAATACTATACCCTAAACACTAATTAACGAACCCAAATGAAAAGATTTTAATTTTGGTAATTTTTTAAAAGGTAAATCAAGCTTTTAAAATTTTAAAAATGTGTAAATATGTAAAAAATTGAATTATGTAGAGTTTTGTAAAGGAAGGGATGAAAGGATGTAGTTTTGTGAATTCTCTATTTTATAAGACTACTATAGTTACTTTTTCTTTTTATTATTAACTTTAAAACTTATTGATGGTATGCAATTTACTTATTTTTCTTTTGACCTTTTTTATTTGTTTAAAATATAAAACATATATATATCATCTAATATGCATATGCATGATATATATGTAATATAGCGAATTGGATTCCGAACTTTTGATATTTAATATTTGTTTTCAATGAATATAAAATTTTAGTATTTGCTTTGTTTCGAATCATGCTTATATACGGATTTTACTAATCAGATCAAATCAAATATCATAAAATAAGTTTTTCTCTTTAAAGAATTGGACAAAATATAACAAAATTTAAGTTAACTTAATACCTTCAGAAAAATAATCTTAAACTTCAAAAGCTAAATTAACGTAATAACTAATAAGTATTTTTTTATTTTAAGATTTTGGCTTACTCTTTGTATTTTTATTCTCAATCTTATTGTTATTTTCTTAGGAATAGTTATAAGTTTCTTTTCGTACGCACAATATCTTTAAATAATATTCCATCCGATTCAAAATAAATGACATTCTAGCCTAATTATTTTGTTACAAAATAAATGACATTTTTAATTTTAATGCAAAAATTAAATGAATTTGACTTTTTAACTAATAACTAGATTCTTATCCGTGCGTCCCGCACGGGAGTAATATTTACAAAATATTAATTTGATATAATTTTAAATTATTTTTTTGTTAATGCATGTTGAATAAAAAATTTTAATCATATATATATATGTATGTTCTAATATTAAAAATAATTTTTTTATATATCATAAATTATGTATGATATATTTCGACCAGTCGTAAAATGGTGCGGGACGTCACGCAAAGGTATCTAAAAGTATTAAAAATTTAAATTTTGTAAAGATTTTTGGATGGTTTTGGTTTTTTATTTACATTATCAATTTGAATATTCTAAAAAATACTTTAAATAATGAAAATTTTAACAAATGAAAATATATTATTAATATTGTACAATGTATTATCATAAAATTGAAATATTTATAATATTTTATAGTTTCATTATGTTATCTATTTATTTTTATTTTTCGTTTTTAATTGTAATCCTATTAATTAGGAATTTTTTTAATTTCGTTTTTTAATCCTATTAAATAGGAATATTTTTTTATTTTTTGAATCAAAAATTATTTTATACTAAATTTTTTACAATACATTACATGTAATTAAAAGAAAAATTTAAGGGTTTCTCAAAATTTGTCCTTCCCAATTAATAGTATAGATATTTGATAGTATTTTCTTCTATTGCATGGTATAATCACATTATGATGTTTTTATAAAATAAATTTCTTAATATGTGTGTAAATCTCTAAAATGCCTTTTATTTTGAAATGGAGAGATTATATCATTTACACCTTAACACTTTTATGCATATTGGTTATTTGATTGTTACTTACTTGTGAGGACGAAGAGGAAAAGGTGTTTTCGTTACTCATCATTCATTTTTTTTCTTTTCAAAAATCATTCATTATGTACTACAATACTAGGTTACTTCTCACGTCATGCGCAATAAATAAATTTTGAAAATAAATATATAAGAATATTTATAATTTGATTTACTTTTTGATTCGGTTATAAATTTTTTACTATTTTTTTACTAATAGATTTAATTTTAAAGTATATCTTTTTGTCGTGAAATAGTCTATTCGGAACCATGTCACTATAGACATGATCGGACAACTACAACTATTATCTCGGACTTTCGTATCATGAACAATCCAAACAAAAAATTATATTTCTGTATAACACTCTATTTTCAATCTTTTAGTTCAATTTTTGTATCGGATTCGGATCTTTGTAAAAAGATTCGATATTAAAACTAGGACAATTCTTATGAATACCACCAAAAAAAGTTTTTATAACACAATTAGCACATATTTTGAAAAGTTTTACAAATACCATTAAAAAGTTTTTTCTCATAAATACCACAAATCTTAAATTTTCAAAATTACACCCAAAATCTCCAAAAAACTATATCCTACCCCATCTAAACTATACCCTAAACACTATATAGCGAACCCAAATGAAAAAATTAAAATCTAAAAGTGTTAAAACTCGTTTTTTGAGTTTGTGGTATTTTTGTAAACTACTACTTTTTGATGGTATTTTTGTTATAAAAACATTTTAATGATATTTTTGTTACAAAAAACTTATTTTGATGGGAACTCTTACGTATAGTTGGATTTTATGAAGAAAAACACATCCCCTTAATAGTTTACAAAAAATCAAGGTTCTTCGGTTCCAGTTTTTCGGTTCCGGGTATTTTGCCCAGGCCTATAGGTGGGAGTGCACACCATTAGATATAGATATCCACTATACCATTTTTCTTAATTTTGTTTCAACTCATACAAAAGAATATATACTATAATAAGAAAATATTTTCATATTCACACTTAATTGTTTGACTAACGGAGTAACGGTCAATGTAGTAATTAGACACATTTTGTTAATTGACGTAGAAAATTTAAAATTAGATGTAGTTTAAGTATAAATTAGCATGATCGAAAAGTTCATGTAGTAATCCGCACGATGCTGTTACTTCATGCAGCAATCGGCCATTTTCCTGACCTTAAAACCATTTTTAAGTTATGTTTATTTTAGTAAATGATTTTGTCATTTGTCTATTTGATTGATTCTTATCGAGTCATCTTGTCATGTCACATTTAATTTGCTGAGACTCAATGTGAATTCGACACGTAGGATTTTAAGCAAAAATTACTTCACAAATAATGTTTTAGGGATTACTTGTTGATCTTATCATTCAATAAGAAATTGTCTTTCTTTTAATCACGTTCAATAATGAAAATATATAGTTTATTTTCCCTCACCAAAATGCATTGTAGAAGAATGAATTTTGAATAGATAAAAGAATGATATGGTACCTACTTAATAGATTTCTTCATATTTAATGATTTTCTAATATAATAAATAAAGGTTTTTCTAACATATTCTAAAAAATTGACATGTGACATTTTTTCATTTGACAATTTGTCTTCTCATTTAATTCAAAACAACTATTTTTACTATACCACAATATGATTTTAAAAATTATAAATACTCCTTATAATTTTATAATCATATATAATAAATGACAAATAGTTTTGTCTACGTGTTGTCCACATGTTGTCCACAGAGAAAATTAAGGAAATTTGTTTTATATTTAATTAATTTAATATTTTCGAAAATTATTTGTAATTATTCATTTTATTTCTTATAATTTATATCATCATATATTATTTAGGGAGAATCACAAAACTACACCATTTGAATTACATTTCACAAAACTACACCATTTCCAAAATACTTCACAAAACTACACCTAAACACTCAAAATTAAATCCAAATAAACCCTACCCACACAATCCTATCCCCTTAATATTATACCCTAAACACTAATTAGCGAACCCAAATGAAAAGATTTTAATTTTGATAAATTTTTAAAGGGTAAATCAAGTTTTTAAAATTTTGAAAGGGTGTAAATATGTGAAAAAAATAAATTAGGTGTAGTTTTGTGAAGGAAAAGTTAAAAGGGTGTAGTTTTGTGAATTCCTCTATTATTTACCAATATAATATTATTTCAAAATTTCAATAAATTTACTAAAAATGTGTACAATAACTTTTTGGTATTTTAATTTATATTATAATTTAAAATATTTAATTATTACTAATATATTAAAATTTACTAAAAAGTGTACGATGTTTTTTTGGTATTTTAATTTATATTATATTATAAAATATTTACTTATTACTAGAGAAAATTAAGGAAATTGTTTAATATTCATTAATTTAATATTTTATATATAATAAATGATAAGTAGTTTCGCCTACGTGTCGCTCAAAGAAAAAATTAAGAAAATTGTTTTATATTTAATTAATTTAATATTTTTGAAAATTGTTTGTAATTATCTCTTTTTCATAATTTATATTATCATATATTATTTATCAATATAATATTTTCGAAATTTCAATAAATTTAGTAAAAGTGTACGATATATTTTTAGGTAACTTAATTTATAATATAATTTAAAATATTTAATTATTATTAATATATTGAAATTTACTTAAGTGTACGATGTCTTTTTGGTATTTTAATTTATATTATAATTTAAAATATTTACTTATTACTAGAGAAAATTAAGGAAATTGTTTTATATTTAACTAATTTAATATTTTCGAAAATTATTTGTGATTTTCCTTTTTATTTCTCATAATTTATATTATCATATATTATTTATTAATATAATTTTTTTCAAAATTTCAATAAATTTACTAAAAAGTGTACGATGTCTTTTTGGTATTTTAATTTAAATTATAATTTAAAATATTTACTTATTACTAATATATTGAAATTTACTAAAAAGTCTACGATGTCTTTATGGTATTTTAATTTATATTATAATTTAAAATATTTACTTATTACTAATATTATAATTATTATAAATGGTAATTAGTTGCAGCCTCATTAGGGACCGGCGTTCATGTTCGGTTCGGGTATATTCGGGTTTTTAGCTTGAGGATTATATAACATTTTCGTCTATTCTATAATTTTTCCGATTCGGTTTGGGTTCGGGTACCCGAAATTATCAAAACCTCAAAAATTATAAAATAAATATTTGAAATTATTCAAAATTATATGATTTATTATGATAATCCAAATAAAATACAACAAAAGTTATCTACACATATTTAATCATACAAAACTACATGAAATAATAGGGAAAATGTTATAATTTTAAAATTGAAGTTATTACAAATATAAATTACTAATATTTTATATATTTAGTTGAAATTTGGATAAGTTCGGGTATCCATCCGGGTTTCGTGTTGGATCTATTCAATTTTTAGATTTGAAATCTAAGACCCGTTCGGATATTTTGTCGGTCTCGGTTTGGTTCCTAATATTCAGATCGCGTTTGGTTCGGTTTTTCGGGTCCGAATGAAATCCTCATCCATTTTTTTTACATTCATGATGATTCAAGTTGATCCATAATATTCTAATATTCATGCAAATATAATAAATTTTACTTCTTTTAAAATGTTTGATTGTTATTGATTTATTTATATAAATATGTAAATCTAAAACTTTTAGGCCACATCATACAATTTTGTACTTTTGTAAATCTAAAGACTAAAGGTATTATAGTTATTAACATCTTCATTAATAAGTTTTCTCTAATTCTTATAAAACTATTTTTGTTGAATATGTTTTGTTTTATATCAACCAAATTAACTCATGGATATATATCTTTCACGTCTTTTTAAGTGTCAACTCTTTTATTTCTTTGAACAGTGACATACATAACAAACATATGTTTTTATAGCACATATAAATACGTTTCTAACAATTTTTCATTATAACTGCGTGTTTATGAAAAATCTCTAAACAAAACTATAATTTTTTAACAAAAACAAAAAAAAGTAAAAGTAAAGCAAAATTTGTATTTAAATCATATTTAGCCCACCATAAAACAAAAAACTACAATTTTTGAAGTTTGATCTTTTTCGTTCTTTTTATTGATAATTTATTACATTTTTAGTATTGGTTTTATTTTGTTGTGATTTTAGCATAGTTTAAGAAAGAAAATATTTTTTTATTAATGTAACACTTGATTTCATTTTATGTATTTTTTATAGTTATTTATACCCGCGCCAAACCACCTAGTTAGATATAAATGTATCAATTTTTTGTGTTACATTAGAAAACTAGAAAATCTCATAATATGGTATATACTCTAATATTTTATAATTAGAAAATCTTATAATATGGTATTTATAGATTTCTTCATATGTATTGATATATATATATATATGGGAGAAAATCTCATAATATGGTATATACTCTAATATTTTATAATTAGAAAATTTTATAATATGGTATTTATAGATTTCTTCATATGTATTGATATATATATATATATATATATCTGGGAGAAAATCTCATAATATGGTATATACTCTAATATTTTATAATTAGAAAATCTTATAATATGGTATTTATAGATTTCTTCATATGTATTGATATATATATATATATATATATATATATATATATATGGGAGAAAATCTCGTAATATGGTATATACTCTAATATTTTATAATTAGAAAATCTTATAATATGGTATATACAGATTTCTTCCTATGTATTGATATATATATATATATATCTATATCTTATTATATAAAAGTGAGTGTGTTTAATTATAACTCACCAGATCGTGACACGTGTCACAATTAATTTAGATCGCGACATTTGTTATTATTAAAATAAAGAATCTTTTTAAAAAAATAAGAAAAAAGAAGAATGAAAACACCTTAAAATGGAAATCTTACAAATTAAACACTCAATGTTGTTAGAATAATGTTTATCTTATTATATAAAAGCGAGCGTGTTTAATTATAACTCACCAGATCGTGACACGTGTCACAATTAATTTAGATCGCGACATTTTTCATTATTAAAATAAGGAATCTTCTTAAAAAATTAAGAAAAAAAGAAGAAAGAAAACACCTTAAAATGAAAATCTTACAAATTAAACACTCAATGTTGTTAGAATAATGTTTAAGAAAAAATAATTTTAAAAGAAAAAAAAGAAAGGAAAAATGTTAATAATGTTTAGGGAAAAAAGAAGAAAAATGTTAATAATGTTTAGGAAAAATGTTAATAATATTTAGAAAAAATGTTAATAATGTTTAGGAAAAAATGTTAATAATGTTAATAATTTTAAAAGAAGAAAAAATAACGTTTAGGAAAAAAATGCAAAACAAAAAATAAGAAAAAAGAGAACTAAAAAACAAAAAAAGGAAAAACAAAAAAAAAAGAAAAAAGTTACCAAACGAAAAATGTTCACTACATCTATATATACATATCTAGAATCATTAAATTTCATTGTGCTCTCCTCTTTGTTCTATTTAATATTATTAAATTTCTTTTTTTTTAACTCAAACAGAAAAAAAGATGAGTTTCATAACTTCTAAAAGTCAAACAATCTTACTTCACATTAAATCAATTATATAAAAGTGAGCGCGTTTAACGTGAGCTGTGAGCTTGACACGTTGACAAATTATAACTCACCAGATCGTGACACGTGTCACAATTAATTTAAATCGCGACATTTGTCATTATTAAAATAAGGAATATTCTTAAAAAAATAGGAAACAAAGAAGAATGAAAACACCTTATAAATGAAAATCTATAAATTAAACACTTATAAATTAAAAAAATTAACATTAATTATCAAATAAGTAGAAATAAAATAAATTAATCCGAAAAATAGAAAAATAAAATAACCAAAAATTAGGAAAATAACCTAGAAAAAGAAAAATTTAAAAATATTTTAAGAAATAATCAATAAAAAAATAGAAATAACAAAAAATAAAAACGTAAAATTACTTGAGAAAATAAAGAAAATCTTTATGATAACTTATTTGTTATCATCATGGATCCATTATCTAATTATTAATTTAAAATACATGTTTTTTCATGTAAATAACAAAAGCAATGTAATAAAATAAAAATGTGTTATGTTTATTTCTTAATAGATGAAAAAAGTAAAAATCACTTATTTATTATTATCATATATTGTTGTGTGTCTTTTATATTTATTTGTTAATAAAATAGCGGGTATAATATTAATTTCCGTTTAAATCTAACTATAGTTATACAAATTTACTAACAATATTAATAGATAATTATATAATTCGTCGGCGGGATTTCATCTAGTGTATATATAGATGGGAGAAAATCTCATAATATGCATTAACTGTCGGTCAAATTAAACAATTATTTTGTTTATGTTTTAATCAGTCAAACAATTATAAGAACCTTCCAAACTAATCTGATATGTAGTGAAACTTTCTTCTATATAATACAAACACATTCATGTATATATATTCACCAAAACAAAATAAGATCTCTACTCCATATATACAATCCAAACACACAACAACAATATCCTTCTTGTTTTTTATAAAAAAAAAAAAATAATGACACTAAAAGAAATCAAAGTGATGTATTTCTTGTTAGCCCTAACAACAATATTGATATTTGGAGAGACAAAAGCAGCTCAACAACAACAAGCAACTAATTATTGTTCGCCAACAAAGGTAGACAAAGTCATAGGATGTAAAACTGCATTGGATTTAGCATTAAACAGAGATCTCTCGAAATTAACAAAAGAATGTTGCGATGCAGTCTACGCAACATTTCCTCTTACATGTTTTTTGATGCTTCGTCCTGATTTTGGTTTGCCTATTACTCACTTTAGAAACTTATGTGATATTCCCCGTCTTGCTTAATAACCATCTTTCTAATGTAATTCTACAGTGATAATCAAATAATTTACTTTTCTTTTTTGCTCTTGTTCTTGATACTAAAAAAGTAAAAAGACATAAATTAGGAACCAAAAATATCTGAAATATACCAAAACTATTCAGAGAAACTAAAAAAAATATTAAACCGAAATGCAAAGAATCGAACCAAAACTCAAAAAACCAACTATCTATATATCTATATATATTATAAAAGTTAAGCTCATTCTCTCCAGCGAGCAACACGTCAGCATCTAGACACATTTTATTCGCGATTTGATTGGTCGAATCTAATTCATCTTTTCTTCTCTCTCCTCTTTCATTCGGTATTGCGATGATTTCATGGACATGAATCAATGGTGGATCTGAATAAAACATTTCAATTGGAAAGTTAAGATTCTCACATAAGGAAGACGATGAAGAGACGAGTTCGGGTTCGGGCCCCCTCAACATTTAATCGGGTTCGGGTACATCGGGTAGAGATGTTTAGGACCCATTAGGATAAATTTAGTGTATCGGTTCGGATACGGTTCGGGTCTAACCGGGTTCGGATCGGTTCAGATTTTAAAATAAATACCCGTTACAAACGGTTATGGTTTGAGTTAAGGGGATGTTAAACCCGAATGACTTTAATATCCGAAATGGTGTTGTTTTAACCGACACCTACAAATAAAACAAGTCATATAATCATGAAATAAGTTCACAATAAGCACAGTTAACGTAGAGAGAGAGAGAGAGAGAGAGAGAGAGAGAGGACCCGCGCCAAATCTGAATCGAACCTAAATTTGTAAATTTGAACCGTACTACCGGGGTTATTCGGAATTTACACTATGAAAATTGTTATTTATTATAGAGAAATTCCTTAGAATACCATCAAAATAATTTTTTGTTTTAAAAATACCATTAAAAAGTTTTTTATAACAAAAATACCATTAAAATGTTTTTTATAACAAAAATATCATCAAAAAGTAGTAGTTTACAAAAATACCACAAACTCAAAAAACGAGTTTTAACACTTTTAAATTTTAAATTTTTTCATTTGGGTTCGCTATATAGTGTTTAGGGTATAGTTTAGAAGGGGTAGGGTATAGTTTTTGGAGATTTTGGGTGTAATTTTGAAAATTTAAGATTTGTGGTATTTATGAGAAAAAAACTTTTTAATGGTATTTGTAAAACTTTTCAAAATCTGTGCTATTTGTGTTATAAAAACTTTTTTTGGTGGTATTTATAAGAATTGCCCTTTATTATATTATAAGGGCAGACAAAATATTTATTATATCAAAACAGAAATATTCGAGCAGAAATCGATCCAAAAAAAATAAGTAACTCTAACGGATAGATAATTTTACCACCCAAAAACCCGGAACCGAATCTAAATCTGAATCAAACCTAAAATTTTAAAACTTAATCGTACTACTGGATTTATCCAAAATTTATTTAAAATAGAAATAATTTTAATTTATTTAAATATATTCATAATATATACTATTAGTGGTTGGTTTTTGTGTTGAAAATTTATATTTTTATTGATTTCTTGTTATTAATTCAAGTTTTAAATAGTTTTTAAGAATATAATAATATTAATGATATATGTTTGTATGTATGTTTAATATAAAATTTGTTTTTAAATTGTTATCAAAATTAAGAATACGATTATTTTTATAGATTTGGTTTGGTAACCATTATGGTTTTATCATTAATGATTTTTCTTCCATGTTTAAATCCAATTGCATATTGTGTAATTTAGTGAGTTTTTTTGGAAAAGTTCAAAAATGTACTTAAAAAAATAATAATATAGATGTAATAATTTAGTTTTTAGAAGATCAACTAAAGAAAGAAATCAGTAAATGCATTCACATTACGAATTATTAAGTTTATTTGCCCGAAATATCAGTATAAAACAACTACAAAATTAAATGTGACATAAATAGGCTAACATCTGAATAATAAAGGAAAATTCCATTTTAATACACTAATTCATTTTTCTTGCCAACTTAATAATCAAACTTTTGATAGCTAACAATTTAAAACGACATAGTTAAAATTTTACCAATTTATTTTTTAATTGAATATATAGTTTTGATAAGTATTGTTAAATTAAAATTTTCAGATTTTCATAGATTTTTAAAACTTTTTCTGAATTTTTAAAGGGTTTTTCATTAATTTTAATATTTTCTGAATTTTATTGATTTTTTAAAAATAAAAAATAAAAAGTTAACGTAAGTTAACTTTCCGTTAACTCTGCGGTGTTAAATGGTTAAACGTCAAAAGTTTGAGTATTAAGTTGGCAAGAAAAATAAATTTGTGTATTTTTCTTAACATAAAATAAGTTCGTGTATTAAGTTTGTTATCAGAATTAAGTTGGTGTATTAAAATGGAATTACCCCTAATAATAATAAAATACATACCAATTAAGATTCTCTTTGAAAAAGATATTTCATTGTGGATGGTGACTCTAGATTTTTCATTTTTCTTTATAAAAGTTGTTATTATTCTAAATAAGTAAATTGTGATTCGTTTTAAAGATGTTTGGAACCCTCTATTTCATTAAAAGGGTGTGTTAAACGCGATTATCGGTCGCGATTATGTAAAAGTAAACGTTTTTAACGCGGTTGTTGAATTAATTAAAATATTAAAAATTTGGGTGGACAATCGGATGTTATATGTAGTTTTTGGTATAGAAAAATAGAGGTATAAAGTTTGGGGGTCAATAGTGTGGGATCGTAAAGTCTGGGGGTAAAAAACTCGACATCCCAAGAAAGAAACTTGCAAGAAAGGTTCAACAATCTCAAAAATATAGAGGAGGCTTATTTCAAACAGAAATCAAGGATTAACTGGCTTAAAACGGGAGATCAAAACACAACCTACTTCCATAAGGTTTGCAAGGAGAGGAACGCTTACAATTCTATTCATACCTTGACAGTAGTAGATGGCTATATATCCTCTTCCCCAGAAGCCATAGGAGGAGTTGCAGTCCATCATTTCAACAACATTTTAGGCCCCCCTCCTTCTCTGCTACTAGATCACATGCCTAACCTGCCTCGGGATAGGTTCTCTTACACACAGGCCGACTGCGCAATGCTCTCTATTATCCCATCTGCATAAGTGATCCAACAAACTTTCAGTAAACTTAATCCTAATAAGATTCCTGGACCCGACGACCTTACATTAGGGTTCTTCAAGGCAGCTTGGCCTATTCTAGGAGAGGAAGTAACCAATGCTATAACAAAGTTCTTCTTAACCCCAGCTATGCCTATGGGAACGAACTCCGCTATCCTAACCCTTGTTCTCAAATTCCCAGGAGCAACAATCATCAAAAACTTCAGGCCTATATCATGTTGTAATACTACCGACAAAGTTATCTCCAAGATTCTAGTTGCTAGACTGAAACATATCCTTCAAAGGTTCATATTACCTAACCATACAACCTTCATCAAGGGTAGACTCTTACTTGAGAATTGCCTCCTAGCATCAGAACTTGTCCGAGGATATCATAAAAACAAGGGACCAAAAAGAGTAACTCTTAAGGTAGATATAGCCAAGGCATTTGACTCAGTTAGCTGGAACTTCATTATCAATTGCCTTAGATCATTATGCTTCCCTGAACAATACATAAACTGGATCTACCTATGCATATCCACACCCTCCTATTTCGTAGGCATCAATGGAAGGCTCCATGGGGTTTTTAAAGGAACGAGGGGTCTAAGGCAGGGAGATCCCCTTTCTCCATATCTTTTTGGCATTGTCATGAATGTGCTATCCCAAAAGTTGGACCAGGCGGCGGTTAATAGACAATTCAAATATCATCCAGGATGTAGGGATTCAAAGCTTACTCATCTATGCTTTGCAGACGATGTGTTGATCTTCTCTGATGGGTCTCCTTCATCTATGAAAGGTATACGGGATGTGCTAGAGGAGTTCAGAAATCTTTCGGGCTTGGCTATAAGCGCTGAAAAATCCTGTTTCTTTTCTAGTGGTCTCTCTGTCACTGAAATTGCAACCTTAGTTAACTCAACAAGTTTTCAGCATGGAACACTCCCTATCAGGTATCCGGGCCTCCCTTTGCGCACCAAAAAAACTTACAACCCTTAATTGTGAGCCTCTCCTGCAATCAGTAAGGAAAAAAATTACTACCTGGACAACAAAATATTTTTCTTTTGCAGGAAGATTGCTTTTGATAAACACAACGATAGGAGGCATAACAAATTTTTGGTCTAGTGCTTTTATCTTGCCTAAAAAAATCATTAATCAGATCAATTCTATGACTAGTGCTTACTTGTGGAAAGGATCAGTGGAAGCAAAGCATGGGGCAAGAGTTGCTTGGGATAAAGTGACTTCTCCAAAGAAAGAAGGAGGTCTTAGAGTAAGGAACCTGAAAATTTAGAACAAAACATGCACAGTTAAACTCTTGTGGTCAGTGTTTTTCAGGACAAAATCAGTGTGGGTGCAATGGATTCACCAAAACGTAATTAAAGATGAATCATTTTGGGAACTAAAGGAGAAGCAGAACCATGCTTGGCTATTCAAACAATTTCTAAAGCTAAAGGGGCTATTTTCAAGTTGGATAAGAATTTTACCGGGAATCGAAGGCGGCTGTAAATTCTGGCATGATCCTTGGACGCCATTTGGTCCTCTCACTGACTGTATTGGCCATAGTGGGCCGAGGCACACTGGTATACACCTGAACACTCAAGTTAAATCTCTTTCGCGAGGGCAATCATGGAACCTTCCTCCAGCAAGGAATGATCGATTTGAAGCTCTCCTATGCCACATCTCCACAGTTTCACTAGCGAGTTCTGATGTTACCTTGGAATGGCACTTTAACTCGGGCCATAACACTCCATTCAAATCAAGCTTAGTCTATGACCATATCCGCTCCCGTACTCAGATCTGCTCCTGGTCTAAAATCACTTGGTTCAAAAAAGGTATCCCTAAACACCAATGTCTGACGTGGTTGGTGAATCTGAACAGATGTCCTACTAGAGACCGACTAAAAAATTGGGGACTAATCTCAGATGACTCTTGTCCACTATGTCAAAACGAATCTGAGAGCCGTGATCATCTCTTCTTCGCTTGTGATTTCTCTTCTGAACTTTGGCGAGCCATCTCTACAAAGCTTCATCTCCTGCCTGGCCTCGCAGATTGGGACCACATCACACATCTTCTTCAAAATCAAAACTCGAGAAATCCGGTTACTTACTTGTCTCTCTTAGCCTGGCAATCAACAATTTACTAGATGGAGAGAAATAATCGCATTCATCGTTCTACTTCAAGGACGGTCAATACTCTCTTCTCCCGTGTTGATCGTACAATGCAAAATAGGATTGTTTCGTGGAGAAGTAAGAATGAATTAGCAACAAGCCAAGCCATCTAAATTTGGTTTGATTCCAACTGATCTCTTCTCTCTAGTCAGGGTTTCGTCAGGTTACGATTGGTTACGATAAAAACTAAGTCTTTCTTTTATCTTTTGGTTTTGGTCGTGTAGCGGGCCTTTGGTTTTATTTTGGGAGCTAAAATCATATCTAGGTTCTAGTGGGTTCTCTTTAAGTTTGGGCTTTAGTTTATTTTTTAATTTCTAGTTGTGCTCTTTTGTAAGCCATCTTGCTACTTTTTAATTTAAATACAAAACCTTTTTCAAAAAAAATAATTATAATATTTGTTTTCATCAAAATTACTATTTATATAATTTTGTAGGGTAATAATAGAAAAAAATCTTTTTGGTATAAGATTTGTCAATTTGGTATTATTGTTGGAGATGAAACTAAAATCAAATCCTAAAATATGGATTTTGGTGCAAATTTGGTATAGGTTTTGGTAAAACCCTTGGAGATTAAACTAGAAGTTAAGTATGTAGACTATACATAAGCCTTGACTAGACTTCAAAGGCCATGTTAGGATGTCAGGTGGGGACTGCTAATAAGTTGGCTATTTAAATTTATCATTTGTAAACAGCCCAAAAGGTGTTAAAGGAAATGAAAATGCTAAGCATCATAAATAAATACAAGTTACAAGTCCCTAAATATTAGTTGTATATACCAAAATAAGCAAATGTTTTTGAAATAACCTAACAATATCTAAAGGCTTTATCTATACTACTTTTCAAAGTTTTAAATTTTTAGCAAGATTAAAACCAAATTAAAAATCAATCCAACTTTTTAGATTTTTTTTCCTCTCAAGAGATTGGCTTATCAATCATTTATACAGTCCAAGATAATCATATGTAGACATTCAAATGCAAATTGTTTCTCTAACTCTTTTAAGTTACAACCCAAGACAGATTTAAAAAGATACAAACCTTGTAATCAATGTTTAGATCTCTTAGGAGTCTGCAAATCACTGCCGGCGCCGCCATCGAAAGCACTAACATCACCACCTTCTTTCTCCATCTTCTTCCTAGTGAGTATCTTATTGATCTTGTTTAGTTCGTTGTTAAGCTTCTGGTCTCGGTTCTGTTTCCTCGTCTTTCTACCGTCTTGCATTTTTACACCGAACTGGAACGCTGCTTTCGGCATTGCTTCTTTCTGCTCGTTGTATTTTGCCCATTCTTCTTCTGTCTCAAAATCCCATCTGTGTAATCCTCCCTTTGCCTGTTTTTTTTTTTTTACATTGTTCAATTAAGACACAACTATTATTGGCTACAAAAATATAGCTATTTTGGTACAAAAACTAAACAAGTGGTATTTTTGGCAATTACCCTAGTACTACTAGTCTTTTAAAAAATAAAAATAAAGAGAAGTTTGGTTGAACAAGTAGTTACATACCTTTCCACCCATGTCCATTTTAGACAAATCAGCTTCTTCATCGCTACCAACAACCTCATGGTTATACTCTTGGTAACCCGGGTAACACTCCGAATAGCTCTCCGACACAAAAGTCGGGTCTTTCTCACGTGCGTCGCTCTCTTTCAACTGCTGAAGCCTCTGGTCGTCACGTTTGAAAACAGATCCAAGACCCCTGTCTTTCTCTTCTTGAGACATTAGCTGAGGATCTTGTAGTAACAACACCCCGGACTCTTGTTGTTGGTGGTCGTAACCTTCCATACCGGGCTGAAGGTATTGATCTTGATACACGATTTGGTCAGCGTATTGGTGGTAATCTTGCCATTCTCCTTGATACCCATCAGGAGCTAGTCCTTGAGTTTGCATTGTACCATATCCACTCTGAAAAACATACAACAACAAAGAGGAATAATTTAGCAAAATTCTCATAAACGCCATATTTTAATTTCTAATTTGTTTTAGGCCAAAAATATCATCTTTGCGGCCTAACACATCACAAAAAAGTTTTTTCCAAAAATCCACAAACTCCAAATTAATTTTAAACTTTCAAAATTAAACCCTAAACCCTACCACCTTCAAAACTAAACCTTACCCACTATTGAACCCAAATGAAAAAATAATAATTATAAAATGTTCTCATACTGTATATACCAATTTATTAAGTTGTTAGGAAAAATGTGACAAAAAAACGTGTTAAGCAAAAAATACGCTAACAAGCTTATTGGCCTAAAATACCACAAAAAATTTCTAGCTAAAAACACTAGAAAAATAAAAATAAGTTTAAAATCTTAAACCCTCAAACTAAACCCTACCTCTTTCAAACAAAAATTCCTAAACGCTACATACTAAATCCAAATTAACAAAAAGATGTTTTTAGTGGGTATTTAAGGCCAAAACAACTTCTGATCCTATTTTTGGCCTAAAATGTTTTTGGTGATATTTTAATAAAATTTCTTAATAAATTAAATCTAATAACTTCATACCAAGATGCAATATTAACGAATAAAATTCAATCAAGGATGTTTTATTGAACAAGCATACCATATCTTGCCACTCTTCACCGGCAGATGGCTGCACCGGACCATAGGCAGGCTCGTTAAAATAAGATACTTTCTCTTTATCCCTAGTGGGAGATTCTTCCATGTCCTCGGAAATAGGACTCTGTGTCACATCTTTACCGGGGACGGTGTAGTCGACCCCATCACCAACGAATATATCATCGTCATCTGTCCTTGAAACAAGAGGTAACGGAGTCGGTACTTCTTCTTCTTGTTTCTTAGGCATATCCATGTGGTTGATCATAGGAGGTAACGGTGGAGGAGGAGGCAAAAATGCCATTTCCCTCGTGTTTTCGGAAGTTACGTTCTCAATCTTAGGTTGAGTATTGTCTTCTTCGTATACGCTAGAGATTGTTGACGTCTTTCCTGCATTTCAAAAGTTATAGTGAACGAATAGAACAAGATATATAACTTATAGTGATAGGGCAAAAGAACAGACACAACACATGAATGATAATATATCAGAACCTAAATCACATTGTATGCATGTGAAAGTAAGTTGGTTTTATGATATGAAAGAAGCCACGACAGGAACAAAACTAGTAGACTAAGGATGTTCCTTAACATATTTATCTTGAAATAGTTAAACCGTATATTTGATAAAAAAAAAAGTTTGGGGAAACCAGAAACACAATAAGTTACAATGCTTATACAAATATAAAGCACTAATAAAATGCTAGAAAATGCACCAAAAGTAAGATACGACTAACCTTTCCCGTCTTTTTCTTTCTTTTTCTTCTTAAGAACTTTCCCGGATGATCCAAGGCGAAGGTATGACATAATTTTAGCAATTCGATCTAGCACTGAACCATCAACATTCACCGTAACAAGTTCCTGTCAGATAGATAAAGAGTCATAAGACACAGCATTATTGCATGTTAATGAAACAATTACAAACATATTATGTAATAAAGAATTTCTTATGTAATAACGTTCTGTACACAAACAAATTAGCAGTGGAAAATTTGGGTTAAGGCAAGCATCCGAAGAGAGATGAACAACTGCCTAATTTATTTTAGAAGATTATTGTAACTACTTGAGGAAAATTAATGCTTCTTCAAGACATATTACTAATAGTATTAGCTTTGTATTGGTCACATTGAGGCTGCAGATA
Source organism: Cochlearia excelsa (assembly GCA_963556525.1). Classification (NCBI taxonomy): domain Eukaryota; kingdom Viridiplantae; phylum Streptophyta; class Magnoliopsida; order Brassicales; family Brassicaceae; genus Cochlearia; species Cochlearia excelsa. Next base: position 34,920,234 of record OY748329.1, on the reverse strand, counting down.
ACAGTGAAGTGGGCTTATTTCATTTGAATCAGAGCGATAACTTCATGTAACATCACTGAATACGGTCCTAAGATATCTCCAGAATATAAATTATTGTGAAAAGAATCGCATATATGGTCCAAGTATACATACCTCTAGCAATGGACAATCAGCTTTACTCCTATATAATGTAGTTGGTATGTCATGGGTATAGCCACCTTCCTAGAAAAGCAACAAAGAGAGAATTAAATTATTATGATAGAAAACCCAGAGAGTGGGGTATTTGACATCACCAGGACAGACCGAAATCACACTATCAGGCTAGTTGGTTTAACCGAGACTAGGCCACTAGGGACACTTGTCATATATCAAAAGGTAATTTCATTCAAAACACAACAGAATACCAACAATGTATGAAGTTGTGTTATATCTTGTAAGACGTCTCTTTTTTGTCCAAAGCAGGCGAGATAAACAAAAAACCGAATCAGCATGTATTTATAAGATCCCTAAAGCAGATTAAACATTTGCTGATTAAACCGTTTATAAGGGCAATGCAAAGTAGCCTTAAACTACCTTCTTCACATTTTAAAAGACCCAAACAAGAACTAAGTAAGGCAGAACAAATATCCATACAATAACATGTAAAAGGATTGAATTTGCCTTAGAAAAAAAAGTTGGCGAAAGGGGAATTTACCATATCATAGACAAATGTCATCCTACCAGGAAGAAACATCTCATTCGACTTTATAACACTTTGAGGCTTGACAATCCACTGATAAACTGACTGAATAATACATCAAAAAAGAGACATCAAAAACATGTTCCATCATATACAATAATATTCTAATAAGCAAATTACATACCTTTGCAGCTACTGTACGGAAAGTAACTCGTTGATCTTCTTTAGGAACACTATAATGAAAATCAAATCAATAAAACCATAACAAACACATAATATATATATATATATATAGCTAACCTAGCCTTGGAAGCATCATCTTCAGAATCAGGTTTCTTATCGATTTCGCTTCGTACTTTGTTAAGAAGAGCATAATCCAAACCCTTAACCAAATGTGTATGTTCAACATCACCTATACACCACATAGTTTTCAAATTCTCAAAAAAAAAAACCAAAACATAGAAACAAACACATACATCAATAGAAGAAAGAAACAAAGAGCGAATTTCAAAACCAAACCTCCAAGGTACTTGCTGTTCTCAATAGAGAGCTTAAGCGCATCAGAAGCACTAATAAAGGAATATCATAACAAACTAAAGTTAGAGAAGAAGAAGAAGAAGAAGAAGAAGAAGAAGAAGAAGAAAGAAGAAAGAAGAAGAAGAAGAAGAAGAAGAAGAAGAAAGAAGAAAGAAGAAAGAAGAATCTAAAAATCGGAGTGGTTACCGGAGATCAATAGAACCGGGAGGAGCAACGGCGTGAAAAGAAGAAAGATCCGTCGGGTCATAATCAGGATTCTGATTATCTCTACGTTCCTTGGCACGGTCTCTGTACTTTTGATTATCTGAATCGTCTGCTTTCTCCTCCCTGAATCCATTCTTTATTCTTTAGACAGAGAGAGAGAGATTCTGATTCTGTAAGGAAACCCTATGAATTTTGATAAGGAGAGAGAAGAGGAACTTACCTACGACGAGCAGCGATCTTCTCTTTGTACTGAGATTTCGAAGAAGCCATTACAGAGAGAGAGAGAGAGAGAGAGAGAAATCGATTTTTTTGTGTGTGGTGAGATTCGTTGTTGTTGTTGTTGCCTCTCTCTCTGTCTCTCTTAGGGATTAATTACAATGTTCTTCGATTTCAGAGTGGTTAAATCTTTAAGGTTGTCATAAAAAAAAGAAAACCTTTAAGCAATCGAATCGGTGACATTTGTGGTTAGATGATTCGGCCGGTTCAACCGATCCAACCAGATTTTCTATTTTCTCATTTATTTTTAGGTGAATTCGGTGAATATTAGAAAGGTGGGGTTAATTTGCAAAAATAACAAAAATTGATGCAAAATTGCCAAAATAACAAAGTTGGAAGCAGTTTTTGTAGAGTAATTTAGTGTAATAGGTACATTTTAGTATAATATTTGGTAATTAAGTGATTTTTAATTTCATTTGCAAAAATGTGATTTTGTATGTAAAAATCCAAAAATACCCATTTTTTGGTTTTTGGTTTGATTTTTGGTTTTTTTTTTGGTTTTTTTTTGGTTAGGTTTTTTTTGGTTTATTGTTGCAACCAAAAAACCTAATTTGGTTGTCTTCTCCTCCGTCGACGATTTATTCTCCGCGGATTCGTTGGAGAATTTTGGGTGATTTTGCTCTTCTTCTTGTTCTTTTTCTGTTGTGATTTTTATTCTTGGTTTTCTTATTTTGTGATTTTTATTTTCGGGTGATTTTGATTTTTCTTCTTCTTCTTGTTCTTCTTCTCGTTCTTCTTTTTCTTCTTCTGTGATTTTCTGATTTGGATTTTCTGTAATCACAAAACTACAATCTGTGATTTTCTGAGATTTTTTTTTGGATTTCAAATTTGTTATATGTCTTGTTTTGTATTCGGATTTTGTTTAGATTTTGGGTGATTTTGTGATTTTGGTTGTGTTTGTAATTTTGGGTGATTTTGTGATTTTCTTCTTCGGTGACTTACATGTGAGTTTCGTTTTCATAGTTTTGTTTCATCTTCTTTTCTGTTGTCATAGATTGTGTGATTTTGCTCTTCGTTTTCAAAGTTTTGGTTCATCGTCTTCTTTCTCTAACTCTCTATTGCAGATTGTAGTTTTGTGCCCTTTTTTCTTTTTTTTGGGTGTTTTCGATTGTAACTCTCTGTTTTTTTTTGGTTTTTTGTTGGTGTATTTTTTGCATTATAAGCATGATTCTCGTTTGCCATTTTGTTTTGATTCATCGATGTAGTTCATTTGTTGTTTAGTTTCTAAACTAAAAATCAAATTTTTGTGTAGGTGAAAACTATAATGGATCCTAATGAAGAAGAAGAGTTGTTTGATACAAAGCTACCAGAAAGATTGTTTCATAGGCATGGCATGCCATTCATATACGTTTATGAATGTTCATATAGGGACATGAACAGTCATAAAGGGACATGAACATTCATATAAGGGCTAATGAACATTCATAAAGGGACATGAACATTCATAAAGGGATATGGACATGAGTAATAAAAACATATATTTATAATAAAATCATGAATATTCATAACATCATCTTTTACATATAACTTGAATATAAACTTGTTCAGCCATGAAAAAGAGAGAGACATAGATGTGTATTGTCGATAACAATTAAAGGTTCGATGATTGTATAATTATGTGTTTAGAAATTACCATCAACTGGATTGCGAAGAGAATCTATACTATCCATCGAGCAAATCTGCAAACCACCATGATTATAATCCATTGATGGTGAGAAAAAATCTTTGTTTTTGATAAGAACCCTAAAATTGAAACTTTATGAATCGTTCTTTGTGGTTTGAAATATCTTTTCTAAAAAAAAAAAGATAATGATCGAAATATAAGGAAGAAAGTATATTTTTCCTTAGTAATTGTTTCCTTAAAATTAGCGTGGGTATATTTTTTTAGAGTAAACGGTTTAAAGAAAACTGAAATACTTGTAAACCAGTTTAAGAAAAACCGAAACCAAATAAGTTGAGGGTATAATGGTCGGGAAAACTTTCAAATTTTAAAAAATCATCTAATCGCTAATTATAAAACTAAATTACCTAATTGCCAAATTTGGCTCGAAAAAAATACCTATTCAGCCAATTTTTTCTTTTTTTAATCTCATTTTTACCCTTTATCATATTCATCTATTGGAAACTATTGCAAATTTGCCAACAAACAAATGTCTATATCCAATTTGAAAATAGACGTATATTATCTTCAATAGACGTATATTATATGTAAAATAGACGTATATTATATGTAAAATAGACGTATATTATCTAAAATATCAAATTATTGTTTGTTTCCCAATATATCCTAAACTTTATACACTTAACCATAATTCCTAAAACCCTAAACATTTAACCCTACATCATAAACACTAAACCTTATATTTTTACTTTTACCCTAAAAGCCTAATATTTTATTGTATATGTATAAGTGAAAGAAGATAGCAACTGGTTCTCGTTTATTAACTTGGTTCTATTATTTCTCTTCTAACTACATACGCCTTTATAGTACAAATAAACCGACATCAATGAGTCGGTTAAATGACTTAGAAACACATGTTATTAGGAGATAAATGATATCTTGCATATTTCACATGTTTTACCTTATTTTATGCATTATAATTAACTCATTTAGGTTGCATTTAGTACCATATAGGTTGCATTTGGGTTTGTTGCGTGTATTTCAGGTTTCAGAGTGTTAAAGCGGCAAAAGACGAAGAATTCGAGCCAAATAGGAGCGGAAACAGTTGTATCGGCTTGTTGTAGCGGTTTGTTGTGGTCGATACAGAGGGACTTTTGCCAGAAGACATGTACTGACATGTTGTATCGGTTACAAGTGGTCGATACGAAGGAAACGGAACCTGGAGATCAATATCGACATATTGTACCGGTCACAAGTGATCGATATCGACCAGTCGTACCGGCTTGACCTGGTCGATATAGAAGGAACGAAGTCGAAGGACGTATACCGATGAGCGTATATCGACCAGTCTGTACCGGTTTTACTTGACCGGTACAGGCTGCGAAAATTAAAAGGAAATTCGGTTTTAATGTTTTAAAAGGAAAATAATTCATAAACCAATTGGTTTTCCTTTATTTTATGGTTTAAGACTACATTAGGGTTTTGTTTTTGTTTTGAACGCTTTGAGTTTTGCTTTTGCAACTTTGGAGAATTCTTGGTGATTTTGCTTTGACCACCTTTGTAATCTTCATCAATAAGAGTTTTCTTGAACCCTTTATCTCTTTGCTTTTGTTTATGTTTATGCTCTCTTTAAATTCAATTGTTTTAAGATTCAACATGTTTAGTGAGTAGATCTAAATAGACAATTGGGTTATGGAAAAAGTGGTTGATTGAATTTAGGATTGATGATTGTGTAGAACTTAATTGATTATAAAACTTTTATCTTTGGTAACAAGTTTAAAGCCTTAATCGAGTTGACAATTCGATTACTGAACCTAGATAACTTTATGAATCAAGAGATTATAAAGGTTCCTGACCAATTACCTTAGAACTAAGTCTAGCTTAACCGAGAGATCTGTGTTAATAAGCTTAATTAGTGGTTAAAATTGATTTGATCAAACAGTTTCTCGATAATTAAACTATCCAAGACATTGTTTTAGTTTAATTATTGGGAAAATGATCATTGCCACGAGAGTGAATTGATCTAAATTCGTTTTCAAAACCTAAAAGTTACTTTTGCAAAAATGCAAGACGTAATTTATCCCATGATGGAGAGTTGTGATTCTAAGTAATACTTTATACTTCGAATCACAACTCTTTCTTTACATAAATGCAAGACGTAATTTATCCTTACATCTCCATCATGGGATATAATGATGTGGTTCATCATGTTGATTTCATATGGCCCGATGAATTAGATGATGATGAAGTAGAAAAAATGAAAATTATCATAATTATTTATTCGGAGAGCATATTTGGGAAAGTGCAACATTTGATGAGAATTGTGAGAGTATAAATCAAGAATTGGATGAGATGAGTTCGCCGGAAGATGTTGTTGATGTTCCTAACTTGACTCATGGTTTGAGGAGGAAAAATTGCAAAAAAAACCCAGGGTTTCAACTTTTCGACAGAAAAAACCTGACAAATATTCAGGTGTAAAAAAAAACCTTAACTTTTTTATTTCACATTTTAAAACCTAAGGTTTTTTTTTTAACAAAACGAACCCTAGCCGAAAAATCGGTTAAATTTTAGCAGAGATAAACGACATATTTCACATAAAATTAAAACGGGTTTGATTTATCATCGTAAATCAAAGAGAATATGAAGAAAAAACGAGAAAAACAAAAAAAACACAAACAAAGATGATATTATTTTTCCTAAAATCCATAACTTCAGTCTTTGATAAAGTGTTCAAAATCACAAAACTTTTTTCGTTTATCTCGTTTTTTTCTTATATCCATTTTGTATACGATGGTGAAACAATCACATTTTCATTTAAGTGAAACGAATAATTTTTTCTCCGCTAAAATTTAACTGATATTTGGCTAGGGTTTGTTTTGCTAAAAAACAAATCTTAGGTTTTAAAATGTGAAATAAAAAAGTTAAAGTTTTTTTTTACACCTGAATATTTGTCAGGTTTTTTTTGTCGAAAAGTTGAAACCCTGAGTTTTTTTTTGCAATTTTTCCGGTTTGAGGATGTCTAGAAAACGAATACATGATCAAGGTGCAGAGAAACGTAGAAAAAGATGTTATGGGAACGAGCCACGGGAAAACAAGGAGGTGTCGAAGAAGATATGAAATTGTTTCTTCAAAAAAATTTCAATGAAGCTTTTTAATCGTTATCCATTCACCACAAACGACGTAGGTTTGCAAAATCTCCATCTTTGTAATTGAAACTCGTTTTAGGTTATAGTGAAAGAATAAAAACCGATAAAAACATGTATATAGGTTGTGTAGCGTTTTCTAAAAATTTTGGAATACATATTCTAAAAGGTTTAGAATATGTATTCTAAATTACTAGGTGTTGACCCACGCGCATGGTGCGGGTATAATATTGTTCGAACAATGTTTTAATATTCATCATTCTAGCAGCTAATGACAATTTAGAATGCTCTTCTCTACAATTATCATATATTGGTTGATTTGCAACATTTAACATGTCGTAGAATTTTTTAGCATCTAAGTTAGGTTCTTCGACTAAATTTCCATCAAATGCAACTTCAGGACGAAATGCATCGCTAACCATGTCATTTATCCTATCCGGTTCATTTCCATGATCATGATGAAAATTATAATAATCATACTCATTTTCTACATGCCGGTCATAGTCTACAGATTTCTGATGATAATTACTACTACTAGCAACATTACCACAATAACCTTCCCCATGCTGAAACCATATATAATATTGTGGTGTAAATCCTCTATTTAACAAATGCTTTCAAACATTTTCAACCAAAATGAACCGTTTATTGTCGCATTTGATATAAGAACAAAACATCTTACCGCTTTCGATAGTTACAAGTAGATTTGTGGCTTGCTGCATGAATATTTCAACCCCGTCGAGGAACTCTCGTGTCACCGATCCGTCATCGCCTCGATGTATGTACATCCATTTTCGGATTTCGTAAATATCGCCTCTGGACATTTTTTTTTTAAGTTTTTTTTGTATGTGAGAGAGATATAAAATTGATGGTGTGATTTATGGTGAAAGATGAGGATGTATTTATTGGATTTTTAAAATTTTTCCAACTTTTACAAAAGAAATTAACTGCTAATTTACAACGATTCATAATTTAATAAGGAATTTACAACGATTTTACAACGATTTAACGACTAAAATGAAAGTTGTAAATAACTAGGTTCAACAATAAATACACGTTTTCAACTACCAGATTAATGTCTTCAAATCGTTGTTAAAATGTCCAAAAATAAGAAGTTGTAAATTCGTTGTAAATTAGCAACGATATAGCGACGAAATATTCTTTTAAACCAAAATGTCGTTAAATCGTTGTAAATTTACGACGATAAAACAACGATTTCGTCTTTATTCGTATAATCGTTGTAAAATCATCGTGAATTTACGACGAGTAAAATCGTTGTAAATTTTTCGTGGTAATTTGCGCAGATTCTTGTAGTGTACTCATCATTGGAGCCTCGTCCCAAATGATCAATTAGCCTCCTTAATTATAGCTGCTAGATCTGATCCTGATGTTATCGAACAACTTGTAGACTCGGTGACGACAAGAGGAATTCCGAACCTTGAATGAGTTGTACGTCCTCCTTTCAAGAGTAAAGTCGCAATACCAATTGACGCTACGTTAAGAACAATACCTCCTTTTGAACGAATTGCAGCTCCTAGCATATCCCATACGAATGTCTTCCCTGTACCTCCAAATCCATGAACGAAAAACAATTTTCCACAATTTGAATCAACGACACCGAGTATCTCATCGTAAACACCTCTTTGTTCATTAGTTAATTGGCCTAATAACTGCACATGTTCTAAATGTAACTCAGGAGTATTGTAGCTTAGCTCATCTTGTATGAGATGATTTGTATTTCCGGCGATCAAGCAGTCATCTGGTAAGGGCATAGGTTTGAAATTTGTTAATGAACTTCCGCTCAATTTTAAAAAACGCTCGATATCTGAAAGAGCGTAGTTTTTAACTTGACTCTGGGACAACACTAAACCTGTAAAAGGTAATTTAACAAACCGTCAAAAATTAAATAATAAATTAATACTTATCAAACATTATGGTAATTTTGATCAATTGAAGGAAACTGTGTAAATACACTGTATTTTTTAAAATTTAACAAAAATACACACTTTTTTCTTTTTTGTGAAGATAACGATTAGAAGTGAAATCTAAGTACCATAAACAAAAGATAATTTAATACAAAGTTGAAAAATTTCATAGTTAAAACGTAATTTAAAGTTTAATGTTTATGTTTTTTTCCGGTTGGTAACCTACGTTCATGTGCCATTATTACAGATTTATAGGTTTAATGAGCAATAATTAAACTATTCTTTCTTTATTGTCTATATTTAATTCATTTTGTTATTCTCACCTCGTTTTGGTTATTTAAACTTTGTGTTAAAACAATTTTTTTTCCTTTCAATACACTTTTTTTATTATGCCGTTCATGTATATGAAATAACATACATTTTGAAATTAATTTTTTCTTTTAAAATTTGCTTTTATAAATTCATTTGATTTTTTTATATATAATTTGAGTCTAAATACATATTTTTAACTATAAACCGTATGTATAATTGTTCAAGAAAATATATAGAAAATATCTTGTGTCAAGTTCGAGAAAGCATATCCTACAAAATGTTTGATAACTTAGAAAAACACTATGATGATAATAATTGGTTAATTAATCAATATACCATTAATGAGAACGCAAACTATCCATGATGGGAAGTGACCTTGGTCTAGTGGCATTCATAAGTCCACAGGAGGCAGGTAGCACTACCCCACCCGGGAACGATTCCCCGCGCCTACGATAGTGTAGGTTTGGCTAATGGGCCGGCCATTTGTGGCCCAATTGTTGACAAAAAAAAAAAAAACTATCCATGATAAAATTCTTCGTCTTGGGAATTCAAACCGATAAGGAGAAACAACCGGTGTAGAAATAGAATGAACATAAATAATCGAGAATTTCCCTAAAAAAATAATAAGAAAGTGAAGTTTAAAAGTAAATCATTGAAATCAAAGTAAAAAATATAAACGTAAGGAGAGATGATGTTTGTTAAGGAAGATTATAGTTTGGAGAGAGCTTTAAAAATTACTCATGAAGATTATAGGTGTTGCTAAGATGTGGAATAAGAAGTTAATGATTGACATATTTATAAGTTTAACTAAAAACATTTGAATATTTTTTAAAAAAGTTTAGATAAACTTAAATATTAAATTGAATATCTTTTATATCAACTCAAATAAACTTAAATATTAAATCGAATATCTTGTATAATAACTCAAACGATTGGAAAAAAAATTAAAAAATTAAGCTTCCTACAAAAGCTCTCCATGCGACACGTAGGCGAAAATCCTTCTTATTTATTACATATGATTCATAACGATTTTGTAGTTCAGAAGTTGTATTCTACAACTCGTAGAATATTATTTGTAGTCCATTCTAAACTACGTAGAACGAAATTTTGTCAAACTGCGCAGAATACATATTCTAAATTTTGTAGTACGCAGAATATGTATACTAAAAACATTAGAATATACTAAAAACAAATTAAAATTCAAAATTTGTGAATAATTTTTTTTTCTACATAATAAATAAAGGGTTTGTGAAATATTATAGATTTTCCTTTTAATTTAAAAATTATTTTTTATCATTTTTTACATTTATACAAAGGATATTTTAGTAAAAAAACATAAAGATTTACATGAACAAACTATAGGTAAATATGTCTATATTTCTAATTTCCCCTACATTTTTTAGCATAGATCAGGTTCGAAGATATTGGTTATATAGTATCTACAATTTTTAACAGAACATGTAAACATCCCTTTTATAACACCCTACCTTACAAAGATATTGGTTATATATAGACACAAAACTATTATTATTTCTGATCAAAAAAGAAATGTAATGTAGACTGTGTCTTCTCCTCCTCCTTGGACTTCTTCATGTTATAACTCTTCTCCTTTCCTTTCTTCCTTCCTTGTTTCCCAGAGCTTTTATCATCACGCGACGCCTTCAATGGCTTTTCTTGACCAGAGAACACCTCAAAGCCTCGCTTTGTCCCGTTCTGTCCTGAACAACAATTCTTACTAAACTCAAATCCACCTTCTTTCTGCTTGTATTGAACATCATCGTGTTGTGTCTCAAACTGATTCAGTTCATCAATTGTAGTAGAACAATGGTCTTTAGCCTCTGATTCTCCTTTTGAGATCCTCGAGATATCAAGATCGCAGGGCTCAGCCGTTGTGCTGGCATTACTTTCACCTGTTTCTTTAGGAAGAACAGTGTTTATGCCTTCCTTAGCTTCACTCTTCACGGATTCCAGATGAGGCGCAAAAGTCAAGTTATCTTCAAGAAAGGGTTCTGCTTTCGCAATCTTTTGATCTTTTGCTTCATCTGATATCTCTTTATAATTGTCTTCATTTTTCTTAATGCTGTCATAACCTTTGAACATATCTTCCTCTCTAAGACCGACTCTGATATTTTCATCTGTCGGTTTGGTTCCTTGGTCTCCTTCTTGTGTTTTGGGATGCTTTGCTGAGAAAAACTTGGAGATCAAACTGTTTTGTGTAGCCTTTAGTGGTATCTGCATGTGTCATAGTCATCATTTAATGTCCAAATAACGAAAAAGTATACAAACACATATAGCCTTGATATATGAAAAATTGAGAGGGCTCCTTGAGGTGATATATATATCTATGGGTCCTTAACAAAGGGAAGCTTGGTGAACCGTAAGAACCTGTTGAATACATTCTGGTCCATCAAAAGTTGGTTTACCGATAGCAGAAGTCACTGGATACCATACCTGTTGAAAATACAAATCTCAAAGTATACATTGTGTTAAGAGGACAAGACTATTATTGCAAAAGAAAACAAAAGTAAGTAAGGTTTACCAAATCGGAGTTTTCATACGGTGCAAGTAATGGCTTAAGTTTAGATTTTGATGGATCGTCTAACCATGTGTCGATCGAATCCTTGTCGCCTAGAATCACTGGCATTCGGTCTTATAACATGCCAAAAAAGAAACTTTGTGTAAAGGAACAATAATAATGAAAAATTAACCAAAAAGTTTCGATAACAGTTGCTTATTATTATAACTACATTTCAAACAAACAATCTCTTCTTGTTCTTCTTTGATTCTTCCATTAGAATTTCATGATTTTAACGCAATTTTTACAGTTGTATCTTTCCTTTAACATAAACCCACGGACTATATCGAATGTACTTATTACTCACCATGGAGCCAATTAAGGGCCGTAGAGGAAGCGGTTGTCAAAACCGTAAAGGTGTAAAGTGTTTCACCTGCAAGGAATAAAAAGCAACTCTCTCATTTCTTAGTACAAGTCTAGAGCATATGTTTCAATATCGGAATCAAAATGAATATCGATTAAGAAAAAGAAAAGAAAAGATAAGAAATATTTTTACCTGTAGAGTCTTGCCAAGAATCGAAAAGAGCAGCAAAGACCAGAGGCCTACCATCCTTAAAATGGATGTAGTATGGTTGCTTTTTCGAACCTTGTTTTTTCCACTCGTAGAACCTTTAAAAGCATATCTCATCGTAAGTGTTTTTCTTAGACTAATGTGATAAAGTTACAACATATAAGCCTTTTAGTTTACATTACTACCACATAGTCGAAAGAAGAGTTATGACATACCCATCAACTGCAACAATGCACCTGTTCTTGGGAAGCAATCGACGAAAAGACGCTTTCTCGGCTACTGTTTCAGACCGAGCATTGAACTACAATTACAACAAAAATCAAAACAAAAAACAATATATATATATATATATATATAACACTATACGGCATCAGGACAACAAATTAGATAGGCGAAAACAAAGTTCCCTAATAATAACAAGTCTTAAAATAAAGTAGAAAGTAAAAGAGGGGTTTTGTTATTTAATACCATTTTGAAGAAGTCAGGCTTATCAGTTTTGTTACTGAAACTTGGGATTAAACCCCATTTCATACACTGAACCACATCACCAGATTCGTTGTCTCTACGCAGAATCGGCATATAAGAACCAGGCGCGACATTGTAACAAGGACGATAACTGATTCGCGACAAACAATATTCAAAAAAATTCAGACATAATTGGATTCTTTCTACAGATTGAAATTTGGACAAAGAACCGAACCGGTCAATGTTAAGGAAACGGGAAGGGAGGCTATGGCGGTGAGAAGCCGTAGGGAGATATTGAGGTCTAAGAGTGCATCGAGCCCTACCACACATTCTTCTTTGTTGTTTTTCTTTTCTTTTGGAGAAGCAACAAAAAAAAACCCTAAGATAGCAACATTCGCCGTACGGTTCTATGTACTAAACAAAATTGTTCACTGTAATTGTATTCCGTTTTAAGGGGATGAGAGACTAGCAATTTCTTTATTTATTATTGAGATAATTGCAAAAATACACCTTTTAAACAATTTTGCAAAAACTTCATGAAAAAAACAATTTTGTGAAACTAGACTACTTTTTATAATCTAAATATTAGAAGAGGAATTACAAAAGTATATTTTTAAAAAATACATTTCACAAAATTACATTTTTTACATAAACATTAAAAATTAAATTGGCTTATGGCTATATATTTCACAAAATTATACATAAACGTTAAAAATTAAATTTACTTCCGGCTATAAAGACTTAGGTTGTATAATTTTTTGTTGTTCAAACTTTGATTTTAAAGACTTTTGTAATAAAAAATTGGTTATTGAAAGATTAAAATTGGTTGATATAATTAAACTATATTGAGAATTGATTTGTTTTTTATACCTTTGGATATATTATTTTGTCCTAATATACCTATTTTTTTCATAAATACAAAATTGACTTTAATATAAAACTATAAAGATTTGCCTTAAAAATATTTATAACATAAAAGTATTTTTTCCATAAATACTCTCAAACCGAACCGAACCGAACTACTAACCGAATCAAATTTAATTCAATACCGATTGGTTATTTACCAATAACCGAATCTGACCCGATTTACCCTTTAACCGGTTTGGTTCGGTTCGAAAAAATCGGGTCGGTTTTAATTCCCACCCCTAATGCTTCACATATTAGTGATGGTGGTGTTAATTGTTAAAACGCAATAGAAAACTCCCCTTGGGACAAAAGAGAACATTGACTTCCTTAACAATATGACAATATTAATTGCTTGTTTGTCTTGTAAAATTTATGAACTGTTTTGCATTATGAATTCTATGGGATACTTTATTTGATCTATGTTGGATTTAGATTCGAGGGATACTAAGTAGTTATATTGGATATTGTAGAGCTGGTGTTGTAGACTTATAGTGCATTGCTATCATTCTTCACTTTTTATATTTGTAAGTTTATTGTACGGTTGCGTCACTGATTCTATTTTTGGTGACATTCTTCTTGTTTTCCTTATTTCAACATTGGTTTCATGATTTGTGGTGGCTCATTAGATGTTTTACTTCACTTAACCCGGTGATTTTTATTATGAATATATATCATTTTTCTTGCTTTTGGTTGTAGTTGACCAGATTCTTGTATTCGTTTTTTGTTGTGATCATAAAAAGAGCAAGAGAACACTAATTATCATATCACTAATAATTAGAGAAGTAAATCTGAAGTATATTAAACCATAAACTTTTAGCAGATCACTTAATATGTTTTATCAATCTTATGTTTTGGTTTAAACTTAATCTAATATTTTTTTTTTTGCATGTTATGGATTCTGAGTTTCCAAAAAGGTTGTTCATACCAGGGTATGAACCAGAAGTAACACACATTAATAACTACTGCAGACTAACTATTATTCCAAAATTGAAGACTCTCTTTCCAAATGAGTTTAATGATGTTAGGAGAGATACATTGTTTGCTCAAATTTTGGCGGTTTATCATAATAAGATGAAATATTCAGCAAAAATGATACATAGCATGTTGGTAAGGCAATTGGTAACCGACGAAAGACATGAGCTATGGTTTGAGTTTGCTAGGAGGCCACTACGATTCTCTATGCAAGAGTATCACGCAGTCACTGGGCGTGAGGTTGATAAAGAAATTAATTTTGATAAATGGGTAGATGATGGAGGCTTTTGGAGCAAGTTTCTAATACATATAGATTACAAACAAAAGTCAGAATGTATATTCTAACCTGGTTAGAACATAGCATAGATGTGAGAACACAAGTTGTTTTATGTAAGATATATGATAGAGTAAAGGATATAACATAATTAAACGTGTTCTAGATTTTTCCACAATAAAACTAACAACCTATAATATATATTGTGGGTTGTATATAACAAAGTGTTTTAGTTAGAACTGAGACAAACATGTTCTATATTTAGATAGATCATAGAGAATATTTCACAATAAAAATTGTAACTTTTATAAAACGTAGAATAAGTTAGAACATCTATTATATCTTTGTAAAAAGGGTTATAACATACATTCTAATAAATATAAATCAACTTATCCAAATTATTTATGGAATCCAATTTTTGTATATCAAAACACATAAAATATTATTGTGATTGTATTGATTTTTTCATATTTTTATGATTTATATATAATTTTTAATAATTATTTTTGTTTTTATAAGGGTATTTATGTATAAAATTGACCTAAACTTATAAAGATATATTGGGACAAATACATTCTCATTATGACCTATTTTCCCAATTTCCCCTAATTAAATTCAAAATAGTATACATAAGTAGATTATTATACATGCAATACAATAATATTTTTCTTTTCACCAAAAAAATATTGTGCCTCATTTATTAATGATTTCCATTTATTAATAATTATACTGAAAATTATAAAAAGTTGATCTTAAAACAATCAGAGAAAAATGATAATTAGTTAGCTAAATCCCTAAGATATTATTCACAAAATAACTTTCACTGAAAATCTTACGTATTCTTAACCACAACGATTTTCGACTAAGTAAATGTGACATGACTGTCAAACTCAATAACAACCAATTAAATAAACAACATGACAACATCATTTACTAAAAGAAAAATAACGTAAAATAGCTTTTAACACCCAATAATAAAAAAGACAATTACAAAACTACACCTTTTGAATTGCATTTTACACAATTACACCATTTTAATATGCATTTCAAAAAACTACACCTAAACACTCAAAATTAAATCCAAATAAATTCTATACACACAATTTTATCCTTACTACTGTAGATATTAATTAGCGAATATAAATGGAAAAGATTTAATTTTTCGTAATTTTTTAAAATGTAAATCAACCATTTCAAATATTAAAAAAGGTATAGATATAAAAATATTGAATTAGGTATAGTTTTGTAAAATAATGGTTGAAGGGTGTAGTTTTGTGAATTCCTCTACAAAAATATTGTACAAAAATCTTATGTGTCGACACAATAACGAATTATGACAAAAGAATGTGACATGGTACGAAAAATCAATAACAACCATAAGAATATACAACATGAAAAATATTAAGTTGAAGTAAAATTCTGGATTGACGGATTATTTTATTTTGGACCCGAATTCAATATTAGGAAATTAACGATTTGAATATTCAACTGGGATTTAACCCGTGGTACACCGAGTTATCTTCTCCAAAACCCCTATCTCTATACTTGTAATCTAAAAAGACACTCTTTCATTTTTTTGCTTTTATAATTTTATAGGCCACAAAAAAATTATTTTAAAAATATGAAAACGACAATATTTTTTATTTAATTTTAAGAATTTGATAAAAATATTTCAAAAATCAGAAAACAAATTTAAAATGTTTTTCAGAAAATCAGCCAAATATGATTATAAATTCGTTTTTTTCAAAAAAATTAAGGTTTAGAAACTAAAATCTTACAATTTGGGTTCGCAAACTCTAAACCAAGACCTCTGGATTCGTTTAGGGTTTAGATTTGTCAATTTTCGATTTTTTGAATTTTTTTTTAATTAAAAAATAAAAACGGACATAAGAGATTTTTGAGGGGTATGGACATTTGAAATTAGAGAATATGGGCATTACATAAGTTGTCTCTAGTACACCACGAATCTATATGTTTTGAAATCATATTATATGTCTATAAATTTAATTTAGAAATTAGTGAAACATCTTTTATTTTTAAAGAATATTTAAAAATATTTAAAAGTTTTTATTTTATTATAGTTTTTTATTATTTTACAAAAATAATAATTTAATCATTTAATACGAAAATTTGTTATAATTGTTTTTGTTACTATATATTATCCAAATTACTCGGATCTAAAATACTAAACCGAAACATGATTAAAATATCCAAATTGAAACCAATCCAAAAAATAAACATTTTGAACGAGAAAAAAAATTTACTAACCGAAAACCCTGAACCGAAATCTGAAATGAAACAATTTTTTGAAATATAACCGAATGACCCAAAATTATTTAAATATTAAAAGTTATTGAAGTAAAAACTTTTGTTACTATAATATTTTGTAGTACATATTCCATATAGTAATTTTTTAACATAATTTAGAAGTTGATTTATTCCAAACTATTTTACACTATAGAAATTATTATTTATAAATACTCGGATCTAAATTAACGTATCCAAACCAAATCAAAATATTCGAACCGAAACTGATCCATAAAATAAATAACTTGAACGACAGAGAAATTTAGTACCTAAAAATTCGAAACCACATTTGAATCGAACTTAAATTTGTAAAATTGAACCGAACTACCGGGGTACCCGAATTTTACACTACATACATTTTTATTTATTATATTATAAGGGTGGACAAAATATTCAGATCCAAATTAATATATAAAAAAAACTGAAATATTCGAACCGAAACCGATAAAAAAATAAGTAACTCGAACGGGTAGAGAAATTTACTACCCGAAAACCCGGAACCAAATCTAAATTGAAACTAAATTTGTAAAACTAAACCAAACTACCGGGGTTACCCGAATTTTATACTATGGAAATTTTTATTTATTATATTTCAAGGAGATCAAAATTAATATATCAAAACAAAACTGAAATATTCGAACCGAAACGGATATATTATTTTACTATCCGAAAACAGGGAAACGAATCCGAATAAAACCTAAATTTTTAGAACTTAACCGAGCTACCGGATTTACCCAAAATTTATTTAAAATAATAATAATTTTAATTATAGATACAAATAATTTGTTTAAATATATTCATAATATATAATATTAGTGGTTGGTTTTTGTGTTGAAAATAATTGTTTTCTTGATTTCTTGTTATTAAGTTAAATTTTAACTAAATTTTAAGAATATAATAATATAAATGATATATATATTGTTTGTATGTATAATATAAAACTTGTTTTTAAATTGTTATCAAAGTTAAGAATAAGATTATTTTTAGAGGAATTTTTGTTTTCATATTTAAACTCAATGGCATAGTATGTAATTAAGTGATTTTTTTGGAAAAGTTCAAAACAGTATTTCAAAAATAATAATATAGATGATGTTTTATTGAAAATGAAATATTTTTAATCGATGTGAATAACTTCAAATATTTTAGAATATATATTCTAACTTTGATAAAATAATATTGAGTACAAGCAAATCAATCAATATAAAAAAGATAACAAATTTTATTGGTTAAAAAAAGTCAAAATGCATTAAATTTTTCCTTCAATAATTAAAAACAATACTCAAACTGAAAAAAATTCTTTAAAATGACACTTATTATGAAAAAGATTGAATAATAAATTCCAGTTTTAAATAAAAATAAACGTTAAACGTCACTATAACATGATAAATATACCGCATATTAGGGGTGAACCAGATCCAAATATCCTTTTTTACGATATCTAGATTGGCATATGCCCAAATCGTAATAAATGTCATTACTACATATATTCGGTCAGCGAATACCTATTGACTTTTGAAAGATATATTGATCCATTTTTTAACATTTTTATATTTTGTTAAAATAATAATATTTTTTTATTGAAACAAATCTGAATTTTGTTTTTCCATAAAAGTATGTACTTTTATTTTTTATAATATTTAAAGGATCCAAATTCGATACATAAATTGAATGGAGTTGAAATAAAAGATTGAAAATATAGCATTATACAAAAATATAAATCTTTTTGGAATGTCCAACATACAAAAGTCTCGAGATAATAGTTGTAAATTTTCAATCATGTCTATAGTGACATGGTTCTGAATAGATTATTTCACGAAAAAATTACACTTTAAAACTAAATATAATTTAGTAAAGATAGTAGTATAAATTTTATAACCGAACCAAAAATTAAATCACATTTTAAATATTATTATATTAAACTTTAACCATAACACATATGAGTAAAACTCTATTATTTTTAAACCTACTTGCCTCTTTATGAGGGTTGGCGCTTGCATTCATCTTCATCTCCTTGTTTCCTCTTTCCTTTCGATGAATGGAATTTACTCATCGTGAATGGCGCTGAAAATCGTATAGTATTTATAGATAATAAGTTTCACATAAATTAAAAAGAGTTTTTATAATAATAAAGAAAAAAAATTAGAGAAATGAGGAAAGAGAAAAACCGGTTACAAATATTTTGGTTGTAAAAGTTTAGAAAAAAAGTAAAAATGTGCTTGTGTTGTAAACTGGATGAATGAAAGTGTGTTTATTTATTAACTTAAGGGTCCTTAAATAGAGAAATACAATATATCATAAACCCTTATAGAAATAAGGAGGTGACCGAAATCTCATTTGGGATTTAGGGCCCAACGGTTCGTCCATTCACTTATAATTAACCGAATGGTTCACAACACTCCCCTTGAATGAAGTAACCGTAGAGTTCGTTGTACACTTTGGATGTTGCCTTATTAAAAGCTTACCAGGAAAACCAAGTGGGATAAAATCGTGGTGAAGGAAAAAGAGTACAACACGTAGCTACTCCCCCTGTTTCGGATCAACCTTGAGGTCATTGAGTCGACGCATCCCGATCTGGTGTATGAGTTTCTTGAACGTACAAGTTGGTAGTGACTTGGTGAATTAGTCCATTGAGTTCTCACTTGACCGAACCTGCACCACTTCAACTTCGCCAGCTTTTTGTGTCTCGTGTGTGAAGAAAAACATAGGTAGGATGTGCTTCGTTCGGTCTCCATTGATGTAGTCGTCCTTGAGCTTTGCGATGCAAGCTGCATTGTCTTCATACAAGATGGTCGGTTCTTTGTCCTCGACCATGCCACAATTAGATCTTATATGTTGAGTCATCGACCTCAACCATACACACTCACGACTGGCCTCATGTATTGCTAAAATCTACGCGTGATTTGATGAAGTGGCTGCAATGGTCTGTTTCATCGACGCCATGAAATTGTTGTACCACCGTGTGTAAACACATAATCTGTTTGTGATTTACTATTGTGTGGATCTGATTGATAACCTGCATCAGCAAAACCAACTAAACCTTCTTTGTTATGGTTAGTATAGTATAGACCCAAATCAACTGTTCCTTGTAAATAACGTAATAGATGTTTAATTCCATTCCAGTGCCTTTGGGTCGGACATGAGCTAAATCTAGATAGGAAGTTCACGGCAAAGCAAATGTATGGTCTAGTTTGGCTAGCCAAGTACATTAACGCTCCTATGGCACTGAGGTATGACACTTCAGGACCGAGAACTTCTTCCTCGTCGTTCTTTGGACCGAATGGATCATTGTCCAATCTGAGGCTTCTCACCACCATTGGTCTGGTCAATGGGTGAGTCTGGTCCATATTAAATCTCTTGAGTACCTTTTCAGTATATGCCTTTTGATGCACAAGGATTCGATTATTTACGTACTCAAGCTGCAATCCCAAAAAGAATTTCGTTTTGCCTAGGTCTTTCATTTCAAATTCTTTCTTAAGATATTCAACTGTTTGGGCGATTTCCCTAGAGGTTCCAAGGATGTTTAAATCATCCACATATATTGCTATTATCACAAATCTTTTGTTTGCAAACTTCTTTATGAAAATACATGGACTGATGGTATTATTCTTATAGCCTTCTTTGACTAGGTACTCACTTAGTCTATTGTACCACATGCGCACACTTTGTTTCAGTCCATAAAGAGATTTGTTCAACCTTATGCAGTATTGGTCTCGAGACCCTTTCTTATCTTTGAGCTCAATAACCTCTGGTAATCTCATATATTATCTAGTGGACTTATATAAATATGCAAGCATTAGGCATTACATCCATTAGCCGCAAATCAAGTTTTTCTCTTTTATATAGCCAGACTTAGCAGAAATTTAAATGTTTTAGCATCCACCACAAGGGAGTATATCTCCTTTATTTCTGGTCTTTGTGTGAATCCTTGTGCGACAAACCGTGTGTGATATATCACGCTTTCACTATGTTTATTTCACACAATCACAACGACTCATTTTCCCACTGGCTTTACTTAATGATTCTTAGCTCCACGTTTTAAGGTCTTGTACCATTTTAATCAATCATGTCTTTGAGTGCACTCTAGTATAGACGCGGGCTCTTGATCCTCATTCAATTTAGTTGCTACTTTGTGCGCAAATATATTATCATTGATGTCGACATCTTTTCGGTTCCATTGTATTCTAGACATGATATAGTTTATAGAGATCTCTTTACAGCTTCAAGACCTTGAGGTTTGGCGTCTCAAACCTCATTGATTGGTAACTTCGGGTTATGTCTATTAGTCGGGCATGTATATGGTTTCTTGAACCTTCTCGGTTTCCTTTGCACCTTTCTTTGATTTCCGAGGATTCTTGTCTTTAATTGGAAACTTTTGGGTCTACCAGGTTTCTTACGTGTTGTAGCCTCTGTAGCAACTTGATTGTGTTCCTTGTGAACATCAATATGTATTGGTGCATTACAAGCTGGCATGTACGATTTTATTACTTTCTTTGAGTCAGAAAAGGAATCTGGCAATTGATTAGCTAGTTTTTGTAAATGTATAGTCTTTTGGATCTCTGATGGAGTCCGAGGATCTTGCCAATTTAAGGATGTTTGATTCCATGATATTTCTTTGACCAACTTGTTCGTGTATCCACCTAAAGTAGGAAATTCAGATTCAGCAAAATGACAATTCGCGTATCTAGCCTTAAATAGATCACCCGTAGTTGGCTTTAGATACTTAATAATGGTGGGAGAATCAAATCCAACATATATTCCCATCCTTCTTTGAGGTCCCATCTTTGTTCTATGTGGTGGTGCAATCGGTACATAAACGACACACCAGAATGTCTTTAGATGGGATATGTATGGCTCATGACCCGTGAATAATTGGGATGGTGAATATTTATGTTCACTAGATGACCTGATGCGTATAAGGTCTGCTACATGTAATATTGCATGTCCCCAAACGACTACTGGTAGCTTCGACCTCAAGAGTAATGGTCAAGCAATCAATTGAATTTGTTTAATGAAGGATTCAACTAATTTGTTCAGTGTATGTAAATGTGCCACGGGATGTTCCACACTTACCCCCATGGACATATAGTAGTCATTAAACGCTTGGGACGTGAATTCACCGACATTATCTAGACTTATAATTTTAAGTGGAAAGTCTGGAAAGTGGGCTCGCAAACGTATGATCTGGTCCAACAACCTAGCAAACACCTGGTTTCTAGAGGATAATAAACAAACATGCGACCATATTGTCCATGCATCAATGAGGACCATGAAATATCTAAACGTCCCACATGGTGGTTGTATTAGTCCACATATATCCCCTTGTATCCTTTCGAGAAAGTTTAAGGTCTCTTTGTTTACCTTAGCGGGTGATGACCTTATAATGACTTTCCCTTGTGCACATGCTACAAACGTGAGATTCTTAGGGATAACTTTTCTCTTTTTTAGGGTGTGCCCCTTTGATTTTATCATCGCTTATGCATCATGTTAGAACCCGGATGGCCAAGTCGGTCATGCCATAAAGTGAATTGCTCATTGAACATCTTGTTCATTGCCATATTAGCTTCTATCATATTGATTTTAGCATAGTAGAGACCAGTGGATAATGCAGGTATAGTCTCTAGGACTTTCTTATGTCCTTGGATGATATCAATTATATGTAGGAATTCTTGGTTCCCTTCACCCTTTGTTTCAACATGGAAACCATTCAAACGAATATCTTTGAAACTTAATAAGCTCCTCTTTGAGCTGGGTGAATATAAGGCATCACTTATTTCAAGATGCGTGCCCTTAGGTAAAAAGATATGAGCTTGGCCGTAGCCCTCAATAAGACTAGCTATACCCGCTATGGTGCTAATATTGGCAATTTTCAATGTGAGATTTAGAAATTATCTCGTCTTTCAAAATTGTGTGGCTTGATCACTTATCCACCACAAGTATGTTCTTGTCCTCGACCATTTCTAATATGGACAAGAATCATGTCTTAAACATAAAGTAATATAAAATAAATTCAAGGAGATAACAATTAATGAATACATAAAACGGAAAAGAAAAACATAGAGGTTTTGATGTCGAATTCAGATTTATCAACTTGATTCTTTTAGGCAATCAGAATTTTCATACTCCATTAGATCATCTTGATCATGTTCGAAATTATTTGTCACCATCTTTATATAGCAAATGGGCTTTAGGATTCTTCTTTTTCTCACTCTCTTGACAGAGGTCACAACGATGTTTGGGAGTCTTACGTATCTTAACCCAATGGTTCCCCATTCCATATCTATGACACACTGATTTGGTCGAGTGTTGTGGTTTAGTAATACCACAACCTCCTCGCCCTCGACCACGACCAAAATTGGGTCTACAACCACGGTTATAGTGGTTCCCACAACCGGATGAGTTATAGTGGCCACAACCACGTCTTTTTCATCCACCACGGACGTGGTTAGATTCTTTGGATTCTTTCTTATCGTCTGCGGCCTTATTGGCATCAGGTAATGGGGTTAATTTATGAGGTCTTAATTCACTGTTTTTCATCAGTAAGTCATTATTTTGGTCATCTAGCAATAGACTCATCCACGGACTTATAGTTCTGGACATACTCTCAATAAGATGGTGGATAATAATTAATATTGTATTGTATCTATCTTTCTCACTTGGCATTATTGCTTTATGTGATACATTCACCGAGTCTTTTTGACTTTAGGATAATCTAAGTATCCATTGCTCATTTTACATAATTATCTCCTGAGAGATTTAGGGTAGTAAAATACAAGTTGTAATTCGACATCTACAAGCAAAAGTTTTTAGTCAAAATCATGTAATCGTTAATGTCATGCGGTATTAAAGACCGAAAAATGAATCAATTTTACTTAAGGATTTGATTTTCCTCTTTTGTTTATGATTAACTTTCCTCTTTTGCTTATGATTAAATTTCCTCTTTTAATTAGAAATTAGAGTTTTCCTATTTTGAATAGAATTAGGGTTTTCCTATTTTGAATAGGATTTATGGTTTTTATGATTTCCTATTTCAAATAGGATTTAGGTTTTCCTAGGGTTTTGGTTTTTAGGGTTCATGCTTTTAGGGTTTCAATTTCTAATAATTTTATGCATGCAACCAAATCATAGAACAATCAATCTAAGCAACCTAAGAAACCTCAATCAATCGAATTTTATTGTTTTAGGATTTAAGGTTTCAGATTTGATTTAGGATTAAGGTTTTTTTCAATTACGCGAATTATGATTTTGAATCAATAATACTTCTAAGAACACAAGCGAGCAAAGAAAGCAATAGGAATCACTTTGATTCAAACAATATCCGATTTTAAGGTTACGATTCCTTTACTTTCAATTTCGAGGTTGGTTCTTTGGCTTTTGAGATTTCGATGTTACCTTATTCACCGATTGAATTCTGAATTGGTTAGGACCGGGAGCTAAAGACCTCAGTAACTCACGCTGGGATGAACAATACCGACGAACAACATCGATGAACAGTGTCTGCGTGAACAGTGTTTTGTGATTTTTAGGATTAGGGTTGTTTAGAGAAAACTCGTGCTGATAACGTGTTGTAAACTGGATGAATGAAAGTGTGTTTATTCATTAACTTAAGGGGCTCTTATATAGGGAAATACAATATATCATAAACCCTAATAGAAATAAGGAGGTGGCTGAAATCTCACTTTGGCTTTAGGGTCCAACGGTTCGTCCATTCACTTATAATTAACCGAATGGTTCACAACAACTTGTATAAATGTTGACTCTTAAATGATTTTTTTGAAATAGTGTAAAAAGTTTTAAATGATTAATTTATCATTAAAATATTACCCAAATTAAAATCCTTCATTTTCGTTATCTAATTAGTGTTTAAGATTTAGGTGTAGTTTTGTCAAGTGATTTTTAAAATGTGTAATTTCGTAAACCCCAAATACTTTTAGTTAGATTTGACTAAATTATACTATTTTTGCATTATTGAAGCAAATCCCTAAGACATTATTTGTGAAGTGATTTTTGTTCAAAATCCTAGGTGTCAACACCACAATGAGTTTCAACTCATTAAATGTGACATGGAATAGTGAACCAATAAGAAACAACCTAATTTACAACATGAAATATAAATTTAATATAAACAAAAAAAGTAAAAAAGGCTTTTAAAGCCCAACAATTTAAAATCAGAAAAACCCTCCCTAAAAACCTAACAATTTAAAATTCGATAAACCATACTTGAATTTACATGTTAAATACAAGAGACTTTGTAAGTCTACAATCATTCACAAAAAACATATTCTACCTTCCAAAATGGAGGAATTACAAACTACGCCATTTGAATTGCGTTTCACAAAACTACATCATTTTAAAACATGATAAGTGTGTATTTTAGCTGTTTTAGGCATGTATTTTTATAGCATTTTAGTACCTTAGTTGCATAATTCATATAGTTTATTGTCTTTATTAGCATATTTTCACTAAGTAGTTTAGAATAGAGTCTTAGTTAGATTTAGGTCCCTTTTGCATTGCATCATATGCATTTTAGGTACTTTGAGCTATGGAGAGCTCAGTGGAAGCTAAGGGAGAGCACAAGAGAGCTTGAAGAAGGCAAAGGAGAAGAAATGTTCAGTCCAGCGGCCTCCGAACCGCTGGACCAAACCGCCGGAGAAGACAAAGACGAAGAAGTTGCGGATGTTCAGTCCAGCGGCCTCCAAACCGCTGGACCAAACCGCCGGAGAAGACAAAGACGAAGAAGTCGCGGATGTTCAGTCCAGCGGCCTCCAAACCGCTGGACCAAACCGCCGGGTCAAGCGTGACTTATTAATCTCTCATATTTCCCTATAAATACTACTAGGGTTTATGTTAATGAACACATCTTTTTCTCTCTAGTTTTTGTAGCTACTTTTGTAAAACTTTGAATGTTCCTTAGTTTCATATAATCTTAGATTCTCTCTTTAATCTTCTCTACCATTAATGTCTTTATCTTTAATCTCTAGCTTTCTTTTTATTATGCATAGTGAGTAGTCATCTTTTGGATCTTGGGGTTTCTATAGGTTAGGATGATGGATGATGGTTAGTGATGTTTATGATGTTTAGGTTATGGTTTCTATAGCATTAGATGTTCTTAACACTAAGGTAGAAGTAATTATCCTAGCTTAGTACTTATAGGATGTTTCATGCCCGGAAGGTGTTCGATGAAACGTCTAGTCCAATCTCTTGTTATTCTTTTATACTTAGCCAATGGAAGTTGTTAAAAACAAAGTGATATCAAAGTTTTACTAAAGAGTTTTTAGAATAAATTTTTTTATCAAAACGCGGTTTAGACCTTTATTCTCGCATTAGGCACATACACACTGGTAGTATATAAAAAAAATTAAAAACAACAAACACAAATGATCTCATAAACACCAAATTATCTCTTGCGAGTGTATAAACCAATCTGCATACTTATTAAGTCTTCTCATTATGGTGTTAGAGACTTAATTTTTTGAACCAAACAATTCATTGAATCGTTAGAAGACCCTCCGAATCTAACCGAAGTTTCAACCTCCTCTTTCAATCCAATAGCTCTCATTCTCATCTCTAAACCTTCTTGACCAACAATAAGCCTCTTCACAGCCATTTCAACCATTCCTCTCTCCAATTCACCTTCGACCTCAAACGCGGTTCTCCATACATGTGCCATTAGTCTAGTATTCACCCTTTGATCACCCGAATAAGGCCTACATATCATCGGAACCCCGTTGCTTATGCTCTCCAAACACGAGTTCCATCCACAATGGCTCCAAAACCCTCCCACAGAACTATGCCTTAGCACATCTTTCTGTGGGGCCCATTTCACTACAAAACCTCTCCCCGCGGTCATAGTTTGTCCGAAAACGTCTGGTAGTGATGAGTCTATTGATTCGTGTCCGGTTATTGAGCCTGGTCGGATCACCCACAAGAAAGGTTGGTTACTCTGAACCAACCCCATGGCCATCTCCACCGCATCTTTCTCTTTCGTTATCGCCAAGCTTCCCATGCTTATGTATATCACTGAGTTTTTTTCTTGCTTGTCAAGCCATTCGAGACAGTTTCTTTCTTCTTCGAATTTACTCAGACACGACATTTCGGTATTGGTCATATAAAGTGGACCAACAGGGTAGATTGGTACTTTCCACTTGTCTTGTGCAGTAGATATGAATGAGCTCTCCAAGCAATGTGAAGAGTTGTGTATTATGCCACAAGATGAGGCTCTATTGCTTATGTTTTCATAAAGTATCATTAGTCTCTCCTCTGATCCATAAACTGTCACTGGCAGATCTTTGAACCGAAAGGGAGAGAACTCTGGCACCAACTCTTCAAGCTTGTATCTTGCTTCTGTAATAGAATTTTAATCTTTAAGTATGTATCAATACACATGATACATTTACATAACAAAATCTTAATACTAAGGATGATTAACACATAAGTGTAACTCTAAAATAGTGTTAATATTTTATGACCTAATTGTAATTAATTAAATGTTCTAGAAATCCAAATTACAAAAAATTTAGCATGATTGTAGTGTTTTTTTCGTTCAAATAATATGTTTGTATTTACCGTAATTTTTTTTTTTTTGATAAACAACATGGTTTTACTATATCTTTGGGTCCATGATCTCTCTTTGTACATAAAGCCAACCTTTAGGCCATCCTGGCTTAAATATTGTGTCTTCGTAGCAAATAGAGTTTCAACTAGTCCCCCATTTCTTTGATTTTTTTTTTATATTTTAAAATCATACAAAATATTTTTTTTTGTTTTTATAATGAAACTGTTGATTAATTCACCGAATTATTTAACGAGATTGATGTGGACTACGAAGATGAATTCTCTTCACTAAAAAAACACTAAACCACCACTAGACCCATCTTTTCTCTCATTATTATTTCCTCCTTAGTTGACTAAACTTTTAATATAGATTTGAATAATGATTCACAATAGTATCCTAACATCCAAACATTTTTGTGTTTAGGTTTTTTTTTTTTTTTTTTTGTCAACATTTGGGCCACAAATGGTCCCGGTTGGGATGGTGCTATCTGCCTCATGTGGAGTTATGACTGTCACTATACCAAGACCACTTCCCAATTTAGGTTTTGTTGATCTCGTAAAGGGTTTTAACAAGAAAAATTTATCGCGAGATCTATTATGTTCCTAATCACAAGTGTACCCAAAAATATTTAGAGGTATGTAATCTTATAACTATAATTAGCAAAATTTGATGCATCAATTTTTAAACAAAAAAAAATTCAAATATAGGTATTGGCACTTTTAATTTTTCCACAATTGGATTGACAATTTAAATCAGATAAGTATTTTTTAAAATATATATATGAATAAGATATGTATCGTTAGTTAACGAATAATCCAATATGTTGGTCAATATTAGAATTCGCTCAAGAAAAGAAAGTTAAAGATTTAGTTAATGGAGATTTGGCTATTTCAAACTTTTTTTTCCCTGTGTTACATCATTTCTACCCTATTACAAATACTCTCGTATCAGCAATCCAAGTAGGAAGTGACGAACTAATATACTGGAATTCCATATTCCTGCTACGCGTACTTCGTGCTAGAAGATCCGCTTTCTCGTTTATGTCCCTTGTTGCATATCGAAGTGTGAAGCCTGGGTAGAAACCTTGCAGATCACGTAGCGTCTCCATCTCCGCTGAGAATGTTGGCCATAATTCTGGCTCTGAAACTATGCTTATTAGGTCCTTACAATCCGTGTAGAAAGTCCTACAATTGTGTCTTGGATCCCTAAGGTGTTGCATTGCAAATATAAGTCCATATACTTCCGAGTGGAGGGGCGAAATTCTCCTACTGAAACCCTTTAGACCAACCATCTCTATGACCCCTTGGTGATTCTGTAAGACCCATCCCACCCCGCTGGTAACCTCTCCCTCCTTCCAAGAGCCATTCGTGTAACATGAGGAACCTTGGACCTGCTCTAATCCTTGTATACTAATCCCCTGAATGTCCGAGCCTAACGTCGGTCGTTGGAGCATAATCAGCTCCAGAGCTTTTTTCCAAGACTCCGCTTCTCCTATAGCCTTCTCCTTTGTGGCCATCGGCTCACAATCAGTACCTCGGGATAGTTTACCATTCCTTGCTTTCCAGATATACCATGCCACCCTTGGGTACGCCGGGACACTCTCCTGGCAATGACGTCCTCTCCAGAAGAGAAAATCCATATTCATCCCCAGGCTACCAGTCGGGAAGCAACCTAGGCCCCACGCGTATCCAGCTAGCGCCCAAGTCTGAATGGCCGGAGGACACTCAAATAACATGTGGTTGATCGTCTCTTCTTGCCCACATCTAGGGCACGACACGTCCCTCCCTATGTGTCTATAAGCTAGTCTCTCCGTTACTGGCAAAGTTCCTGCCAAAGCCTGCCAGAGGAAATGTTTTTGCTTGTTTGGAGCTTTGATTCTCCAGACAAACTGTTTTAATGTTCTGAATGATGGTTCCTGTAAGAGGATCTGGATCTCCTCATCATTTTTGTTTAAGTGCAGAACCTGGTAACCTGATTTCACCGTGTATACGCCTGACTTTGTGAAATGCCAACAAAAATTGTCCTCCATGAATCTACGAGACGGGACAATGCTTTTGATTAATTGTATATCCTCTGGATTCATCATCTGATTTAGTAAGGGAATATTCCATTCTCCTTGATTTGAGATCCTTAAGTCTGAAACCCTCAGGTTTGGATAATACAATTCCCAGGCCCTGAAGCCGGTCTAGGGTTGTCATCGGGGACCCAATTATCCTGCCAGACCTTTGTCTGTTCTCCTGCTCCAATTATTCTTCTCGTTCCTGTTCTCAGAAGATCTCTTGCTGACCAAATGCTCCTCCACCCGAAGGGTGGTCTGTATGGTTTCCTTGCTTCGAACGGGTGTCGGTTCCTGAAATATCTACCTTTTAGGACCCTGGCTGCCAGGGAATTCGGGTACTGGTGGAGCCTCCACAATTGTTTCGCTAAGAGGGACTTATTGAAATCTTCGAAGGATTTGAATCACAATCCTCCTTTTTCTTTTGGGATACACATGTTCTTCCACGACATCAAGTGCATTTCTCTTGAATTTCCGCTTGTACTCCACCAGTAGTTCGCTACCGCACTTGTCAACTGGGTACACAAACTTTTTGGTAGAAGGAAACATGACATAACGTAAGTTGGTATTGCTTGTCCCACCGATTTGATCATAATTTCTTTTCCCCTTTTGACAAGAATTTGGCATTCCATCCATTAATTCTTTGGTGAAGTCTAACTTTCACGTAGGAAAAGACCTGGTGTTTGGATCCTTGGAGTTGCTCCGGGATACCCAAGTATCTACCCATGCCTCCCTCCCTTGTGATCCCAAGTCATACTTTTATATCCGTTTTAAGGGCGTTAGAAACTTCTTTTCCAAAAGTGACTGCTGACTTCTTAAATTTTATGCACTGTCCAGATGCGGTTCCATATGCATTTAGGATCCGTAGTACCTTAGTACATTGATAAATGTCTGCTTTACATAAGAATAGACTATCGTCCGCGAATAGTAAATGTGTGATTGTAGGGCTCCGATACGCGACTTTGATGCCAGTTAGTGTTCTATTTTCTTCTGCTTGTTTTAGTAGCGAAATTAGGGCTTCTGTACAGAGGATAAATAGGTATGGTGATAACGGATCCCCTTGTCGTAGCCCCCGCGAGGGCTGAAAACTTCCTTTCGGTGATCCATTGAACAGTACACTATAGGATACCGAGCTCACGCATGTCATAATTATGTCCACCCATTGTTCCGCAAAACCCATCCAAATCAGTAGAGCGTAGAGGAAATACCACTCTACCCTGTCATAAGCCTTGCTCATGTCTGTTTTAATTCCCATAAACCCCTGTTTACATACCTCTTTGGTATTGAGCGCGTGGAAAATTTCCTGCGCAATGAGAATATTATCTGTTATCGCTCTCCCTGCCACAAAAGAGAATTGAGTTTATGATATCAATTCCGGGAGCATTGGTTTTAGTCTTTGGCATATCACTTTCCCACCCAGGAGAAGAAATTTTCTTTATAGGGAAAATCTATCATGCCACAACATTGTTTAAATAGACGAAAGTCTAAAAAAGAATTTTCGTGTCTTTTCCTCAACCCCGATAAATGTCTGCTTTACATAAGAATAGACTATCGTCCGCGAATAGTAAATGTGTGATTGTAGGGCTCCGATACGCGACTTTGATGCCAGTTAGTGTTCTATTTTCTTCTGCTTGTTTTAGTAGCGAAATTAGGGCTTCTGTACAGAGGATAAATAGGTATGGTGATAACGGATCCCCTTGTCGTAGCCCCGCGAGGGCTGAAAACTTCCTTTCGGTGATCCATTGAACAGTACACTATAGGATACCGAGCTCACGCATGTCATAATTATGTCCACCCATTGTTCCGCAAAACCCATCCAAATCAGTAGAGCGTAGAGGAAATACCACTCTACCCTGTCATAAGCCTTGCTCATGTCTGTTTTAATTCCCATAAACCCCTGTTTACATACCTCTTTGGTATTGAGCGCGTGGAAAATTTCCTGCGCAATGAGAATATTATATGTTATCGCTCTCCCTGCCACAAAAGAGAATTGAGTTTATGATATCAATTCCGGGAGCATTGGTTTTAGTCTTTGGCATATCACTTTCCCACCCAGGAGAAGAAATTTTCTTTATAGGGAAAATCTATCATGCCACAACATTGTTTAAATAGACGAAAGTCTAAAAAAGAATTTTCGTGTCTTTTCCTCAACCCCCCCCCCCCCCCCCGCTTTCTCATTATGATCAATAATTTCGTTGAAATCGCCTGTCATAAGCCATGGGCCCTGCCTATTCGTACTTATCTGAGAAATACGTTCCCAGACATTTGTACGTCTCATCACCATTGGCACCATAGATGAATGAAATGAAAACATTTTGTCCTTTGATGTTTGCACTTATGTCAATTATATTTTTGTCTGAATATAAAACTGTTACATTGTTTTCAGCAAGGGCTAAAAGTGCTAACCCTCCACTGCGACCACAAGGATCGACCGTGTAAAAAAAATCATAACCCAACATTATTTGAATATTTTGTAAGAAAGCTACATTATTCTTGGTTTCCATAAGGAACATAAAATTAGGAAAAAACTCTCTTCCAAACTTTCTCAATCTCCGAACTGTCATGTCACTACCTACTCCCTAACAGTTCCAGCTGATAATCATGTTTACTCGTTCACCGGTGGATCCTGGCCCACCAGCGTCATCTTGTTCGTCGTACCAGCTTCTTTACTAGAGCCCGGGTTTGGGTTCCGCGGTTTTGCCACAGTCTCGTAGTCTCCCATTGTTAAGCGTGAAGTCTTTATCATCTCCCCTCTATGCGCCACGTTGTTGACTATTTTCTTCTTAACATTTAAGGCTCGGAAAAACGCCTTGGGATTTTTTGCCGATGGTTCCAGGGTGATTGGAATCTCGAAAAGGTCCTTAAGCGGTGATATGATGTCCTCAATAGATAAACGACTCCCTTGCGTATCCCTTCCAAATCCAATAAAGTCCTCCGAGACCCTAATTGGTGCCGAAAAAGGCCCAACAACGCTAAGATTCTTGGCCCGTTTCTCCTTTTCTTCCTCCACAACAGTCTGCTCATACCAACTTTTGCGTATCGGAGCCGACGAAACACCCAAAGGGCCAGCCAACGCTAATGGGTTGGCACTTTTCCCATATCCAATGAGCCTTTTTCCTGATGGGCCGAAAGTCCCATCCACTTCTGGGCCCAGAACTCCATCCAGCGTTGGGCCCAAAGCCACCTCCACGATTTCCCTGGGCCCATATTCAATCGTCGTGGTAATCTTCACCGGCGGGGCTGGTTCCTCCCCCACCACCACCGCCACGACTCCGATTGGCTCTCCCCTTTCTGATTTTCTCCTCCGGCATAATCTCTCCTCCTCGGAAGGTTGACTCACCTGAGTGAGAATCTGTGCCGGACCCTTTTCCATGCCCGACACACTCGATGCTTCTCCGTCGGACTTTGTGTTGCGAAGCTTCTCCATGTCCACCACCACGCCACTCTTTCCCGCCTTTCCAAAAGCTGTAGTAACCCAGGCTCGCGTGTCGATCGGAATTCTAGTTATGGACTTTCTCTCCCTTTCCTCCACCGCGACCGAGTACTCCGGGAGCAGCTTCCGCTGCAATGGCCGGCGCGGAGGGATCTCTACCACCCCTGGAGCCTGTTGCTGAGTTCTCTCACCTCTGTAACGAGCCGGAGGAGCGTGGTATATGTCCCCACCCTGATTGCGAAACCGGCGGTCTTTGCCGTCCCTTCTGTCCTCCCAATCCGGTCGGTGATTGGCTCTATCCTAAGCCGATCTGGTCACACTGAGATGGCAAGTCTTCTCATCATGAGTTAACCGGTTACATACCTTGCACCAACCGTGTAGCTTCTCGTATTTCAATTTCACCGAGATGACTTCGTCCTCATACTCCAGATCCATGGAGAAGTCCAGAGGCCTATCACACGGAAATGAAACTCGCACCTTGGTTTCAGGCAGGCACACCTCTTCCACGACTCCAATGTCCGCCAACGTCTCCACTAACCAGTATCTCAACGTGAGGCCCTCCACCTTAATCCAGAAGGATATTGTCGATAAAGCCTCTTGATTTTTGACCGGTGACCATCTCTCGATAACAAACATCCACTGGTCATAGTGGTATGGTTTGTCCGCTTCCACAGAAGTTATGTCCTCCTCATTCTCAAACCTTATGTGAAAATTACCTTTACCAAGATCCACACCTTGGACGCGGCCTGCACACTCCCACACCGTGGGCATAAAGGCGAGGAGAGCTTTCACTTTACCTTCTTGAGCCTTCACATTTAGGACCCTTCCTACCATCGTTCTCTCATGCTGTCTCGCTTGTGCCGCAGCCGCTTGTTGTGGGTACTTCATCTTCAGCCTCCTCACACCATTCACTTGGGTAGAGTTCAATTGGAGCGAAGCCATGAGGGAGAAAGGAGGATGTGTATGCCGGTAAGGTTTTGGTAAGGGAGTATGTGTGTTTGTCTTCTTCTCTTTAACCCATATAAAGGAAACCATCAGCTTGATCTTGTGCGTATATCTCTCTCTCGCAATCAGAGCAATAAAATTAAAACCAAGATCTAGTTTCCTTTTCCTCTCAATCCTCCAAGATTCCATCCTTCGGTTATGGAAAGGTCGAGTTTCAGGTAAGGAAATAGGCATCACTGATTCGATCATGATCAATCCTCCTCTAAATCCGCGGATTTGAAGACTGATTTCGAAATTTAATGATGATATCCAAGGATATGGTTGATTATCAGGATCCGCAGAGCTACAAGAAGATCCAAATACCCATAGCCGGAGTGGGTTGAGCTTAATCGCCGGATGTATCCTTTGCCCGTAAAGCGCATCCATTCCGTGATGATTTCCGATCTCCGATCGGTGATTTCCAGGTCTACCGTCTGCCGTTACGATCCTACGATAGCCGTTACGAGCTCCTCCTTAATCGCTAACACATGGCAAGCTTCACGTGATAACTGCGTTTCTTCTGGTTTAATTTCAAACTTAAATAATTTAGTTAATTTTTTTTTGTCACTGAAACTTTCATTAATATCTTAAACAAAGTTTGTCTCGTACAGATAAGTTTAAAACAATCTATAATATATAGCACAATTCTCTCTCAATCTAAGGCATCCACATCATCAACATAAATAATTAAAATAATTCAATTAAAAATCATTTAATAAAACTCATTTAATATTTATAAAACTCATTCAATATTAATAAAACTAAAATAAAAAACAATCAATATAATATTTAACATTAATAAAAAACATGTATATCAACTTTCTAAAATGAAAATATATAAGAAAATTCTCTTTTACACTAATTCTTTTTGGAATATATTACATATGTCCCATTATCTAAAATTTTCTATCTAAAAGCACAAAATTTAAAAGTTATAAATGATGTTAAACATTTATTCAAAACAATTAAAAATTAAGAATACATAATATTAGTGGTCATACTATAGTTAATAAATAAAAAATACGCATAGAAACTTGTGAAAATCAAATAAAATGGAA
This sequence comes from Cochlearia excelsa, assembly GCA_963556525.1. NCBI lineage: Eukaryota > Viridiplantae > Streptophyta > Magnoliopsida > Brassicales > Brassicaceae > Cochlearia > Cochlearia excelsa. The sequence continues at coordinate 34,885,465 of OY748329.1, read as the reverse complement.
CAAATCAAAAAATCTAAAACATTTAACAAAATGGGTGAGATAGAGTATAGTTTAAAAATAAATAAATATTAATTTATTAAAGTTTAAATAACTATAATTTGGGAATAAAAAACTCCATATATATACACACTTTCTAAAACTAAATGTTAGTACCAAATATATGAAATAAAATTAAAATATTTAAGGAGAAAACAAAACCTCATACAAAATCAACAATTACATATACAAATAATTCAATAACGTTATATATAGAGAATATAAAACAAAATATGATCCAAATTAATTGACGGGTTAAGATTTCCACGTAAAACCAAAGTAAACAACATACGTTTGAGAATAAACTAAAACATCCAAACATAAGTTGTTCGTAAACAAAATCATTTTCATTAGTTTAGTAAAATAAAAAATAGATGGAAAATATCTAAAGTTAACCCATATATCTATTACAAAAACAAAAAACTCCATAAAACAAACCAAAACACCCGTAAATTCAATGTAAATTTATTTAAAATTATTATAATAATTAGCGAATATTCCGCGCAACGCACGGGTTCTTTCCTAGTTTAGTTAAGTTTAAAACAAAAAAAATATATTAAACAAATCTTAAACACAAATCCGCCGCGTAACGCGGATCAAAAACTTTGTCATAATAAAAACGTATTGATGCTTCTTTTGCGAATTCCTTAGATATTATTTGCCTATTTGGGAATAGTTATTGTTACATTACATTTACTTTCACCAACTTTAACGTGACATGATATCGAAAACCAATGAAGTAAGACGCATCATATTAAACTAACTAAATTTCCTTGTCAAATATTTCAAATACAATGTGCATAATAATGTGTATAATCGAAAAAATTGTACAACAAAAGAAAGTTGTATGTATTTTAGAAAGTTGTATATGTACACTTAAAAAGTTGTATATATAATCATAAACTTTTTAAGTTTATGAAAGTTAGCATAGTATTGATATAAATCAATATTTTGATAGTGGAGGTTATAAATTACTATTAGAAAAATCATTGAAAAATTTATGTTCCAAATTTTTTTGGTTGATATAATTTATATATTTCTTTATTAAATTTCTTAGGGTTTAATGTTTTATAGTATGTGGGTGAGAGATTTTTTGGTTTATATATTTTGTAAAGGAGATATAATGTATAAGTAAAAAATAAAGTAATAATGTTTTGTACAATTAATTTTTGTTTTGTAAATTATTTAATTAATTATGAGGTTACATGCTTATTTGTAAACTATGGTGAATTCCTCTCATCTTTTATATATACTAGGAAGGAACCCGCGATACTCACGGGTTTTTTATATTATTTGTTTTTGTTATTTTTGATGATTCAAATAAATTTTATTTTCACAATTTATATTCTTAATTACCTATATAATGTTACATTAATTTTATTTTCTGAATTCTCTGTTTTTGATATATTTTCACTAATAAATAGTTTGTATATTCTTTAGTTTTTGTATTTTTTGTATCACATGTTTTTTTCTTGTGTATTATGATACTATTTACTTATATTGATGTATTTTTCATATATTTGCTTATCTAAATGAGTGTCCTAATATATGTTTTATATTATTTGTTTATTTAGTGTTATAAATTGTGTATTTTTTATTTTTTCTTTATTTTGCTTTCGTGTTTTCTAACTAATTTTATAATTTTTGTATATTTTTATTTTATATGTTACTTATGTGATGTTGTTTTAGATATAGGGGTTTTAAATAATTTTATTTATTCAAAGCCCTATAAATTTTTTTAAAAAAACATATATTTAAAATTTTTTATGTATTAATAATTTTTATGCATTTGATATTGTAATATAATAATATTTTTAAATATTAAGTTGAAATTTAATATGTTTTATGAATTAGTAATTAAATTGTGACATAAATTTTTTAAAATTAATGAATTTAATAATAAATTTGAAATGATGATGTGTCAATCATTGGAGAACTCACTTCAACTTTTATATATAGGATGATTAAGGGAGAATGAAACAATTCAATTGATAATTTGCGATCAATTGGTAATTTGTGACCAATTTTAATCTTTAAATTAAAATATAAAGACCGTTTCTTTGGAGAGACCGTTTTCTTCCAATGGCTGGAGATACTTTAATAATAATTGGCTTGGCCTTCCAATGTGAGAATAAGCCAATTATTATTTCCCCCTTAGAAACGGTCTTCCCTATTCCCATCTTTTCTCTCATGAATTTGGGTATTATTACTTAAAGACCATCTTTAATTTATCCAATGGGGGATGGTATAATTAAAAAAAAAATTATGAATGAGTACCAGGATGAGACTCAACTCATCGCATGAAAATTACCAATTGAATTTGTCACAAATAAACTTAATTTTTTTGAACTCAGAACTATTTTAAAATTCTGTTCATAAGTAACTTTCTTGTTCCTCTTACGAAAGATTAAATATTATATGTAATAATTAATAAATTTAAATTTTATCTACATATTTTCGAGTTAGGAGTTTTTATTTATTTCTTATAACCCTTTGTATTTAAAAAAGGGAAAATCACAAAAAACTATGAATTGACTTTCATTTCCACTTTAAACATCAAATTATTTACCCGCAATTGAATACATCAAAATGTCATCTTTGTAAATTTAAACCTTCGAAAGCATATGAAGTGTGACGTGATAAAAAAATACTTTTAATCAAAGGTTGTAATTGTTTATTTATTTATTTAATTAGTATGATAAACAATTTTAAAACAAAAAAATCTTGGAAAGTTACCGATCTAAGAAATTAATAAAGAAAATAAATTACTTTTTAAAATATTATTTCTATTTCAAAAAGTCAAGAAATTGCTAAAGTCATAAGAAATCTTGAAAATCGCAAAAATAATAACAATTGAAAAAAGAATCAACCAATCTATGATATAATAAATATATTTAATTATGGAAAATAGACGTAAATATTTCAAATGAAAAATAAATATAATGAAACCATAATTTCTCACAAAATAATATATTGAAGACTAAGTTATACTATTTGAAACTTATAACTCAATAGTTAGATCTCGATCCAGACAACTACCAATTTTTCAAAAATATTTTTTAACGTTTTATCTCTTAACAATGCAAGTTGACCACGAGTTATATGGTCTAGTTGTTTTTAAATCTATACTATAAAAGTTGAACAACTTTCTCCTGGTGAGTGACACGTGTCCGCTTTTGAATTGAAATACTTTGAAAAAAAAAGAATTCAAATTGTCACAGACAAGATTTGAACTCGGGTTACAAACTTAAGGTAATAGAGAACTTAACCAAATGTGCTATTTTATTTTTCTTGTACTTATTCTTAAACATATATTCTTATTATTTAAGGAGTGTCAATTGCACCCATACTTAACATGCATTTAAAATAGCTTGGAAAGCTAAGTCAAACATCAGTTAAAAATAAACTATCATATGATTCAATCAAAAACATATAGAAGTCAAGTTGTCATATTACAAGAAACAAAAATAACTATATCTTTAAGGAAATTAGAAAAATAAGTAAACTCGTTAGATTAGACATTCATAATGCAAAATCGTTACATTATGTATAACATACTTTAACAACTTAACGGGTTTAATTAGAGTTTTTCGATTCATTTTAAATGTAGCACGCATTTCAAATATCAAAACTACTTCAAAAGCTTAAATATCATATATATGTTATAATAAGAAAAGAAATATTGCTAAATTCTTAAATTGAAGTAGAAAATGAATTTTTACAAGGGCATAAATTATACAACTTGCTAAAACTTTATCTAAATTCAATTAGATTAACATCTTAAATTTTTCAAACCCAAGTAAATACTTATATTTTTATTTATCAATTGCGTTAGCAAACAAAAAATTTCAAATATTAATTTAACAAAGCGAAAATATATAAAAAAAATTAAATTTAAAATAATTGTACTTTACACTTAATACAAATACTCAATAAAATTATAACAAATACTCCTTTTGTTCCACATTAAATTGAGTTTTAAATATTTTTTGAAAAATTAAGGAAGGTTGTAAAATGACTATAATGACATTAATTTATACTATTTATATTATTTTTATTCTTTTTTTAAGAAATTAAGGGGTTTAATATAGAAAATCTGTTGAAAAACTAAAACTATATTTAAAGAGGAACAAAAAATATTCTAAAACAACATTTAATAAGTAACATGTGAAGTATAACTTAATATTTTAAAATTCCAGTACAATTGAATTTTTCCAGTGTGTCTTAAAATGCGTTATCTTACAATACATTACGCGAATGTAAACTTTTCTCGAAAATTGCATAGAAAAACAAAATGATAACTACACCCGCGCTACGCGCGGGTCCTCCCCTAGTAAATATAAAAGTGTTAAAAGTCATCAATTCATATCTTTTATGGTATTATTAACGGATGAATCCATATACCAGTGGGGATTATGGACCGAAGATCCGCGATTCCCACAATTTATAAACAAAGCGTTCAAAGTCACTAAATGAGGCTTTAAAAGTGGTATTATCAACGAATAACTCTGAAACCGTAGATCCGAAACTTATAAAGTTTGTCAAAAACAACCTAATACAAGTTAATATAAAAAATCATAGAATAGGTACCTTGTGAAGGAAACAAAGAGAATGTCTCTTGGTTCTGAATAAGCACACACCGGCTTATCGAGGTAGCCGCGGAAGAAGGACTAAAAATCATCTTAGGAAGATTGAGATCTTCCGCAACACGTCGAGGGAAGTAGAAAAATTCATCGTAGATAACAAAGTCAAAATCATCATCATGGAGAGTTAGATACACTTTTAAAAGGGGTTCACATACATAGTTAAGTTTAAGGATAAACTCAAGCAGACCGAGAGACTTCATGTCGGATTCAGTTAAGCCGTCGTTGATTGTAATGAAGTTGATATCGAGAAAGTTAGAAGAGATATCGTAGAAATTGTATTGTGTTCGAAGGATTGTGATTGAGAAACCTTTGGAGGAAAGTGATGAAGCTAAAGTCATCATTGAAGGTAAATGGCCTTCAAATGGCGCAGGAACCATCAATAGTCTTCTCTTTCGATTCTCTTCCATGTTATATCTCTTTTTTCTCTATCTCTCTCTCTTTCTCTAATTTTTAGTTTGATTAAATCTTTATAAAGAGAATTTTGGTTATTTCTTTACGAAGACAAGATCATAGAGCCTAATTACTTCTTTAATATACGGAGTAGCTTCGTGGAAAGTGACTTTCTTTTTCGTTTTAAAACTATAAAGTTTTATTGGTCAACGGAACTAGCTATTATAGTTTAACAATTACTTGTTGAAAATTATATAACCAAAAAATAAAATAAATAGTTTTATAAGAAAAGAAATATTTTACAAAAGCACACTAAAATCTTTTATATCATAAAACTTTTTCATCACAGTTTCGTTTGTAATAGTCTCGAATACATCTTTCTCAATAAAACAAACAATCATTCAAGAATTGATCTCTATCCGATTACGTTGATCCGTCTTCACGATCTTCAAAGCCGAAAAACATCTCTCCACGGTAGAGGTAGCAACATGCAAAATCAAAACCAACTTTAAAAGTCTATAAACCAAAGAAAATGATTTATACTTTTTGGTTTCTACCATCACACAAGCAAGTTCTTCAAGACTCTTTAGATGAATAAATTGTTCATCGTTTTGAAGATTATCAATGTAAATATGTAATTGTTGCTCATATTTAGCAATGATGTAGTCCATTCAACTCACCTCTCATATTACTTGCTCCGTCATAACCGTGTCCTCTCATTTTTTTAATGCTTAACTCATACTTAGCAAAGAAAGAATCAATAGCAGATTTCAAAGACTTCATGACAACATTGTTATGAAAACTAAGCATCGTTTCTTCCTCTTTTACCGGCATTATCTCTAAACAAAAAACAACATAGGTAAAAAGCAGATTCCTTTTTCACGCTATACTCTAGCCAAATACTATACTTATCAAACCAAACATGATTAAATTGCCTCATTATGCCTCCTATCGATGTTTGCTTAAAATATGACCACGAGGTTGGCAAAGACCTCTAATCAAATATGCGCGTATCACTTCATCTCTTTGATTTAGATGATATTTTGAAATTCATTTCCGGTCCGCTGGATCTTCCCACGATAGATTATCTAATTCAATTTGAGATGATGATGGAGCTTTTCTTTTCAAAAACTTCTCCATAGCTATATATGCAATATATTAAAAATATGTGAGATTAATGTTATGATAGTCACAACTCTATAATACAAGCAATTTTTTTTTAAAAGTAAATTCATGACTTCCAAAGAATCAAATTCGCCAAGTAAGTTTTCCTGGAACGATTAGCGAAGTAGAAGAGTGGAAAACTAAAAGACTAAAACGAGAGAGACGATTTTTTTCCCTACGACGTTTCAACTTGTGTTTGGAGATAACTAGGCCTTTTTACAAATTTGAGAGGCTTTTTAGTTATATAGGGCTAATTGATGAGATCGAGTTTTAAACCTCAATCACATACAACCCCAACTGCAAGGCACAAGTCGTTGTAGTAATATAGGATCGAATCCACAAGGAGAATGAACTAGAACAACGAGAATGCAAGAATCTAAGTTAGAATAGACCTATCAATTAGCATTGTTTTGTAACCAAACTATAACTAGTGCAATAAATTAAAAGTAAACTTAAAGTCAACTAATCGACAAATAACTAGAAAGAAGCTTAAATAAGATAAAGATTGGAACTTGATAGATGGAATCAAGCTAGTGATTGGTAAAACTAACAAAGGAGATGGCTTTCTAGAACAAGGATCACTAATCTAGATTAGATCACTTCCATGACTCAAATCCATTCTCTAATTATAAAAACCACAACTCTTCCAATCGAGCCTAGATGATTAGAGATCATTAAATACAAGTCCTTAAACCTTAGACATCAACTTCCATTGACTAAGTATAAAAGACTAACAAGAGATTGGACTAGACATTTCATCGAACACCTTCGGGGCAAGAAACATCCTCTAAGTACTAAGCTAGATTAATTACTTCTACCTTAGTATTAAGCACATCTAGTGTTATAGAAACGATAACCTAAACATCCTAATCATCACTAACCATCATCCATCATCCTAACCTAAAAAACCCCAAAACCTAAAAGATGACTACTCACTAATTATATTGGACCACGAACTAATTATAAGAGATAAATGCATGATTAAGATTATAAAAGAGATTCAAGATTAAATAAACATAAGATTCAACAACAATAAATGAACCTAGGAGGGTTTCACAAAGGAGGCTAAAAATATTAGAGAGAGTATTAAAAGATAGGGTGCCTCATTAAATGAAAACCCTAGTAGTATTTATAAGGAAATGGGAAAGTGAAACATGGTCTCACAGGACCAGCGGTTTGGTCAAGCGGTCTGGTGACCGCTGGACTGAACATCCGCGAGCAGTCTCTTCTTCGTCTTCTCCGGCGATTTGGACTAGCGACTTGGAGACCGCTGGAACTCGCACCCGCAAGTCTGCTTCTGCACTCTTGATCGGCAGTCTTGATCGACGGTATGGACCGTTGGGTTCGTCATCTTCAGGACGCCTTAGTTGCTTCCAGTGGCTTCGTTCCAGCGGTTTGGTGACCGCTGGACTTCACACTCGCGAGCTTGCTTCGGCTCCTGCTCCCCGGCTTGGACTGGCGGTAAGGACCGCTGGTTTCTTCACTTCTTCTATTTCTCCTTCTTCAAGCTCCCTTGTACTCTCATTTCGCTTACTTTGAGCTCCCAATAGCTCCAAGTACCTAAAATGTACATGATGCAATGCAAAAGGAACCTAAATCTAAGTAAGACTCTATTCTAAATTACTTAATGAAAATATGCTAATAAAGACTATAAACTATATGAAACATGTGACTAAAGTCCTAAAATCATAGGGAAATGCATGTTTAAAACACCTAAAATACACACTCATCACTAATAAATCACATAAGTTGGCCTAATCAATTTATTATTTGTGATTTATGTTTTGATCCAAAAGAAACAAGGAAATTTTTTAATGGGGTGTTGATATCTTGCATATTTTACATGTTTTAATCCATTTTATTCGTTAGAATTAACTCATATAGATTACATTTAATAGCATATAGATTGCATTTGTTCCATGATTTTTAGGTTTAAGAAGTGCAAGGACGAAAAAGACGGAGAATTCAGGCAAAAAGCGTTTTGTACCGGTTTCTGATGGTCGATATATGAAGAATAAAAGAGAAGGAAGTGTACCGATATGTTATATCGGTTATGACTGGCCGATATGAACGTATCAGCTTGTTATATCGACATCCACAAACCGATACAAGGAGGAAAAGACGCGAGCAAATACCGCGTTGTTGTTTCGGTCACTTTTGACCGATATGCGTGACGAGAAAAATAAAAGAAAAAACATTTTTTTCCTTTATATACAAGTTTTTAGGGTTTTTTATGTGCCTATGCTTTATTTTATTTTGTAAAACTTTTGAGAGCTTTTTGGAGGAGAATTGAGAGCTTTTGTAACAAGGATTCTTGTAACATTCAATTGAATTCATAGTTTTTTCTTTCCCTTAATCTTAATCTTCACGCTTTGTTTATGTTCTTATCATCTTTGATTATTTTGATTTTCAATATGCAAAGAGAGTAGATCCATATAGACAATTGGCTTGAGAAAAAAGGTTGATAAATCTAGGGTTATTGTTGTCTAAAACTCAATCAATAATTTTTTTTTATTTGGTAATAAACCTAATGCTTTGATCGAATTAACCATTCGATTATAGAACCTAGAAAACTTTACAACCGAGAGGTTGTAAAGGATCCTGATTAAATTACCCAAGAACTAAATCTACCTTAACCGAGATACTTGTGTTAATAAGCTTAGTGGTTGAATTGAATTAGACTTAAGGTTTTCTAAGAATTGAACTTTCTAAGACATTGTGTTAGTTAAATTGTTAGGGAAAATATCTTTGCCACAGAAATGGATTGATCTCAAACCGTTTTCAAAACCCGAAATTTACCCTTTTAAAAGACATCGAAAACCCGACTTTTGATTATCCGATTATGTTCACCTAATTGTTTAGTTTTTTAATTGAATCTTTTAAATCATCTTTTATTATGTTTTCGATTTCGATAATCTTTACAAAAACTCAAAACCAAACTTTTCATCTAAAAGATAGACTAAGATAATTCTCATAAGTTTTACTGTGTTAACTGCTCTCAATTCGAATTGGCATCTTAAATATTACATTAAGACATTCGAAACAACGAGACGAAAATCTCGTTTATCAGACTCAAAAATATAAATTACTAAATGATCCTATTAAAAAACTATATAACCCCTTTTCTCTTAATAAGTCCACCACAGTTGATATAACCGTCATGTGTGGCTTATTAAACTTTAATTTTTTTTATCTACCTCTCTCACTACAAGAATCTGCGCATATAACAACGAAAATTTTACAACGATTTTGGTCGTCGTAAATGTACGACGAAATTACGACGATTTTACTACGATTTTTGCAAGCGTCGTAAAATCGTCGTAAACTTTACAACAATTTTGGTCGTCGTTATTTTACGACGGTTTAACGACGATTTTCCTAATATACATGTAATCGTCGTTTAATCGTCGTAAATTTCCAACGATTTAACGACATTTTGGTTTAAAAGAAAATTTCGTCGCTAAGTCGTTGCTAATTTACAACGAGTTTACAACTTCTGATTTTGGGACATTTTAACAACGATTTGAAGACATTAATCTGGTAGGTGAAAACGTGTATTTACTGTTGCACCTAATTATTTACAACTTTCATTTTAGTCGTTAAATCGTTGTAAAATCGTTGTAAATCCCTTGTTAAATTATGAATCGTTGTAAATTAGTAGTTAATTTCCTTGGTAAAAAGTTGAAATTTTTTTAAAAATCCTATAAATACATCCTCATCTTTCACCACAAATCACACCACCAATTTTATATCTCTCTCACATATGAAAAAACTTTTTTTAAAAAAATGTCCGAAGGTGATATTTACGAAATCCGAAAATGGATGTACATACATCGAGGCGATGACGGATCGGTGACACGGGAGTTCCTCGACGGGGTTGAAATATTCATGCAGCAAGCCACAAATCTACCTGTCACTAACGAAAGCGGTAAGATGTTTTGTCCTTGTATCAAATGCGACAATAGACGGTTCATTTTGGTTGAAAATGTTTGGAAGCATTTGTTAAATAGAGGATTTACACCACAATATTATATATGGTTTCAACATGGGGAAGATTATTGTGGTAATGTTGCTAGTAGTAGTAATTATCATAAGGAATCTTTAGACTATGACCAGCATGTAGAAAATGAGTATGATTATTATAATTTTCATCATGATCATGGAAATGAACCGGATAGGATAAATGACATGGTTAGCGATGTATTTCGTCATGAAGTTGCATTATCATCTGATGGAAATTTAGTCGAAGAACCTAATTTAGATGCTAAAAAATTCTACGACATGTTAAATGCTGCAAATCAACCAATATATAATAATTGTAGAGAAGGGCACTATAAATTGTCATTAGCTGCTAGAATGATGAATATTAAAACAGACCATAACTTATCTGAGGTTTGCATGGATGATTGGGCTTCAGCGTTAAAAGAATATCTACCCTCTGATAATTTAGCTGCTGAAACGTTTTATGAGGTTCAAAAATTGGTTATCAGTCTTGGTCTTCCGTATCAGTAAATTGATGTATGTGTAGACAATTGTATGATATATTGGAAAGACGACGACATTCTTGAGAAATGTCATTTTTGAAAAAACCAAGATATATGCCAGAAGGAGTAGGTCGGAAGAGGGTACCGTACCAGAAGATGTGGTATATGCCTATAACAGACAGACTACAAAGGATGTATCACTCGAAGAGGACAGCTTCTTCGATGAGGTGGCATGCAGAACATACACAGAAGCCTGGAGAGGTGACCCACCCATCAGATGCGAAAGCCTGGAAACCCCGATTTTGCTAGACGAAAAGGTAACGTCTACCTTGGTCTATGTACGGATGGATTTAGTCCATTTGGTATGTCAGGTAGGCAGTATTCTTTATGGCTCGTCATCGTCACCCCTTATAACCTCCCACCAGAGATGTGTATGCAAAGGGAATTTTTATTTATGAGTATATTAGTCCCTGGACCTAAACATCCAAAAAGATCCCTTGATGTTTTTCTACAGCCTTTGGTGGAAGAGTTGAAGGAGTTATGCCACACTGGAGTAAGGACTTACGATTGTTCGAGGAAACGGAATTTTACAATGCGTGTAGTGCTTCTATGGACGATTAACGTCTTTCCCGCTTATGGAATGTTGTCGGGCTGGACTACACACGGACGACTCTTTTGTCCTTACTACATGCATCGTACTGACGCCTTCCAATTGAAGCATGGAAGGAAAACTAGCTGGTTCGATTGTCACCGTCACTTTCTTAGTCTGCGCCACCCTTACCGGGAAAACAAACGAATGTTTAAAAAGAACAAAGTGGTTCGTGATCCTCCACCGGTGTATTACACGGGAGAACAAGTTGAGGCGCATATGGATCATTACTGTGCGATTTACACAGTTCCCCAAGGAGGGAACTGGCATGTCCTGCATAATCTCTGCCTGATGGTTATCTTACAGAACACAACTGGCATAAGAAAAACATTTTCTGGGAGCTTCCATACTGGAAAGATCATCTACTCCGACACAATCTTGACGTGATGTACATAGAGAAAAACTTTTTCGATTGTGCAGGGAAAGACAAAATACAATTTTAAATCACGTCTTGACTTGGCTGAGATATGTGCGAGATCCGAATTGCACATTGATAAAGACGGAAAAGTGCCAGTACCTATATTCAGATTATCGAGTGCAGCGAAGACGTCGTTGTTCCAGTGGGTGATCTCTGAAGTTAAGTTTCCTGATGGTTTTGTTTCTAATCTTTCTCGGTGTGTAGATGGTAGTAAATTCACAGGTATGAAAAGTCACGATTGTCATGTGTTCATGCAATGACTGCTACCATTTGTCTTGGCCGAACTTGTTCCACAAAATGTGCACGAAGCAATTGCTGTTACGTAATGTCTAATTAATTAATAAAATATTTCATAACTGAATATATCGTAATACGTGTGATTTAATTTATGTAGGTGTTGGGTTGTTCTTTCGTGATCTTTCCACAAGAACATTGAACGATGAAGTAATAAGACAACTCGACGAGAACAATCCTCTCATTTTGTGCAATTTGGAGAAGATATTTCCCCCATCCTTTTTTGATGTTATGGAGCACCTACCAGTACATCTCCCACACGAAGAAGAACTAGGGGGACCCGTTCACTTCCGATGGATGTACCCTTTCAAACGATTTATGAAATATCTAAAAGGGGAAGGCGAAGAATCTAGCTAAAGTCGAGGGTTAAATCGTTGCGGGTAGTATTACAGAGGAGACGTCTCATTTTACGTCGTACTACTTTGCACCAACCGTGAGGACACGTAAAAGAGCGCCAAAGAGATATGATGACGGAGGCATTCAAACAACGTACGCGGTGGAAGGAGTACCTGACATATTTTGTCCCATTGGTCGGCTTATCGGACGCATAAAAGAGATTTGGTGGAGCAACGAGGATGAAATTCATTGTGCCCACACGTACATTGTATTGAATTGCGATATTGTTACTCCATGGGAAAGGTAAAATTAAATGTTTTTAATACTCTTTCATTACAACATGTCATAAAATATTGCTTACATATGATATTTTCATATAGTATCTTCGTCGAACAAGTTCAAGAAGGAATTCCAGGGATATCTGAAGATGAGCTCGATTCTCGTAAAACTCAACACTATGTGATGTGGTTGCAAAGACAGGTATGAAAATATCGAATATGAAATTACATATCAACCTAATATATTTAAACAAAATTAATTTTGATGTCTGCAGATTGAGTACGAGGACGAATTTTATCCTGTGTGGTTCCACGATATGCTACAACGTCCCCTTGCGAAGATTCGGACATCGCCAATGTATTTTACAAGAGGTTATGCTTTCCACGCGTACGAGTATGGCCGACATCGAACAAGTGTTAACTACGGTGTTTGTGTTAGAGGAGACATTGATTTCTATGGAATCATCCAAGAAATCATAGAAATAACGTTTCCCGGGTTGCTCATGTTGAAGTGCGTACTCTTCAAGTGCGAGTGGTTTGATCCTACGATCGGAAGAGGTGTACGAATCAACAAGTTTGGGATCGTTGATGTCAATAAGAATAGAAGATACAGCAAGTTCGAGCCTTTCATACTTGCATCGCAAGCTGAGCAAGTAAGCTTCATTCCTTATCCGCGTCTTAAGTCCACAGGAATACATTCGCTATCCGTCATCAAAATTGCCCCGAGAGGGTACATAGTCAGGGAAGAAGAATCAACACTCCAGAATGACACGTCCGTCGATATTCCTTCGCCAGAACTAAACACGGACATGGTCTTACTCGTTGATCCACATAATAGGGAAGCTGAAGAGGTGAATGAGGACGAAGAAGAAGTCGAAGAGACTAACAAATTTGATGAATCTGACTCGAGGACGAATATGAGTCTAATGATGACTCCGAGTAATAAACAAGTTGTTTGTTTAAATGTAATTTCGTTGTTAGTTTACGACGATTCTAACAAAATCGATGTAAAATCGTCGTAAGGTAACAACGAAATTACGACCAAACATGAAACTCTAAACGTCACATTCTCAGGAGTTTTGTTTGTACGAGGTTGTCAACATCAACGATTACCACGATTTTACAACGATTTAGAAGGTAATCGTCGTAAAATCGTGGCAAACCAAAACGAACCAAAACGTTTGAACTTTTTTTACGACGATTTAACGAGGAATCGTCGTAAAATCGTCGTAAATTTACGACGATTGCTAATAGTATATATACTCGACCAGATTTTTCAATTTCTCTCATTCTCTCTAAAATTCTCTATCTCTCTAAAATTTTCTCTCTCTACATTTTCTCACACACTACAACTTTCAGACTCTCTTTCAACATCTCAACAGGTAAATATATTTAATATATGTGTTTTAAAACCGAATTTTAGAATTAGTTTTAGGATTTGGAATTTAATTAATTTTAGGATTTGGAATTTAATTTTAGGATTTGGAATTTAGTTTTAGGCTCGGATTTTAGTTTTAGGATTCAGATTTTAGATTTATGTTCAGAACATAATTAACTATTAAAATACTTAATGTTTAGTTGTTAAAATACTTAAAACTTATTATTTAACATAATTAATTATTAACCTTAGTTTTTAAAATACATAATCATTAAAATACTTAATGTTTAGTTTTTGAAATACTTAATAATTATTATTTAACATAATTAATTATTAACATTAGATTTTAAAATACTTAATGTTAATTATTTAAATACTTAATGTTTTTTTGGCAGGTACTTATACATGGCTCCTAGGAGAGACAAGACTTTACCTCCGGACTACATGCAAATGTTGGCGGAGAGGAGGGCTTCCCGGGACATCACCTGTCCAGACCGGGACATCACCTGTCCAGACCGGGACATCTGTCCATGCCGAGCAGCCTCCTCCTCCTCCTCATGTGCCCGCAGCAGACGCTGCAGACGCCGCAGACGGAGTTTTCCCGGGCCCGGTATATCTACATCCAGAGTTGGATGTACCGGGACACGCGTCGTACGCCACCCTCCGGGTTGAGGATATCCTCGCTCAACCCGGGCATGACAGTCTCCGCCGTTTGGATCCTAGCAAGTCTTCGGACACTTACTGGTAAGTTTAATTAATTTGTTAATTATTTTAATACTTTATATTTTTTGATTTTTTTATATATTAATAAATCAAATATTGTTTTTTTCAGGTTCAAATACGACAACCAGGTTGCGCGTTCTATCGCGGACATAATCAAGGGATACTTCACTGAGTCGCATCCCAACTGAAGCAAGACACTCGAGCACATCAAGAGGACGTGGTTCAAATGTTTCGCGGTAATGTTTTGATTTTATTTTAATTCAATTAATTTATTTAACTTTAATTTTTTTATTATATATTACTCTCGTAAACGTAATGAAGGACCCTAGGAACGGATCACTCTAATGGTACGGTTTTGGATATGGACTCCGGAAGGAGAACTCGATGGATTGAAGGGTCGCACAAAGGTTGCGGAATGGCCTTTGATATTCCCGACTTCAATTGGTGCTTGATATGACGCACAAGACCACCAAGTGAAGGTTCTCTCGTCGTTGCTTGATATGACGCACAAGTCCAACGATTTGAGGAGTGTTTGCTTGGATATGACTCACCAAGAAACAAGAAAAGTTCTTTCAAAGAACAAAGAGTGAAACTCTAAAAAGTTGATACAAAATTCGATTATCTTATTCCAAAGAAAGGATTACATATTTATAGAGTTTTCTAGTCAAAGACATAAATAGAAAATGTGGAAAACAATGCATAGAAACTAGGTCTTTGACTCATAAATAGAAAATGTGGAAAACAATGCATAGAAACTAGGTCTTTGACTAATATTTAATGAAGGCGCGGAAATTGTTGTTGACTAGCCAAGAATGACCTTTCGGCTACAAAGAGTGATCTTTCGGCTACTTTATGACCTTTCGGCTACTTTAGTCCATGATCGAGGTATCTTGAGCCGCGGTAAGGAGCAGTACACACGCGGGGCACATCACGTAACTTTACTAATGTTATATAATTTCTCATATTTTGCAGCAAAAGTGGCATTGGGATGTCTCGATCAACGAGTCCGTGAGGACGAAGTTCAACAAGACGGCGAAATTTCGTCTCGCCAACACAGTCTCCGACTGGAAGGACAAGTGGAGGCTCGTCGGCGATGCGGGGAAGCCAGTATTTCTTTCGGTCGCGGTCTGGGACGGCTTGAAGAAATACTGGACAGATGGCCACAACGCCAGCGTAGCTGAGAAGTGTTCCACCTCCAGGAACGCTAAGCTACCTGACGGGACACCGAAGCAGATGGCTCACACATCAGGTCGGATGCACGAAATGGTAAGTCTTTCTTACTTACTCTTTCAAAAAAAAATTTATTTTTCAAATTATTAATGTTAATTACATACTAATGCGCATGTGTTTATTATTTGTTTGTAGACCAAGCAGCTGGGTCACAAACCGGCCGTCAGTGCCGTCTTCGAGAAGACGCATAGGAAAAAGACCGGCGAGTTCGTTGACTCCCATTCGGAGCGGATATTTAACGACCTTGAAGCTCGGAAGACGGAGATCGAGACTCAGCGATCTCAAAGATCCCCGAGAGGCTCAAAGATCCCCGGGAGGCACTCAGCATCCTGGCGAGCCGCTTACGACCGCCGAGCTCGATCAGATTTATCATGAGGTAAAATTTTACTTATATATAATGTTTCTTTTTCTCTAAAATTATTTTTTAAAACGTTCATTTACTAATCGTTTAATTTTATAGGTTGCTCCTAAGAAGAAAGGGCGGATTCTAGGCATGGGATTCATGCAGGACGTCCCGCTTGCTCCTACTTCTTACCGATATCCGACTGAGATGGAGGCTGAGATTCAGAACTTAAGGGCGACTCAGGCGGAGGGGGTGAAGAACATGGCGTTCTACAACAGCATGCTGACGGTGCTTTCTGCATCTAACCTAAAACTACTTCGGGCGATGCAGACACATCCCGACCGCCCGACGACTAATAAGGCTGGAACAAGCACCGTCGATCCCGACAACGCAACGCAGGACTATTTCGGCGATGATTTTAACCTGGACGACTAAAATCGGGATCGCGTTTAGTTTGCATTTTTTTTTTGTAATTTAAAATTGTATAAATTTTATATTTTATTAATATAAAATATATTTTTTTTATAAAATATTTTTTTTTATATATAATATTGTCAATCGTCGTAGGGACGATTTTACGACGATTCTTTAAAATAATGTTTTATATAATCGTCGTAAAATCGTCCCTAATTAGGGACGATTTTTCCACGATTGACAAAAAAACAAATATTTTTGTACTCGTCGTAAAATCGTCCATAATTAGGGACGAATTTACGAAGATTATAACAATTTCCAATTTATTATAATTATAAATTTACAACCAAATATTCGTTGTAAAAAGGTTGTAAAAATTACAACGATTTTACAACGAACATTTTACCACGATTTTACGACGAATTTAGTTCGTCGTAAATTTTACCACGAATTTACGACGATTTGGTTTTTACTTCGATCGATTAACGACGAATTTGAAATCGTTGTTAGTTGCGTTTTACCACACGATTTAACAGCGATTATGGTCGTTGTTAAAATCCAAATTTCTGTCTCTCATGTTGCTTTCCACGTTTACTCTCTTTCTCTATCCATATTTAAATCACTACTAAAAAATAGTCATATAGCCACGACCGTATCGGTGGCTATAGAAAAAATCCGTGGCTATTTAGCCACGGTTTGCCACGAAATTTTTTAGTCACGAGCGTATAGCCACGGATTTAACACTATAGCCACCGATACGACCGTATCACGAGCAATCTACCATTTGTTTAGATAGTTTGTAAAATATATCACTTTTGCGATGTGGGTATGAATTTCAATTTTTCGTGGTAGTTATGGTATGGATGTTTACATTTGTAACATTAACATAGACATTTTGTATGTTCGATATAGTAAACGATGGGGACGGAGTTTGAGGAACATGTAAAATTTTATAGGAAGCAAGATTGATTTTAACTTAAATTTATAGGGGGAAACTAACAAATTTTACCACAAAATATCATATTCTTCAAAAAATCAAGGAAAAACAATATTTTACGAGGGGCAGTTGCCTATTCTAAGTCCTTAGAGCGTCTGCAATGGTGTGGTGTAATAAATGTTTGCTTTGTAAAAAGTTAAATAATTGATATAAGAAAATTTTTTTTTTTTTTTTTGGTGGGAGAGGGGAAGAAAATTCTTCCACGATATAAGAAAAATTTAATAGGTTGATTTTGTACATTTTAAAGTAAGAGATGATTTAAAAAACTAATACGTGAAAAATAAATAAAAGATAACATTTTTAGAAAATAGAGTATAAAATTGAGTCAACCATTGAATCAAAACTCTTCCCTATTTATAGAAATCTCTATTTTAAGAGAAAAATAGAGTAAACCGTTGGGGCTTTGCCCCTGCGTGATTTTTGATTTTGTAAAGACAAAAAATCTAAATTCAGTATTTACCTGTTTGTTGTGTAATAACGAAAACTTTAGTTCAGAGAAAAAGAAGGCAAATATATGAATGACGCGCTCCTTGTGTTAATTCTTAAGGTATCGAAACCAGAAAAAATAATACAATTTAGGCCCATAAGCCTTTGCAATGTGTTATTCAAGATAATCACTAAGGTGATGATGTCGATTTTGCGTGGTGGGTCCGTAAATTAATGTGTTGTGGAATGACGAGAAGACATAACTGTTTTGATCATCAAGGGGGCTCAGACAAGATGACCCCCTTTCTCCATACTTGTTTGTTCTATGCCTCGAGATATTATGCCAACAAATCGATAGAGTGGTGATAAGTAAAGAATGGAAACCAATAAGATTGTCGCGTGGAGGACCATGTTTGAAATATGTGTGCTTTGATGACGACCTAGTTTTATTTGCGGAAATCTTAGTCAATCAAATACAAGTTATACGGAGAGTGCTAGAGGAGTTTTATACCACGTCAGGACAAAAAGTCAGTATAGAAAACTCTAAAATATTATTTCCGAGCAATGTATCGAGAGACTTGGAGGCGTTGATCCCAAGTGAGAGTGTAATAAGGTAAACGCGTGAGCTAGGTAAATACTTGGGCATTTCCATACTCCAAAAATGTATAAACAAGAACACGTTTAGTGAAGTGCTCGAAAGAGTGTCATCCAAGCTAGCAGGCCGGAAAGGAAAACATATGAGTTTAGTAACCATATTGCTTATTTCCACGGAGGTTCACACAATGGGAACCATCTATATGCCTCAAGTAACCTTGAATAAACTAGATACAGTGTCTTGATCTTTTCTGTGGGACGTACCACTGAGGAGAAGAAATAACACCTTATAGTTTGGAAAAGAGTTTGTCTACGAAAAAATGAAGGTGAGACTGGTATACGTAAGTCAAAAGACATGAGTAAGGCCTTACTTGCAAAGATAGGTTGGCGGTAGTTGCATGATAAGTCTAATCTATGGGCACGCGTACTTTGGAGTAATTATAATGTGGGAGATACTCGTAATACTTCATGGCTTGAGCCTAAAAGTGCATGGTCGTCTGCATGCCATAGTATTAACATTGGTGTGTGTGAGGGGGTTTTACAAGGACAAAAATGGTTACTCGGGAGTGGAAGAGTGATCAAATTTTGGAAGGATAAATGGCTGGTAAATAACCCGGTTACAAATTATGTGATAGGAGAGCTACCAAAAGGGCCGAGAAGAAGAGCTGGTGAAGGATGAGTGGTGGAATGATGTGATCCTTAATGGTTCACAAACAGACTTTGATAAAATGGAGGCTCAAGACATTTCCAAGACTTTGGAGATACCGAATGGAGCGATCACAAGGAGCAAAACAAAGGAGCTAGCTAAGAACATGGATGATATGCTAAGGTAAGCTCAAGACAAGGAGCATGAGGACGTACCCATCTACATCAACATCATTCAAGCATTCGAAGAAGATCAAGGTATTCACTAACTAGTGAAGTGTTTATCTAGTACTCTTTTTCCTATGCTTCGATTTTGTCCCATTGAGTTTTCTCAAGCATAGGTTTTAATGAGGCTAGATAAATTACTTTCATCTATACTACTTAGTAATACTTTGATCTAGCCAAAGACTCTTAATAAAGTGGAAGGTTTCAAAGAACAATAAAGAGAAAGTCACAATTACCGAAGAGCCTTGCATATAGTCTTTGTTTTATTTATTTCTTTATATCATTTTCGAGGAGGAGCCTTTGTTATCTCCTTCCTATATATATTATGGTCGAAATCTATGAATTAAACATCCCTCCTTTTGGATCATTTGAGTGTTTTTTCTAAAGATTGGAGTGAATCCAACAAAACCCCTTTACTTCTTCGAAGAAATTATGTCTACTTTTTGTGTGAATCAATTAAGTAGCACCCCTCTATCTTTTCATTTGATCCTTTCATATATCACTTGATTATACCATCATTATCATCACTTCATTCATCCAAACCGCAAGCCACCAACCCATCTCTTTTTATACCGAATCATTCATCTATTTTCATCTTCCGCAAACTATAATCTTATTACCACCAAAACCATTATCTCATCACGCCAAAGCCATCAATCTTGGAACAAAATCTCATCAAGTGGTATCAGAGCACTTTGGCGTAGCTAAGTGTCTCGTATTTCTATTATTTTATTGTTATTTTGTTCGGTTTTTATGTGATATTTTGTTTGAAGAAAAATCTGATTGTTCATCTTCTTTTGTGACCATTAATATTCCAAATATATTCATCTTCTAGTGATAAGCTTGCTGTGTTTGATACATTTCAACCATAGTTGCTTTGATACTTTTCTTGCTTTTGTTGTCTTTGTCGTTAGAAACCGATGAGAGTAATGATGATGAAGAAACAAGTAGGGAAAACGAACGGAAGCTCATGATAGAGGATATGAGGATAATTATGAGAGAGATGTTAGCTGAGCAAAAGACGAGTACAACACCTCCAGCCCCTCGCAAACAACAAGCTCATAAACCACACCGTCGTAGACTTATGAATGAAGAAAATAGGGAAGAAGAGTTGCTACCTACAGAATCCTATTATTCTAGCTCAACCAATAGTAGGAGAAGTCAAAGAAGTGATGAAGATCCAAGGAGACGAAGAGAAGAACAAGCACCTCAAAGGCGACATCAATTTGACAACACAGCTCAAAATGCCTACCTTTGTTGGTAAAAATGATCCTGGTGCGTATCTCAATTGGGAAAAGAAAATGGATCTCGTGTTTGATTGTAAGCAACCTCCTGAGGCCAAAAAGGTTAAGATAGCCGTCACCGAGTTTAGTGATTATGCTTTTACATGGTGGGAACAAACCGTAACAACGAGAAGAAGAGTTGGTGAAGCACCGATCGCTACTTGGGATCAACTCAAAGTTATTATGAAGAGAAGGTTCGTGCCAAATCATTATCACCGTGAGCTACATCAACGTCTTAGAAGGATGAACCAAGGTGGAAAGAAGATGGAGGGATATTTTCAATAGTTGGAAACTCTTATGCTTAAGGCCGATATTCAAGAGGACCGCGAAGCTACTATGTCGAGATTCATGGGTGGTCTTAATAGGGAAATTCAAGACAAATTGGAGATGCAAACATATGTTGAAATGGAGGATTTGTTACACAAGGTAATTCTCATTGAGCAACAACTAAGTCTTAAGCCGTCTTGATCCAACTTTGTCTCGGGTTCGTTTAAATCAAAGGAGACCAAACCAAGCTATCCAAAAGATGTCAAGCCATCTACTACTGATCCTAAAGAAGAATCCAAGAGTGACATCAAGGGAAAAGGAATGGCTAATCCAAGCAAAAGCAAGAGCAACATTCGGTGTTACAAATGCCAAGGAATGGGTCATTTTGCGAATGAATGTGTCAACAAGAAACTTTTATTCTTCTAGATAATGAAAGAGAGTGAGGACGAGTTCTCCTCCGATGAAGAAGAGTATGAAGAGCTACCACTCCAAGGAGAACTACTTCTTGCTAGAAGAACGCTTAGCTTACAAACCGAGAAGGAGGAACTTATACAAAGAGAAAATCTGTTCCACACGCGTTGTTTGGTTAAGGACAAGTTATGTAGCCTCATCATTGATGGAGGAAATTGCAAAAACGTGTCCAGTATGTCCATGGTTAAGAAGATAGGTCTTAAGGTTCGAAAGCATCCAATAACGTACAAGTTACAATCGCTCAACGAAAGTGGTGAAATGAAGGTTCATGATCAAGTCACCATACCAATTAGCATTGGCAAGTACCAAGAAGAGATTGTGTGTGATGTGCTGCCTATGGGAGCTAGTCATATCCTTTTGGGACGTCCATGGCAATCGCAAAGTCATACAAGATGGATTTACCAACAAGCATTCTTTCATGTTTACTGGTAAGAAAATCACACTTGTGCCTATGTCGCCTCAAGAAATCTACAAAGATCAATTACATTTCAAGAATCAAGAGGAGAAGGAGAAGGTATCAATTGAAAATTCTAATCTCATGATCAAACCAAAAGAGGTTAAGAAATTATATCTCTCTAATAAACCGATTCTACTTTTTATTTTTAAACAAACTCTAACAAGTTTAGCTAATTTGGAGTCGTTTATTCCGAGTGAGATGCATAATCTTTTGAAGGATTTTAAAGATGTTTTTTCTAGAGGAAAGTCCGGAGGGATTACCACCTATAAGAGGAATTGAGCATCAAATCGATTTTGTGTCCGGATCTTCATTACCAAACAAAGTCGCGTATCGTACAAATCCTGTAGAAACTAAAGAAATGCAACGACAAGTAGATGAGCTCATGAGAAAGGGACATATATGTGAAAGCATGAGTCCTTGTGATGTTCCGATGTTACTTGTACCAAATAAAGATGGTACATGGAGGATGTGTGTCGATTGTCGTGCCGTCAACAATATCAGCGTAAAGTATCGACATCCTATACCTCGTTTCGATGATATGCTAGATGAGTTGCATGGTTTCACCATATTTTATAAGATAGATTTAAAAATTGGTTATCATCAAATTAGAATGAAAAAGGTGATGAGTGGAAAACCATTTAAAATGAAGCATGGTTTATATGAATGGTTAGTGATGCCGTTTGGTTTAACTAATGCACCTAGTACGTTTATGCGTTTAATGAATCATGTGCTTAGATCATTCATTGGCATATTTGTGGTTGTTTTCTTTGATGACATATTGATTTATAGCAAAAACTTAGACGATCATCTTAAGCATATTAGCTCGGTTTTAAACGTTTTACGAAAATAGTGTCTTTATGCTAATCTTAAGAAGTGTAATTTTGTACGGATAACCTTGTGTCCCTAGGCTTTGTTGTAAGTGCAGATGGTGTCAAGGTGGATGAGGATAAGGTGAAAGCTATAAGAGATTGACCGAGTCCTAAGTCCGTTGGCGAAGTTAGATCTTTTCACGGGCTTGCGGGTTTTTATCGACCTTTTGTGAAAGATTTCAGCACTATAGTCGCACCTCTAACTGAAGTGATCAAGAAGGACGTGGGATTCAAATGGGGTTAATCCCAAGAAGAAACTTTCTAATCCCTTAAAGAGAAGGTTACTAATGCCCCACTTCTAGTTTTACCCGATTTTACTAAAACTTTTGAGATCGAATGTGATGCAAGTGGAATTGGTATTGGTGTTGTTTTGATGCAGGATAAAAGCCTATAGCATTCTTTAGTGAGAAACTTGGAGGATCCATACTCAATTACCCGACCTATGACAAATAATTCTGCTATTTAGTGAGAGCTCTACAAATGTGGCAACACTATCTTTGGCCAAAAGAATTTGTGATTCATACGGATCATGAGTCTCTCAAGCACATTAAACGTCATCATAAAATCAACAAAAGACATACTAAGTGGATTGAGTTCATTGAAACATTTCCGTAAGTGATTAAGTACAAGAAAGGTAAGGATAATGTCGTAGCCGACGCATTATCAAGAAGGTACACTCTTCTCTCTAATTTAAGTTCTAAGGTTATTGGATTTGATCAACTTAAAGAGATGTATGATACTGATCATGAGTTCAAAGAGCCGTACCTAACTTGTGAAAAATTTGCAATTAACCATTACTTTAGGCAAGATGGGTTTTTATTCTATGAAAATCGTCGTTGTGTGCCTAATGGTTCTTTGAGATCTTTATTAGTCAAGGAGGCTCATGGATGAGGATTAATGGGACATTTTGGTGTTTCTAAAACCCTTAAGACGTTACAAGATCATTTCTATTGGTCGCATATGCGAAGAGACGTAGAACGAGTTTGTGACCGATGTGTTACTTGTAAACATGCTAAGTCCAAAGTCCAACCCCACGGTTTGTATACTCCACTCCCTATTCCTATACATCCTTGGACTGATATTTCTATGGATTCTTTAATTGGATTGCCTAGAACCAAGACCGATAAGGATTTTGTATTCGTTGTGGTAGATAGGTTCTCAAAAATGACACATTTTATCGTTTATCATAAAACGGATGATGCTTTGAATGTTGCTAGTTTGTTCTTTACGAATGTTGTTAGATTGCATGGCATGCCTAAAAACATTGTCTCGGATCGTGATACTAAGTTCCTTAGTCATTTTTGGAAAACATTATGGTCTAAGCTAGGAACTAAGTTGTCATTTTCTACTACATGTCATTTGCAAACCGATGGTCAAACTGAAGTTGTTAATCGTACATTGTCAACATTTCTTAGAACTTTGGTTAAGAGTAACTTGAAATATTGGGAAGAATGTTTGCCTCATGTAGAATTTAATTATGGTTTTAATCCTTTATCGCCATTGGATTTATCACCTTTACCTTTGAGTGAAATCATTAGTCTGGATGGCAAGAAGAAGGCGGACTTGGTCAAGAAGATTCATGAGAAGGCTCGGAAAAATATTGAGCACAAAACCGAACTCTATGCCAAGTATGCGAACAAAGGAATAAAGGCGATAAAATTTGAGATTGGTGACCAAGTGTGGGTTCACCTAAGGAAGGAAAGGTTCCCTAATGAGAGGAATTCTAAGCTGAAACCAAGGATTGATGGTCTTTTTCGTATCACCAAGAATATCAACGACAATGCCTATCATCTCGATCTTCAAGGTAAGTATAACGTGAGTAATGCTTTCAATGTTTCTGATCTTGTTCCGTTTATGGAAGATGATGAAAAAATTTGAGGTCAAATCCTTTTCAAGATGGAGGGGAGTGATCCTTAATGGTTCACAAACCGACTTTGATACAATGCAGGATCAAGACATTTCCAAGACTTTGGAGATACCGAATGGAGCTATCACAAGAAGCAAAGCAAAGGAGCTAGCTAAGAACATGGAGGATATGCTAAGGAAATATCAAGGCAAGGAGCATGAGGACGTACCCATCTACATCAACATCATTCAAGCATTCGAAGAAGATCAAGGTATTCACTAAGTAGTTAAGTGTTTATCTAATACTCTTTTTCCTATGTTTCGATTTTGTCCCATTGGGTTTTCTCAAGCATAGGTTTTAATGAGGCTAGATAAATTACTTTCATCTATACTACTTAGTAATACTTTGATCTAGCCAAAGACTCTAAATAAACTGGAAGGTTTCAAAGAACAATAAAGAGAAAGTCACAATTACCGAAGAGTTTTGCATGTAGTCTTTGTTTTATTTATTTCTTTATATCATTTTCGAGGAGGAGCCTTTGTTATCTTTTTCCTCTATATATTATGGTCAAAATCTATGAATAAAACATTCATCCTTTTGTTGTGATAGCATATTTGGATCATTTGAGTGTTTTTCTAAAGATTGGAGTGAATCCAACAAAACCCCTTTTCTTTTTCGAAGAAATTATGTCTACTTTTTATGTGAATCAATTAACTATCACCCCTCTATCTCTTCATTTGATCCTTTCATAGATCACCTGATTATACCATCATCATCACTTGATTATACCATCATCATCACTTGATTCATCCAAACCGCAAGCCACCAAAACATCTCTTTTCATACCGAATCATTCATCTATTTTCATCTTCCGAAACTCTAATCTTATTACCACCAAAACCATTAGCTCATCACGCCAAAGCCATAAATCTTGGGTCAAGATCTAGGTAACAATTTTAACCGAAAAGGTAAAATTTATATTTATTTGGGATAAATTATTTGTGTAATAAGCTTACAATGAGTCGCACCATGAAAAGATTGTTCGTGCAATATACACAAAAGAAAATGGATCTCGTTTTTGAATGTAAGCAACCTCCCTAGGCCAAAGAGATTAAGATAGACATGACTGATTTTAGTGATAACGCTCTTACATGATGGGAACAAACCGTAACAACGAGAAGAAGAGTTGGTCATGATACGATGATCACTACATGGGATCAAGTCAAAAGCTATTTTGAAGAGACTGTTCGTGCAAAATTCTTATCACCGTGAATTACATTAACGTCTTAGAAGGTTGAACCAAAGTGGAAAGAAGATGGAGGAATAATTTCAAGAATTGGAAACATTTATGCTTAAAGCCGATATTAAAGAAGTTCGTGAAGATACTATGCGAGATTCATGGGTGGTCTTAATAGGAAAATTCAAGAAAAAATTGGAACTGCAAAAAATATTGAAATGGAGGATTTATTACACAAAACAATTCTCATTGAATAACAAATAAGTTGTAAGCCGTCGTGATCCAACATTGTCTCGGGTTCGTTTAAATCAAAGGAGACCAAACCAAGCTATCAAAAAGATGTCAAACCATATACTATTGATCCTAAAGAAGAATCCAAGAGTGACACCAAGGAAAAAGCAATGACTAATCCAAGCAAAAGCAAAAGCAAGAGCAACATTCGTTGTTAGAAATGCCTAGGAATGGACGTCATTGTGTTAACAAGAAACATTTCATACTTCTACACAATGGAGAGATCCAACCTGATAAAGAGAGTGAGCATGAGGTCTCTTCCAAAGAGTGGGGGGGGTAGTATGAGGAACTACCACTTTAAGGAGAACTACTTGTTGCTAGACTAACGCTAAACATACAAACTGAGAAGGAGGAACTTATACAACGAGAAAATTTATTCCATATGCATTTTTTGATTAAGGAAAAGGTATGTAGCCTCATTTTTGATGGAGGAAGTTGCACTACCGTTGCCAATATGTCCCTGATTGAGAAATTAGGTTTAAAGGTTTAAAAACATCCAAGATCGTACAAGCTACAAAGGTTCAACGAAAGTGGTGAAATGGAGGTTCATGATCAAGTCACTGTGCCATTGAGCATTGGGAAGTACCAAGACGAGATTATGTGTGATGTGATACCTATGAGAGCTAGTCATATCCTTTTGGGACATCCATGACAATCTTATCGCAAGTTGATACACGCTAGATTTACCACCAACATTCTTTCATGTTTAATGGTAAGAAAATCACTCTTGTGCCTAACTCTCCTCAAGAGCTATGAAGATCAAATGAATTTCAAAAATCAAGAGGAGAAGGAGAAGTATCAATTTAAAGTTCTAATCTCATTATCACACCAAAACAGGTTTGAAAATCATATATCTCTTATTTTTAATTTTAAAGAAGCTCTAACGAGTTTAGCTAATTTGAACCGATTATTCCGAGTGAAATACATGATATTTTGAAGGATTTTAAAGATGTTTTTCCATAAGGATTACCGCCTATAATTAAAATTGAGCATCAAATAAATGTTGTGTTTGAAGCTTCGTAACCGAACAAAGTCGTGTTTCGTACCAATCCGATTGAGACTTAAGATTGCAACGACAAATAGATTAATTCATGATCAAGGGACATATACGTAAAAGTATGAGTATTTGTGATGTTCGGATGTTTCTTGTACTTAATAAAGATGGTGAATGGAGGATGTGCGTCGACTATCGTACCGTCAACAATATCACTATTAAAGTAGACATGTTATACCTTGTTTAGATGATATCATTCATGAGTTGCATGGTTCCATCATATTTTCTAAGATAGATTTGAAAAGTGGTTATCATCAAATTAGAATGAAAAAGGTGATGAGTGGAAAACCACATTTAAATCAAAACATGGTTTATATGAACGGTTAGTTATGTCGTTTGGTTTAACCATTGCACCTAGCACTTTCTTTGGGTTAGTGAATCGTCTTTGTGTGACTAGTGGTTCTTTAAGATGTTTATTAGTCAAGGAACGAGGATTAGTTGCACACTTTGGTGTGCTAAAACCCTTAAGACGTTGCAAGATCTTCTCTACAGGCCGCATATGCGAAGAGATGCAGAACGAGTTTGTGATTGATGTGTTACTTGTAAACATGCTAATTTCAAAGTCCAACCACTCGGGTTATATACTCGACTCCCTAGTCATATACAACATTGAATTGATAATTCAATGAATTTTATAGTTGGATAGAACATGGGCTCAAAGGACAGAACTGGCCGATTCAAAGTTGAAAAACCTATAGGTAAAATCTACCTCTTTGTTGGAATTGAGAAAACAATATTGAAGACGATTGCAAAGAAAGACACAACTAAGGATATTTGGGAGTCGATGAAGACCAAGTATCAAGGGAATCAAAGGGTTCAAAGTTCTTTGTTACAAAGATTGGGAAGAGATTTGGAGATACTTGAGATAAAGGATGGAGATACTATCACTAAGTATTTCTCCAGGGTTATGGTGGTAGCAAACGACATGAGTAATCTAGGGGAAGACATGGCGGATGCTAAGATTGTAGAGAAGATATTGCGAACACTAGTTGAGAAGTTCATTTATGTAGTTTGTGCAATTGAAGAATCAAATGATATCAAAGAGATGTCAGTAGATGGTTTGCAAAGTTCATAGGAGTTTCATGAACATGACAAGATGTATGATGTTGGAAATGTCAGTCCCAAGGAGATTCTGGCCTGAAGAAGTTCACTATGCAATATATATATTGAATAGAAGTCCCTCTTCAACACTTGGAGATATCACCCCTGAAGAAAAATGGAGCAATTACAAGCCATATGTAAGTCATCTAAAGGTATTTGGATGTATTGGTTTTGCCTTAGTACCATATAAGAGAAGAATTAAGCTTGATGAGAAGAGCATTAAGTGTGTGATGTTCGGTCTCAACAATGAATCCAAAGCCTATCGTTTGTACAATCCTGAGAAAAAGAAAATTATCATCAGCAGAGATGTGCATTTTGATGAGAAAATAGGATGGGCTTAGGAAGAGAAGATATCAAGCAGAGAACTGGTTTGGGATGATGAAGAGGTGGAACCAGAAAGAGAAAGAGAGATTGACACTGAAAATGAAGAACCTGAGAATGAAACAGAAGCTGAGGAACCAAACTCAGAAGAAGTAAGTGCAAACGAAGAAGTCACTGAGGAATCTCCTTGAGCTACTGAAAGAGTAGGAACATGGAGAACAAGACAAGCACCAGTGTGGATGAAAGACTATGTTGCTGGTGCTACTATTGCTAGAAACACTGGTTTCTTAGTTACAGAGGATGAAGAAGATATTCTTGCAATGTTTATTGCCACAGAGGATCCAAAATTTTTTGAAGAAGTTGTGCAAGGAGAAGTATGGAGAAAGGCGATGGAGACAAAAATAAACTCAATAATTGAGAACAACACTTGGGAGTTGATGGAATTACCAGAAGGGGCAAAGGTAATTGGGGTCAAGTGGGTTTATAAGACAAAGTTTAATGAGAGAGGAGAAGTGGACAAGTTCAAAGCAAGGCTGGTAGCAAAGGGTTATCATCAAGAGCATGGAGTAGATTTTCAAGAAGTCTTTGCTCGAGTTGCTAGATGGGATACAATCAGGTCTATTATTGCTCTTACTGCCGATAACAAATGGAGTGTGTTTCAGTTAGACGTTAAGAGTGCCTTCCTACATGGAGAATTAAATGAAGATGTTTATGTAGAGCAACCAAAAGGATTTGAAGCAGAAGGGAAGTCTAGCAACAAGGTCGACAAATTAAACAAGGCACTATACGGTTTGAAACAGGCTCCTAGGGCGTGGTATAGCAGGATTGATAGCTACTTTGCAAATCAAGGATTTAAAAAATGCTAATATGAGCACACGCTATATGTGAAGAAAGAAGAAACCAATATTCTGATAGTAAGTCTCTACCTTGATAATCTTATCTACACTGGTAATTCAGTTTCGCTGCTTGAAGGGTTCAAGAAGTCGATGATGAAGGAGTTTGCTATGACAAATTTGGGAAAAATAAAGTTCTTCTTAGGTGTTGAAGTGATTCAGGATGAGAAGGGAATCTTTATCAATCAACATAAGTATGCAGAAGAAATCATCATGAAGTATGGAATGGAAGGATGTAACTCAGTTAAGAACCCCATAGTGCCAGGAAACAAGTTGAGCAAGATTGGAGCTGGTGAAGCTGTGGATCCAACTAAGTTCAAACAACTTGTGGGAAGCTTAAGGTATCTAACTGCTACTAGACCAAATTTAATCTTCTCTGTGAATCTGGTTAGTAGATACATGGAGCATCCAACTGAGCAACACATGTTAGCAGTGAAACGTATCCTAAGATATGTACAAGGAACCACAAAGTATGGAATCTAGTATAAAGGAGAAGGAAAGAAGATTCTGGTTGGATACGTTGACAATGACTATGCAAGAGATATTGATGATAGGAAAAGCACCTCTGGCTATGTCTTTATGCTAAGAGGAGGAGTTGTTGCTTGGGCATCAAAGAAGCAGTCTATAGTGACATTATCCACCAATGAAGTTGAGTATGTATCTGCTGCATTTGGAGCTTGTCAGGCGGTTTGGTTGAGAAATATACTCGAGGAGATAGGAGCTGGTCAGGGAGAAGGTACAACTTTATACTGTGATAATAGTTCTACTATTAAGTTGTCAATGAATCTGGTGATGCACGGAAGAAGTAAACATATACACGTAAGGTTTCATTTTTTGGGTGAGTTGGTAAATGATGGAGTTATAAAGCTCAATCATTGTGGTACTGAAGACCAGTTGGCAGATGTGATGACGAAGGCAGTAAAATTGGATGTATTTGAGAAAATGAGAGCAAGAATGGGAGTGTGTTGCAGAGAAGAGTAAACTGAATTGGAAGAATTTCAGTTTAAGGGAAGAATCGAAGAATAAATTGGTTTAGTTTCTTAATTGTTGGTTCAGTTTTAGACCATTTGGTTTAACTTAGACTTTTTCAAGTAAGAATAAGTCCTCCTGGTTTGTAGGAGAGAACTTAGATCAGAGTAAGTTCCGATAATTTAGTTTTTCTGTTGTTGCAAGTGCTATTAAAGCATCTCTCTTTCTGAATGAATCAATAAGAAAGTTTTTCACATCTCTTGCTCTGTTATAATTTGATAACCTAGAAACAATATATAGCCTAGAACCACGACCAAAAAGGGTTATATATTCGTTATGGTAGATAACTTCTCAAAAATGGCACATTTTACCGATTTTCATTAAACAAATGATGGTTCGAGAAAAACAAACCAACGATTTTATCGTTTATCATTAAGCGAATGATAGCTTCACAAAAATAGCAATCTAACAAAAAATTTAGAGATATTGTTAGATTGCATCGATTGTCCAAAAACATTGTCGACGATAACTAACAAAATAAATATTACTAAATTATAGTATTGAATAATACTCAGAAAGATAAATAAGATAACAATTATCTCTCTCCTCATACGAATTACAGTACAAAATAATTATATCCGTATACAAGAACAGGGGTGGGCAAAAAATCTAAATAGAAGAAACCAAACCATACCAAACCGAAATAATTGTTACGAATACTAGGGAAACCAAAAAAACGTTACCTCTATAAACATACAAAGCGGAATCTGAAACATATCTATATGTAAAACAAACCAAAACATCTTAACGTATATAATAACGACACATCAGGTTTTTTTAATAAAAATTGTAACAAAACCGAAATTAAACAAAAGGATATCATTAAAGATCATATATAATAAAGGGTATATAGGCAAAATGGACACTTTTTCGAAAGTAATTGAAAAAGTAGGCCGAACACTATTCATAATCTGTAAATTGGACCGTAGACCCCACTTGCAGATATACAAATCATGTGACTGAGAGAAACACACCAATAGAAAAATGTGGTGAAAGCTGAAATGTCGAAACTGACCTTGACGGGATAGAGGGAAAAATATAGTGCTTGAATATGTGTTGTATATTGAATAGATATGTGTTGTATATGTGTTCATGGGTTTGTATAGAATATGTGTGCGTCGTCAAAAAAAAAGAAGAATATGTGTGTATATGAGCATTAATTGCTCCAGACAACAACATTAATTGCATGTTGACTTGTTTCTTTTTTTTCTTTTTATTATTTTCATTCTCACTTTTTTCTGTCTATTTTATTTCTTTTTCATTTTTTTCTCCATTTCTTCACTCTCCTCAATAGTTTATTTTTCAATTTTTATAGACAAGACAAATAACTAGACTATCTAGTGGATTGTACAAATAAATATTGTTTGTACAATCAAATTGTCAAGTGAATCGTACATTCAGATTGTATACTAAATTGTTTTTCGTCCAGTCGTTTGTACAAGTGAAACCAGACGATTAACTTTATTAAATTGTCTTTTAAACAGTACTAATGAAAGTTATTTGTACAATCAGATTGTACACTAAACTATACGCTAAATTGTCCACTGGATAATTATACCAATGACTGTTATTTGTTATTTGTATGTACAATCATGTTTTCCACTGGAATGTGTAGTATTATTATCCACTAGATTGTATAGTCAAAGTGTATTATTGTCCACTCGATTCACTGTACATAAAAATATATACAAATGAATTGTAGATCTGTTGGGTTTGATCAAGTCAACTCGTTAACTTCGTGAAATTAGATTCACCGAGTGAACATGGAATTCTTTAGAGAGAAAGAGAAATAAGAGAGTGTATATGAACATTAAATGTTGATGAGACCATTAATGCATGTTGACTTATGTGTCTTTTTCTTCATTTCTCTTTCTTCCTCTTTTCTCGTATCTCTCTTTTTGTTTATATTTTATATATTTTTATTATCTCTACAATCATTTTTCTCTTGCTATCTTTTGTCTTTCCTCATTTTTTTCTCTTTCTCTCTTCACTCTTCTTACTGATTTTTTATTTTATTTTTTTCTACACTAAAAACTTCCATTAGACTATCCACTCGATTGTAAAACGAATATTATTTTTACAATAAAATTGTTCACTAGATTGTATAGCCAAATTGTTATTCATTCCTACAAGTGAAATTGGAAGAATAAATTATTAAATTGTCTATAGGAATATGTAGAACAAAATTATTTATATAATCAAACTTTACACTATGCACTAGATTGTTATTCATCTAATTGTACATTAGACTCTACAAATTGTCCACTGGATTGTTTACTGAGACTGTACGCTAGATTGTTATTTATCTGTATTTATGAAACAAATGTTATTCGACTGTACACTGGATTGTTCGTTTGATTCTACAAGTGAATCTGTACACGAATTAAACTCAGTTAATCATTTTAAAAAATAAAAAAGAGAGAATAGAGAAGAGAAGAGAAAGAAAAGAAGAAGAAGAAGAAAGAGAAGGAGAAATGAAACAGGAGAAAGATGAGAGGAGAGAGAAAAATGAAAAGAAAAAAAGAGGAAGAAGATGAATATATGATGACATGTTGATAAATAACAGAAATAATATGCCCATAATTGTCAGCTCATAAAAACGAAAAAGTGCATCATGTGGATCATACGGACTAGTTTGCTAATTTTGAATAGTGAGTGGTCTGATTTTTAATTACTTTAAAAAAACTGCTCATACAGCTAGGTAGTCAAGTCTGTCAAGTCTAGTTAGTAATCATGTGTCTAGAGTCATTTCTATTCATGTGGGAGATTGTCGGAACTCGTTTTTGACAAGTGGCTTAGGCCAAGTTTCCGTTTAAGTTTTCGGCTAATATAGTTAGCGGAATGAACGGATTATGGGCACGATGTAATCGTCGCCGTGAGCACTATGAGATAGTGTATTAATATGTCAAAATCGGAGTTGGTTTGAATGAGAAATGGAAGTTCAAAGTGAGTGATTAGAAAGATAGTAAAGTTTCTAAATTTGGCTAAGTGTAAAACTAGCAAATGTACTACTTTGAAAGTTAGAGATGAAAAACTCTAATATATAATGTGGAGAGATTTTAATAATGTTTAAAATCTTTGGATACACTTTGGTGTATTAGAATAAAGAGATAACCAATTCAGACCTCAAATTTTTTTGGGTTTCGAGATTTGGAAATGGATAAATGGCCCAAAGATTATTCTTGTGGTCAAACTCATTTGTTGATATGGTGTTGAATAAATCAACATATATAATATCCATTTAATTGATTTATAAAGATAGTCAAAATTATAATTCAATTCTTGACTTGAATTTTGTATGTTAAAAAACTCTTCATGTCAAAATATCTTTATGGTGATAATTAATTCTCATAACTCCACTTTGTAACTCCTATGGGAGCTTGACTATATAAGAAAGCCATATATTTCTCATTTCTAGATATAAATCATATTGAAATACATAAACAAGAAACAATCATTCACATTCTTTTCTTAGTTGTTTTTATAGAGAGTACAACACAGTTTTCTAGATTCGGAAGGTTATGATCTCAAGTGATGCGAGACATAAGTATCAGAGCAGTTTTATCTTGGGATTCGGAATGCCATGCAACAGTCACACTACGGGGCATTTACAGAATTAAGGAAAGTGATTTCGATCATGACTCTGCAATCCGTCTTTCCAAATTCTTGTATCGGTATTTTTTATTGTATTGTTGCAATTTAGTTACATATTTTATTCAAAAATAATCAGTTTGCCCTTTGTAGAAATTGCGTTCCTACAGCTAAAAATATAAGATGATTAAATATCAAATATAAGATAATCTTCTTATATCAAATGTTAATAAGAAAAATCAGTTTGAAATTTCCGACGGAATTCCGAGGGATTAAAATTTCCGACGAAATTCCGAGGGATATAATCCGTCGGAAATCGGGAAACCCTATATTCCTTCTTCCTCCTTTCTCTTTTCTCCTAAAGTTTCTTCTTCTCGATTTTTCTCCTCCTCCTCGGCGATTTACGGTGATTCTCCTCCTCGGTGATTCCTCCTCTCCACGGCGGCTCCTCCTCTCCACGGCGGCCCTTCCTCTCCGCGGCTGCTCCTCCTCTCCGCCGCTGCTCCTCCTCTCCACGACGGCTCCTCCTCTCTGCGGCTGCTCCTCCTCTCCACGGCGGCGGATCCTCCTCTCCACGGCGGCGGATCCTCTTCTTCCACGGCGACTCTTCCTCTCCCTTTTCAGCTCCTATAATCAATGTAAAAAACTCAACTTTTAGATTTTAGATTTGGGTTTTGTTAGATTTATGTTTGAGATTTGAGAGCTTTTGGTTTTGTTTAAGATCATAGACTTTTCATTAAAGAAGATTTTGTTACAATTTTGAATTTTTGGTGTGGTATATTTGATATGGTATGATTTTGAATGTTTGGTGGTATTTTTGAAAGTATTGTTGTTTTTGTAATTTTTTATATTTATGGATTTATTTATAACGTTTTGTGGTATTTTTCAAAGTATTTTAGTGTGTTTGTGAACATTATTGAACTATTTACTAGGTATTTAAACAAAATGTGGTATTTTTAAGAAAATTATAGTATTTTTTACATTAGTGGCGATTTTTAAATTTGTTGTATTTATGAAACAACGTAGAACGTTTTGTGATATTTTGTAAACAATTTTAGTGTGTTTGTGAATATTATTGGACTATTTACTAGGTTTTTAAATAAAATGTGGTATTTTAAAGAAAATTATAGTATTTTTTACATTAGTGGCGATTTTTAAATTTGTTGTATTTATGAAACAACGTAGAACGTTTTGTGATATTTTGTAGACAATTTTAGTGTGTTTGTGAATATTATTGGACTGTTTACTAGGTTTTTAAACATTATGTGGTATTTTTGAACAAAATTGTAGTATCTTTAAATTATTGGGGATTTTTTATTTGTTGTAGTTATGGAACTATATCAAACGTTTTGTGGTATAACTCAAATTATTTTAGTGTGTTTGAGAATGAGTTATTTACTAGGTTATTAAACATTATGTGCTATTATTGAAAAATGGTATTTTTGGAAAAGTGATATTTTTGAAAATCACAAAATGATCAAAAACATTTTAGGAACGGTAACTACTCCTCATTTATAGTTTCGCCTTCTAGTCGTTGTGGACACTCGGCTAGAGGTCGTGGTTTGAGTCCCCAAAATAACTCTCAAACTCCAGATGCGGTCTTAGATTCACCGCCTTCGATTGGGCAAACTTCGGTGCCTCTCCCGTCGTACATATCGATTCAGGAGTTGGTGCAAAAGGATGGTCGGGAATGGTTACCGGTCATCCATCCCAATATCAATATCGGAACGACATGGTTCGAGGACTCACACAACGGCATGAGCAAGTGTGTTTTGAGGATGATGCATTCTCTCCTTAAGATTCCATATCCGAAGTATACAAAGATGCCTCTTGAAGATCGCGATTTGTGGTTTCACACTTTTGCGCTAATTTTTTTAATCTCACATCTCAGTTAGCTACTTTTTTAAACTATGTTTTATATGTGTAGTCATGGAGTATTTGAATCTTAAATTTATAATGTTTAAAATTTATTTATCTATATATATATATATATATATAAGTTTGAATTTTTTATATATTTTTTATATAATGTTTTATTTTATTATTAAATGATTTTATGTCTTTAATGGTTTCTTATTTGATTTTTATTAATATTAAATGAATTTTATCAAATTTTTGATTATATTTATGTATTTCAGAGAATTCTGGAAAACGGGTTCCTCCGCTTACCGATCCATCTTCCAAGAATTCCGGAAAACGGATTCTCATAAAAGCATTCAATTTCTCGAACTGAGCATCTATTTCCGTACGACTGATCAAAAGCTTTATATTTCTGTATAGCCTCCTCTTTAAGCATGTTGACCCCGCGAACAATGTGTTGATCCGTAGTCGGAACGTATGGGAAAGAAGTCTCTTGAGATTGGGGAAGGGTCCCTAAACCGAAAGGTTTTCCTCGGGAAATAGGAGTCTCCTATTATCAAAGATTAAATTATTAAAAAATAATTAATTAAATTGAGGTTTAATTTTAATTTAAAAAATAATACCTGTAGAACAAGTCTGTTAATTTCGTTAGTGGTTAAGGTGTTTGAACTGCTCGACTCGTCGGTGGGTTGAGACAATTCGATCACTTTTGTGTTGACCCGCTCGACTATGTCACGGACCTTTGGATTCTCAATTATGTCCGTCTTTTTGTTGGTATGGGAGGTCACCATAACCTTTAACAAATCAGGATTTTGACCACCCTTTTAACTTATTAGGTTTACAAATATTACCATGCGATCAGAGATTTGCTCGAAAGTGTTGGCGCCTGCATTGTGAGTTCCAGGCGCCTTTTGATATGTCCTAGGTTTCTGCTCCACTGTCCCATAACATCTTCACCTCATATATCAACGACTGCAAAAATATGTCAAGTGCTATCTTCGGATGCTCTAGTCCAGGTACAAGAATATATAGAAACATAAATTCCCTAGCCATGCACAATGAAGGAGGTAGGTTGTAAGGCGTAACGATCGCCGGCCATAAAGAATATTGTCTCCCATGCTTCCCAAAAGGGTTGAAACCATCAGTACATAACCCGAGATACACGTTTCGACTCTCACTTGTGAAGTTAGGATACACATTTTGAAAATGTTTACATGCTTGAGCATCTGAAGGATGTGTTATCTCTCCATTTGACATCGCATGTTCCGCATGCCATCTCATCGAACTTGTTGTGCGCTCCGACTGATATAACCTCTTCAACCTATCCGTTAACGGCAAATACCACATTATCTTATAAGGTATGGGTACTCTTCCACGAGTTTCCTTATATCGTGGCTTCTTACAGAATCGGCACGCTGAGCGGTTTTCATCCCTTCTCCAATATAACATACAGTTATCAATTCAGACATCGATCATCTGATAAGGTAACCCAAGACCAGATACCAACTTCTCGATTTCATAATATGTTCTCGGTGCCATATTATCTTCATGTAGAACGTCTTTGATCAATCATGCCCAAGCATCCACACAGTCTTCTGAAAGATTGTAATCCGTTTTGATAGACATCATTCTTGCTGCAGCGGAAAGAGGCGAATGACCTTCTCTACATCCATCGTATAACGGATTCTTAGCGGCATCCAGCATGTCAAAGAATTTTTACGCCTCGACATTGGGCTGCTCCATTATAGTCTCGCGATGATCTCCAACATACGACGGGATACTTTCCCGAAAAATATCATTTACCATTTGCACAGTCCTATCTAAAGTAATAGGTTCTTCTACCGGAGGGACAACTAAATTATCAGTATAATATTGAACATTACTACTACTGGGATAACTTACCATCAAATCATTTTCACCATGAGAATACCATATTTTATATCCCGGCGTAAAACCAATTTTATATAAATGCTTCCATACCACTTTTATCGAAATATTTGTAAGATTATCGCAATTTCTACAAGGACAATACATTTTACTTGTTCTTACGGTGAATTGCGGCAAACTCCATAAATTGTTTAAGCCCCTCCGCAAATTCGTCCGTAAGTAACCCTGTCGCCGGAATTACATGATTCTCATCCATCCACGATCTAAAATAACTTGTGACTTAATAATTTGTATAGAAATTGTGATATAGAGAGATGAATAAGATAATTTGTGAGAAATGTGAAAATGAGGGTGAAATATATATAGCAGATATTTCCGACCGATTTCTGACCAATTTCCGACCAAAAAAATAATCGTTTCACAACGGCTATAAAAATTTTAAAATTTCGTCGGAAAACGGTCGAAACGAGTTTTGGTCGGAAATTAGTCAGAAATTTCGGACCAATTTCCGTCCACAATACAATGGATAAAAAAACGTAAACATTTCCGACTAAAACTCATTTCGACCATTTTCCGACGAAATTTTAAACGTTCGTATTTTGGTCAAAAACTGGTCGGAAATCGGTCGGATTTTTCCGACCGAAAAACGACGGAAAATGTGTCGTCAGTAAAATCCGACCAATTTCCGACCACCTTTTCTGACGGACATGTGTGGTCGGAAATTCCGACCGATTACCGACGAAATTTTTTACGTCGGTAATTTCCGACGAATTCCGACCAAAACCCACAACGCCAAAATTCGGTCGGAAATGAGGTCGGAAATAACATTGTTTTCTTGTAGTGTAAGTAGTATAGATGAAAGTAATTAAAACAATGCTTAGGAAAATCCAATGGAACAAAACCGAAGCATAAGAAAAAGAGTATTAGGTAAACACTAAACTACTAAGTGAATACCTTGATCGTCTTCGAATGCTCGAATGATGTTGATGTAGCTTGATACAACTTCATGCTCCTTATCTTGAGTTTTCCTTAGCATATCGTCCATGCTATTAGGTAGTTCATTTATTTTGCTCCTTGTAATAGCTCTTGTTGAATGATTCAAAGTGTTGAAATTAGGTTGAACCTCATCATGACAAAAATCAGAATACTATCTTTTAAAAGTACCAGTTAGGATCACATCATGTATCCCACCAAGGTTACATGAAAACAACATGGTTACACGGAGTATACGCATTACAAAACAAAAACAGGGTTACGTGGGTTCTCCTACATACCACATTTGACCAATTATTTTCTAGTTGGTTGTCTTGTATCCAAGTAAACTCTTCATTCTTTGATTCTTCTTAATGCATTTACGGATACCTTTTGGTTTTTTCTATAAGTCAATAGTCTTAACATTCCCCCTCAACCTTAGTCCCATGGAATGACTAAGATTAGAACCGATTAACTTACCTCGTTGTTAGTGGTAAGCTTAAGCCCAACAAGGTCCGGCCCACCCGAGTAGTTTTTATGTCAACTAAGTCAAAGCCCGAAGCCCATTAAAGAAATGATTCGTACACAGAGGACGAACTCTATAAATAGAGAGAAAGTCTATTTCACAAAAAAGGAATTTTTGGGGAGAAGAACTTCTAGAGAGAGAATCTACAAAGAAAAACAATCAACAATATTTTTCTATCTTCGAGCTCCCACTTCGAGCTCCCAGCGGCTCCCACCTCGAGCTCCCAGTGAGCTCCCACCTCGAGATCCCACCTCGAGCTCCCAACGAGCTCCCACCTCGAGCTCCCACCTCGAGCTCCCAACTCGAGCTCCCAACGAGCTCCCACCTCGAGCTCCCACTTCGAGCTCCCAACAACTCCCACCTCGAGCTCCCAGCAGCTCCCACTTCGTGCTCCCAACAACTCCCACCTCAAGCTCCCATCAGCTTCCACCTCGAGCTCCCATCAGCTTCCACCTCGAGCTCCCAGCATCTCCCAGCAAGCTCCCACCTCGAGACCCACCTCAAGCTCCCACCAGCTCCCACCTCGAGCTCCCAGCAGCTCCCACTTCGAGCTCCTAGCAGCTCCCAGCGAGCTCCCTCCTCGAGCTCCCACCAGCTCCCACTTAGAGCTCCCAACATTTCCCATCAAGCCCCTCTAGCTAACACTTAGTCATTTTTACCCCTTCAACATTTAGCAATAACCGAGTTCAAGTCTCACTTCAACATTTCGCCTCGTGAGTTGTCCATCAACGAGATTTCCGACCCACCTTCTATTATATCTTTAAATCACCTCGACCAATTACATTTAGTCATTTTTACCACCTCAACACTCGTTAAAACTTCAAGGGGAAAACCACTTGGTATAAAACCACATTGACGAAAAAGAGTATAGGTCAAAACCCGGCTAGAGGTCTTTTTCTTGCAAGCTTCAGATTTCTTTGACCTGCCTTGCTAGGCTTCTTGGATTAATTTTGTTAACTTGTTTAAACATAACTCCCCCTTATATATGAACCGGATTAACTTTTTGCCTTCAACGTTTCTTTCTTAAGGGATTTGATAGAGAATTTACTATTGAATTATAATTTTCCAATGATATCTTGTATATTTTGCATATTTTACTTTGTTCTATTCATTATAATTAACTCATTTAGGTTGCATTTAGTATCATATAGGTTGCATTTGGGTTTGTTACGTGTATTTCAGGTTTCAGGGCGTCAAAGCGGCAAAAGACGAAGAATCCGAGCTTAAAAGAGGCAAAAACGACCATACCAGGTTTGTTATACCGGTTTGCTGTGGTCGATACACAAGAAATTTAGCTGGAGGACTCGTACCGGCTTGTGTTACCGGTCACGAGTGATCGATACTGAAGATGAGAATCTTGAAGATCAATATCGGTTTGTTTTACCGGTTTGATCTGGCCGATACGGAAGAAAAGAAGCCGAAGAACCTGTATTGGTCAGTGTGTACCGATCGAGTGGACGATATCGGCCTGTCTGTACCGGTTTCACTTGACCGGTATGGGCTGCGAGAAATAAAAGGAAAACCGGTTTTCGAGCTAAAAAAAGGAAAAGAAAGTCATAAACCAAAGAGGACGTTTTTTCAGAGTTGTTTTTGATATATTTAGGGTTTTGATATCTTATTGTTTTTCTCTCTTACGCTTTATCTTATTATTGAAACCTTGCTACAAGTTTTGGAGATTTTGGCATCTTAGATACCTTTGTAATCTTGAATTCCAATAATCAAAGTGTTTATGCTTTCTTTAATCTAAATTGCTTTGATTTTCATTATGCTTAGTGAGTAAATCTAAATAGACAATTGAGTTGGGGAAAAAGGGTTGATTAAACTTAGGATTATCATTGTCTAGAATTTAATCTCAAAACTTTTGTCTTTGGTAACAAACCTAAAGCCTTAATCGAGTTGGTCATTCAATTACTAAACCTAGGAAACTTTATCAATCGAGAGATTGTAAAGGTTCCTGACAAATTACCCTAGAACTAAGCCTACCTTAACCGAGAGATCTGTGGACAATGGGCGTATTATAATAAGATCAGTTTTCAAAACTAAAACTTTAAACCATAGGTTTTTATTTTTCTTTCAGAGTTCTTTGTATGATGACTTTTTAATGATTGTGTGTTCTGTTTTTCTTTAGAGTCAAAGGGATGAAATGTCTCTAAGAGATTCTTAAGCTACTTTCTTTCAAGCTCGCTTCAGTGAAATCTTGAAGCCATCAATAAATTTCAGTTTCAGACCAAAAAATTGATCAAAGTCTCTGTCTCAAAGACTTTTTGTTAGCCACCTTATCCAAATCTAGTCTTTTTCCTAAAACTTTTATGTCATTAACATTTTAAACCATTGTTTAATTAATTCATGTTTTTTTCCGTCATTACCCATCAATTTTGTTAGCCGCCTCATTGTACTATTTTAACCATTGTTTAATCAGTTCATGTTTCCTTCTGTCATTAGTCATCAATCTTAACCCGCAGGTATGATTGTTTTCTCAAGTTCTAACCGATCTTATTGAATTTTAAAAGGTCATAAGTTATGTTTGTGTTTCAGAACTGACACAATATCTTTCTGTTCATAATCCTAGCCATCAATATTTTTCTGCTTCATAATTTGAAACTAATCTAAGAATCTTGTGTGAAGACTTACATAAGACAATGGGCAGTGTACGATCAGTTGTCGAAAACTGGAAACTTAAGCCATTAAGTTT
This sequence comes from Cochlearia excelsa, assembly GCA_963556525.1. Lineage (NCBI taxonomy): Eukaryota > Viridiplantae > Streptophyta > Magnoliopsida > Brassicales > Brassicaceae > Cochlearia > Cochlearia excelsa. The sequence goes on along the minus strand of OY748329.1, from coordinate 34,843,148 downwards.
CATATTGCCATTAATCAGTTCATGTTTTATTTTGTCCAAAGACAAAATCTTATAGACTTTATTTTATAAAGCCATCAAGTTCTTACCGATCTTATAAACTTTTAAAATAAGGATTGAAATGGTGTAGTTTTGTGAATTCAACAAATAATTCAATGTTATATATATAATGTTTTTTTATTGAAAGTTCACACTTTAAATTTGTTTTATGTGAAAACATTGGTTACAAAAATATAATAGAAAATTATTTTAATCTTTATATGGTTTAACTTGAATGGCTAAAAAGTATGACAATAAATAAATGTGATTTCATCATTAAAAATAGACAGAATAAAGTTCTATATTATTTGTATTAGACTTTTTTTACTAAAACTAATTGGAAGTAATCACTTTATAAATTAATTTTAAAGAGGAATTCATAAAACTACACCATTTCAACCCGCTCCTTTACAAAATTACACCTAATTAAAAAAGTATATTTTTACACCCTTTTCAAATTTTAAATGGCGCAGTTATCCTCTAAAAAATTATCAAAATTAAAATCTTTTCACTTGTGTTCGTTAATTAGTGTTTAGGGTATAGAATTAAGGGGTAGGATTTTGTGGGTAGGCTAATTTTGATTTATTTTTTTTGGTAATTAGGTGTAATTTTGTGAAGTGACTTGAAAATGGTGTAGTTTTGTAAAATGAAATTCAAAAGGTGTATTTTGTAATTTTCCCAATATTAAAAGCATTTTTTTCCAAAAGAAAGTTCATAAATTGTAATCAAATTGATGTTACATGAGTATTCTAACTTATGTTATATCCCTAAGGTTAAATTTTAAAACTAACTATACCAATTATAAAAATTATATGCTAAAGTAATTCACAAATCACAACATATGGTTTTTGTTTAGTTAGATCAACAAACTAATTTGTTCATTTTGTTGTGGATACTAAACGGACATACATGGTTTCTATACACATGTCAAGTTATACTGCCTCTCTTCTTCTATCTTCCTAACTGTTCTCTATTCTTCATCTCTTCTACCTTCCTCCACAAGCTTCCTCTCTTCTTTCTCCTTCTCAAGGTTTCTTGGTTTGTTATCGGCTTTCTAAACTCTCATGAGGTATTCTTCCTCCTCAATCTTCCTTCGTTCTTCTTCAAACGTCCTTGATAGTTTTCGTCCTCTATGCCATGGAATGTGCTCTTATCTGCGCTATCCTTTGCCTTTGCTTTGTTGTCCTTCCTCTTTCTTATTTGTGTGATTCTCTGCATATTTTTTCTGCTCCTCCGTTAGCTCTCGTTAAACTACTGCCTTTTTCTTTGACCATGGACTTTTCATGTTTCTTAAAAGTTGCGCCGTCGTTGCAGGATTCTCAACCTCTTTAAGCTCTCCCTTCCTCTCTCTTCATTGTTTATTCTCAATCTTCCTCCGCTTTTTTCACTCTTGAGGTATATTGTTAACCGATATGTCATTGTTCTCTTTCAAAGCCACGACGTTACCTTTGACATCATCCAAATGTTGTTATCACCAAGATTGCACACCAAATTGTTTTTCAATTTGAAAACGAATAATATCAGTTAAGTGAGAGAGTCATAAAAACTCAACATCTTTTCTTATCTCATTCACAATACATTCTAATTCTCACTTTCTTTCTTATTCAGTTATTTGGAATCAATATCGAAAAGATGAGTTGCAGCTCTAATCAACTATAAAAGTCCTATCATTGATGAAACTTATATCTTGGATTCCATGGGAAAACAAATGTCACTACTATTATAATCAAAACCATTATATTTGAACCATATTTAGGTGAAAGGCAAAACCATATATAAAGCCTCTCACATTCTATCTAAAAGGAGAGCCAAAACAACACTTTGAATGTTTACCATAATCAAATTTTCTCTAAAAAAAAAATCTAACCTTTGCGTCGAAGAAAAGGAGAGTGATGCCCATGAATTCGCCTTGCTTTTTTATGTTATTCGAGTCCCAGAAATGGAGGAGGCGGCAGACAATTGACTGATCAGAGCGCCAAGGCTGAGATCGCTTAAAGCGGTGGGATTTTTGATGGCGTGTGCAACAGACATCTTCGACTGTTTTTTGGGGTTAATGGAAAAGTTGGTGAAAGAGATAGAAGTGGACAACAAGTAATTTATAGTTCGACGCATGAGGGAAGGGTACCGGCCTGATCTGCGCCTTTACTGCCTGCCCAGAGATGACGACATCCTAAGGCAAAGAGTCAACATTACTACGGAGCCATTATTACAATGAATGAGTGTAACGGTCCGCAAAGAGCATAACGGGCACGAAGGTGGAGAGGCAGCACCTTCAATGGCGGTGGTAGACCGCTAACAGAGAAAACCCTACGTTAAAGGAAGAGGAGACAAAATAAAGATACGACGTCGTTTAAACAAAACTCGAAGCCCACTAAAGTCTCTTCTCTGGTCTCAAAAATCGGCCCTTATTTTTTTTATAAAAAAAATCCGACGTGGAGAGCTGTGATGAGGGCAAAAAGAGCCTCATTATATGTTAGATTTGGGCCTAAATACATGAATAATACCACTAAAATCTGCTTAAGATTCCCTAATGGACTTGCTCTTACAATCTCTAGTTTTGTTTTTATTCTATGCTTTTTCAAACCTATATTCACACTAGTAAAAATGTGTGAATAAATTTTGAAACATATTTTGGCTTGAATAAATTTTATATTCATTTTAAAAAATCATCTATTTTCATTGACTAATCCAAAGAGACACATCCTAAATTACATAACCGATTATGTTTCGTTAGTCGATTTAACGGTATGACTATTATGGCTCAGTCAAAAAAGTTTGAGATTAAAATAAAAAGTCAACAAAAATTGTAAATTTACATGGGCATTTTTGATAGAGAAAATGGTCAAATAAACCCCAATTTTTAAATTTAAGTCAAATTAATCATAAAACTTTCGGTTGGACTATTTAAACCCTCAACTTATGTTGAATAAGCCAAATTGGACCCAAAAAGTCAAACATGACATAATATTTAGTTCCGTTAGCGGTTTCGTTTGATCAACAAACGATGTTATTTGATTCAGTTAAAACGACATTGCTTTTCTAAAAAATAAAAATTGAATTATTGAGAACTAAACACGGAACCTCAAGTTTATAAACTCATGCTTTAATCAATTGTGATACATGCCTTTATTTGTTAGATATTATTTAATTAATAATTTACTCTTACAAATGATTTTTTAGATAATGTTGGAAAAACGATTAGTACATCGGAAATCGTTAACGGAATTAAATATTATGTCATGGTTGACTTTTTCAGGTCTAATTTGGCTTGGTCAACACAGGTTGAGGGTTTAAATAATCCAAGTGAAAGTTGGGGATTAATTTGGCTTAAATTTTAAAGTTGGAGATTTATTTGACCATTTTCCCATTTTTCATATATTAATATTGAAATTAATTATTTTAATAAAAAATTAGAATATTTATTATTTTTTCCAAAACTAAACTCAACATTTAAAAGAAAAATACCCAAAATCTCATCAATATTTGGAGGACTAAAGTAACACCTCAAGTTATTTCATACCCATTATGTATTTTATTTACCAAAATGCAAAATTTAATTAGTTTAAAACCCTCAAAATTAAACCATAGACCCTCAAAACTAAATCATATTCCCTTCAAAACGTTTCCCTAAACACTAGGAACTATAACCAAATGAAAATATTAAAATTTTTAAATATTATAATTTATTTTTGTGTTTATAGTATTTTAGTCTAAAAAGTTTTTCATGGTATTATAGGAAAAAGAAACTTCTAATGTTCTTTTTGGTATAAATTTCTTTTATGGATTATGATGACTAGCTCTTAGTTGATAAAGCAATATACCTACGATATTTTTTGTAACAAATAGAAATATATATATATACTCTTTATGTTTCTTGAAGATAAAATTTTTGACATTTTCACATATATTAAGGGAAAATGGCCATTGAATTCCCGAACATTCAAATTTATGTCATTTTATTCCCCAACTTCTATTTTAGCCGTTTAATTCCCCACCTTTTACCCGTGAAATTTTAAGTCATAACCAATCTTTGACTAAGCCATTTTACAACCCGAAAAAGTCAGTCGTTAAGTCAATGTTAAACAGTCGTTAGTCTCTTAAACGTCTACGTTTTTTGTCTTAAAATAACTCGATTTACACCCAAAATCCCCAAATCAAACCAAGAACCCTAAATCCCAATTCAATCTCTCCTCCATTGACGCAATGAGCTCGAGTTCAGACCGTGGATTTGCGAAATTGGAGCGTGGTTTTCCGGCGAAGTGATTGTGTGGGAGGGAAGTACATATCTTGACTGCGAAAACTCAAGACAATTCAGGACGTCCCTTCTTTCGATGCACGACGAGGAGAGATGTAAGTTGGTGATAGTTTTGATCTTACATTATGTATGTTTGTGTCTGTTTTGAGCTTATAAGATGTGTTTTAGGACCATTTATTTAAATGGGTTGAAGAGGCGATGTATGAAAAACTTGAAGATGTGATTCTAAGGGTTGTGATGCTTGAATCATATGTAATAAAAGGTAAAGCAAAGGTAGTGGAGTTAGAAGCTGAGATTGAAGAACTAAAGCAAGATTTTGTAAAGCTTAAGGAAGAAGTGACGAAGTGTAAGACCTACAAGAAAGGTGTAATTGTGTTAGCCAAGTAATGTACTTGTTTCAATGTATCAATGTGTGTCGTTTACTTCTTTGAAGGTATTTGTATTTGTGTTTGAATCTCTTTCTTTGTGTTTGAACCTATATTTATTGAAGTTTATTTACTTTTTGGTTTATTTGTGGTGTTTAGGTGTGTTTTTGTGGTGTTTAGGTGTGTTTTTAGACAAGTTTAGGTGTGTTTTTGACAAGTTTAAATGTTGTTTTGACAAGTTTAAGACACACAATAACAACAACATCATGAATCAACATGAGGATGGTGCAGGCTGAGGAGGAGGCTGAGATGATTATGCAGGCTGATGAGGAGGCTGAGAAAATGATGCAGGGTGAGATTGAGCATGAGGAGGCTAAGACGACGAAACTTCAGATTGACCGTGTAACAACAACAATAACACCAACATGATTGCTTGGTCTACTCCTATGACTATTCCTATATGGTGGTGGAAAAACATGTAACCTATTCATCCTAGGCCACAACTTCATTCTTTCCAGAGATCTAATACATCTAGAGTATGTCTGCTTGAACTTTGTGGCCAAGAAGAAATTAGAAGAAAAGTCACCAACCCTTTGCTTCTTTGGCAAAATCACACAAGCAACATGGATACAAGGCAAACCTGTTAGTTGCCACTTAATACACCGACAGGTCAAGAGATTCATATCAACACTATATCTTGTCCCATGAAAATCAATCTCATGCAAGTTCCCACAAGCCATATGATTTCTTGTATATTTTGCATATTTTACTTTCTATTATTCATTAGAATTAACTCATTTAGGTTGCGTTTAGTATCATATAGGTTGCACTTGCGATTCTTACGTGTGTTTTAGGTTTAAGGGCGCCAAAGCTACAAAAGACAAAGAATTCAAGCTTAAAGAGGCAAAAACGACCATACCGGCTTGTTGTACCGGTCATCTGTGGTCGATACAAAAGAAAAGAAGCCCGAGGAACCGTATTGGTTTGTCATACCGGTCACGATTGGTCGATACAGAAGAAAAGAAGATCGAGGAACTGTACCGGTTTGTCATACCGGTCACGATTGGTCGATACGGAGAAAGAAGAGTGTACCGGTTTGTTGTATCGGCCAGGTGACCGATACGAGCTGCGAAAAAGAAAAGGAAAAACCGGTTTTTGAACAAAAAAGGAAAAGAGAAGTCCTAAACCGAGGAGGACGTTTTTCAGACTTATTTTCTATATATTGGGGCTTTCGTATGTTTTATTAGTTACCTTTTATTTATCACTTTTTATTTTACCTTCAAACTTTTTACAAGCTTTTGACAGAGATTTTGATCTTGGATGCTTTGAGTTTTCTTCATTGATAAACAGAGTTTCTTCTATCCCTATTCTCTTTATTTTATTTACGATTTCTTCAATCGTAATTGCTTTAGGTTTAATTATGCTTAGTGAGTAGTTTCCCTTAGGAAATTAGGTTGGGGAAAAAGGGTGAATCAATATTAGGGTTAATGATTGTCTAGATCTTAAACTTTATAAAACTTTAGTTTATTGTAATGTTCTTAATGCTTTAGTTGAATTGACCATTCAATTGATAGAACCCATGAAGCTTTACCTTCGGAGAAGTGTAAAGACTCCCGAACAATTACCCTAGAACTAAGTCTAGCTTAACCGATGAATCTGTGTTAATAAGCTTAGTGGTTGAATTGATTTGAACTTAATGTTTTCTAAGATTTAAATTATTCAAGGTATTGTTTTAGTTTACTTATTAGGATAAGGATAATTGTCACGGGAGTGGATTGATTTAAGCAAACGTTTTCAAAACCTTAAAGTTATCTTTGCTAAAAAACCTCAAAAACCTGAAAGTTGATCATTCGCTTAAAGTACCCCGACCTAGTTGTTTAGCTTTTAAATTTGTCTCGTTAAAACTTTTTAATTTCGTTTTCGTATTCTCGTTAGTCAATTTCAAAACTAAAAACAAACATTCTTTTAATTCGCTTAGACTAAGTTAGTTTCTCATAGGTTTTAATACATTGATTGCTCCATATTCGGATTGACATCTTATATACTACGATAAGACATTCGAAAGAATGAGTGTAAAATTTCGTTTATCACCATAAACCTTCTATAGTCTTTTGCCTTCTCCTTAGTCATCTCCATCTCAAGATGAGCCCTTTTTGTGAACTTAGTTTTCAACCTATCTGCTATAAGAGCCCTCTTAGCATTACAGACGATGCATTGCCTCCTAATGGTTTTATTGAATGACTCACTAAAGTTATTAAGGTTATCATTGCAAAATGATCATATCCTAAAGAAAGCTCTAGCCCATGTTGGAGGGTTTCTGTTAATAAGAGAATCATATGCACCTGCATTGTAATATCTTAGAGCTTGGAGACGGTCTTCATAATCTCCTTTAGTATAGCTCTTGGCAATCCTCCAGAATATCCTCTCTAACTATGGATCCTTGTTGTCTCTCTTCCAATTAGCTAAGATGTGTCTTGAACACATCCTATGTTCAACCTCAGGAATCACCTTCTGAACAACATTGACAAGACCCTACAAACACAAAACACTCAGTTTAATCCACATAAATCAAACACAATGCAATACAAAACATGAAGGTTACCTTTTGTTTGTCTGATATTATGGTAAACTTTGCACCATCTCCTAGTCCTAGATCTTCTTTCAGCAGCTTCATAAACCATTCCCAGTTTGGATTGTTCTCTATCTCAACTACAACCCAGCTATTGAGACTATCCTATTACCACCATCTCTACCTACAACATCTAGTAGATGTCCCTTGATATCCCACTTTAGAAAGGCACCACCAATGCCTATGATAGGCCTACAACTCTCTATCCATGACTCTCTTTGTGATATAAAACAGACATACATTCTATCAAACATTTGCTTGCTTCCTGGAGTAGCACATGGTATAATTTCAATCTCAATGGTAGTGTAAGGTTTGAACTTTTTCACCGCTGCTTGATAATCCCATATACGAGAGAAATGCACTTCAGGGCTAGTTTTTCTCTCACGATATAGCTTTTCCTTTGCCTTTGCATTCCTGCATTGATCCAATGTGACTATGAGATTGTACTATCTCTTTACCTCATCCACCATTTCATGTGTTGTCATCTTTGGATTCAGTCTCAACCTCTCAGAAAATAGCATTGCTATTGATGATCTTTTAAGCAACTTGGAGTAACCCGACCTCTCACAACAATGCTCATTCACGTAAATCTTCACATGCATCTTGTGTTTCCTCCTTTCATACGAGCAGTAGATTCTCCATGGACATTTGGTCTCAACATCTGAGCATTTTGCACCTAGCCTTTTTGCGGAGGACTCATACATCTTAATAACATACCTTGTCCTCAATGAATACCTGAGAAGAGCTACTTTGAAGTCATCAGCACATCCGAATGTCTTACCCAGATAGAGAAGCTCCTCACTTTCTTAACTATTCGCAGTGCGTTCTCTTTCCTCATATCTCTCTTCGTCTTCGTCTCAAGATATCGGGTTAGGAATCTTATCATCATTCCATATGTCATATCCACTATCTGCATCGCTAATCGGATTCCTTCAGCTCCTTCTCCGAAAATAACAGCGAGATCTTTGCATGTTTCTTCCTCTACACCGACTTCATGGTCGCCCTCTTCTTCAACTTGAAACTCTTCTCCGACTTCTTCATCAACCTCTGTATACGCCGGACAATCATTATCTTCGTCTTGAACACGGCGTCGCTCCTCTTCCTCACGTCGTCTATCTTCTTCCCCACACTGTCGGTCTATCTCCGATTCATAGCCGATTTCTCGTTCTTCATCTTCAACAACACTTCTCCTCGATCTCGTATTATGCCTCTTGGTGTAACCTTCTTCATTTTCCCAACCATTAGCTCGATGAAATCAATAGAAACTTCAAGATCTTAGAAGATCCTCGACGAAATCGCAAAAGAGGATGAAGAAAAGAGAAGAAGAAAGTGTTTTGCGAAATATCAAAACGTCGTCGTTTGGCTCTCTTGTTTTAATTAAACTCAAACAGTAAACGCAACATTTAAGAGACTAACGACGTTTAACATTGACTTTACGGCTGACTTTTTCGGGGTGAAAAATGGCTTAGTCAACGATTGTTTATGACTTAAAGTTTAGCGGGTAAAAGATGGAGAATTAAACGGCTAAAATTGAAGTTGGGGAATAAAATGGCATAAATTTGAATGTTCGGAAATTAAATGGCCATTTTCCCAGTACTATTAAATGTATTATTTTTTGTGCAAAACAACTTTCAATAGTTTAAAACCAATAGAAATCCAATAAAATCAATTAATTATTTTTGAAGTTTACGATTCACCATCATTAATTAATTATATGTATTGAAATCACTAAAACATTTGATTTTTAAGAAACGTGAAAAATTCTAAATAAGTTATCTTTACGAAACCGAGGGAATATAAGTGTATTATAACTATATTGTTCGGTGTTTCTTGTCTAGTTTAATTTGATCCTATTTTGAGGAGGCTGGTTGATCCATAATAAGATTCTTTTGCAGTTTACATTCAAGTTCATACAAAAAAAACGAAATAATATTGATATTTAGAGATAATCAACGAGACTTAACTTGACTACCGTGGACTAACAAACATTTATCGAATATGGACAAAGCCATATATGAAAGGAACCAAGAGATATGGGGAGCACGAATTTTGGAAAATAACAAATTTATAACGTATACGGACATGGTAGTATAATTAACCCGTACATGAGATTTATGGGGTTTTAAACATTTTTAGTTTTGGGCCCAGTTTTTATATATAATTTTGGGAGAATTACAAAACTACACCATTTGAATTATATTTCATAAAACTACACAATTTCAAAATTATTTCACAAAACTACACCTAAACACTAAAAACTAAATCCAAATAAACCTTACACACACAATCCTACCCCCTTAATACTATACCCTAAACACTAATTAGCGAACCCAAATGAAAAGATTTTAATTTTGGTAATTTTTAAAAGGGTAAATCAAGCTTTTAAAATTTTGAAAGGGTGTAAATATGTAAAAAATATTGAATTAGGTGTAGTTTTGTGAAGAGAGGGTTAAAAGGGTGTAGTTTTGTGAATTTCTCTATAATTTTTTTCTTTTAGAATTTAGGGGTCGCGTACATAATGTAAATTTAACTATAATAAAACAAGATGAATTCGCAAAAGTACATTATTTCATCAATTTCTTTACAAAATTTTAATTAATTAAATATTTTTTATAATTATACATGTTGACGTTTAATCTCGGATTTGACTAAACCCTAAGCCTTGAACACACCTTGATGTTGACTATTTTGGGAACCTAAAGCAAATACAGAAAACTTAAAGAACACACATAGCTTTAACGTATTCGGCTTCCACTATCAATGAGATAGCAACCTACTCACCCCGGGACCGTCCCCGGAAAATCCACTACTCCGATGAAGGAAACAATATCTCTTTACAAGTGTTTTCTCTCTCTCTACACTCGTAATATAGAGAAATCACAAATTGTAAATGATTCAGTATGTAAATCAAACCAATGTTCATATAAACACAGATTCAATACCAGCTAGCTCTCATATATGAGAGAAACCCAGCTAAAGAGAATAGATCTCAGAAAGTATCAAAATATATCTGTAAAATAAAAGGAGCTAACAATGCTCATATAAAAAGAAAGGTAATGTGCGTGTGACTAACAGCACAATATTGACTACCCAATCTTATTACTCCACGTGTTTCTCCTTTCTTCCTTTCACACGTGCGAATGAACCTCTTATTTTATCTGTAACACATCTTCCCCTCCAAAAGAACCTTGTCCTCAAGGTTCAAAAGCAGGAAACTTCCTCTGGATATCAAACAAGAATTCCCAAGTTGCTTCCTCAAGTGGTTCGCCAATCCATTTAACCAAGACCTTAGTAGCTGCTTGTCCATGACGATTAACCATCTTTCTCTCCAAGATCACTTCGGGTTCCTTGACAAACACATCTTGTAACACAGTTGGCAACTCAAAAGAAGTATGAACATTACCCACCAGAACTTTAAGTTGTGAAACGTGAAAGACAGGATGAATTTGAGAATGACTAGGCAAAGCCAAACGGTAAGCAACCGCACCACACGTATCCACAATTTTGTAAGGACCAAAGTATTTGGGAGACAACTTCTGATTAGAACGAACCACCAAGGACTGCTGCCGATACGGCTGCAACTTCACATACACGTAATCACCAATAGCCAAGGTACGGTCAGTACGATGCTGATCCGCAAAGTGTTTCATCCGGTGTTGAGCACGAAGGAGATGAAATTTAAGCAGCAATATCATGTTCTCCCTTTCTTGCAATGATCTAGCCACGACAGCCACCTTTGATTCACCGGGTAGATAAGGAAGGTGCATTGGTGGTGCTTGACCGTATACAGCTTCAAAAGGAGTAAGATGAGTAGAGGAATGAAAATTGGTGTTATACCAATATTCTGCCAAGGACAACCATTTACTCCATAGATGAGGTTGGGCACAACACATACAACGCAAGTAAGTCTCCAGACAACGATTTACCACTTCTGTTTGACCATCACTCTGAGGATGATACGCGCTAGAAAGGTTTAAGGAAACTCCTTGTAACGTGAAAAACTCCTTCCAGAAGTCACTAGTGAAAACCTTATCCCTGTCACTGACAATGGATTGAGGACAGCCATGGAGTTTGAACACATTGTCTAAATAAGCCTGTGCAACAGTTAGTGCACTATAAGGATGAGAAAGGGCCATAAAGTGAGCAGCCTTACTCAATCTATCCACAACAACCATGATGACTGATTTCCCCACAGACAATGGCAATCCATCAATAAAGTCCATGGACACATCACTCCAAATTGTGTCCGGAATAGGCAATGGTTGTAAGAGGCCAGGAGAAGCAGAGTTATCACTCTTACAGGTTTGACAAACACTACAACTACGGATGAAAGCCTGAATATCCTTAGCCATCCCCTTCCAATAAAAAATACCTTTAATCTTCTGATGAGTAGCATCACGACCTGAATGTCCCCCCACACCAGTACAATGGAGCCACTGCAAAATCATGTCCTTAACCTTCACCACATTAGGAACAACAATCTTAGACTTCCTTCGTAAAATGTCCTGAGTCCAAGAAAAGTGTTTCCTACTACCAGGTTTCAGCTTAACATCAGTAATGATCTGTGAAATAGTGTCATCCAATGCATAGCCAGCTTGAATGTCTTTCATCAGATTACAATCCAGAACAGACATAGCCATATGTAAGACTTCACTACCCTCCACTCTGGATAAAGCATCAGCAACCAAATTTTCTTTACCCTGTTTATAATGAATCTCATAGTCAAATTCCAAAAGTTTAGGTAACCATTGTTGCTGAATAGGAGTGTTGAGTCTCTGTTCCAACAAATACTTGAGGCTCCGCTGATCCGTTTTAATAATAAAATGAGCAGGGAGGAGGTAATGTCTCCATTTTCGCACAGCAAAGATGACAGCCAACAATTCCTTCTCATAGATAGAAAGATGTAGTTGCTTACCTTTCAGTTGACGGCTGATGTAAGCCACAGGATGACCTTCTTGCATAAGTACTGCTCCAATTCCCTGACCACAAGCATCAGTTTCTACCACAAAAGTTTTATCAAAAACTGGTAAGGCCAACACAGGAGCTTGACAAAGTGCTAGCTTCAACTTTTCAAAAGCAGCTTGAGCAACTGAAGTCCAAAGGAATGAATCAGTTTTTGTCAAAGCATGGAGAGGACTAGCAATAGCACCAAAATGGTGAACAAATCTCCTATAATAACCAGCAAGACCCAAGAAACCCCTGAGTTGTTTAAGATTAACCGGAACAGGCCAATCCTTCACGGACTGCACTTTAGCAGGATCAGTTGCTACCCCCTCACTACTAATAAAGTGTCCCAGATACTCCACTTTTTCCACACCAAAAGCACACTTACTTTGCTTAGCAAAAAGCTTGTTCTCCCTCATAACTTCAAAAACACACTGAAGGTGATGAATATGTTCCTGAATAGTACTGCTGTAAATCAATATATCATCAAAAAATATAAGTACAAACTTCCGCAGAAAAGCTTTGAAAACCGAGTTCATCAACCCTTGGAAGGTGGCTGGTGCATTAGTAAGACCAAAAGGCATTACTAAGTACTCGTAATGACCACTGTGAGTTTTGAATGCAGTCTTGTGAATATCACCAACATTCATACGCACCTGATGATAACCAGCTCGAAGATCAATTTTAGAGAATATCTTAGAGCCCCCAAGTTCATCCAATAAATCTTCTATCAAAGGAATAGGAAATCTATCTTTGACCGTCATACCATTAAGCTCTCTATAGTCAACACATAAACGCCATGTACCATCCTTCTTTTTCACTAATACCACCGGAGATGCATAAGGACTAGAGCTCATTTGTATGGTACCACCACGTAACATATCTTCCACAATTTTATCAATCTCATTCTTCTGGTGGACAGCATATCTGTACGGACGCTGGTTAACTGGGTTAGATCCTTCCATCAATTGAATTTTGTGATCATGGTGACTTCGAAAAGGTGGAAGGTTTGTTGGTTCAGCAAAAACATCAGAGAACTTATCCAACACTAACCCCAATTCTGGCATATCATTTGTCGTCATAGCTATGGTGTTCAAATGCAACAACTGTGTATCATCTTCATTGACACACTCCTGTACACAAAGCATAGCTAATTGCATTTGATCATCATGGAGTTTGTTCAAACGTTGGGCCTTAATATCTCTCACAGATCCTGCCTTAAGACCATGTAACAACACCTTTTGTTTGCCCAACATAAAGCCCATTTCCAACTTCTTAAAGTCCCAAGTAATTGGGCCCAAGGTTTCTAACCATTGGACTCCTAGAACCATGTCACAACCTTCTAACGGAATCAACATAACTGTTGCTTGGAAGGGAATTGTCTGCAAGGACCACTTCAAGGCATCAATCTTCCCTTGCACACCCAATTTCCTACCATCAGCTACTGCCACACGAGTCAAACCAGCAGACTGAACATCACACCCCAACTTCGCAGCAATTTGAGGATCAAGGAAGTTGTGAGTGGATCCTGAATCAATGAGAATGAATAAATTCCTCTTCTCATGTGTTCCTCTAACGCGCATAGTATTGTAGTTTGCAACGCCAGAAACTGCATTGACTGAGATTTGTGGAAGAATCTCCGTCTCTTCATGTACTTCATTCAAGCCCGCTTCATCCTCAGACTCTTCTTCTAAGTCCAAACAGAATAACTGTTTCTTCTTATGCAATACAAAGTGTTCCGGAGTGAACTTTTCATCACAATAATAACATAAACCTTTTGCTCTTCTATCACTCATCTCAGCTTGAGAAAGAAACTTCTTTGGTGCCATAGTAGAAGTTTTAGTGATATTCTGAGGGTCCTGCCTAGTCACATTTTCCTTAGTAGTCTCTTTTCCCCAGAAGCAGCAACATTACTTCGAGAATTCCAGCTTGAAGTAAACGGTTTCTTCGGATGTGCCTTCTCATACAATCTCCCCAACATCAAACACTGGCGTATCGAGAGTGGATTAAACATCTTGACATGCATCTGCGTATCAATTCGAAGACCAGCCAAGTAAGCACTAACCAAGTAATCCTCAGGAAGGCTAATCTTAGTCTTGATTAGCTCAAATTTTTCATGATAAGCTACAATACCATCAGTCTCTTGTAACTGTTTGAGCTCGGCTATGGGATCATCAAATACATCTTCAAAACGTTCCTTCAATAACATTTTGTAGGATTCCCAATCATTAATCACAGTTCTCCCTAGACAGGATTGAACAAAAGATTGGTGCCAAGTCGCCGCGTGACTATCAAAATGAAGAGCTGATATCTTCACTTTCAGATCTGGTGGAGTAAAATCAATCGCAAAAAATTCCTCTGCCTTGAATAACCATTCCTTCACCTTATCACCGCTAAATCTGGGAAAATCGATCTTCCCTAACCTCGTGATACCTCTGTAATTAGTGGAATGACCAGATCTGACCTCGCGTGCTCGATCTTCCAAATCATCAGGGGAATCACGCTGTTCTGTGTAGATCGGCCGAGATCGGCTTTGATCTGAACTGTTCTCCGCCGCCTTTTGAGCATTAGAGATTTTCAGCTGCTCAATCATCTCCGCCATCTGACGGATCTGTGTCTCCATAAACCCTTCGAGATTTGTCACTCTCTCTCCAATCGATTCGTCGGCTTCCATAAGAGCCTTCTCTTTCAACAGCTGCCTTGCTCTAGTGTTGTCCGCCATGGTTTCCGAAGATCGAAGAGCTCTGATACCTTTAATATAGAGAAATCACAAATTGTAAATGATTCAGTATGTAAATCAAACCAATGTTCATATAAACACAGATTCAATACCAGCTAGCTCTCATATATGAGAGAAACCCAGCTAAAGAGAATAGATCTCAGAAAGTATCAAAATATATCTGTAAAATAAAAGGAGCTAACAATGCTCATATAAAAAGAAAGGTAATGTGCGTGTGACTAACAGCACAATATTGACTACCCAATCTTATTACTCCACGTGTTTCTCCTTTCTTCCTTTCACACGTGCGAATGAACCTCTTATTTTATCTGTAACAACTCGCTATACAAGATACAAGATTAAGAAGTATCATTAAAGAAGAAGATAGATATGGCTATATACTGAGATCATTCCTTAACAGATTCAACGGAATCTGTTTCACCAGAATAACCGCACACGCCAAACCCTAGCTTCCTCTTATTCTACATCAGATCCCTTCTTGAGACCAAGTAGGTGTCTTCCGCTTAATGGGTCTTACCCCTTAAAGTCGAATCATGACACATGCCCACAATCAAACCCATTATCACAACAATACCCTGTCAAAAGGTTCATTTATCCTTTCAAAAATTACCAAAATCAAAAAAAATTCATTTGTGTTTGTCAACTAGTGTTTAGGTATAATCTTAAAATGGTAGCATTGTGTGGGTATAATTTGTTTGGATTTAAGATAAATTTGGACTAAATAGAATAACTTTATGGGAGAATCACAAAACTACACCATTTGAATTACATTTCACAAAACTACACCATTTCAAGAATACTTCACAAAACTACACCTAAGCACTCAAAATTAAATCCAAATAAACCCTACCCACATAATCCTACCCTCTCAATACTATACTCTAAACACTAATTATCAAACCCAAATAAAAAGATTTTAATTTTGGTAATTTTTAAAAAGGTAAATCAAGTTTTAAAATTTTGAAAGGGTGTAAATATGTGAAAAAATTAAATTAGGTGTAGTTTTGTGAAGTAGAAATTGAAAGGGTGTAGTTTTGTGCAAACTTTATTTGGATTTTACAAGTAAATATAAGATAATGATAATTTTTCAAAACTAAACCCTTTCAAAGTTATCTTACAAAACTACAACTCTGGAATTAAGACACGAGTCGCGTCTGTTCAACGAGTCGCGTCGGTTCGTTATCGCGTCTGTTCGATTTAAATGGGCCTGATATTTGAGCCAAAACTTAATAAAAAGTTTCTCCAAAAAGAACTTCTTAATGGCCCGTTGGGCACTCCCACGAACCCACGAACCGCGACCGGGCCGGGTCGGGCCATGCCGAGCGAGCGCGCGTGTGGTGTTTCACATCTCCATGCCTTCTAAACTTTTTGAGACTTGATAAGAGTTGGATAGTATATATACTACTCCAAAACTTTCCATGTTAGCAATGTGGGACTTTTTAACTATGTTGACTTTTCCAAGTCACAAAAGTACCTACTTTGACCTCACATTTCTCATTCACTATTACTTTGATTTTGACATTCAAGTATTCCAAGTTATAGTCCAAACTATAAGTTTTCCAATGGAATCATAATCCGGTAATTTCGAGCAACGACCTTGCCGGAAAAGCCACCGGAAAAGTGCTGAAAAGCACTTGTCAAAATCAAGTTCCAACACTAATTATAATCAAGTTCCTTTCCTTAAAGTAAATATAAGATGGAGTTGTAGCCTAACTGGTATAGAATGTTGAACTAGGTGCATGGTATACAACGAAAACTTTATATAAAGACATATGGTTTATTAAAAGTTATAACACACAAAAATACGGAAAACTACATGTGGCTAGAAATAAATCATGACAATCGCGAAAAAAATAACCTCAGATATAATTAATAACTTTTAAAACAGCAGGAAAAATGATATATTACAAAGTGGATATTTATTCCTTTTATTAAATCACAAAGTGCGGTAAGTCAGTACTTGTATTTACCTTATGGTCATCCTGTATATTGCGCCAGCTAATATGAACTGAAAGTATAAAACCATTCAAATCTCGATAACCTAATTAAAGTCCATAACAATTAGCAGCTAATAAATTAATTTTCTTAACTTCTATAAGTTAGCATATGTTTTTCAGAAAATCAAAATCTTTCAATCGACTTTATTGAAGAAATCATATAAAAACGTTTTAATTATGAATTATCAGAAGTATAAAACATATAACAAAAGATGGTTTAATAAGCCATATATAGGATAGAATTTCAAAGATAATGCCATAATGGTGCATGCACTTGTTAGTTTATTCGGACAAGTTGTTGTTCGGTTTCCCATCATTACATACCAAGATTTGATAGAACAAGTTGGGTAAGTGTATTTTTGGAATGGGGGCTACTTTCCATTTTCTTCCTAAGAGATAGTGCATTATCTACTTTCTTATATGTCTTAAATCCATATAGAGATTAATTGTTATTTGTCTTCCATTTAACTTTTTTGTTATATAGTCCAAGTAAGAGCTTTTTCATTTGTATACGTGAGTGTGACACATATATTCTAATTATAATTTACGAGTTTTAAGTATTATTTATTGTTAATTTGGATTTTTTGAATCTGATAAATCATTTTTTTGAAGAGGAATCCACAAACTACACCCTTTCATTCACAAAACTACACCTAATTCAATATTTTCACATTTTTACACCCTTTCAAAAATTTAAAAGGTTGATTTACCCTTTAAAAAATTAGAAAAATTAAAATATTTTCATTTGGGTTCGCTTATTAGTTTTTAGGGTATAGTATTAAAAGCGTAAGATTGTTTGGGTATAGTTTATTTTAATTTAATTTTGAGTATTTAGGTGTAGTTTTGAAAAGTAACTCTGAAATGGTGTAGTTCTGTAAAATGTTATTCAAATGGTGTAGTTTTGTAATTCTTCTTTTTTGAATGAACGAACTTAAAAACTTAGTACTCCCTCCGTTTTAATGGAGAATTTTCAAAAAAAACAAAATTGTTTTGAATTGTAAGATTTTCTAGAATAATTGACACATATTTTCCTATTATGTTCTTGCTTATACATTTATGGTTTATCACGTTTATATTTTATTAATCATAATAGCAATAATAAATGAGGTTATAAAAATCATTTTAAAGAACTTGTTAATTTTTGATTTTTTCTAGAAAATCTTACATTATGGAGGGAGTAATATTTATACACAAGTTATTCATATTATTTTTATAATAATTAATAATTTGTATGCATTACATTGTATCGTGATGTTAGCAATTATGAGTGATTATGCACCACAGCTATGAGTCAGAAATTTGAATCTATCTAAGAGGATCATATTACATGGGTTATCAACTCCAAAACTACATATTTATATCAACACTTTTCATATATTATTACATGCATATCATGCAAGTTCTAATTTTGTTAGATACAATTTGATGCACAAAAAGTTATGATGCTATTAATAGAGGCTTTATGTTTTTTTATTGTCTAAATTGAAAGTATTAAAGATGCGTACGTCGTCGATCAAATTTTCTAAAGGACCATCTTTATGGATGTTATAGTTCCATAAGTTGATAATTATACATTTATCATATACTCGAAAAGAGTAAAATGACTTTCTCCTCAATTAGGTATAGACAATACAAGGCAAAAAGAGTTTAATGTATATTCGTATTATTTTTTTGTCAAACAATGTATATTCATATATTTAACGAGTTGAAAAAGAGAAGAAGATCTCGTTTTTCCTCATTTCAATAGAGACAATAGTGAGTAGAGGCTACAAGAATTAAATTATAACGTGTTTATTCTATTATGCTTATTCCTAACATCTAAAGAGGTTTTGTAAAAGAGTACTATCATCCTGTGAAACTCAATTTGGGGAGTACGATTTGTATGTGAAGCGATCTATGAGAATATATTTGGCTTTGTATGTCATCAAAGTGCATTTACATTTTTGGTATATTGTTCCGAGGGAACATCACTATTAAACGTGTTTGAACTTGAACAATATCAAAGTAGTTGACCTTCCGGGAGTTGATTCACGGAATAATGCGAGTGAGGAAAAATTAACATGAGAAGTTGTTTTGTGGTAATTAATTACAAGATCATAAATGTAATCTCCAGAACTTCCCAGAATAACGCACCGACCGTAAGTGATAGGTCGAGAATGTTACACTTACACATACCTGATATATGTATATATTGCATGGTTTAGCATAGGTTTTACTAAGTTTTATGCATTCATTCGTTGCAATTAAGGTCCTAATCCGTCACTTTTAATCATGTTTCTCACTTGCGTAACATATTAGTGTCTCAAGGAGTCTTTTAATTTGTATATACATGCATGTTTTTTTTATTTTGTAGGCGCATTGGAGTTCATTAGATAAACAAGAGTATGATCTAATTAACCATGCTCTCTGAATCTGATTCATCGATTCAACAGTCTTGAGTGGTCATCGCACCACTCTACTCAACCATGCTCTCTGTCAAACATCGTGAGTGGTGCGACCCGAGTGGTTGCCTGACCACTCAACCTTGTTTTCAAGTGTTTAAAACCGGGTTTGACCCTGTTTCATGTGGGTTGATCCGATTCAATCTTTTTCTATGTATATGTTTTTCTCTCTTTGCCTCTTTTAGTTTAAGAAATATTTATGCTTATCATTGTTTGAGATTTTAATTATTCTTCTTAATTTAATGCAATCTATTATGTCTTCTATCTCTATCTCTTTTCAACATGTGTAACTAGTTTTAGGGTGTAATCATGGGTTAGGTAGGTAATGGAAGATTAATGGTTTGATGATGTTGTTTAGGGTTAGATGTTAATATATTCTTCATAAAAAAATATTCATTCGGCAGATATTTTGTTATTTGACTTGAATACAATTATATATAAAACATCAAACATAAAAACTGAGGGAGTAATAAAATGATTGTTTCTTTTGTTATTTGATTTTATTGAATTTAATTATATGTAAAGCTGTTATGTTGAACAATTTTCTGATTTACTAAAAGTATTATTCGTTAGAAAAGTATCTTGTTTTTTTTGTTTTGTTAATAAAGTATCTTGTTTTAGTGAGAATTAATTTGTAAACTCAACAAATTTTGGTTCTCATAACTTATAAGATTTATATTAAATCTTCTAAATTAATGAAATTGTTTTTTGTTTCTGTTGTTATCTTTTTCTATTGTTATCTTAGTGAAATATATTTATATACAAATATGATTATGAGGAATTCACAAGACTACACATTTTCAAACCATGTTTCACAAAACTATATATAATTTAAATTATTTCTATATCTATCATTTTCAAATTTTGAATGGTTAATTTACACTTTAAATATGTACAAAAATTAAAATCTTTCATTTGGATTCACTAACTATTGTTTATTGTTTAGTATTAAATGGGCATACTTTTGTAAAATGAATTTAAAATGGTGGAATTTCGTGAAATATAATTCAAAATTTGTAGTTTTGTAATTCCTCTATTTGGGTCAAAGTTGAATCGATGAATACTTCAGAACGTTGACAACTCGGCTTCAAAATTTGTAGTTTTGTAATTAACAAATGAAAATTTGAAAATGGTGTAGACATAGAAAAAATTGAATTACGTGTAGTTTTGTGAAGTAACGTATGTAACGGTGTACTTTTGTGAATTTTGCATGAATAACATATTAAACATAATTGACTAATGAACATAAGAATTTTTAAAAAAACACACAATAAGGTTGTAGTGTTTTCTTATAGAGACACAAGAGAAAGAAGCTTGCCCTGAGCCTTGAAAACTCCATCATAATAAACTTAAAATAAAGTTTGTGTTCCGAATTGGCTAAAATATATCAAACTTATGCTATCTTAAAACATATATATTTTTTTTGGTTAAAAATGTCATCTTGCAACATTACAAGGTTCTAGATACTAAATGTGAAATAATATGCTATCCAATATCTAGTTCTCTCATACATTCTCCTTATAAATACACTTATCCTCTACATAATATGTGACAAACCCACAAGCACATCTTCTCACTCCTTTCTCTCTTTCTCTCTCTCTCTCTCTTCTCACTCTTTTTCTCTCATTGTGCAAACAAATAATAAATTAAAATGGAAAAAGTGAGAGAGATAGTGAGAGAAGGGAGAAGAGTGGCAAAAGAAGACCCAAGGAGAGTAGTACACTCTTTGAAAGTGGGTTTGGTCCTTGCCTTAGTCTCTTCCTTTTATTATTTCCAACCTCTCTACGACAACTTTGGTGTTAATGCAATTTGGGCTGTTATGACCGTTATTGTCGTGTTCGAGTTCTCTGTTGGTCCGTCTTCTTCTTTTTCTTCTATATATTTTACCCTCTTTTTTATTTTATTTCAAATATTGTTTTTTTTTTAATTATTACTACGTGTTGCATGCATGCCATGCATAGTACCTTTGTTTTTGATAAAAATGCAATATACAAAAAACAAAGTTTGGATAATTATACTTCAACAAAAAAAGTTTGGATAACAATATGATCATTATTCTATTTAAATTTTCCAAAATATGTTATATAGACAAAAAAAGTTGTGTAAATATTACAAAAAGGTAATAAATTTTGGATGCCAAAAACATTATATCTAAATATTCATGGTAATTATTTTTTATATAATTAACTTTGATTTGTGTATATGTATGAAGGGGCCACACTTGGTAAGGGACTTAATAGAATAGGGGCAACACTATTAGCCGGAGCACTTGGAATTGGAGCTCATCATCTAGCCAAAATATTTGGTCCAACAGGAGAACCCATTCTTCTCGCTATCTTCGTCTTTATTCAAGGTATATTATATATTACAAAAAACTAAGTCTAAGATAGGGATGTTCTTTTGAAATTTTTTTAATATTTTGAGCACAAACTATTTCTTAATTATAGACGCAAGCATACAATGTACCATAATATTTTAGTGTCAATTGAAAAATACAATTTATAAGACCATATTCAAAATGGACTCTTACTTGGGTTTTAACTATGGATCCTACACAAAAACTTAAGAGATGGCATCTTTCACCTCTTATTTCCGGACCGACTCTTAAGACTTTTCATGGGCTCCACTGACACGTGGCGCCCACGATTGATCCTATTTTTTATTTTTTTATTTTTTTTTAATTAAGAAAAAAAGAAAAGTAACTAAAATATACACCTAAAAAATCGTGTAAAAGATTTTTGCAATGTTCATGCTCTAAGTGTTTGCTCTAAGTGTTTAGGTTAACAAAAATATCACTAGTTTGGTAGGCCTAAAATACCAGTTAATTAAATGTTATACCGTCAAAGTACCATAAATTTTAAAATAGTTTAAAACTTTCAAATTTAACCCTTAAAACTTCAAAAACTAAACCTAACCTCTCCAAACTAAATATTTAACGTAACGAAAATAAATAAAATCTCGAATGTTTGTCGTAGTTTTTACTAAAATCTTTTTAATTGTATTTTGGAACTAAAAACATTTTGTAATTGTTTTTTTAAGAAATTTCTCTAATTTTGTTAGTACTTAATACTAGTATTAATGTCTTTTTTGTTTCTTTTATTTGGGGGTTCTACAGCTGCAATGTCAACATTTGTGAGATTTTTTCCGCGGGTGAAGGCGAGATATGATTACAGTTTGTTAATATTCATACTCACATTTGCGTTAATAGCCGTTTGCGGATTTAGAGAGGACCAGATTCTTGAGTTAACACATAAGAGAATATCGACAGTGATCATAGGAGGACTCATTTGTGTCTTAATCTCAATCTTTGTCAGTCCTGTTTGGGCTGGCCAAGATCTTCATTGCCTTCTCTCTTCCAACTTTGACAAACTCTCCTTTTTCTTGTTAGGTATTATAATATACACTTTAACTTATGTTTCAAATATTATCATAACTTGACTTGGAACTTTAGATGCTCGCAGATGTATTTTTACCACTTGGTCACACCTCTTTTAAAAGTTTCATGTTATCATGCATACTCGTTTTTTCTTTTTAATTATAATATTTTAGCAAATTAATGAATTTTCTTATATAATAGGGAGAATCACAAAACTACACCATTTGAATTACATTTCACAAAACTACACAATTTCAAAATTACTTCACAAAACTACACCTAAACACTCAAAATTAAATCTAAATAAACCCTACCCACACAATCCTACCCCCTTAATACTATACCCTAAATACTAATTAGCGAACCCAAATGAAAAAAAATTAATTTTGATAATTTTTAAAAGGGTAAATCAAGCTTTTAAAATTTTGAAAGGGTGTAAATTTGTGAAAATATTGAATTAGGTGTAGTTTTGTGAAGGGAGGGTTGAAAGGGTGTAGTTTTGTGAATTTCTTTATATTATAATATATATATAGTTATATAACTTTGTTACTTGTTAAACAAAACTCTTAATTAAAAGATAACAATTTTATAAACTTTAACTTTTGAATAAAAAATATTATGGAATGCTTTCCTACCTCTCTCTCTCTCCATCTCTCCCTCTCTCTATATATATATAATTATATATATATATATATATATATATATAGTTTTGGATAAAGTATATATATACATTTTTTTTCTTGAAGTCCCTAACCACTAGTAAAAGGTTAGTCGGGGACTTGATTTTCTTGTCGTTTCAAGTTAAAATGAAGAATAGACTATTTTAAAATATCAAGAAAAATAAACTAGTTGGAGGTTGGCAGATTTTGGAGACAAGTATTTTGAAGATAACGATACAAAAGAGGTTGTTGACAAACAAAAATCTGGTTTTGACAAGTATAAAAGTGTTCTCAACTCAAAAAGTAATGAGGAATCTTTGGTTAGTGGTGAACACTGATTTTTACTTTATATTTATCATATAATATATCTTATTTTATAACAAAACTCACATCATTTTTTATTATTATATTTTTTAAAATATATAGGCTAATTTTGCGAAATGGGAACCTGGTCACGGCCAATTCAGATACAGTCATCCTTGGCAACAATATCTAGCCGTTGGTCAATTAATCAGACAATGTGCGTACAGAATTGATGCCCTAAATACTTATCTTAATTCAGATATTCAGGTAATATTTTTACTATGAGTTTATAAATATATATTTATATATATATATATATTTACTATGACTTGAATACGTATATAAGATGATAGAATAATGGGAGAATCACAAAACTACACCGTTTGAATTACATTTCACAAAATTACACCATTTCAAAAATACTTCACAAAACTACACTTAAGCATTCAAAATTAAATTCAAATAAACCTTACCCACACAATCCTACCCCCTTAATACTATATCCTAAACAGTAATTAGCGAACCCAAATGAAAATATTTTAATTTTGGTAATTTTTTAAAGGGTAAATCAAGCTTTTAAAATTTTGAAAGGGTGTAGTTTTGTGAAAAAATTAAATTAAGTGTAGTTTTGTGAATGAGAGGTTGAAAGGGTGTAGTTTTGTGAATTTCTCTAGAATAATAGTCAAACTAGGATTTATACCCCATGGTTTCACCATGGGTTTATATATTTTGAAATCGTTTTATATGTCTATAAATTTAATTTAGAAATTAGTGATACATTTTTTGTTTTTAAAGAGTATATAAAACTAATTAGAAGTTTTTATTTTATTATAGTTTTTTATTATTTTACAAACAAATTATAATTTAATCATTTAATTAAAAAATTGTTATAATTTTTTTTTGTTACTATATATTATCCAACTTACCCGGATTTAAAATATTAAACCGGAACATAACTAAAATATCCAAGTTGAAACTAATCCAAAAAATAAATATCTCGAACTGGAAGAAAAATTTTACTAACCGAAAACCCGGAATCGAAATCTGAAACGAAACAAATTTTTGAAATAGAACCGAATGACCCAAAATTATTTGAGTATTAAAAGTTATCGAAGTAAATTTTTTTGTTAATATATAATATTTTGTAGTACATATTCTATATAGTAAATTTTTAACATAATTTATAAGGTTATTTGTTTCAAATTATTTTACACTATAGAAATTGTTATTTATTATATTATAAGGTGAACAAAATACTCGGATCTAAATTAACGCATCGAAACCAAACTGAAATATTCGAATTGAAACCCATTCATTATATAAATAAATTGAAGAGGAATTCACAAAACTACACCCTTTCATCCCTTTCTTTACAAAACTCTACCTAATTCAATTTTTTCACATATTTACACATTTTCAAAATTTTAAAAGCTTGATTTACCCTTTTAAAAATTACCAAAATTAAAATCTTTTCATTTAGTTTCTTTAATTAGTGTTTAGGATATAATATTAAGGGGGTAGGATTGTGTGGGTAGGATATATTTGGATTTAATTTTGAGTGTTTAGGTGTAGTTTTGTGAATTAATTTTGAAATGGTGTAGTTTTGTGAAATGTAATTCAAATGGTGTAGTTTTGTAATTCTCCCTAAATTGAATGGGTAAAAAAATTTACTACCCGAAAACCCGTAACCAAATCCGAATAACCTAAATTTGTAAAATTGATCCGAATTTCTAGGCTACCCGAATTTTACACTATGAAAATTGTTATTTATTATATTATAAGGGTGGACAAAATATTCGGATTCAAATTAACATATCAAAACAAAATTGAAATATCTGAAACGAAACAAATCTAAAAAATAAGTAACACGAACGAATAGAAAATAAGTAACACGAACCGAATCCGAATCAAGCCTAAATTTTTTAAATTTAACCCAACTACCGGATTTACCCAAAATTTATTTAAAATACAAATAATTTTAATTATAGATACAAATAATTTATTTAAATATATTCATAATATATAATATCGATGGTTGGTTTTTGTGTTGAAAATAATTGTTTTTATTGATTTTTTGTTATTAATTCAAATTTTAACTAAATTTTAATAATATAATAATATTAATGATATATGTTTGTATGTATGTTTAATATAAATTTTGTTTTGAAATTGTTATCAAAGTTAAGGATAAAATTATCCTTACATATTTTGTTTGGTAAACATAAATTATGTTTTTACCCTTAATGAATTTTTTTCATGTTTAAACCTAATGACATAATGTGTAAATAATTGAGTTTTTAGGAAAAATTCAAAAAATACTTCTAAAATAATAATATAGATAATCAATAGATAAAAATTGAATTTCATAAATTTGTTCAGAAGAATCATAAATGGTACAAAGATATATATATATATATATATATATATATAGTTTTTTATTTTTTTTATGATATATTAAACAACGATGATTTTATTATATTATATATTTTTAATAGGCTTAAAAATAAATATAAATTATATTTAAGAAGTCAGAAAGCCATTTATAAATAAGTTGAAGGGACTTGTACAAAATAGTGTCATGTTGAAAATGTATTAAATATTGTCAGTTCACATACTATTTTTTTGTCGCAAACATACACTACTCCTATTCTTATACAAATACATTAATCGTATATGAAATAGAAATGCCTATATTTCACTTACTATTTAAAGTAAACCAATCATTATAAATATACTAAACATCTCTTTAAATATCATAAAAATATTTTATGTACTCAAAATACTATTACAATTTTTTTTACTAAAGCAACCAATAAAACTAATGCTTTCAAAAATATATAAAAATATTTATTGTGATCTAATTCTAAAGATGCTCAACTTATTTAAATTTTGTTGTATATTTGAAAACAAAATTGAATGGTATTTTGGTCATACAAACTTGTGATGATATTTTTGGCTGAAACTTCAGAGATCTACCTACATATATTGTATTCTTTCTTTATTTTATTACGTACTTAATCCTTATTAATTATTCACTTTGTTATAAATTTGCAGGCATCGATTAATGTAAAAAAGAAATTAGAAGAACCATTGAAAAAAATGAGTGCCGAATCAGGCAAAGCAATGAATGAAATGTCAATATCATTAAACAAAATGATCATACCATCTTCTTGTGATATTCATGTCAAAAATGCACAATCTGCATGCAAATCCCTCACAAGCTTAATTAATAGTGGCATCTTAAAAGAAGTTGAGCCATTAGAGTTGATCTCACTTCTCACTACAATCTCATTGCTCATCGATATTATTAATCTAATAGAGAAAATCTTGGAGTCATTACATGAACTATCATCTAGTGCAAGATTCAAGAACAAGAATGATGAACCAAAGGCTAGAAGCATATGTTGTGGTCGATCCAACAGGTGTCATGATGAACATGTTATCACAATTAGTGAAGATAATGATGATTATGATAATGACACATCAAAAAATGGTAATATTTCTTTGAACAATGAGAAACATGAAGATGGTGGTGATCATACACATGGACATTCGAGTTGTGTTTCACGTGGTCACACTAGGTCTTCGTGATGTTGTCGAATATGTAATAATGGTAGTACTAGCTATCTAAATTCATAATAAATTAAACTAGATGTTGTTGTATGCTATGCAATGTGGTAATAATATTTGATTCTGAAATTTATAATATAGTTTTATTATTTAGTGGAGGACAATTTCGTTTTATGGAAACTTGACTAATCCTAGGACTAGAAACTAGATGTTAAAGTAATGAACACAATGATATATGAAGATCCTATTAGATAAATTTTTATTTTAACGAATTTGATTCAACTCATAAAAACCCTTTAGAACATTTTGAAAACGAATGACAAAACAACGTATAGTTATAGAGCATGTTAATAGCGATAAGATCGTGAATTCAAAATAGGATATTATTATTAGAGATAATGTACATAACTTAAAAGATTATATTCTTAGGAAAGTTCTTTTGCAAATAATCCTAAAGTTTATTTCATAATAAACTATAAAGCTATATCAATTTCTGATGATCAAACATAAGCGGAAGCGTACCTGATGAATATAATGAATATGTGGTTCATGATTTGAAGTTGGCTATGGATTTTCCAAAGCATACTCTGAATTGATTTTAGGTCTCTAGTGATGGGATGCTGAGAGATTTCTGTATTTTCAGGTTATGGTTGTTTTGGGAACCATAACCCTCTATTTATATAGAGTTTTAATTTATAATTCGGCCCTTCATCAAATTATAAATTACTTAAGACATCTACAATTAATTTTCCATAACACTTATGCCTCCAATGTTTTACTTTATTACGAAAGTGACCACATAAATTTAACTTATTAAATAATGACCCTATCATATATTGGTATATGTGTGACCCCATAAAAAATATCTTACAATCTCCCACTGGGTCACATATGTATCCAAAAATGATAGACTTAAGTGAGTTCCATATGTCATTACTTTCAAGGCATATCAATCTCGTTCATTAACCATATCAACTTAGGATCATAACGACGTTGGTTATAACCATCATAACTAAAACCTTCCATGGTCACGAAAATCAATACAACTAAATGACATAGATTATTTATGAAAAGTGTGGCATGAAAATTACATGAAGAGTGATCAATACATGTCAATTTTCAACTAGTCATACTTTAGTGAGATTCTTAACTTTATTGTACAAAGTGCAAACTTAAAACCTTATTTAAAACTTTATTTCTGATAATAAAATGTGTATAAACACAACCAAAACATAGAACCTAAAACCGAATGACAAACTCTCACTAAACCGAATAATCCTCGAACACCAAAATGCCTTTTTGAGCAATATGCTCATGATAGACCTTATAGAGTATACTTTTGTAAGAGGATTTGCTATCATGGAGTTCGTCTCTCAATGTTCTATGAAAAACCTTTGCACTTTGTACCTTTTCCTTTCTAATTTGGTATTTATAGTCAACAAATTTTACCAAAATTTTGTTGTACCTAACGCTGATTTATTGTCACAAGAAAACTTTATTGGTCTTTATATTCTATATATAATTGCAACCAAGTTACACAATATTCTAGTCAATTCCTTATTGGACCGCTTATAGATTACTACAAAACTTTATGTAGACTTTCTATTAGCTTGACATCCACATAAAATCAGAATCAGAATACTCAATGATCTCCAAATTTTTCTGATCTCTAATTCGTGAGCATACAACATTTATTCTCTCTTAATACTTTATGTCCCTTATGGTTAGTTTCCAATGGTCAATGTTTAGATTATTTAAACATATTTTAAACTCCAACAATGTACGCAATATCTATACACGTACATACATGAGAATACATCAGACTCCCTAATGTTGATGCATAAAGGATCTTTTGTATCTCCTATATTTCTAAAGTTTCTTTAGAACACCTAATTGAAACAAAATTTGTCTCCTTTACCAATTGGGTTATCACCTGATTTGCAAAACTGCATGCCAAATCACTTAAGTACTTTATTAATATAACTCTTTTGTGTTATCAAAGAATTCTTCGAAACATGTCTCGATGAATCTCGATCCCTAATACAAAAGATGCTCCACCAGCATGTTTATATTGTTAATGGCAAGCAGTATGTTCATCCACATACAAAATCAGAAAATACACTTACTCCCACTGAAATTTTGATACACACAATTCTCAAAGAAATTCATCTCAAAAGCTGAACGAGATGATAACCTTATGAAATTTGTGATATCAATGCCGAAAAACTTATTTTAGCTCATAGATGAATTTTCTTAACTTGCAAACAATTTTCTTTGAATCAACACAAAGTTTTTTTTTTGCTCCATATATTTGAGTTTCATCAATGTCACCATTAAGAAACACCGTATTTAAATCCATATGGTGAAACTCCAAATTATAATGTGCAACATGGGTTATGATTATCCCAAAATATTCCTTCATGATTACCGAAGAGAAGGTATCTTAACAGACAATAATTTCCATATAAGTATAGCCTTAAGCCACTAGACGAACTTTAAATTGTTGGACATTACCATTCAAATCTTTCTTGGTTTTAAAACCAAGATGATTCATTCCTTCTGGTAATTCAACAATAACTCAAACTTTATTGTCTAGTATTGACTAATACTTTTCCTTAGATGTTATAGTCCATTTATTTAAATTAGAACAACTCATAACCTTATGGAAGTTGATAGGATCATCTACTAGTAGAGTTTAATTTCTTTATGTTCTATCATAAATACTATATAATCATCCAAACTAGTATTTCTCCTTTTTTTCGTGAATCTACACAAAACAACTTAATCTTATTACACTAGTTCTTGAGGATCTTGAATTTGAACTTAATGTTAGATAACATTGTCATCTTGACTTAGAGGAAGAACTTTATTATCAAGTTGAGGAGGAAGATTTGCTTTATTCAAAGCAACTATATAATCGATAGAGAGGTCGAAGTCGATTCTTCCTCAAAGATGATATCTCTAACTTTATTTCTCCCACTAAATTCAATGTCCTCAAGGAACGTAATTATTCCGTCTCAAAATATTTCAATGTGGGATCATGAAATTAAAAGTTCGAAATTGTTCCGGATAACCAATAAAGTAACTACTCACACTTATGGAGTCCAATTAATCTCAAATAGCTTATAAAGCCTAACCTTATGTGGACATCCCTAGATGTGATATGCTTTAGACTGAGTTTTGGTCAATCTAAAGCTCATAAGGAGTTTTACGCAGTTGCTTTAATGGTATCTTATTAAGAATGTAAGATGCGGTCTATAGTGCATTTCTCGAGAGTGATTCATGTAAGGTGTAATGAATAATCACACTTCTTAACATGTCTTTAAGAATGCGATTGCGCCTTTCCGGCATACCACTCATGCTGGGAGACCCATGCATGATTTAATGTGGTACAATCCCCCATTCCTCTAGATATTTGGCAAATAATCCCAGACGTTATTCTCCTAATCTATCATAATGACCGTAGTAATTTGATAGCCTTAATTCTTTGGTCGAATAGGTTTTCAACCTCAGTCTTAAACTTTATGAACACGTCTAGAGATTTAAGTTTCTCATGAATAAGAAATAAGTATGCATATCGAGAATTATAGTCAATTAATGATACAAAATACTTTTGACCATTTCAACATAAAGTATAAAACGACCCACAATTGTCTGTATGTATCAACTTAATGACTTCCACAACTCTTAATGCATCTAATTTCTTATTCTTGGTTTGTTTCCTTATAATGCAATCAACACAAACATCAAAATTTGTGAAGTTACCGAACTCAATATATACCATTAGGCACAAGACGCTCAACTCTATTTCTAGAGATGTTACTTAGGCGTTTGTACCAAAAAGTTCCTGAATTTGCATTTTTCCAAACTTTTGTTTAGTACCCCTTAATTCAACACTTCAACTTTATTCCTAAAAAGTTATAGTGTTATATTTACCAAGACTATGTTCATCCAAAGTTTATTTTTCGGTCCCAATTAATTCTGAATCTAAAGACAAAGTAACAACTTTGTTCTTCGTTAGATAAGTATAACCAGATTTGTCTAAGTAAGAAACAAAGAAATTCAATTATGTCTAAAAGACGTTACCACCAAAATTATCTTTCAAATCCATAAAATAACCAAAATTAAACAATAGTCTATTATGCTCGATTGCCTCCAAATGCACATGAAAACCATTAGTTGTATTAAATGTATCTTTCAACATTAGGTGGTTTTCAATACCTTAGGCAATCCTACATTAAAACACTTATATTATGATTTTGTACCATAGTCTAACCATTAAGTGTTTCTAAGTACTTTAACAACTTAATTTCTTAACAAACCACAACAAGGAACTAACCCTTATTTTCACGCCAAGCGTGATATCTTTGGCAATCCTTCTTAATATGTCCAACTTTATCACAAAGAAACAAGTATTAACAACTTAAATTTGACTATTCGGCCCAACCTTGATCGGGACTGTCTCCGGCGATGAAGCAGCTTGCGGAACCTCTTGCTTCAACGGATGCGATCGTCTTCTCCGGCGATCTCCTTTCCTCTCTATTCTTGATTCTCTCTCTGTAACAATCTCTGTAACAGATTATGTTTCTTTGTTAGTGATGTTAACAAACAATACGTCGTCGTCTTCCTTTATATGGACATAACACTTGGGCTTCTCTTTCTTGTATTCGCGTATGGGCTTTTATCCGTAGGCCCATCAGGTCTAAAGCAACGACTCACAGTGTAGAATAAAATGAGATACATTTGGATCTCATGTGATCAGTGTCGTGCCAAGGTTCATAGTGGTTTATGGCAAAAATTCTAAATGTGGCCTTGTATACTACTTTTTAGACAAAAAATTACATAAAATGAAATATAACATTCTAAATATTGAAAGTCTTTGTTAATAAATTAGCTTTACTTTATAATTATTAGGTCATATGTGTTCATAAAGAGTCTTAACACACTACTTCATATTAATTATTGAACCTACTATTTTAATAAAATATGGTCTATTAATTTTGCAAAAAGTGTGAAGCCTAGGGAAAAATGTCCCATTGATTTGTCGATAGGCACGGTACTGCATGTGATCCGCGCTAAACTCGGAGTTTAAATTTTAAATATAAATATTATATATTTTAATATATATATATATATACAAAATATATAACTAATATATATTGGTTTTTATAATGTCTTATTTACAGAAATTTATTATCATTACCATTTTGATATTTATCATCGAAAAAGATTACCATTGTCGGATATATACCATTACGTAAAATTTACTATTTATCATTAAAGAACAATAACTACATAGTGTTTTTAAACCAAAACATGACTTGTTTAACAATGAAGGGTTTGCCAATTTGATATGTATTTTTCATAAAACTCAGACTATTTAAAACTCGTATATAACCGCTCAAATTTTGGGAACCGGTGGTTCAACTGATAAGTCCGGTAAATTATGTATTCATGTTTTGTCATTTGACATGAATTTTGGTGTTAAATACAATTTTACAAACTAATATTGTTATTTGTACATGAACATTATGTTTTATCATTATTTTGAACTCAATGTGATAGAATATAACATATAAATATTAGAGAGATCTATTAGAAATTATAAAATTGTGTTTCTTATGGATTTTTTAATATTATATTTTCTATATTTTATGGGGTTTTCAACATTATCTAAATATATTATCCATTTATTATATCAATTTAAGAGACTTTTATTATAAATTTGGTTTTTTGTTTATAGTCTTTATGGATTTTCAATTATTTGGGTTCAGAATTGCTCATATTATCACACATATGATTTGCATACTCATTTTCTCTCTGCGTCTTCTCTATTATTATATAAGATATTATTACCTGAAATTCATTGTGATTTCCACTTGTAGGATTTTTAAACAAAGTTACTTCGCAAATATTATCTTAGGGATATCAAATATTAAACTCAATTAAACCTCAAACACTAAATCTTACCCTCTTCAAAATTAAATTATGAACAATTAAATAGTGAATTTGAATGATTTTTTCTAATTTAGTTAAATTTTTAAAAGTAATTTAATCATTTATACTATTAAATGGTAATCAGTTTTACAAAGAATACAAAAAGTTGTATTTTCAAAGAGGAATTAACAAAAATACACCTTTTCAACCTCTCTTTAACAAAATACACCTAATTCAATATTTTTACATATTTACACCCTTTTAAAATTTTAAATGGTTGATTTACCCCTTAAAATGTTACAAAAATTAAAATCTTTTTATTTAGGTTCGCTAATTAGTGTTTAGAGTATAATATTAAAAGGGTAGAATTATGTGGATAGAGTTTATTTTGATTTAATTTTGAGTATTTATGTTTATTTTAAAAACTAACTTTGAAATGATGTAATTTTGTGAAATGCAATTCAAAATGTATTAGTTTTGTAATTGTCCAATTTTCAAATAACACCTTTAATAACATTAGATTTTACACATTAACTAGGTAAGTACCCCGCGCCTTGCGCATGACATGATATTCATAAATAATATTAAGTTTTATTATAGAAGACCATGAATTGATTAATTTAGGACTGAGCATTTAACCCTAGATTCGAAACCCAAAACCGAACATACCCAAAAAGTACGGTTTGGTCTGGTTTCGGTTCTCATATTATCCTATCAGGTTTTAATATTTTCTAACTCGGGTTTCAATTCTAACCCGAACCGACCCAAAAAATCAAGTTT
The DNA here is from genome assembly GCA_963556525.1 of Cochlearia excelsa. Lineage (NCBI taxonomy): Eukaryota > Viridiplantae > Streptophyta > Magnoliopsida > Brassicales > Brassicaceae > Cochlearia > Cochlearia excelsa. The sequence continues at coordinate 34,809,116 of OY748329.1, read as the reverse complement.
GGTATGATTTTGGTTCTCATATAATCCTATCATGTTTAAAGATTTTCTAACTCGGGTTTCCGTTCCAATCCAACCGACCTGAGGCCCGAATTGCACTCAAATAGACCCGAAAATATACACACGTATATAGTAATAGATGAATTTTAGTAGGCTATTTCAATTTTTTGTGGGTTATATGAATAAGCCGAACCAAAACCCGAACCGAATCCGATTTAGCCGAAATAAGACCCGATATTCTTACCAAAATTATGAAAAACCTGAAAATTCGAACAAAAAAATCCGAACCGAATAATATTTTAACTCCATTTCAGGTTTTGTTAAAAATATGAAACTCGACCTGAATCCGAATAGATTCGAACCGAACATAACCGTATTAATAAATAACTCGAACGGATCCTATATCCCTAACCCGAACTCGAATGAGCCCGACCTGAACTCGGTTTGAAAACCGAATGCCTAGACTCCAATCCACTAATCAAAATACCCGATACCCGTTGGCCAATTTATGAGGCATAAAAGACCAGTATCGAAAGTCAAAATAACTAATCAAACTTTGCAGGCTTATTCAAAGAAAAAGACCCGCATTATGCATACCCTGGTAAATGAAGGCACAATTCATTTATCCCATTAAATGAAGGTCCGCTTTAATGATTTCGTATGTGATTAAGTCTTTATTTATAATAGAAGATTTCTTATTTCGTTTCTTGTTGTTTTCAATGTGGGAGAAATTTAATTTTTAAAAGTTTTATATTTGGGCATGAATTCGTTGGGCCTGAAATATCTTATTATATAAAAGTGAGTGTGTTTAATTATAACTCACAGATCGTGACACGTGACATAATTAATTTAGATAGCGACATTTGTCATTATTAAAATAAGTAATCTTCTTAAAAAATAGGAAAAAAGAAGAATAAAAACACCTTAAAAAATGAAAATCTTATAAATTAAACACTCAATGTTGTTAGAATAATGTTTAAGGAAAAAAAAAATTTAAAAAAGAAAGGAAAAATGTTAATAATGTTTACGAAAAAAAGAAGAAAAATGTTTAATTTAGATAGCGACATTTTTCATAATTAAAAGAAGTAATGTTCTTAAAACAATAGGAAAAAAGAACAATAAAAACACCTTAAAATGAAAATCTTATAAATTAAACACTAAATGTTGTTAGAATAATGTTTAAGGAAAAAATAATTTTTAAAAAAGAAAAAAAAGAAAGGAAAAATGTTAATAATGTTTAGGAAAAAAAGAAGAAAATGTTTATAATTTTTAGGAAAAATGTTAATAATGTTTAAGAAAAATGTTAATAATGTTAATAATGTTTAGGAAAAAATATTAATAATTTTAGGAAAAATGTTAATAATCTTTAGGAAAAATGTTAATAATTTTAAAAGAAGAAAAAATGTAACGTTTAGAAAAAAGGCAAAACAAAAAATAAAATAAAAAGAGAAAAGAAAAGAAAAACAAAAACAAAAAAAAGTAACCAAACAAAAAGTGTTCATTACATCTATATATACGTATCTAGAATCACTAAATTTCATTGTGCTATCCTCTTTGTTCTATTTACTAATATTAAAAAAAAAAATTAACTCAAATAGAGAAAAAAATGAGTTTCATAGTTTCTAAAACCCAACAATCTTACTTCACACTAAATTAATTATATAAAAGTGAGCGTGTTTAACGTGAGCTCGACACATAGACAAATTATAACTCACCAGATCGTGACACGTGTCACAATTAATTTAGATCGCGACATTTGTCATTATTAAAATAAGAAATCTTCTTAAAAAAAAGAATGAAAACACCTTAAAAATGAAAATCTATAAATTAAACACTTATAAATTAAAAAAATTAAAATTAATTATCAAATAATTAGAAATAAAATAAATTAATCCGAAATATATAAAAATAAAATAACCAAAAATTAGGAAAATAACATAGAAAAATAAAAATTTAAGAATATTTTAAGAAATAATCAATAAAAAAATAGAAATAAGAAAAAATAAAAAAGTAAAATGACTTGAGAAAATAAAGAAAATCTTTATGATAACGTATTTGTTACCATCATGGATCACCTATCTAATTATTAATTTAAAATAAATGTTTTTTCATGCAAATAACAAAAGCAATGTACTAAAATAAAAATGTGTTATTTTTATTTCTTAATAGATGAAAAAGTAAAAATCACTTATTTACTATTACCATATATTGTTGTGTGTCTTTTATATTTATTTGTTAATAAAATAACATGTATAATATTAATTTCCGTTTAAATCTAACTATAACTATACAAATTTACTAACAATATTAATATATAATTATAAAATGTTTATGTAATTTGTCCGCGTATTACGCGGGATTTCATCTAGTAACTTATAAAATTCGCCAAACAAAAATTATTCAAAAATATGAGGACCCCAACGCAAAAAAGAATAAAATTTCCTATAATCACTCTCGTCGCGACACGTAGGCGTTTTGTCTTCTCTTTTAATATAACTAGGTGGTTTGACCCGCGCGCATGGCGCGGATATAAATAATTTTCAGAAAAATAAATAAAAAAAATTCAAATGTTATATTAATGAAAAATAATATTTATTTTTCTTAAATTATGCTAACATCACAATGAGATAAATAAAACCAAATGTAATATATTAACAATAAAAAAATAAAACTTGTAAAAGAACGAACATATAAAAATTATGGTTTTGTGTTTTATGGTGGACTTATATTATTTAAATACAAAATTTGTAATAGTTTTATAGTTTTGAGTTTTTTTTAAAGAAATATAGCATTAAATAGAGATTTTACATAAAATCATCAATTAAAATGAAAATTTGTTAAAAACGTATCTATGTGTGCTATTAAAACATATGTTTGTTACATATGTTTTTATTCTATGAAATAATATGTTTGACACTTAAAAAACGTTAAAGATATATGTCCACAAATTAATTTGGATAATATAAAACAAAGCATATTCAACAAAAATAGTTTTATGAGAATTAGATAAAAATTCATTAATGAAGATGTTAAAAATTATAATAGCTTTAGATTTCAAAAAATATAAAATTGTATGATGTAGGTCAAAAATTATAAGTTTACATATTTATAAGAATAAATTAATAGTTATCAAACATTTTTTTTTTTATTACATCGTTATCAAACATTTAAAAGAAGTTACATTTATAATATTTGCATAAATATTAGAAAATTGTTGATCAAACTTGAATCATCGTGTATGTAAGCAAAATGAATTAGACAATTTATAATAATGATAATTGTTTGGGCAAAAGTTAGCGATCCGTTAGAAAAACCACGGAATTCAATAACGGTTAATACTACTAGAATCGGTTTGAATTGGATTTCTTTATTAATCGATGAATAAATACAAGATGAGAGGAATATGATTCAAGATCTAAACTTAGAACAATCTAAAAGCTTATAATCGAATATTCTCTCTAGAAACAAGTGTTTATGAAAAGTGTATATGAATGTCGATATGAATGAATATGAATGAACATGAATCTCTAGGTCTTCTAGCTTCTTCTCTTTATATAGAGGTCTTTAGGTCAATGAGCTTCCTTTTCCTTTTATGAATAGGAATTGACATTTTTCCTTTTATTGACATTTTTCCTTTTATTTAGATATTTTCCTAGATTCTCTCATTTATGAATATTTAAGAGAATCTAGTAATATATCTTTTCTATTTTACCTTATGTCGATAATTAAGCCCAAATAAAGCCCAATATCGACTAAAGGAGGTCGGTTCCGATATTGTCGTTGATTCCGGTTTAGCTGGTCCGATCTGCCGCCGGTTAAACCTTAACCGGGATGGTTAAATTTATTCCCAACAGTTTGCCCCCAGCTTTGCTCTTCTTTGACTCCGGGTAAGAAGGGGAAAGTAGTTTGCCGAAGGATAAATTTCTTGAGCTCGCCTTTGATTTCACCGTGGATTGATTTCGTCATACGCCGAGTAGCAATGTTGAGTCGATCTCACTTGGAAGAGATATTCATGGATGCGCTGGGGATGTTGCCTCGTTAAAAACCTTACCAGGAAAACCCAGTGGGAAAAACCATGGTTAAGGGGAAAAGAGTGCAACACGCATTGTCTCCTCCTCGTTTGATCGACTTGCTTGAATAGGATTCACTTGAACTTGCATTATGACTTCTTTCCATGCTTCAAAAAAAACAGATCTCGCCAATCTTGAAGTTGCATCATGATTTGATGGTCCTTTTGCGCGGCTTCGTGAAGTGATGACTTTCTGGTGTTTTTCCGCCGAGAGGATGATCGTCTCATTATCCTTGATGAGAAATTTGAATGTTTTCCTCGCGTAGAGATTATGAAAATATGTGTTAGTATATTAAAGATAATAAGTAAAGTAACACTTTAACGATTTTGATCAATGTGATCATGATTATCCTTTGTAAGGATTTGATGACTTTCTTCTCGTGTAGAGAGTTGTCATGTGGTTATTCTCAGTGAGAATCTTAGACGTTTGTACCGCGTATGGATTGGTCTTTCTATTATCCTCTGTGAGGGTCACTGACCTTCTCCCGCGTGGGGATTAGTCGTGTGAATATCTTTTGTAAAGATTATTGAAGACTTGGAACATAGTCGTTCCATAATTCCATATGGGGTTCTCTTCGTAAGAGTTCGATTAGGAAAGACTTTTATCTCATCGAGAGTAAAGTCTTTCTCTTTCGATATTGTTTTTAACTATAAGCGTATATCAACGTTTAGTCAAAACTGAAAGAGTTTGTGATGATGAGATTACCTCGATGATGATCTGCTAAGTGACCGACAAGCTGATTTGATCATGAGAACTGTTTCGTTCGTGATATGATGTCGTTGATGAATTGTCATCGTCTTTCTGCCCCTAGTAACATCCGTTCTTGATCATCTTTTCTTGGAGATTAAGTTCGTAATCCAGGTCGAGTCTTCTTTCGTCCGTGAGGATGGGGATACCGAGCGAATAAAGGTTAGAATCCACCATATATCTTCATGTTTTGATATTGCCACCGTGTTCGAAGCTTTGTTGGCAGGACTTCTTCTTTGTAAGAGAAACTTTCATTCCGTTCCATTGGCGAGAAAGGAATCTCTTTTATATCGTAGGTGATGCTTCTTTGGTCATGAAGGGAAATCATGGCGGTAAGATAAAATTCCTCATGTCCATGCTAGGTCTTGAGACGTCTGTCTCTGACAGAAAGATATTGAATCCATGCGGCAAGAGGTTGATAACCTCATTCGAAGGAATGAAGTCGTCGACACCGGGTGTAATTAGCGCCTTTGTAGGTCGGTGATCATATCTTCGCGAGAGATTAAGACGAAGATCTTGATGAGAAATCGTCATAAATGAAGTCTAGATGATGATGATACGAAGTGCCGCCATGTGAATCCTTCGCTGTTGCAAGTGACAATATGATTCTGACTCGCCGTCTGTTTGATCCTTTCGTTGTTGCGTCCGATGTTGGTAGATTATAGAACATACATGTCGTCTTCAGCTTCAGCCTCTTGGTTTCTTTTTACTTGAATTTGGCTCCAAGCAGAGTATCACCGTTGAACTCGCGCTTTCTTCAGTGATGTGATCGCCGTAGAGGTTGTAAGTGAGTTGGAATTGATACCTCTTGGTCCAACATGAGGTTTTGTGAAGTTGAAACCTTCTAATGTCGCAGGTAGGTCCTTCAAGAGAGCATGCGTCTTCAATGTTTGATGGTTGAAGATGAGCTTCCCCGTCAGTTCTGATTTCGTCAATGAGATTCCTCGTTACTCTATTTGATGTTGAACGTTTATAGAGTTTTATCGTCGATGTGTGATCTTTCACGGGGATCACACTCAGTTGTCAAAGGTACGCCATGAAAGGTTGAAACTTCTTCTTCAAAACATAGCTCGTGTGGGCTAACTTTTCCATTCCTAGGTGAACTCCGTAAGGTTGACACTTCCGCCATGGTTGATAAGTCATCCAAGGATTATAAGGTCGTACTCATCATGAAAAAGATGTATGAGGGTGGCTCAAGGTTGCTTTAAGGGCTCGCTTTCTCCGGTGTTGAATGAGTCGCCTTCAGCTCGTCTTGGTCGACCATTCAAAACGCTTTTATGATGGACCCGTCATCTTTTAGGCACTTGTTGGGTCAGCTTGTCGCCATCAATGCCAAGAACAAAGAGGTAGAAGACCTGAAAGTCTCCATATCTGATCATGGAGGAGCTTCAGTAAAAAGTCATCGAGCTGATGAAGGAGGATGAAATCAAGGATAAGGACGTGAAGTCGCTGAAGAGGAAGAACGAGATGCTTCAAGCATAATACGACTTCTTCCTCGGCGGGTTTGCGGTTATAACCCGGTGGGAGACGGTGAGGGAGTATCTGGCCGGGCAGCATCTGTCGTGGGACCTTGAGGGCCTCGATCGCCGTTATGCTCAAGTGGTAATGGCTCATACGCAGTTCAAGGGTCTTCCTGCTCCGGAGATGGTTGAGTCGCTGATGGCACTTAACGATGCTCCTCCGTCTTGATCCTCCTCTTCTTTTTAAAAAACTCTTTAATTCTGTTGTGGTCCATCCATGGGATGGGCCATCTTTAAAACTGTTAAGTGGGCCGCTCAAACTTTCGTCGATCATAGCGGACCCTTATGTTTTTGCCCGTAGTGGGCTTTTTTGGATTTGCCCCCGAGGCTAAACTTGTTTTTCGGTTATCTTTTTGTTTTGTGCTTTCGATAAGTTTGACTATATCTACCAAGCGTCAAATATGATTAGATGCACCGAGCAAATGAGTAAAGCCTCGTTTAGGTTATCCATCGTCAACCATCTCAATCCGGATGGATCCGACAGGGTCGTTCATCTTTCATCTTTGAGTGGTGAATCTACTATCTCTCATGGAGATTATAGCCGCTGGCTGTTTTTAATGCGTATGGGACCGCAGGGGTCGACCATTTTTGGACGAGATCTCGGAGATTCGATCGTCATTAATAGTGGACCAGTTAAGGGTCTCGGCAATGTATTAACCGTACAGAGCCTGTCGGGTGAGTCGGTTAAGTTTTGCCGAGCCTTTGTGATGTACATTGTCGGTGGCGATGGGGCAGCTGGGGTTGCCATCGCCTGGATGGGATCCGGGGATCGGCCATCTCAGTTGGGTTTCGGTGAGGTCTCGTCGACCGTACACCCAAGAGGGCGGCTAATGTGCGTTGCTGATTTTATACTTCGGGAAGGTCATTAACACACAATTAGCCTCCACCTTGTCGACTGGGCGGTTCGAGCAACCGTATCAACAGTCTTATGGAGTGAGGTGCCGTCGCGCCTATACACTCGGCTGCTAGGTTACATGCCCGCAGACAATAACTCTAACTTTGCCTGGTACGAAAACCCGTATGGAACCCTTCTAGCGTTCGATTTACACTGACACGGGTTGTCGAGATGTTTTCGGCTAGGATAGAGCATGTGGTTTGATAAATTTCGAGCAAATTTATCCACCGTAGTGGGCTTTTTGCCTATGCGGAATAGGGCTTTTTGCCTATGCGGAATAGGGCTTTCTGCCTATGCGGAATAGGGCTTTTTGCCTATGCGGAATAGGGCTTTCTGCCTATGCGGAATAGGGCTTTCTGCCTATGCGGAATAGAGCTTTTTGCCTATGCGAAATAGGGCTTTTTGCCTATGCGGAATAGGGCTTTTCGCCTATGCGGAATAGGGATTTTTTTATTTGCTTGACGAAGTCGATAAACACAAGTCGAACATTATTGGCTGGTGAAGTAGTTTAAACTTCTTTGAGCCTTCTAGGGTGACGAAGTATATCGTCTTAACCTTTATTATTTTGCAAGGTTACTTTCGTAACCTTTACCCCTAAGATGTTTAGTTGATGAATTTCATCGAACTCAACATCTAACTTTATCTCGTTGACCTAGGTCTACGAGTTTATAGGGAATTCGTTCTAAGGCTTTTGGGTTTTAGTTTGTACCTTGCCCCCGTAAATCGTCGAACGATATTTCGCTGGACTTTTTCTTGCTGACAGCATTTTCATTAGGGTTTACTTTATTAAACGTTTGGTTGTTTATAGTTTTTACCCTGAGTATTTTTCATCAAAGTTTTTTGAGGATTGGTGATATTTGCCCCTGAAACTTGGGCGAGATATGTCATCAACGCTTTTGCAGCCAACTAATATCTCGCTTGAGTTTCAATGGATGACCTATTTCAGTGTTTTATATCTAAATTTTTTGAGATTATCTATATTTGCCCCTGAAACTTGGGCGAGATATGTCATGAACGCTTTTGCAGCTAACTAGTATCTCGCTTGAGTTTCAATGGACGACTAGTTTTGATATTAACACTATGTTTGGTAAGCGAGTTTTTTTCAAAAGTTCATTTACGTTTTAAGTTTTTGTTTTATAGGTATATTAATTATTTGAAAATAATTAATGCGTACCTTCTTCCTTATGGAACTTTGTCGTTGAGATATGATCCGAGGAATAGTCGCCAAGGCAATTCTCCATGGATAAAGTTTGCGCAATAAGTAGTTTTGCACGTCTCTTTGCTTGGCTGAGGTGGCTAGCCCGACTGAATGGCCTGATTGGGGACGCTGAAGGATTCACTGATATTCCACTCATTGTCTTAAAGTCTGCGGTTTGACGTTTGTTGAGGATTTTCCAGATAACGCCAAAGTTGCTGAGTTTGGCCGCTTTTAGAGATATTATCACCACTGTTGCACGCGGCTGATAGTAAGGTTGTAGTTTCTCGTCGGCCATCAATACGTCGAGTGTAAGTTTCTTCTTGAATACCCTCGTTGCAATCTCCTCTTCGCTCCGTGGTAAAGATTGGATGAGGTTCTTATGTCCGCCAAGTGAACTTTATGCCCCACAGATTTGTGGTAGTATATGCCCCATGAGATAAAGATTTCTTTTGATCTTGCGGATGCATCGGGATTCGGCTACATGTAGTGAAAACGTTGGCCTATCCGATTAGTTGATGCCTCGCCATATAGCTGATGACCCGTCGTAGTAGCAGTGAGCTTATCTCCTGAACGAATCATGATTGCAAAGGATTCCGACTTTGTCCTTGGCAACCCTGTCATGATCCGTAATAAACTTTCCTTGCGCTTGACTTCGTCACTGATGATTAAATCCCCAGTCGTAGTTCACTTGAGGAATCGTCAGTGGCGTTTCGATTCCTTCGCCGGGCTTGGATCTTGACCTGGTTGTATCCTCCAATTACGCCTAACTTTACTCGCGGTCTGATAAAGAACTTTTTCGTCGATGGTTAAGTCGCCAGTTGTACGCTTCTTCAGACGTCGCCGGTGAATAAGCTTACGGCTGATCTTGATCATCTCGACTTCTCATGGAGGTAGGGGTTGATGGCATAGCCAAACGTCGATGGAATCCCCTTCGTCTTGTGAGATCATGGTTTTCGTACGAACTCACATGTTGTATTGATTCCTCGGTTGTATCTTCTAAGATCGTCCTTCTATAAGCGTTCTTCAAGAGAATGTTCACCAAGTTTCAATAGTTGATGAATTGTCCTTCCATCGAGCAATTGGTGTTAACACAATGACTGGTGCGCCGTGGGGATTCATACTCCTTATGATATCCTTCGAACGTGAACTATTCTTTTGGCATCGTTGTTGTGGTGGTTCTTATACTTGCTTTGGTCGTCGAGCTGAGGCAACTTGACGAATTCTGACAATGACGGCGGCATAATCTTTGGAGGAATAGCATTCAGTTTCCATATCTTTGTGAACAACCAGATATGTTGGTGGCTTTTCGGTTGACTAAATCCTTGGCAGAATAGGATTCATCTTCCTTCTCCTTATCTGATTCATAACAGAGTCTGTCGTTGTGAATAGCGCCAGTGATGAATATCCCGCTGAGAATATTATAGGCCGTTGATGAGATGTCTACAAAGACAGAATACAAATAATGATCAGATACCGATGAACCGTTTATTCTAAAACATTTGAATCAGGACAACATTGTATGTGCGAGTATTGTGAACTCGATGGTTCGATGCGACAAGTTCATCTTATTTCATATGAAAACATGTATAAAAGCTATCAACCGAGTATTATCGAGGTAAAAAGTAAAAGTTCCAAAAACTTATCTTTTGTCGTGGCGCAACCATGAATCGAAGTGGTTGGTAATCGGTCCTCCTTGATGGATCTTCTAACCGTTCACTGAGCATCGATTTTGTCTCCGGCTTTGTTAACGTCGAAGCGTGATCTCCAATACGTCTTTTCCTCTCATTGAGGCTTTACATGTGAAGAGACCGATGAGCATGTCTCGCTAATGTTGAAACGTGGTTTTTGATACGGTTCGTCTTCTCATGAAGGTTTTCCACATCGTAAGATCCGTGAATCCACCTTTGTTGATTGATGATCAATGCGGGTCAATTTTCTTCCCTAGTGACCATGCTCGATCGAGAACACCTCCATGGTTTTGCATTGGAACTCGGTGAGTTGTTTGTGGAGGTTGATGTCTACAAATAGACCTCCTTCGAACGCAGAAACTACTCGTTGGCATATTGCAGCTTGGGTTATGAGCCTTCGTAAGATCGTCGACACCTTTATCATATTAATATCGTTGATAAACTAGTCGCCGAGCGGATGGTCAACGAGCAGATGGAAGTCGACCGGATACGAACCTCTCTTCACCTCTTCTTGATCGTCGTTGTTAACAATTCACCTTCGTGATTCTATATAGTTATTAGTTTATACATCCTCGTTGTCTATACGTGATTGTCGGGGTTGGTAGAGCCATCGTAGATCTTCATCGTTGGGAAGGTGAACCTCTTGGGCATCTCTACCAGAGTTATCTCATCCGTGAAGGGTGAGTCAGCATGGGAGTAACGTTCGGAGCGTCTTATGGGTGGAGCTACTCCCGGTATCCGTTCGATCATTAATTCGAAAGCATTAAGCCTTTTCTCGATGACGGAATCGATGTAGGCATGATCCCTTTCGAAGTAGGAACAGTCGTGGTCGAGATCGACGATGTTCCGATCACGGAAGGTACTAGGTTTTCCTCCCATCGTTGGATAATCTGTACCCGATCTGAATAATCTCACTTGCCGGATTGTGAAGACAGGATCTCCCATGGGTAAGGATCTTTGGCCGATGGACGTGAGATTCGCGCTTTGCCTCCGAAGTCGGAGGTTGTCTTCCTCCAGTTGAGCAAGCCTTTCGTTACTTGCCCGGAGTTGCTCGTTGACGGCATCCACCCGTCGTTTAGCGTGTTCGTCGAGAACGGGGTAGTAGGTTGCTCCGTTATCGCTCGTCGTAGCGCTAAACTTCTGCCCCTCTCTCTAGTGCCAAACTGTTTGGGCAAAAGTTAGCGATCCGTTAGAAAAACCACGGAATTCGATAACGGTTAATACTACTAGAATCGGTTTGAATTGGATGTCTTTATTAATCGATGAATAAATACAAGATGGGAGGAATATGATTCAAGATCTAGACTTAGAACAATCTAAAAGCTTATAATCGAATATTCTCTCTAGAAACAAGTGTTTATGAAAAGTGTATATGAATGTCGATATGAATGAATATGAATGAACATGAATCTCTAGGTCTTCTAGCTTCTTCTCTTTATATAGAGGTCTTTAGGTCAATGAGCTTCCTTTTCCTTTTATGAATAGGAATTGACATTTTTCCTTTTATTGACCTTTTTCCTTTTATTTAGATATTTTCCTAGATTCTCTCCTTTATGAATATTTAAGAGAATCTAGTAATATATATTTTCCATTTTACCTTATGTCGATAATTAAGCCCAAATAAAGCCCAATATCGACTAAAGGAGGCCGGTCCCGATATTGTCGCTGATTCCGGTTTAACTGGTCCGATCTGCCGTCAGTCCGATCCGATCTGCCGCCGGTTAAACCTTAACCGGGATGGTTAAATTTATTCCCAACAATAATTATTTAATAATAAGTGTATTTTTTATTTTCCCTTTATTTATCCCTTATCTATAATTATACATAAAACTAATTAAATATTTTTAAAAAATCATTTACCCAAAATTTTAGTTGTCACGTGAAGACCAATTCTCGGATTTTATAGAAGTTATATATTTTTTGTTTTGTTTTTATTTATGTGATTGTTATATTTTTTGTTGACAATTACGTTTTTGTAGCAACGTTCCTTATATGATTTAATTTCTTAAATGTATGTGTTATTTCCATAGTTATTATTATTTTATTTTATATTCTTGGTTATATATTGTTATTTTGAGAACTTTAATGTTTTTATAGATTTTGCATAATTTAGATTTAGTTTTCCTTTTAAGATTTCCTATTTAGTCGCTTAGTTATAATTAAACACATTCTTGTGTTTGGTTACTGTTTTTATAATTATGGATACTTAAATTTCATCAGTTTTTTTGTTGTTCGAAAGTTTTTTCAGTTTGTTTCATTAGTTTTCGAAATCATTTGCCTATTTTTTTAATTTTCTTTTTTCAATCTTTTACCATGAATTGACATTAATATGGTTTAGTCACATTATAAAACAAAATTTGGTTTTTTCCTTTTAGATCTCATGTTAAGTGTCTTGTCTTTTTTATCTTAAATAAATTTTTTTATCTTAACTTTCTTTTGACGCGACACATAAACTAAATTACTCATATATATTAGAGGAATTCACAAAACTACACCCTTTCAACCCCTCCTTCCCAAAACTACATCTAATTTAATTTTTTCACATATTTACACCATTTCAAAATTTTAAAAGCTTGATTTACCCTTTAAAAAATTACAAAAATTAAAATCTTTTTATTTGGGTTCGCTAATTAGTGTTTAGGGTATAGTATTAAGGGGGTAGGAATGTGTGGGTATGGTTTATTTGGATTTAATTTTTAGTGTTTAGGTGTAGTTTTGTGAAGTTATTTTGAAATAGTGTAGTTTTATGATATGTACTTCAAATAGTGTAGTTTTGTAATTCTCCCTATTTTTATCCATGATTTATAATAATAGTATTAATGATAAGTAAATATATATAATTATAATATAAATTAAAATCCAAAAACTTGACATCATATAATTTTTTTGAAGATATTATTGAAATTTCGAAAATATTATATTATTAAAAAATACATGATAATATTTTTAAAAATACTAATGAAATTTCTAAAATATTAAATTAATAAATAATATATGATAATATAAACTTTTGAGAAATAAAAGGGATAATCATAAACAAATATTAAAATATAGAGGAATTCACAAAACTACACCTTTTCAACCCTCCCTTCACAAAACTACACATAATTCAATATTTTCACATATTTTCCTATTTTCAAAATTTTAAAAGCTTGATTTACCTTTTAAAAAATTACCAAAATTAAAATATTTTTATTTGGGTTCGCTAATTAGTGTTTAGGTATATTATTAAGGGGGTACGATTGTGTGGGTAGAGTTTATTTGAATTTAATTTTTAGTGTTTAGGTGTAGTTTTGTGAAGTATTTTGGAAATGGTGTAGTTTTGTGAAATGTAATTCAAATGGTGTAGTTTTGTGATTCTCCCTAAAATATATCCTTAATTTTCTCTTGAGCGACACATAAGCCAAATTACTTGCTAATTTATATATGATATTTCTAATAAAATTTATAAAAAATTAAATTTTTGGTATATATGATATTTTTGTTTGAAATTTATTTAGGCGCGCGGGTCAAACCATCTATATAATATAATTACTTGTCATTTATTGTATACACCATTTGAATTACATTTCACAAAACTACACCATTTCAAAAAAATTCACAAAACTACACCTAAACAATAAAAATTAAATCCAAATAAACCATACCCATACAATCCTACCTTTTAATACTATACCCTAAACACTAATTAGCGAACCCAAATGAAAAGATTTTAATTTTGATAATTTTTTTAAGAGAAATTGACAAAACTACACCCTTTCAACCCCTTCTTCACAAAATTACACCTAATTTAATTTTTTCACATATTTACACCCTTTCAATATTTTAAAACCTTGATTTACCTTTTTAAAAATTACCAAAATTAAAATATTTTTATTTGGGTTCGCTAATTAGTGTTTAGGGTATAGTGTTTAGAGTATAGTATTAAGGGGGTATGATTTATTTGAATTTAATTTTGAGTGTTTAGGTGTAGTTTTGTGAAGTATTTTGAAAAAAGTGTAGTTTTGTGAAGTATTTTGAAAAAAGTGTAGTTTTGTGAAATGTAATTCAAAAGGTGTAGTTTTGTAATTCTCCCATTTTTTAAAGGATAAATCAAACTTTTAAAATTTTGAAAGGGTGTAAATATGTGAAAAAATTGAATTAGATAGAGTTTTGTAAAGGACGGGAAAAAGGGTGTAGTTTTGTGAATTCCTCTGTATTATATATGAAAATATTAAATTAATAAAATATAAAACAATTTTCTTAATTTTCTCTAGTAATAAGTAAATATTTTAAATTATAATATAAATTAAAATTCCAAAAAGACATCGTACACTTTTTAGTAAATTTCAATAAATTAATAATAATTAAATATTTTAAATTATAATATAAATTAAAATACCAAAAAGATATTGTACACTTTTTAGTAAATTTATTGAAATTTCGAAAAATATTATATTAATAAATAATATATGAGAAAATAAATTATGAGAAATAAAAGGGATAATTACAAACAATTTTCGAAAATATTAAATTAATTAAATATAAAAATATAAATTATGAGAAATAAAAGAGATAATTACAAAAAAAAATCGAAAATATTAAATTTATTAAATATAAAATAATTTCCTTATTTTTTTATTTGGACGACACGTAGGCAAAACTCCTTCCTATTTATTATATACTAGGTGGTTTGACTCGCGCGCATGGCGCGGGTATAAATAATTTTTAGAAAAAATAAATAAAACAAATTCAAATGTTATATTAATGAAAAATAATATTTATTTTTCTTAAATTATGCTAACATCACAATGAGATAAATAAAACAAAATGTAATATATTAACAATAACAAATGAAAACTTGAAAAAGAACAAACATATAAAAATTGTGGTTTTGTGTTTTATGGTGGACTTATATTATTTAAATACAAAATTTGTAATATTTTTATAGTTTTGAGTTTTTGTTAAAGAAATATAGCCTTGGTTAGAGATTTTACATAAAAATCATCAATTAAAATGAAAATTTGTTAAAAACGTATGTATGTGTGCTATTAAAACATATGTTTGTTACATATGTTTTTATTCGATGAAATATTATGTTTGACACTTAAAAAGACGTTAAAGATATACGTCCACAAATTAATTTGGATAATATAAAACAAAGCATATTCAACAAAAATAGTTTTATGAGAATTAGATAAAAACTCATTAATGAAGATGTTAAAAATTATAATAGCTTTAGATTTCAAAAATATAAAATTACATGATGTAGGTCAAAAATTATAAGTTTACATATTTATAAGAATAAATTAATAGTTATCAAACATTTAAAAGAAGTTACATTTATAATAATTGCATAAATATTAGAAAATTGTTGATCAAACTTGAATCATCGTGTATGTAAGCAAAATGAATTAGACAATTTATAATAATGATAATTATTTAATAATAAGTCTATTTTTTATTTTCCCTTTATTTCTCCCTTATCTATAATAATACATAAAACTAATTAAAAAAATTTTAAAAAATCATTTACCCAAAATTTCAGTTGTCACGTGAAGACCAATTCTCGGATTTTATAGAAGTTATATATTTTTTTGTTTTGTTTTTATTTATGTGATTGTTATATTTTTTGTTGACAATTTTTTTTGTAGCAACGTTCCTTATATGATTTAATTTCTTAATTGTACGTGTTATTTCCATATTTATTATTATTTTATTTTATATTCTTGGTTATATATTGTTATTTTGAGAACTTTAATGTTTTTATAGATTTTGCATAATTTAGATTTAGTTTTCTTTTTAAGATTCCCTATGTAGTCGCTTATTTATAATTAAACACATTCTTGTGTTTGGTTACTGTTTTTGTAATTATGGATACTTAAATTTCATCAATTTTATTGTTGTTCAAAAGTTTTTTCAGTTTGTCTCATTAGTTTTCGAAATCATTTGCTTATTTTTTTAATTTTCTTTTTTCAATCTTTTACCTTGAATTGACATTAATATGGTTTAATCACATTATAAAACAAAATTTGTTTTTTTCCTTTTAGATCTGATGTTAGGTGTCTTGTCTTTTTTATCTTAAATATTTTTTTTTATCTTAACTTTCTTTTGACGCGACACATAAACTAAATTACTCATATTTTTATGCATGATTTATAATAATAGTATTAATGATAAGTAAATATATTTAATTATAATATAAATTAAAATCCAAAAACTTGACATCATATAATTTTTTAGACGATATTATTGATATTTCGAAAAATATTAAATTATTAAAAAATACATGATAATATTTTTAAAAATATTAAAGAAATTTCTAAAATATTAAATTAATAAATAATATAGGATAATATAAACCTTTGAGATATAAAAGAGATAATCATAAACAAATATTAAAATATATCCTTAATTTTTTCTTTGAGCGACACATAAGCCAAATTACTTGTCATTTATTCTATATGATATTTCTAATAAAATTTATAAAAAATTTAAAATTTTGGTATATATGGTATTCTTTTTTGAAATTTATTTAGCGCGCGCATTAAATTAATAAATAATATAGGATAATATAAACCTTTGAGATATAAAAGAGATAATCATAAACAAATATTAAAATATATCCTTAATTTTTTCTTTGAGCGACACATAAGCCAAATTACTTGTCATTTATTCTATATGATATTTCTAATAAAATTTATAAAAAATTTAAAATTTTGGTATATATGGTATTCTTTTTTGAAATTTATTTAGGCGCGCGGGTCAAACCATCTATATAATATAATTACTTGTCATTTACTGTATACACCATTTGAATTACATTTCACAAAACTACAACATTTCAAAATAACTTCACAAAACTACACCTAAACACTAAAAATCAAATCCAAATAAACCATACCCATACAATCCTACCCCTTTAATACTATACCCTAAACACTAATTAAGAAACCCAAATGAAAAGATTTTATTTTTGATAATTTTTGAAAGGATAAATCAAACTTTTAAAATTTTGAAAGGGTGTAAATATGTGAAAAAATTGAATTAGGTAGAGTTTTGTAAAGAAAGGGAAAAAGGGTGTAGTTTTATGAATTCATTTGTATTATATATGAAAATATTAAATTAATTAAATATAAAACAATTTCCTTAAATTTCTCTAGTAAAAAGTAAATATTTTAAATTATAATATAAATTAAAATACCAAAAAGACATCGTACACCTTTTTAGTAAATTTCAATATATTAGTAATAATTAAATATTTTAAATTATAATATAAATTAAAATACCAAAAAGATATTGTACACTAATATATGATAAAATATTATATATTATATTAATAAATAATATATGATAAAATAAATTATGAGAAATAAAAGGGATAATTACAAACAATTTTCAAAAATATTAAATTAATTAAATATAAAAATATAAATTATGAGAAATAAAAGAGATAATTACAAACAATTTTCAAAAATATTAAATTTATTAAATATAAAATAATTTCCTTATTTTTCTCTTTGGACGACACGTAGGCAAAACTTCTTCCTATTTATTATATATGATGATTATTTAAAAAGTTTAATTTTTTAGGGATTAATTTCAAATTTAAATTTAGGTAATTTAACATCAAATTTGAATAAAACTGATTTTACACGTATTTTAATTTTTTTTAACGTGTCATTAAAAAATTTCTAAAGTGGGAAATCTTGAATTTAATAAAGAATCCGCCTTTTAGAAGAAATCAATTCAGTGATTTTTATTTTATAATCATATCCACAATATTTAAGTGATCAAAGGGCAGCCGGCCCTAAAAATTCTCTCGGCTAGGGAGAGCTGAAAAAAAAAAAATTGTGTTCGTGACCGACGAAAGGTGGCTCCTTTAGCACCGTCGTCGGTCACGGTCGTGGTTGTTTTCTCCATGTCTTTATCTTTTGTGGTTGTTTCACAGATCTGAGGTGGTTATGGAACATTGTTGAAGATGGTGGTGCCGGATTTCCCAATCAACGGAGCGGCTTGTCTGCTAACACCATAGATCTGGAATTGTGGCCCTTCTTTTGGTCAGATCTGCGCTGGTATGATGGTTCGAGTTAGTTCTTGTATTCTAGGATGGTATTTGGATTCTGCCTCTCCGTCTTGTTTAGTTTTCTCGGAGATTTTGAACTACGAGCATGGTCATGATCCGGTTTTGGTTTCGCTATATTGGATGGTATATCGATGTGGTGGCACCTATGAGCTATCTTCTAATTTCTCTTTGAGGATTGGGGTTTGCTTCAAGACACAACAATGGTATCGATCTTTAGCTTTTCTCTTGCGAGGAGGTATCCAGATTTTGTCGATAGGTGGTTGAGTCTGGTATGCGAGTGTCCGCGTGTAAGAGTTGGTGGTCCTTTTTGGCGTTTTTCCGTTCGGAAGTCTATCCTTTGAACTTGTCTCGATGGTTTGGTGTTTTCGACGAGGATTAGATTGGGTGGTTTTCGATTTTGTTCTTTGGCGAGTCGGCTTTCTACTCTGTCGTTGTTGCTTCTAGTTGAGTAGCGGTGTAGTACCTACTTCTTAATCTCCGATCATTTGATGGAGCTTTAAGTTTTGGTCATTCACAAAACTCATGTTCTTTATTTCAGCTTCGACTTATTAAGGTTGTTTAGAGAGTTTGTCGGTTTGCCTTGTTGCATTGTCGGAATTGGAGGTTTAGAGTCTTTTGTGTTTGTTTTTGGCTCCCTCTTTTGGGCTTTTGGCTATGATACATTGTTAAGGGTGGGCCTAAGCCCACTCAGGCCTGGCCCATTCCAGAAGTTACCAAAAGAATCCATTGGGCCCTGTTCGGCCCACCGAAGTCAAGGCCCACTGAAGTCAAGGCCCACCGAAGTCAAAGCCCATTTGAAGGAAGCATGCGCGACACAGTGACATCGGTACGGACCTGCCAGGACTGACACAGGTGACGTCTGTACGGCGATGCGGCGCAGTCGACAGAGGTGTCAGTACGGATCTGCGAGATGCAGAAGTCAGCCGAACGGGTATTAAATGCAGAAGCATGCTCGACAACCGCATTAAATGCAAAGGCATGTTCGACAAAACAGCTTTACGTATGTCGAGCATGCGTCGAAGAGATCCCGCCAAGGAGCAAAACTCCGCCAAGTCTCCAAAATCTACACTATAAATAGAGAGTTCCGACTCATAAGCAAGGGAGGGGGAATTTTAGAGGGAGAGAATCTACAGAGAAATTATTATAAACATCAACCCACTTCGACATTGTATCAAACAATCTATCAATAAACGAACTCCGAGTTCTTAATCACATTTTCTGTTCGGCACTTTACATTTTCTGTTCGGCATTTATTCTTATTTTCACTTCGGCATTACTTGTTCGTCCCCATTATCACTTAACGAGTTTTCCGACCCCATTTCTATCACAATCATCCCAGTTCGGTACTAATACCGAACCCTGTTTTGACATTTGGCGCCGTCTGAGGGGACTCTTCAGGAAAACTCTTACGCTTACGATAATTCACGAACAGCCCGAAGTCAAGAAGAATCAACATTTCCAACTACAATGACAAACCAACCAGAGAACGCTTCACACAGACCAATCGTCCTACAAGCAGCACTCGCCGAAGCACAGACATCGGCAGTCCCGGTCAATCACACACCAATAGTAGCAGAGTCGGAGATCCACACTCCGACGGCGATTCGTACAACTCTTGTCGAATCAACCCGCGAACCAAGAGTCACCATAGCCATACCGAGCGCCGAGCCAACGTCGGCCGCCGAAGCCAATCGCAACAACCAAGACGACCGATCAGAAATCGCCGAACTCCTCGTCGGCCTAATGGACAAGGTGGATGAAGGACCCTAGGAACGGGATCACTCTAATGGTACGGTTTAGGGGATATGAACTCCGGAAAGGAGAACTGGTTGGATTGAAGGGTCGCACAAAGGTTGCGGAAGGCCTTTGATATTCCCGACTTCAAGGATGCTTGATATGACGCACAAGTCCACCACTTGAAGGGTTCTCTCGTCGTTGCTTGATATGACGCACAAGTCCAACGATTTGAGGAAATGTTTACTTGGATATGACTCACCAAGAAACAAGAGAAGTTCTTACAAAGAACAAAGAGTGAAACTCTCAAAAAGGTTGATAAAATATTCGATGCTCTTATTCCAACAAAAAGATTACATACTTATAGTGTTTCTAGTCAAAGACATAAATTGAGGTTGTGGAAAACAATGCATTGAAAAAGAGGTCTTTGACTAATTTTTAAATGTGGCGCGGAAATTATTGTTGACCAAGCAAAGATGACCATTCGGCTGCTTTTTGTCTCTTCGGCTACTTGGTCGATTCGGCTACTTGGTCGATGTTTGATGCGCCGCGGTTTAGGAGTATCACGCACCCGGTTTGGTAATTATGGTCGGATGAAAGTTCTTCATGGACCGACTCGGTCCAAACGTGGCCTAAGTCTCTTGAAAGCTTGAGAAGCTTGGCCTTAGAGAAATCAAGATGATCAAAATGCGAGATTGGATCAAAGGGTCCGTCGTTCATCAACTCGGCCATCAGCACATACGGTACGGACCAAATGGTTCGAAGGGAGAAACCTCGGTCGGACTCGGATCCGTTGGTCTTGGAAGATCGAGTTGATCGTCGAGAAAGACTTCCGTTTGGTCGGCTTGGTTGTTTGGTCGAGAGTTTTGTTGAAGTTTTGATCCGGACGTCCGTGGGTCGATCCGGTACACGGCTCGGCAAGACTCTCGATCATATCGGCCTGCTTCATATCGGTCCGGTTCCCGATCTTCATATCGACCAGCTCCATATCGGTCCGGTTCCCGATCTTCATGTCGCCTGGTTCCATGCTTGGTTCCCGATCTTCAAGCCGGCTCGGCTCCATGTACCGGGGCACATCATCCCCTCCTTCTTTAAAAGGATTTGCCCACAAATCCGGATCATCTACATGAAACGGAGAAAGATCGGCAACATTAAAGCTTGAAGAAATGTCATACTTACCTTGTAAATCAAGTTGATAAGCGTTGTCGTTGATCTTCCTAAGGATCCGAAATGGACCATCGACCCTAGGCATGAGTTTTGACTTTCTTTCTTCTGGAAACCGTTCTTTCCGCAGTGGACCCAAACAAGATCACCTTCCTTGAAAACCACCTCCTTTCTTTTCTTGTCGGCATATTTCTTGTAGCTTTCGGTTCGGGTTTTAATGTTGGCATGGACTCGTTCATGCGCCTTCTTGATAGTATCAGCCTTCCTTTTACCATCTGTGCTAACTCTTTCACTTAAAGGCAAAGGTAAAAGATCAAGTGGAGATAAAGGATTAAACCCGTAAACAACCTCAAAAGGAGAGAATTTGGTAGCCGAATGCATAGCATGATTATAAGCAAATTCTACATGAGGTAAACATTCTTCCCAAAGCCTAAGATTATTTTTAACCAATGATCTAAGTAGTGCGGATAAGGTTCGATTCACAACCTCGGTTTGACCATCAGTTTGAGGATGACAAGTTGTTGAAAACATCAATCTCGTTCCTAACTTAGACCATAAGGTTTTCCAAAAATAGCTAAGGAACTTAGCATCACGATCGAAACAATGGTCCTAGGCATTCCATGCAACCTAACTATTTCTCTAAAGAATAAATCAGCAACTTGAACAAGCATCATCAGTTTTATGGCATGGAATGAAATGAGCCATTTTCGAAAATCTATCTACAACCACAAAGATAGAGTCTCGACCAGCTTTTGATCTAGGCAAACCAAGTACAAAATCCATAGAAATGTCTACCCATGGATGAGAAGGAATAGGTAGAGCCGAGTACAAACCGTGATTTGATGCTTTAGTCTTTGATTTCTTACAAACCACACAACGGTCACAAATCCTTTCCACATCCTTTTTCAAGCTTGGCCAATAGAAATGGTCATAAACGGCCTTGTAGGTTTTCTTTATTCCAAAGTGTCCCATGAGTCCTCCGCCATGAGCTTCCCTAAGAAACAACTCCCTCAAAGAACATTGGGGCACACACAAACGGTTATCAAAGAATAAAAATCCAGAATTTTGAAAATATTTTCCATAAGCCGTTTTGGAACATTTTTGAACAATCTCCTTGAAATCGGGATCGGTTGCATACAAGTCTTTGATAAATTCAAAACCAAGCAGTTTAGTTTCAAGGGCTGAGAGAAGAGTATACCTCCGAGACAAGGCATCAGCCACAACGTTTTCCTTACCTTGCTTGTACTTTATGACATATGGAAATGTCTCAATGAACTCTACCCAACGGGCATGCCTTTTGTTCAACTTTTGCCGACCTTTGAGATGTTTTAGAGATTGGTGGTCGGTGTGGATGATGAACTCCTTCGGCCAAAGGTAATGTTGCCACGTTTGAAGAGCTCTCACCAAAGCATACAACTCTTGGTCATAAGTGGGATAGTTAAGCGTGGCTCCTCCAAGCTTTTCACTAAAGTAGGCAATGGGCTTCTTTTCCGCATCAAAACAAAGCACCAATACCCACGCCCGAGGCATCACATTCAATCTCAAAAGCTTTAGAAAAATCAGGAAGTACAAGTAAAGGAGCTTGGGTCAACTTCCCTTTGAGAATCTGGAATGCCTCTTCTTGATCTTGTTCCCATTTGAATCCAACATTCTTCTTGATTACTTCGGTCAATGGGGCCGCAATGGTACCGAAGTTTGGAACAAACCGCCTATAGAATCCAGCAAGTCCATGGAAACTTCTTACTTCACTCACGGTTGTTGGACTTGGCCAGTCACGGATGGCCTTGACCTTTTCCTCGTCCACCCTAAGTCCATCAGCACCTACAACAAAACCTAAGAACACCACGTGATCCGTTCCAAAAGAGCATTTACCAAGATTTGCAAAGAGTCTCTCTTTTCTAAGAATTTCAAGAACGAATTCAAGTGCTTCCTATGATCGTCAAGGTTTTTGCTATAAATAAGAATGTCATCAAAGTAAACTACAACAAAATGACCTATAAAAGATCTCAAGACGTGATTCATCAACCGCATGAAAGTACTAGGTGCATTAGTAAGCCCAAATGGCATCACAAGCCATTCATACAATCCTAGTTTGGTTTTAAATGCCGTTTTCCATTCATCACCCTCTTTCATCCTTATTTGATGGTAACCACTTTTTAAATCAATTTTGGAGAAAACACATGAACCATGCAACTCATCTAGCATATCGTCTAGTCTAGGAATGGGATGCCTATACTTTACCGTGATGTTGTTGATGGCGCGGCAGTCCACACACATGCGCCAAGTCCCGTCCTTTTTGGGCACAAGTAATACGGGCACGGCACAAGGACTGAGGCTCTCTCGGATATAGCCTTTCTCAAGAAGATCTCCAATCTGTTTTTGAAGCTCCTTGGTCTCCACCGGATTGGTACGATAGGCCGGCCGGTTCGGCAAAGATGCGCCTGGAACAAAATCTATCTGATGCTCAATGCCTCGTATTGGTGGCAATCCCTTAGGATTCTCATCTGGAAAGACATCGAAAAATTCTGCAAAATATCTAAAAGTTCACTCGGAACCTCCGGTGCAAGGTCGAAGATGAA
This sequence comes from Cochlearia excelsa, assembly GCA_963556525.1. NCBI lineage: Eukaryota > Viridiplantae > Streptophyta > Magnoliopsida > Brassicales > Brassicaceae > Cochlearia > Cochlearia excelsa. The sequence goes on along the minus strand of OY748329.1, from coordinate 34,785,459 downwards.
ACCAACAAAGATTCCTTATACACGAGTAAAAGAAATGGCTTTTGAGAGTAAAGAGATTTCCCGACCTGGTTTTCTTTGATGAAGAAATTGGAGTTTCTTTTAGACGACTCGGTTCAGCTGACTTGGTCTCTTTGTCCCGGTTCTTTTTGAGCTGGACCTGGTCTTGGTGAACCTCCGAAGGTGTTAACGGTACCAGTGTGATCTTTTTCCCTCTATGGTCAAAGGAGTGCCGGTTGGTGAAACCATCATGAACAACCTTCTTATCAAATTGCCACGGGCGTCCCAAAAGGATATGGCAAAGGCGTCCATGGGCAGGACATTGCAGACGACCTCATCCTCATATCGTCCAATGGTAAGAGGGATTGTGACCTCGTTCCTTGACGTATTGTTCTCCGGTCTCATTGAGCCATTCCAACCCGAAAGGATGAGAAAGTGGCCGAGTGACGAGCCCAAGTTTCTTTACAAGTATGTCACTAGCCACGTTAGTGCAACTACCTCCATCAATGATCAAAGAACAAACTTTTTCAGAAATTAAACAACGAGAGTGAAAGAGATTCTCCCTTTGTTCTTTGTCGTTGGTTTTGGGTTGTACGCTTAATGCTCTTCGAGTAACAAGAAGTGGTCCGTGATGGGGATAATCAAAAGCGTCTTTTTCCTCATCAAAGATAGGACCCAAGTCTTCCTTACTTTCCTCTTCTTCCTCAGACTCGATGTCACCATTCTCCATGAGAATCATCACACGTTGGTTTGGGCAATCCTTGGCATAGTGTCCTAGGCCCTGACATTTGAAACACCTAATGTCTCTTGCTCGGCCGGGAGTCTCTATCGCCTTTCCTTTGTCAAAACGAGCAGGAGCATCAGTTTTAAAAGCGTTATTTGTTGTGGTAGACGACTTACCCTTGTCTTGATAGCTTGGTTTAGGAGTAAAGGCCGGTTTGGGAGTAAAGGCCGGTTTTGAGTAGCCTTTTCTTTTGACTTGTTGTTCGATCAAGATGGCTTTGTGTAGCATCTGCTCAATAGTAACATACTCTTGAAGCTCCATTCGATCTTGGATGTCACGGTTAAGTCCTGAAAGAAATCGTGCCATAGTGGCTTCCAATGGCTCTTCTACATCCGCTTTGATCATCAAGACTTCCATCTCTTGGTAGTAGTCTTCCACGGACTTGGTGCCTTGAAGCAAACGCCTTAGCTTCGGTGTAGTTCACGGTGGTAGTGAGTAGGAACAAATCGCTTCCTCATCAGCATGGAAAGCTCGGCCCATGTCTCGGTTGGCCTCTCACCGTTCTCCTCCTATGAGTCACAACTTGATCATACCGCTAATAGCATAGCCCGTGAATTCGGTGGCAGCCAATCTAACCTTTTTAATTTCGGACAAGTTTTGACAATCAAAAACCAATTCAATTTTTCTTTCCCACTCAAGGAAGGCATCCGGGTCGTTTTTACCACTAAAAGTTGGGATTTTCAGTTTTAATCCACCTAGGTTATTATTAACGTTATCGTTCCTAGCAAATGGATTGAAATCACCTTGCTCTCGGTTTCGTTGACCTCTCCTAGGCCGGTTGGTCGATCGGTCTTCATCCTCTTGGACGTCTTCCTCGTTGATCTCATCGTTGGACCGGTAGCGCCTACTTGGTCGACCTCGTCTTGCTTCGGTCCGGGCATGAGTTTGTCGGCTGGTTTGAATCTCATCAAGTCGCCGGTGAATCTGTTCTAAACCTCGCATTCATCATGTTAGTCATAGAATCATTCAAAGCACGCATTTGGAAATTAGTTAATCCATGGTTAGAGTTTTCCGGTCGGTTTCTTTCTTCGTCACTACTCATGGTTCCCGAAATTTAAAACAACAAACGTTAGATAAAACTTTCTCACTCTCTCAAGTGTTTGATCCTCGCCCACTCAAGTGTTTCCCTCGGATTTTTGGTGATCTCACAAACGAGTTTCCACTCAAGGTTCTAAGAGGAACGAGTCTAAGAATCCCAATGGACAAGTCTAAGCAAACAAAAGAGAATTTTTTTTTTTTTTTTTTGAAGATAGAAAGATAAGAGATTTTGTGTTTTGAAATCCGTTTTAACCACCTCAAAGGCTGGATTTCTCCTCACCAAGCAGGCTTTCTCTTCCACCACCAATCCGTCAATATGACTTTGAAACTTTTTCTTTTCTTTTCTTTTGTTTTCTTTTGTTTTCTTTTTTTTTTTTTTTTTTTTTTTTAATCGGATGGTAATGAGGGGCCCGGATTTAAGATAGGTAGAATAAGAAGTGTTTTAAAAGAAAATGAGAAGATGAGAAGATGAAATGAATAAGAAAATACCAAAAGAGTGGCTCGATACCACTTGAAGGACCCTAGGAACGGGATCACTCTAATGGTACGGTTTAGGGGATATGAACTCCGGAAAGGAGAACTGGATTGAAGGGTCGCACAAAGGTTGCGGAAGGCCTTTGATATTCCCGACTTCAAGGATGCTTGATATGACGCACAAGTCCACCACTTGAAGGGTTCTCTCGTCGTTGCTTGATATGACGCACAAGTCCAACGATTTGAGGAAATGTTTACTTGGATATGACTCACCAAGAAACAAGAGAAGTTCTTACAAAGAACAAAGAGTGAAACTCTCAAAAAGGTTGATAAAATATTCGATGCTCTTATTCCAACAAAAAGATTACATACTTATAGTGTTTCTAGTCAAAGACATAAATTGAGGTTGTGGAAAACAATGCATTGAAAAAGAGGTCTTTGACTAATTTTTAAATGTGGCGCGGAAATTATTGTTGACCAAGCAAAGATGACCATTCGGTCGCTTTTTGTCTCTTCGGCTACTTGGTCGATTCGGCTACTTGGTCGATGTTTTGATGCGCCGCGGTTTAGGAGTATCACGCACCCGGTTTGGTAATTATGGTCGGATGAAAGTTCTTCATGGACCGACTCGGTCCAAACGTGGCCTAAGTCTCTTGAAAGCTTGAGAAGCTTGGCCTTAGAGAAATCAAGATGATCAAAATGCGAGATTGGATCAAAGGGTCCGGTCGGTTCATCAACTCGGCCATCAGCACATACGGTACGGACCAAATGGTTCGAAGGGAGAAACCCTCGGTCGGGACTCGGATCCGTTGGTCTTGGAAGATCGAGTTGATCGTCGAGAAAGACTTCCGCTTTGGTCGGCTTGGTTGTTTTGGTCGAGAGTTTTGTTGAAGTTTTGATCCGGACGTCCGTGGGTCGATCCGGTACACGGCTCGGCAAGACTCTCGATCATATCGGCCCGCTTCATATATCGGTCCGTTCCCGATCTTCATATCGACCAGCTCCATATCGGTCTGGTTCCCGATCTTCATGTCTGCCTGGTTCCATGCTTGGTTCCTGATCTTCAAGCCGGCTCGGCTCCATGTACTGGGGCACATCAGTGGACACCCTCACCAGGTCCACAAACGAACGGTTCGAGGCACTCTCGAGCGAAAGGTCTCGAAACCCAAGACCAGTCGTCAACTTCTCGCCGAACATTCAGAGAAACCTATTCGGAGGACCCTCAACAGACGCGACTCGCCGCGACACAAAAAATCGAATCATCGGGCTTTCGGCCGCCGACGACATCTCTACGGGACTCACGACCCGATGTCAATCTACAACACCCCGCGCTCGCCCACCAAACTGCCGGACCTAACACTTATCAGCAAACCCCGCGGTTCGTAAACCCCCAGGTCATCGCAAATGACCATCTCTTCCAAGGCGCACCGACACTCGCCCACACCGGGAGAGATTATGAGCTGGAAAGAATGCGCCAAGAGCTGGCCGAGATGAACTCTCGAGTCCACAAAGCGACAAGCGCGGCACCTGAGATCGGCCGCGTCCTAAGAGAAGCACAAAATGTCCCCTTCACATCGGACATCACGCGTTTCCGTATTCCGCATCCCGGGAAAATCACTATCCCGAAGTACGACGGGACGAAAGATCCCGTGCAACACGTTACCTCATTCACCATATCGATGGGAAGGGCACAGTTCGCACCCGAACTGAGAGACGCCGGTTACTGTCAGCTCTTCGTCGAAAACCTGACAGGAGGAGCACAACGATGGTTCAACAGGCTCATGCCGAACTCCATCAGGAACTTTCATGAGCTCCAAACCGTCTTCCTCAAACATTACTCCATGTACATCCACAAGGAGTTGTCCATCGCCGACCTGTGGAAGATGACGCAGGCGGAAGGAGAATCGCTTCGGCTATACGTCGAAAGATTCAAGGAGGTCGCCTCCAAAATAAAAGTGCCTGATGATGTCGCCATCGAAGCACTTCGCAACGGAGTTTGGACCGAATCCCAATTCTTCCGCGAACTCACGACGAATTTGCCGAAGACCTTGGAAGACGCGTTGCATAAGGCGACGGCGTACATTAAACTGGAGGAAGACATAGCCAGTTTTAAGAAAAAACGGACGGCGAAAACCGCTCCGAAAGAAAAAGAAAGAGAGAAACAAGAAGAGCACCGAGAACCGCGACAACACTACGACGCGGAATACAAAAACCGACATCCCAGAGTTCATTCAATCGAGGATGTCGAAGAACAGGCAGTTTACAACGTCAACCGTCCCGAATATAACCGGACGGGGAACGGTTCGGGATATCCGAACAGAGGGAACTACCAAGAAAGGAGTAGTTCGGGAGGATATCGCAGCAGGCCGCAGGGTGACAACCCGAACAGAGGCTCATCGAGCCACCAAAACAATGACCAGCAAGGAAGACACGATGCGTCCAAACATTGTAGCTTCCACGGTCAAGACGGCCACTCCAATGAAGAGTGCAGGCACCTAAGGAGCCTGCCGATGCGCAAATATATGGCCGGACATGTCAAACTACCAACGGCGGAAGAAATAAAAGCCGCATACACGTACAACCGAACTCAACCAACGGCGAACGGTCAAGCCGAACGTAATCAGACGCGAAAGAACGGGAAGAACGGGAAGAACTCCCTGGCCCGCCCAAAGTCGCTCGTAAAAAGATCGGGATGATCATGGGAGGCCTCGTTGACTGCAACGACTCAATCCGATCAATCAAAAGGGCTGAACGCGGAGCTGTAGCCGCGGTCAAATGGGCACCCACAGCCGATATCCCGGCAAACGCGGCCAAAGAAATAACCTTCACCGAACGCGACACAACCAGCGTCGCCTTCCCTCACAACGACCCATTGGTCTTGGAGCTACTCATCGCAGACTGCGAAGTAGCCAAGGTTATGATCGACACCGGTAGTTCGGTCGATCTCATCTTCTACAGCACTCTGCAGCGAATGGAGTTGAAGGATTACACAATCAAGCAGAATCGGAAGCCCTTGACCGCATTCAACGGCGAAACAACCATGTCACTAGGAACCATCAAACTCCCGGTGCACATCGGAGGAGTGACCAAGCTGGTCAAGTTCGACGTGATCGACACTCCGGCCATCTACAACGCCATCATGGGAACTCCATGGATACACGCGATGGAGGCCATCCCGTCAACCTACCATCAATGCCTGAAATTCCCGGCCAGCGGGAACGGTAACAGTCCCGAGGAAACCAGCGCATAGCGCGAAGCTGCTTCATCGCCGAACTTAAAATCAGAAAGTCCTGCGCGATAACTCAGCCAGAAGACGAAGAAATGGCCGAAGCTTTTCAGTCAAAGGTAAGCATCGCGCCATCCGATCCATCAACATCCACTTCGGCAACACAGTACGAAGAAACAACGAACGAAGAAGCCCCGAAGTTGGACAAGATATTGCAAGTCAACATCGACTTGAGCGATATCACGCGATGTGTCGGCATCGGCGCCAACCTCGAGCAAACGTTGCGGACAAGCCGATCGAGTTCTTAAAGGAGAACTATAAAACGTTCGCATGGTGTACCGAAGACATGCCTGGCATCGACCCGAACATCACCTGCCACGAACTCAACGTGGATCCAACCTTCAAACCGATCAAGCAGAAGCGAAGAAAGTTGGGACCAGAACGCGCTCAAGCTGTAAACGACGAAGTCGAACGACTCGTAAATGCCGGGTCAATCGATGAAGTAAGATACCCAGACTGGTTGGCCAATCCCGTGGTCGTAAAAAAGAAGAACGGCAAGTGGAGAGTTTGCGTCGACTTCACCGATCTCAACAAAGCTTGTCCGAAGGACAGCTACCCGTTACCCCACATCGATCGGATCGTCGAGGCAACGGCCGGGAACGAACTCTTGTCCTTCATGGATGCTTTCTCAGGCTACAATCAGATCATGATGCACGCCGAAGACAGAGAAAAGACTTCGTTCATCACCGATCGGGGCACTTACTGCTACAAGGTCATGCCGTTCGGTCTAAAGAACGCAGGGGCAACATACCAACGACTGGTGAACCGCATGTTCGCCGACCAACTAGGCGAGACGATGGAAGTATACATCGACGATATGCTGGTCAAGTCATTAGCTGCCAAAGATCACGTTGATCACCTCGCCACCGCTTCGCAACACTCAATCGGTACGGGGGATGAAGTTGAATCCCGCGAAGTGCACGTTCGGCGTGACTTCGGCAAATTTCTTGGGGTATATCGTCACTCAACGGGGCATCGAAGCAAACCCGAAGCGATCGCAGCCATCGTGGACCTTCCCTCACCCCGAACAACTAGGGAAGTCCAAAGACCGACAGAAGAATTGCCGCACTCAACCGGTTCATATCGCGATCTTCGGACAAATGTTTACCCTTCTACCAGCTCCTAAAGGGTAACAAACGCTTCGAGTGGGATGAAAAATGCGAAGAGGCGTTCGCACAGCTCAAGAAGTACCTCTCCACCTCTCCACGGCCCATGGAATGGAGGCCATGTCTCCTGCCGAAGTCAACGTCCCCGGCATACGCAGAACAATGCGACCCAAGACCCACCGACGAACGAACAGATGATCATCGATCAACTAGATCATGCCGAAGAGCAACGACATCATGCCCTACTCCGCATTCAGAACTATCAACACCAGGCGGCAAGATATTACAACAAGAAGGTGAAGGAAGGCATTTCGAAGAGGCGATCTCGTCCTCCGAAAAGTGTTCGAAAATACAGCAGAAGGCCGATCACGAAACTCGGAGCAAAGTGGGAGGGTCCATACCTCGTTTCAAAAGTCGTTCGACCTGGCGTCTTCGAACTCATGGAGATGTGCGGCAAACTGATCCCAAGGTCCTGGAACGCGATGCACCTTAAAAGGTTCTACCACTAGAAGAAATAGCGCCGAAGATCGTCAACACCGAAGACTATAAATGCCAAAGACAATCAACAAAGAAGACAACAAAAGCCGAAGATCGACCACAACGGCTTCAAAAAAAAAAAAAATAACGAACTCCGAGTTCTTATTCAAAAAAAAAAAAGAAAACACAATGTAAACCGAACTACGAATGGCTTGATCCCTTATTGGGTACGTAGGCAGCCTTCCAAAAGGCGCAACTATGATAATAAAAAAAAAAAATTTCCTTAATACGAGTCCCGAACTCAGGAAACACGAGCTCAGCGCTCAGACAAAAACGAACTCCGAGTTCGGTCACACAAGCTCTTCGCTTATACTAAAACGGGCTTCGCGCTCTCATTTTTAAGTCGGTCTATTCCGCAAACTAATTAGCCACTATCTTAAAGTGCAGTGGACTGATCACCCACTATTTTGCAAGGAAGATATCTACGAACTCATGTTCAACACTTGCAGTGGCCCAATCCGAAACCACAAAAGCCGAGTACCTCGCAATCTCGAAAAACGGTTCGTACCATTTGCGAACTATGAAAGAAGATTTAATACAAGTTCGATATGCGAACAAGGAAGACTGATAGACGAACCAACATCAGGACGTTTTAAATCAATGTTCGAAAAGGCCGACCCAACAACGGGCCCGAAAACTAAAAAGAGAGGAGATGTACGAATAAAAGGCAGAAGAACGAGCCGACGTGAAAGGGAAAAGACTTATATTAATAAGGGCAACAAGGCTAGTTCCAACAACGGACCCAAATAGATTACAAAGAATAATAAAAAAAAAGACCAATCATAGTGATCGGCAAAAGAAAATACAAATTACAAAAGGACACAGCCCTATTCGTCCTGCCTCACCGCTTCGCTCTCTTCAGGCAGATTGGCATCTCCAGCCACTTCATCCCTGATCTCTTCATCTCTGGCCTCCTCGCCTTCGGCCACCTCATCTTCAGTCGTCTCCTCTTCGACAACCTCGCCATCGGCTCGACCACCACCGCTTTGGACTACATCTGCGTCCTCAGTCGGCTCCTCCAACATGAAGTCGGCAAGAGAATCAAGTTCGAGTTCGGCAGGAAGCTCGAAGTCCGAAGCCTCGTAAGATAGCTGCGGCCTTTCCTCGAGCCAACGCTCGAGCTTTCCCTCTCTCTCGCGACATTGACGCTCGAAGATGGGAGGAATCTTGATCGCGTACTTGGTCTCCAGCCGCTCCAAGGTATCAAAGACCCCCTTCATCTGAATGTAGAAGGAAGAGTACTCCTCGATGATTTTTTGCTCTTCAAGGTAAGCCTTGAGTTTGCCAAGCCGGGCCTCAGAAGCTATACGGAGCGCATCGAATCGCTGCTTCGCCACGACGAGACGTTCGCGGAAGCATTTGACCTCCAAAGCCCCGACCTCGGAAAGCTGATCGTAGTCAGCCTTAAGCTCGGCGAGCTCCCTTGCTCCGGTCTCTTCGGCCTCGCGAGATGATTTCAGAGCCAACTCACGGATCCTCGACGCCTCAGCCTCGGCCTCGAGCGCCTTTTCGAGATCGCCTTTCTCGGACTCCATCCTCCCCAGCTCCTCCTTGAGAGCGATTTTCACAAACTCCGCCATCTCTGCCTTCCCCCTGAGAACGGTCCTCTCGGCCTCCGACTCTGCCAGCCTCTTCTTGAGTTCGGCATTATCAGCTTCGGCTTTGTCAAGTTGCTTCTTCAGCTTCCTCGACCTCCCGCTCTTCTTGACTGAAGCCAAGCTCGATTCAAGCTCCTTGACCTTGGCTATGGTTGCATCTCTCTCCTTTTCAACAGCGACGAAGCGCGCTTGGGCCGAACTCTTTTCTTCAGCTAAAAGGCTTTCGTAGGAGAAGTTGAGGAGGGTCCTCTTGTAGGCAACCTGAACAAACACGGACGTTAGACCGAAGCAAAAACAAAAGGTACAATAATAAGCCACTAAGACCTCGGCAACGAAGACTTACTCTCTCGCTCTAATCTCGCCGCCCGGCGACCTCCGCAGCCTAACACCGTTCGGGAAGGAGGATCTTCGCCGTTAAACGCCGAATAAACGGCCCGCTGGAAGCCCGCACTCGCTTCCTTGTGATTGAGGAAGGGGACCGTACCGTTGTAGGCAAAGTAGAATCCGTGTTCATTCCCTTCCTCAAACGAATGGGCGAACCCATCTCCACCAACCAGCCCATCGCCTTCTTCGTTGCCCTGCTCGGAAGGATCGACATCGGCTGCAGCTCGACCCGCCTCTTCGGACCCAAGCCCAGCAGCTTGATCCCCGACCACAACTGGTTCACCAGAGCCAGTCCGACTCTCAATCGGCGCTTCCTCAGTTCGAGGCCTCGTCACCCGAAGAAGATCCGCCGAAGGCTCATTCACCCCTTCACGAGCCCTCTTCACCCCAGTCGTCGGCACGACTTCGGTTGAGGCGTGTTGGACCTCCGAAGGCGCGTCCTTAGGAGTCGGCGGAGGCGGCGGATCAACATCCGCAGGCGGATTACCCGCTGGCAATGGAGGGTCAGCTGTTGGCGGAGGCAACGAACCCTCCTGGACCGAAGGAGAACCCCCCTCTTCATCGGTCTCTCTTCCCTCTCCCTCCTCTTCGGCCAGAAACTCCTCCTCCTTTTCATCGTCGAAGAGACCCCTGAAATCAGCGAGTCTCCTCATTCTATCTACGCCACCCGGATGTTGCGGCGCAAGTTTAAGCGAACCTGTGAACGACGAAGATAGTTCTTATCAAAAAAAAAAAAAAAAAAAAAATATATATATATATATAGCCGAACTCACCTCCCAACGACGAAAAATATATTTTTTGCTGCCGAAGTACCTCGGTCCACGGCACTTCCTCCCTTTTAAGGAATTGATCCTTGAACGGCTGATACTCTAGCGGAAAAGGATAAATCGGCGGAGGTTTAACTGCGAAAAACAAAGAAAAACATGTTAGAAAAAGTAACGAAGTATAAAAAGAAGATCGGCTTTCCTACCGATGAATGACGACCATTTGGTCTGGTAAACCCTATCGACATCTAAAACGGATGCCGAGTTCACCCTGACGAAGAAGTACTTCTCCCACCAAAGAGGCAACTTCACCGACGTATCCGATGTGAGCTTAAAGCCGGACTTCCAACAGATCGACCATGTCCCAGCCAAGGAGTGGTTCGCACTGATGCGCGTGATCTCCTCGAAAAGCCGAAGAGACATCTCGAGACCCATCTCTTCGGCTGCCACGATCGCCGCAACCAGGTTCCGAATGCAGGGAACCGTCAGCTGGGAGATGGCCACCTCCCTCGCTTCGGCAAAAGAGACAAGAAGTCGGGGCAAGGGGAACCACAACCCCGCCTGGGTAAACATATGCTCGTACAAGCATATGTAACCAGGGGGGCAGTCCCAAGGTCTCTGGTTCGGCGACGGAACCAAAAGCTCAAACTCTTCGCCGGACGCCGCGAAGGAACGTATCTTGCTGAGGGTCCCTTCAAGTCTACTCCTAGACGAAGTGAAAGCATGGACCGGCTTCGGTGTCTTCGGCTTCGTCTTCTTAGGAGCCATCGGCATTTTCTCCGTCCCAACGGACTTCACGACACTCCTTGCCGATATTTTGGTTCGCTTCGGAGGAGGACCCATCCGAACAGGACCCTTTGAACCAGAAGAAGACCCTAGTATCCCGGCCGAGGGGAGATCGCTAGCACGATCGGTAGCCGAACCCGCCGCGGGAGACAACCTATCATCACTTCGGCATAGTTGTTCGTTCGATACCGTCGAACGGTCAACCCTCTTCGCAACAGGGCGCGATGTCGAACAAGTAGGAACCGAGCTCTTTGACGAAGACATGATCAAATATAAAATTTCTAGAGAGAGGTTGGAGAGAATATAGAGAGAGAAAGTACCTGAAGTTTTGCGCGAAAGAGAAATGAGGAAATGAAGCCAGAAGGGAACCTTTTATAGAAAAATGTGGGAAAACGAAGAGGCGCCATCGAAGGGCGCGAAACGAACTGTCATCATTACGATGACGTGGCGTCCCCTTATTCGCCTTAAGAATGGCGCAACTTCAACGTCACGACTCCGGAACACGAAGCGACGGAGACCCATCATTACAATGACGTGGCATCCAGCGATTCGCCAAGGAGCGGCGCACGCCCCCCAATGTGCCGCCAAAAAACTTTAAATAATTATACAATTCAGATGACGTGGCAACCATTTACTCGGCGAAAAATGGTGTGCCTTTATGACGTGGCACTTTGGTAACGTGGCATCTCCCGAAGCGATCAATCGCCGAAGCAATCAAATCGCCGATGATAACTCCTCGAATGCGCCTAAGGCCGATCTCTTTAGTTCGTCTCTCCTAAAAAGCCGAACTGGGGGAGGGACTAATGTTGGGTGGCCTGCCCCCACTCGGCGCCCGTCCCATTCCAGAAGTTACCAAAAGAATCCATTGGGCCCTGTTCGGCCCACCGAAGTCAAGGCCCGCCGAAGTCAAGGCCCACTGAAGTCAAGGCCCACCGAAGTCAAAGCCCATTTGAAGGAAGCATGCGCGACACAGTGACATCGGTACGGACCTGCCAGGACTGACACAGGTGACGTCCGTACGGGCGATGCGGCGCCGACGAGGTGTCGACGGATCCGCGAGATGCGAAGTCGACCCGAACGGGCATTAAATGCGAAGCATGCTCGACAACCGCATTAAATGCAAAGGCATGTTCGACAAAACGACTTTTCCGTATGTCGAGCATGCGCCGAAGAGATCCCGCCAAGGAGCAAAACCCCGCCAAGTCTCCAAAATCTACACTATAAATAGAGAGTTCCGCTCATAAGTTGGGAGGGGGAATTTTTTAGAGGAGAGAATCTACAGAGAAATTATTATAAACATCAACCCACTTCGACATTGTATCAAACAATCTATCAATAAACGAACTCCGAGTTCTTAATCACATTTTCTCGTTCGCACTTTACATTTTCTCGTTCGGGCATTTATTCTTATTTTCACTTCGCATTACTTGTTCGTCCCCATTATCACTTAACGAGTTTTCCGACCTCATTTCTATCACAATCATCCCAGTTCGGTACTAATACCGAACCTGTTTTAACATATATTCTCGGTTTCGATAACGAGTTTATGTAGTCATCTTTGTATGAAACTTTATGTTTGGTGGTGATTAATAAAAATTTAGATGACAAAAAAAAAAAAAAAAGAAATCAATTCAGTTACAAATTTTCTACAGGATTTTATTATTCTAGTATTTTAATTTAATTATTTAATATAATTGAAAATAGAATATTAATAATTACTGAAAACCGCGTTTCTGGCTGCCAAGAAGAGGAAAAAAGGTAAAACAAATAAAATATCTTTCCTTTTCATTAAGAGAGACTCTCATCATCATCTCCTTGGTCTTGAACTTGTCAAATCCCTAAAAGATTTCAAAAAAAAAGAAGCTATGCAAGATCCATCTCGACCCGCTACTGGTTACCCATACCCATATCCTCCTCCTCCTCCGCAACAACAACCCGCCGCTTCGGCCGCAACCGCAACCGCCTACCCTTACCAAAACCACAACCCTTACTACGCTCATCCGCCGCCGCCGCCGTATCATGAGGCAAATCCACATGCCGTATTAATCCGGCGTCTATTCATAGTATTCATGGTGTTTCTCCTAATCTTCGGTCTCCTAATGTTCATCTTCTTCCTGGTTGTTCGTCCACAGTTACCACAAGTCTACATGGACTCAATCTCCGTCTCCAATTTCAACGTCTCCAACAATCAGGTCACTGGTAATTGGGATCTACAGATCCGATTCGTTAACCAGAACTCGAAGATGTCTCTTCACTACGACACTCTACTCTGCTCTCTCTATTACCACCGTGTGTCTCTCTCCGATACTCGTCTTCAGCCGTTCGATCAGGGGAAGAAGGATCAGACTCCTATCAAAGCCACCCTCTCTGTTTCTGGTACTTACGTTGATAATCGAATCGTTGATTCCATTGCGAAGGAGAGGTCGGCGAAAGGAGCTGTTGAGTTTGATCTCAGGATGGCTTCTCCGGTTACTTTCAAGTACGGTGCTTTTAGGAGGAGGAGATACGTCACTGTGTATTGTGATGACGTGGCCGTTGGTGTCAATTCGACTAGTAACTCGGGGAAAATGGTTGGTTCTTCAAAGAGATGCAAATCTTATTAGAAACACAAAGAGTAAGTTTCTCTTCTTCTTTAGAGTAATATGGGATTAGTTTATGTTTCTTGGCGGTATGAATGTAAAAATCGACTGGATATTCATTAGATGAAACAAAATGGACTGTATGAGTTTGTTTGATGATTCACAACTATCAAAAGTCTCCTCATATTGGGTTTTAATTTGAGCATTTTCTTTTGGTTGATTCTTACACATTGGTATATCCGTCATCTACTATGCGATAAAGGGTATGATTTCACATGATTAAAGATAATGAAACTTGAAAGACCTTGGTGCTATTTGGATTATTGTTAAGATTTTCAACTTTATTGTTATGTATTTCAACTTTCACACCGTTACAATGTCTAGAGAATAAGGATACGATTTGACATGATTAATCATGATTGAAGATAATGAGACTTGAAGAGCTTTTGGTGCTATTGAATTCTTATTAAGATTTTGAGATTTTCTTTTGGTGATGCTCTCATGATATCTTTATTGGTAAGTATTTCGACTTTCAAACTGTTACCATGTCTAGAGAATGGAGCTTAAGACTTAAGAGGTTGTAGGATGATTGAGTCAGCTTTTGAGAATGTATAAATGTTGAGTCTTTAGGCTAAGAGTAATAGCCGATAGGGATGCTTGGTGCTTACTTTTCGATACTTTCATTAGTAGTACATAACATGATTTTACCCACGGCTTCTCATTATCGTTGAAAGGCTATATATTCCGGTTTTTTCCTGCGAGTTTTGTTGTTTTGTCGGGTTTTAGTGAAGTGTATGACTTGTGTTGAGGTATGATTTTTATTGGGTCATTAGAAACGACTCTAAAATGTAGGCATCGGCAATCGGGTACCCAACCGGGTTTCGGATCCACCCAATCGGGTTTCGGGTTTCGGGTTTTTCGGTATAAGACAACATGATCCCAATCGGTATATTTCAAAAAATTCGGTTCGGTTCGGTTCGGGAGTTATTCGGGTTCGGGTCGTTTTGTACTTCAATCAAAGATTCGATTAATACCCGAATTACTCTTCGGTTATCAACGGTTCGGTTAATTTTGTAACCGAAGTACTAAAAGAACCGAATAAGTACTAGAAATAACCGAACAAATGAAAAAATTTCGGGTATTTTTACCCAAAACCCGAAAAAAAATTACCCATTTACCCGAAAAATTACCCAAATACCCGAAAATTTTACAACATTATTAATTTTTTAAAATATATAATCTAAAAATTCAAGTGTTTGAGTATAAATAAATTTAATTTTAAGTTTTTACAAATAAATGCATTTAAGTTTAGGTAACAAATCTTAAAATTTTGGATATAAATGTATTTATAGTTTGATATTAGATATAATCATATATAGTATATGTAAAAATATATGTAATAACGGGTACCCGTTTGGATATCGGGTTCGGTTCGGGGGTTTACCCGATACCCACGGATCCATGACTTTTTAGATCCAATAGGGTAATATTGTATTATCCGTACCCGACCCGAACCGATTTTTTCGGGTCGGTTTCGGTTCGGATTTTCGGGTTCGGGTATTTTGCCCAGCCCTACTAAAATGGATAAAATCTCTCCTCTTTTTGTTAGAGGTTGTGCTTCTGCTTTATTTGTTAGTGGTTAGGAGAAATTCGTAGAATATTGTTAAGGGTGCCGCCTCACTCGCACCGACCAATTCCGGAAGTTACCGAAGAATCCGATCGAGCCATATTCGAGATCGCCCGCAGGGCCACCGAAGTCGGGCCCACCGAAGTCAAGGCCCATCCAAAGTCAAGGCCCATTTGAAGGAAGCATGCGCGACACGGTGACATCGGTACGGACTGCGGACCGACACGTGACGTCCGTACGCGCCGCGCACGGTCGCAAAGGTGTCGGCACGGACTCCGCAAGATACGAGGTCGGCCGAACGGGTATTAAATGCGAGGCATGCTCGACAACCGCATTAAATGCAAAGGCATGTTCGACAAAACAAATTTTTTTCCGTATGTCGAGCATGCGCCCGAAGATATCCCGTCAAGGAGTAAAACCCCGCCAAGGATCAAAGGTCTTCACTATAAATAGAGGGTTCCGGCTCATAAGCAAAAGATCCGAATTTGAGAGAGAGAATCTACAGAGAGAAACTATTGTAAACATATCTTTTCACTTCGACATTGTATCAAACAATCAATCTATAAACAAACGAACTCCGAGTTCTTATTCACTTTCTGTTCGACATATTATTTTCTGTTCGGCATTTTACACTTATTTCCACTTCGGTACCTCCTGTTCGTCTCATTATCACCTAACGAGTTTTCCGACCCTCTTCTATTACAATCATTTCGGTTCGGTCCCGAGACCGAACCCTGTTTTAACATTTGGCGCCGTCTGAGGGGACACTTCAGGAAAAACTCTCACGCTTACGATAATTCACGAACAACCCGAAGTCAAGAAAAACATCAACATCTCCAGCTACAATGACAAACCAACCAGAAAACGCTTCACACAGGCCGATCGTCCTACAAGCAGCACTCGCCGAAGCCCAGACATCGGCCATCCCGGTCGGTCAGACCCCGGCAATCGCGGAACCGGAGCTCCACACGCCGATAGCGGTTCTTACGACCCTTGTCGAACCAACCCACGAACCAAGAGTCACCATAGCTATACCCAGCAGTGCCCCAACATCGGTTGCCGAAGCCAACCGTAACAACCGAGATGGCCGATCGGAAATCGCCGAACTCCTCACCAGCCTAATGAACAAGGTGGACACCCTCACCAGGTCCACTAACGAGCGGTTCAAGGCACTCTCAAGCGAAAGATCTCGAAACCCAAGACCAACCGTCGATTTCTCGCCGAACATTCAGAGAAATCTGTTCGGAGGACCCTCCACAGACGCGACTCAGTTCGCAACACAGGGAAATCAGAACCCTCAGGCTTTCAGCCCGCTGACGGGACGCCTCTACGGGACTCATGACCCGACGTCAATCTACAACTCCCCGCAGTTCACCCACCAAGCTGCCGGACCAAGTATCCATCAGCGAACCCCGCGGTTCGCCAACCCCCAGGTCGCCACAAACGACCATCTCTTCCAAGACGCACCGACGTTCGCCCAAACCGGGAGAGACTACGAGTTGGAAAGGATGCGCCAAGAGCTGGCCGAAATGAACTCTCGAGTCCACGAAGCGACAAGTGCGGCACCTGAGATCGGTCGCGTCCTAAGAGAAGCACAAAATGTCCCCTTCACATCGGACATCACACGCTTCCGTATTCCGCATCCCGGGAAAATCACAATCCCGAAGTACGACGGAACAAAGGATCCCGTACAACACGTCACCTCGTTCACCATATCGATGGGAAGAGCGCATTTCGCACCCGAACTAAGAGACGCCGGTTATTGTCAGCTTTTCGTCGAAAACCTGACAGGAGGAGCACAACGATGGTTCAACAGGCTCATGCCGAACTCCATCAGGAATTTCCACGAGCTCCAAACCGTCTTCCTCAAACATTACTTCATGTACATCCACAAGGAGCTGTCCATCGCCGACCTATGGAAGATGACACAGGCGGAAGGAGAATCACTTCGGCTGTACGTCGAAAGATTCAAGGAGGTCGCCTCCAAAATAAAAGTGCCGGACGATGTCGCCATCGAAGCACTGCGCAACGGTGTCTGGACCGAATCCCAATTCTTCCGCGAACTCACGACGAATTTGCCGAAGACCTTGGAGGACGCGTTACATAAGGCGACGGCGTACATTAAACTGGAGGAAGACATAGCTAGTTTTAAGAAAAAACGGACGGCGAAGACCGTCCCGAAAGAAAAAGAAAAACAAGAAAAGCACCGGGAGCCGCGACAACATTACGACGCGGAATACAAAAATCGGCACCCCATAATCCATTCAATCGAGGATGCAGAAGAACAGGCGGTTCACAACGTCAACCGTCCCGAGTATAACCGGACGGGGAACGGTTCGGGAAATCCGAACAGAGGGAACTACCAAGAAAGGAGTAGTTCAGGAGGATATCGCAGCATGCCGCAGGGTGAAAACCCGAACAGAGGGTCATTGAGCCACCAAAATAACGATCAGCAAGGAAGACACGATGCATCCAAACATTGTAGCTTCCACAATCAAGACGGTCACTCTAACGAGGAGTGTAGGCATCTGAGAAGCCTGCTGATGCGCGAATATATGGCCGGACAGGTCAAACTACCAACGGCGGAAGAAATAAAAGCCGCATACACATACAACCGAACCCAACCAGCGGCAAACGGTCAGGCCGAACGTAATCAGACGCGAAACCAAGACTCGACTGACAAAAGAGAACGGGAAGAACTCCCAGGCCCTCCCAAAGTCGTCCGCAAAAACATCGGAATGATCATGGGAGGCCTCGTTGACTGCAACGACTCAATCAGGTCAATCAAAAGGGCCGAACGCGGAGCTGTAGCCGCAGTCAAATGGGCACCCACAGCCGACGTCCCGGCAAACGCGACCAAAGAGATAACCTTCACCGAACGCGACACGGCCAGCGTCGCCTTCCCTCACAACGACCCCTTGGTCTTGGAGCTGCTCATCGCAGATTGCGAAGTAGCCAAGGTTATGATCGACACCGGCAGTTCGGTCGATCTCATCTTCTAATGGAGTTGAAGGACTACACGATCAAGCAGAATCAGAAGCCCTTGACCGCATTCAACGGCGAAACAACCATGTCACTTGGGACCATCAAACTCCCAGTGCACATCGGGGGAGTGACCAAGCTGGTCAAGTTCGACGTCATCGACACTCCGGCTATTTATAACGCCATCATGGGAACTCCGTGGATACACGCGATGGAGGCCATCCCGTCAACCTACCATCAATGCTTAAAACTCTCAGGCCCAACGGGAACGGTAACTCAACGCATAGCACGAAGCTGTTTTATCGCCGAACTTAAAATCAGAAAGTCCTGCGCGATAACTCAGCCCGAAGACGAAGAGATGGCCGAAGCTTTTCAATCAAAGATAAACCTCGCACCATCCGATCCCTCAACATCCACTTCGGCGGCGCAGTACGAAGAAACAACGAACGAAGAGGCCCCAAAGTTGGACAAGATATTGCAAGTCAACATCGACTTGAGCGACATTACGCGATGTGTCGGCATCGGCGCTAATCTCGAACCAACGTTGCAGGACAAGCTGATCGAATTCTTGAAAGAGAACTACAAAACGTTCGCGTGGTGCACAGAAGACATGCCTGGCATCGACCCAAACATAACCTGCCACGAACTCAACGTGGACCCAACTTTCAAACCAATCAAACAGAAGAGAAGAAAGTTGGGACCAGAGCGCGCCCAAGCAGTAAACGACGAAGTCGAACGACTTGTAAACGCTGGGTCAATCGACGAAGTGAGATACCCGGACTGGTTGGCCAACCCCGTGGTCGTAAAAAAGAAGAACGACAAGTGGAGAGTCTGCGTCGATTTCACTGACCTCAACAAAGCCTGTCCGAAGGATAGCTACCCGTTGCCCCACATCGATCGAATCGTCGAGGCAACGACAGGGAACGAACTCCTATCCTTCATGGATGCCTTCTCGGGCTACAATCAGATCATGATGCATGCCGAAGATAGGGAAAAGACTTCGTTCATCACCGATCGGGGTACTTACTGCTATAAGGTCATGCCGTTCGGCCTAAAGAACGCAGGGGCGACATACCAACGACTGGTGAACCGCATGTTCGCCGATCAACTGGGCGAGACAATGGAGGTATACATCGACGACATGCTTGTCAAGTCATTAGCTGCCAAAGATCACGTCGATCACCTCGCCACCTGCTTCGCAACACTGAATCAGTACGGGATGAAGTTAAACCCAACAAAGTGCACGTTCGGCGTAACCTCAGGAGAATTTCTCGGGTACATCGTCACTCAACGGGGCATCGAAGCAAACCCGAAGCAGATCGCAGCCATCAGGGACCTTTCCTCACCCCGAACGACTAGAGAAGTCCAAAGACTGACAGGACGAATTGCCGCACTCAACCGGTTCATATCGCGGTCTTCGGACAAATGCTTACCTTTCTACCAGCTCCTAAAGGGTAACAAACGCTTTGAGTGGGACGAAAAATGCGAAGAGGCATTCACTCAGCTCAAGGAGTACCTCTCCACATCGCCGATCCTCGCCAAGCCAGTCGACCAAGAAACTCTGTATCTCTACATCGCCATATCGACTTCAGCAGTAAGCAGCGTACTGGTCAAAGAAGATCGAGGTGATCAGCGACCAATCTTCTATACGAGCAAAGCTCTCGACGGTGCGGAGAGCAGATATCCAACCCTGGAGAAGTTAGCTCTGGCAGTAGTCAGTTCGGCAAGAAAGCTCCGACCATACTTCCAATCCCACTCCATCGTCATCCTCACAAATCAGCCGCTGCGAACCATCCTACACAGCCCAACGCAGTCAGGTCGAATCGCCAAGTGGGCAGTCGAACTCAGTGAGTACGACATTGAATACAAGGCAAGAACCAGTGCGAAATCGCAAGTCCTGGCCAACTTCCTGATCGAACTACCACCAGAGATGACAACGGCATCGGTGAGGAACACTTGGACACTTCATGCCGACGGGTCTTCCAGCCAACATGGATCCGACATCGGCATTACGCTCAAATCACCAACCGACGAAGTCCTCGAACAATCGTTCAGGCTGGGCTTCAAGGCCTCCAACAACGAGGCAGAATACGAAGCCATGATAGCCGACATGCGACTCGCGATCGAACTCGGAGCAAAGGAGCTCGACGCATTCTGCGACTCACAACTCGTCACCAGCCAATTCAGCGGCGAGTTCGACGCTAAAAACGAAAGGATGGAGGCATACCTCCAAGTCGTCAAAGAACTCGCCAAAAAACTCAAGCACTTCACCATCACCAAAATACCGAGGACAGAAAACACCTCGGCAGACGCGCTCGCAGCTTTAGCTTCGACTTCGGACCCGACACTACGAAGAACGATCCCAATCGAGTGCATCGAGAGTCCAAGCATAGCCCTTCCGATAGGCGTGTGCATAATAAACCGAGATGTCGAGGAAACAGACGAGTTCGGCGAAGATCTTCACACACCGGACTCACCGCTAAGAGAAGACCGTTGCCCTCAAACCCCTTAAGGACCGGATGACTGGCGACGAGAAATCAAACGTTACCTGCTAACCGGCGAAGTACCCGAAGGAAAGTGGGAAGGCCGAAGGCTCAAATGCAGGGCAGCACGCTACACACTACTCGACGACTGCCTCTACCGTTGGAGCGCATCGGGAGCCCTCCTATTCTGCATAGCGGGCGACGAAGTCAACCGGGTTATGCGAGAAGCCCACGAAGGAGCAGCGGGTAATCACTCCGGAGGACGCGCATTAGTTCTTCAAGTGTAAAATCACGGCTTCTATTGGCCAACGATGCAGAAAGATTGCGCAGACTTCGCCCAAAAATGCGAAAAATGTCAGAGACACGGCGATTTCATCAACGCCCCGACACAACTTCTGATTTCGATAACCGCGCCTTATCCCTTCATGAGATGGGCCATGGACATCGTTGGACCCTTGCCATCTTCAAGACAGCGAAAATACATCCTGATCGTCACCGACTACTTCACGAAGTGGGTAGCAGCAAAGGCATACGCAAAGATCGATGCGACAAAGGTCCAAAGCTTCGTATGGAAATACATCATCTGCCGCCACGGACTCCCGTACGAGATCGTCACCGACAACGGAACACAATTCACTTCGGATAAATTCGAAGGGTTCTGTGCAAGATGGAACATCAGGCTCAACAAGTCAACACCGAGATACCCAGAAGGAAACGGACAAGCCGAAGCAACGAACAAGACAATCATAGACGACATCAAAAAAAGACTTGAAGAAAAGAAAGGATTCTGGGCCGACGAACTGGAAGGCGTCCTCTGGTCACACCGAACAAGTCCACGCAGCTCAACGGGACGAACACCTTTCTCACTTTCCCATGGAATGTTGGCCATGTCTCCCGCCGAAGTCAAACGTCCCCGCATACGCAGAACGATGCCGACCCGTACCCACCGACGAACGAACGATGATCATCGATCAACTAGATCATGCCGAAGAGAGCAACGACATCACGCCCTACTCCGCATTCGTAACTACCAACATCGGGCAAGAAGATATTACAACAAAAAAGTGAAGGGAAGGCACTTCGAAGAAGGCGATCCGGGTCCTCCGAAAAAGTGTTCGAAAATACAGCAGAAAGGCTGATCACGAAACTCGGAGCAAAGTGGGAAGGTCCATATCTCGTCTCAAAAGTCGTTCGGCCTGGCGTCTTCGAACTCATGGAGATGTGGGACAAACCGATCCCAAGGTCCTGGAACGCGATGCACCTCAAAAGGTTCTACCACTAGAAGAAACAACACCGAAGACAACAAAGGCCGAAGATCGATCACAACGATCACAAAAAAAAAAAAAAAAAAAACAATGTAAACCGAACTACGAATGACTTGATCCCTTATTGGGTACGTAGGCAGCCTTTCCAAAGGCACAGCTATAACATAATAAAAAAATATATTTTTCCTTAATACGAGTCCCGAACTCAGGAAACACGAGCTCAGTACTCAGACAAAAAAGAACTCCGAGTTCGGTCACACAAGGTCTCCGCTTATACTAAACGGGCTCCGCGCTCTTATTTTTTAAGCCGGTCTATTCCGCCTCAAGCTCCTTGACCTTGGCAATGGTCGTATCCCTCTCCTTCTCAACAGCGACGAAGCGTGCTTGGGCCGAACTCTTCTCTTCGGCCAAGAGTTGTTCGTAGGAGAAGTTGAGACGGGTCCTCTTATAGGCAACCTGGACAGATAAAGAAGTTAGATAAGGCAGAAATCAAAGGAAAGAGGTCAACAAATAACAAGGGGTTCGGCTAAGAGGTCTTACTCTCTGCTCCAACCTCGCCAGCTCGGCCACCTCTGCGGCGAAAACAAGGTCGGAGGGAGCCTTCTCGCCATGAAAGGCCGAATAGACAGCCCGCTGAAAACCACCGCTGGCTTCCTTGTGGTTAAGAAAGGGGACCAAGCCATCGTAGGTAAATCGGAAGCCGTGTTCGTTCCCTTCTTCGAGCGAGAAGCCGAACCCGTCTCCCCCAGCCGGCCCATCACCATCCTGCTTGGTGGGATCGACGTCAGCTGCGGCCCGAACCGCCTCCTCGGGACCGAACTGAACAGCTTGATCCCCTCGCTCCTCAACCAGCGGAGACTTGACCCCCTCCTTGTCCGCCTGAGAAGGATCAGCATCCAACGCGGACTGACCCGCCTCTTCGGATCCAAGCCCAGCGACTTGATCTACATCTACCCCTTGCCCATCAGGACCAGCCCGACCCTCGACCGACGTTCCCTCGGTCCGAAGCCTCGTCGCCTGAGGCAATTCCGCTGAAGATTTTCTCGCCTCTTCGCGGGCCCTTTTCACTCCAGCCGTTTGCGTCGCATTGACTGAGACGCGAACACTCTCAGTAGGCACTTCGGCTGGAGGAGGCGGAACAACATCCGCAGGAGCACTACCTGCTGGCAGTGGCGGATCAGCTATTGGAGGAAGCGACGAACCCTCCATCGTCTGCGGCAGACCCGCCCGGACCAAAGGAGAACCCCCCTCCTCATCGGTCTCTCTTTCCTCTGCCTCCTCTTCGGCAAGGAACTCCTCCTCCTTCTCGTCATCGAAGAGACCCCTGAAATCGGCGAGTCTCCTCATTCTATCTACACCGCTCGGCTTCTGAGGCGCAAGTTTGAACGAACCTGAGAATGACGAAGACATTTAAAAAAAAAAAAAAAAAAAAAACCGAACTCACCTCCCAGCGACGCAAAATAAATCTTTTGTTGCCGAAGTACTTCGACCCACGACACTTCCTCCCTTTGAAGGAAGTTCTCCCTGAACGACTGGTACTCCGGCGGAAAAGGGTAGATCGGCGGAGTTTTAACTGCAAAAATAAAAAAAGGAGTTAAGAAAAAACAACGAAGAAGAAGATAGGAGATCGGCATTTCCTACCGATAAAAGACGACCATTTGGTCTGATAAACACTATCGACATCCAGAACGGATGCCGAATTCACTCTGACGAAGAAGTATTTCTCCCACCAGAGAGAGAGCTTGACCGATGTATCCGAAGTGAGCTTAAACCCGGGCTTCCAACAGATCGACCAGGTCCTCGCCAGAAAATGGTTCGTACTGATGCGCGTGATCTCCTCGAAAAGCCGAAGAGACATCTCGACTCCCATCTCTTCGGCGGCCACGATAGCCGCAACTAGATTCCGAATACAGGGGACAGTTAGCTGAGAGATAGCCACCTGTCTCGCTTCGGCAAAGGACACGAGAAGCCGAGGCAAAGGGAACCACAACCCTGCCTGGGTAAACATATGCTCATACAAGCATATGTAACCAGGAGGGCAGTTCCAAGGCCTCTCGTTCGGACCCGGAACCAGAAGATCCAACTCTTCGCCATGCGCCGCGAAGGAACGTATCTTGCCAAGAGTCCCATCAAGTCTACTCTGAGACGAAGTGAACACATGGACTAGTTTCTTCGTCTTTGTTTTCGTCTCTTTAGGAGCCGTCGGCGCTTTCTCTGACACGATAGGCTCCACAACACTCCTTGCCGATATTTTTGTTCGCTTCGGAGGAGGACTCATCCGAACAGAACCCTCTGAACGGGAAGAGGACTCCGGCATCACAGCCGAAGGTAGATCGCTAGCACGATCAGTAGCCGAACCCGCCGCGGGAGACAATCTGTCTTCACCTCGGCGTATTCGTTCATTCGGTGCGGCCAAACGGTCCACCCTTGTAGTAGCAGGGCGCGATGTCGAAGCAGAGGGAGCCGAACTCTTTTGTGAAGACATGACTAAACGATGAAATTTCTAGAGAGAAGGAAGAGAAAAGCTAGAGAGAGAAAATACCTTGTGCTTGCGCGAGAGAATGAAATGAAGAAATGAAATCAGAAGAGAGCCTTTTATAGAAAAACTTGGGAAAACGAAGAGGCGCCATCGAAGGACACGAAATGAACTTTCATCATTACGATGACGTGACAGCTTATTACTTGCCAGAAAAAAGGCGCAGCTTCGACGACACGACTCCGGAATACGAAGCGACGGGAACTCATCATTACGATGACGTGGCATCCAGCGATTCGCCAAGGAGCGGCGCACGCCCCCCAATGAGCGCCAAAAACTTTAAATAATTACACGATTCAGATGACGTGGCAACCATTGATTCGGCGAAAAATGGTGCGCCTTGATGACGTGGCATTCAACAATTTGACGGGAATTGGTGCGTTTTTTGTGACGTGGCGTCCCCCGAAGCGGTCAATCGCCGATGGTAACTTCTAAAATGCGTCTAAGGCCGATCTCTTTAGTTCGCCTCTCCTAAAAAGCCGAACTGGGGGAGAGACTAATGTTAAGGGTGGGCCCAAGCCCACTCAGACCTGACCCATTCCAGAAGTTACCAGAAGAATCCGATTGAGCCCTATTCTGAGATCGGCCCAGAGGGCCACCGAAGTCAAGGGCCACCGAAGTCAAGGCCCATCCAAAGTCAAGGCCCATTTGAAGGAAGCATGCGCGACACAGTGACATCGGTACGGACCTGCCAGGACTGACACAGGTGACGTCTGTACGGCGCCGCGGCACAGTCGGCAAAGGTGTCAGTACGGACCTGCAAGATACAGAGGTCAGCCGAACAGGCATTAAATGCAGAGGCATGCTCGACAACCGCATTAAATGCAAAGGCATGTTCGACAAAACAGCTTTCCGTATGTCGAGCATGCGCCGAAGAGATCCCGCCAAGGAGTAAAACCCCGCCAAGGATCAAAGGTCTTCACTATAAATAGAGGGTTCCGGCTCATAAGCAAAAGATCCGAATTTGAGAGAGAGAATCTACAGAGAGAAACTACTGTAAACATATCTTTTCACTTCGACATTGTATCAAACAATCAATCTATAAACAAACGAAATCCGAATTCTTATTCACTTTCTGTTCGGCATATTATTTTCTGTTCGGCATTTTACACTTATTTCCACTTCGGTACCTCCTGTTCGTGTCATTATCACCTAACGAGTTTTCCGACCCTCTTCTATTACAATCATTTCGGTTTGGTCCCGAGACCGAACCCTGTTTTAACAAATATATAGTAATAGATAGTAAACATATGTTAAATTTTTAAATATTAAAAAATCACAGGCACGAATTTATTTGGATCTTCTGTTTTTTCTTTAATACAGATGGAAATAACTAAAATGATGAAAACTCGTTGTTAATTTCCTTATGCAAATTGCAAAAGACACAAATATTCCTCTGCCCGATGGCGGAAATAATCAAATAAATGAGGAGAGTATTTAGAATCCAGTAATTAATGGGCAGTCTATTATGTAATAACAGGATGTTCTCTTCTCATATGACTCCACTTCAATATACTAGGATATGTCATGTCACTCTGTAATATACAACCTACTTTAAAACCATATCGTTTACTACTTTCTCCCAAACTAAAGCGTTTTCAACTATTCATTTCTTACGTTACAGTTGCATATCAAATACCAATGAAAAGTCTTATTTTTCAATACGGAAATTATGATATTTCCTTCAAATCTATACATTCCGGCGAGACTTCTTATTTTTCACTACAAGAAAGCTACGAAATACCCATATGGAATGGAACATCCATACCCCCTAGGTCCCTAGCTATGTAAGCGGTTATGGTGGTTTCAAGTATGTCATCGTCCATCCCACTGATTTACCATGTTGGAGGTATCAAAGAGCCAAGGAGGTCAGGCTGAAACGCATTGTTTTGAAACGTAATATAATATCAACATTATTGGTTGAATGATTGCGTGTGAAAAAAGCTGGATCATCTGGTAGGGAGCTAAAGAATATTGAGGTTGTGAAACTGCTACGGCGAAGAGCAGTCATCTTTCTCATAGGAAAAGTACTTCAAAATCGTACACAAAGTAGAGAAGATGAGTGACAATAAAAAACATCCTTGTGTCCTCTTTGATATTAAGTTTTAGCTTTCAATGGTAGTGGAATGAACAAACTCTAACTTCCAAAAACTTAGAATCAATGGAGTGAAATGTGTAGATTGGCAGGGTGAACCTAGGGTTGAAATTTTTTGCTATATGTATATTATTATATATAATGATATATGAATATTTCAATTGTATGGTTTTATAATGAATGAATATGTGTAAAATTACAGTAAAAACCCTAAATGACACCCTCAATCTCGGCGACTCCGCCGTCTGCGAGTCGACCTTAGCTAGGCCATCAGCACTTGTCTCTCACAAGAAAATACCTTCTCGTCGTGCTGAAATGGCCTTGCCAACTCCGATGAAGCCAAAAGCCGCCGTAACAGATCAATCTCGATTACCCGACAGAATAGCAATCGATACCACTCCATGTGACCTTGATTCTGTCTATGTACCCCACCCCTAGTCTCTGTTACGGAAGACGTCCTCTCCTCCGAGGAACCTGAAACGGTTTTTGTCCCAAAGACGCTTGGGCAAAGCCGTTGGTAATATCACCTAGTGTTCGATCAAATTTTGAGCCAGCGACTCCGCTCGGGACGAACTCAAAGATGAAATTTTTCGAGCCATCATTGGCAAGAGGAAAACAAGCAAAAGGAACGAAGTCGTCTCCTACTAAGTTTTCGAACGAGGAGATCCTGCCTCCGGCAGTTAAAGAGGACGACTCGTTACTATTTCCTTGGGCTGCGAGGTTAAGCCCTAGTGCTATAAATCTCTATCGAACAACTTCGCCTACTTAATTGGAAGATGGCACTCCGCATGTTATAATTCCAAACCAACTACTTCTTCAAGGTCCTGAGAACCAAAAAAAGTATATCATAGGACAATTTCATAGGTGCTTAGTACCTCTTGGTGGTCTTATCAATGCCGTGGTGAATAAGATTTGGGGTAGAAACTGTGGTATCTATTCTCGAAAACTCGGTGCTTTTACTTATTTATTTCATGTTCGAGACGAGACTACTCGTAACTGGATTTTGCAGCGAGGACTATGACACGTAGATGAGTGTATGACGTTGTAGCTCCGTGGTGCCCTGGAGCTTCTATGACCATCCCTGAGATCACGTCAATACTAGTATTGGTAACTCTCAAAAACATACCCAATATGTTATATTCTATAAAGGTAATTAGTCGAATAGCTTCTGGGTTAAGAGAGCCAATGTTAACCAACAAAACACGATTATATCCTACTCTTATGGGAGAGGCTAAAATCATGGTGGAGAAGGAATTAGATAAACCTCTCCCTCAGAAGATATTTGTAAGAGATAAAAAGGGGATCACTAGTTTGGTTGATGTTCAATACTCATGGATACCGTCCAAGTGTGTATCTTGTGGTCATTTAGGACACAAGGCATCAAGATGCCTCCTAAATGGTGTATACAAGTCAACAAACCAACAAGATAATGAAGCTACAACATCTCCAAATGTGGAGGTGATAAACGAGATTTTACACTTGTTCTTTCGAATGTCTTAAGTAGTAATTAAGATGTCAATCCGAATCAGGAACAATCAATGGAGCAATCAATGTATTAAAACCTACGAGAAACTACACTTAGTTTAAGCGAATTAAAATAATTGTTTGTTTTGAGTTTTGCAATTAACTAACGAGAAAAAGAAAACGAAATTAAGCAAAATTAAAGATTTAAATTAAAGGCTAAACAATTAGGTCGGATACTTTAAACGGATGGTCAATTTCAGGTTTTGATGTTTTTTAAAAAGATAACTTTAAGGTTTTGAAAACGTTTGTTTAGATCAATCCACTCCCGTGACAATGATCTTTTTGTAATAAGTAAACTAAAACAATACCTTGGATAATTTAAATCTTAGAAAACATTCAGTTTTATGTTAAGCTAGACTTAGTTTTAGGGTAATTGTTCGGGAATTTTCACACTTCTTCCAAAGGTGAAGCTTCATGGGTTCTATCAATTGAATGATCAACTCAATTAAAGCATTAAGATCATTACACTAAACTAAAGTTTTATAAAATTTAAGATCTAGACAATCATCAACCCTAGAGTTGATTCACCCTTTTCCTCCAACCTAATTGCCTAAGAGAAATTACTCGTTAAGCATAATTAAACCTAAAGTAATTATGATTAAAGAAAACATAAACAAATTAAAGAGATAAGAAATAGAAGAAACTCTTGTTATTGAAATTGAAGATCAAGAATTCTTGGTGATCCAAATATCTAGAGCTTGTAAAAAAGTTTGAAGGTGAAATAAAAGGTGGCTAATAAAACATAAGAAAGACTTAATATATAGAAAATAACTCTGAAAAACGTCATCCCCGGTTTAGGACTTCTCTTTTCCTTTTTAAATCGAAAACCGATTTTCCTTTTTTTCGCAGCTCGTATCACCTGACCGATACAACAAGTCGATATCGGTCACCTGACCGATACAAGGTAACTGGTACACTCTTCGGTATCGAGTAGTCGTGACCGGTATGACAAAGCGGTACGGATCCTCGGGCTTCTTTTCTTCTGTATCGACCACAGCTGATCGATACAACAAGCCGATATGGTCGTTTTTTGCCTCTTTAATCTTGAATTCTTCTTCTTTTGTCGCTTTGGCGCTCTTAAACCTGAAACACACGTAACAAACACAAATGCAACATATATAATACTAAATGCAACCTAAATAAGTTAATTCTAATGAATAAAACAAAGTAAAATACGCAAAATATACAAGATATCAGGAGGCTCATAAAGAAGAAGATTGTGTACCAAGTGATGATGTTGAAATCTCTAAACATGACACCCAAGATCAACCACAAATCAACATTATTCCATCTGATAAAGTGTTGCTTTCAACTCACAACAATGTCATAGCTACAAGCAATGAATCACGTCCAATAATAATTACAGAAGCAGTCAAGAGTACTTCTGCCTCTTCTCCCTCAACTTCAACAAATTAAATATGCCACTCCAATTTAATTATCCAGGTGGTTCCTTAGTGGCAGCCTCTACAAGTGAAGATCAGTTTATCACATCTACTACTTTACCACAAGATTCAACTTTCTTTTCGCCACCACCTATAGTTACAGGTTTGGTGAATCAAGTGGTTTATACAAAACCAATATCCACTACACCTCAATCTACACTCTTACGGTTTCAGAAGTTGAAACTCGAGAAAATATAGTTGAGGTAGGGAACTCTTGGGTTGAGGCACAAAACGTGGATCAAAAATTTGAACCCGGGTTTGATATCTCGGCTTATAAGTCTCGTCGTGGTAGGCAAGTAAAACCTTCACAAAAGATTCAAGAGAATTGGACTACGGTCCAAAGTCGAGGAAATCGTGGCCATCGCGGTAAACGTGGCGGAGGAGTTTATCAAAAGGGGGAAGGGTTTGGTGTATTCTCTCTCTTTGTTCCACTTACCAAAATTTATGCCTATTTAGACTTGTCTATTAGGCTTTTGTTCTTGAGTTATTTTTGCTCTGTTCCAAAAACTATATGACTATGTCATAAGAATGTACCACCACATATGCTCTTAATTTGAAAAACCTTTAACAAAAAATTAATTTAACTTATATGATACCTATAACATATACCTAAGTATATATAATTTTCTATACATATAACATATATTTTTTAGGACAAATTAGATAAACGAAATAAACTCAAATGTTTATAACATATACCTATAACATATTATAAATTTTAAAAATAATTATGAAATAATAACTTATACTTATAACTAAACATAGTATCCGATCAAGATATTAGGAAATATATAATAAAACTTATCATATACTCCCTCTGTTATTTAATGTAGGATTTTCTAAAAAAAAATTACAAAATAACAAACCATTTAAAATGACATTTATAACCTCGTTTATTATTTATTATTATGAATTACAAAAAAGAAAAAAATAACTTTATAGTAAATACAAGAGATACATGAATATATAAAGATTGGAAATATTCCCAATTAGACAAAATATATATCAAACCATTATCTTTGAGCCAAAAACTATTGGAGACAAAAAATTATTGGTGCCAAAAAAAAAAACAAAATTTTTTACCCGCCTTACAAAAATCATCTATGGAAATATAAAATGATTCAATGTGATAACACAATTTTATTTACAAGCAATTCACTAAATATGGATCTAAATGATGATAGTTTTTATTTTGATTATGAACACATCAATGGAGTATTTGCAGTAAGTGGTGAGATTTATTTTGATTTAAACGTGACGCCAACAAATTCTTCGGATAATGATTCCGACAACTTTGTTTATGATGAATTCGAAATTGCATCCCTAATTGTAACAAGTTATAGAACTGAGCTTTATTTTTGGTTCTACTCTTATTTTGGTTTGATTATACTCTTTGTAAGTGCGGAGAACCCCTCAACCACATGAGAAATAGACATAGAGACACAAGCATCAAATTCGATGCTCAATAACTAGTGATCGTGCAAGTTAACTTTACAAAAAGCTACACTTAGCAGAATTTCATAGCACTAAAACCTTTAGCCTATCCTTGCCCAATCACCTAGTTATACCCCATCAACATGATTGGTTTTACACAACTCTGAAATACCATTCAGATTGTCACCAAACCATGGACCTGCTATATTACGGTTTCAAAATCACTAGATCTACCCATCTATGAACTGAAACCGGAACACTCTCCTCTCTAGCTCTGTTTTTTGGTCGAGCTAGAGGTTCACAAGATCTCACATCTTTTTCCCTGAGTGATGACTTCTACAAGTCGGCCCTTCAACCCTTTAAATAGTAAACTTCCAAAAACCCTAATTTAATCCCCCATCAAATCTAAGGATAAGGATAGTTTCCTATTTCCGAAAATCTTGTTAAGATACAAACTTCTTGCCCAAGTTTACATTAACATGCTCCTGAAGTAAAAGGGAAATATTCCTTTATTCTCTCTTAAGGGAATATTTCCTTTTTTCTTCTTCCACGTCATTAGCACATAAGGAAATCTTCTTCTCCATTCCCTTTTCTACGCTGCTTTGTGTCTTCATCCAACTGAACTTCCTTCAGCCTGATGTCGTCACCTCAGCACTTTGATGTTCCTCAGCCACCTAACGCATCTTCATTTTCTTGATGATACATGACTGAAAATACATCAACAATCTCTCCCTTTTTTTACTGAGTTTTACAACAAAATAAAAACCAAATTGTAATTTCAGCCCATAACCGATATGCCTCAAGCTATTGGGAATATTCTTCTTTATTCCCTTCTCCTTCACGTCATGGCACAACTGAGTCATGAGTTTCGGCACACCTCATTGAAATCCCTTCAGCATCTTGTTGTCTTCACATTAGACTCCTGATAGCCTTCATATCCCTGATGCAACTCCTGTCTTCAACGTCCTCACGGTTTTGCCACCACTTGTTCATGCCATCCGCAATGCACGTGATCGCCTCAACTCCCATGGTGCATCTTCTGTAGCCACATCTCACGACCATGTCACTGACATCTTCAATCTCTCTCTCTTGTTAAGTTAGTTTGATACTTTATGCATCATTCACCAGGTTAACACGATATCTTAAGCCTCCTAATTACTTCACCAGATGTTTGATATCTCTAGAACCTTCAGAGACTAGTCTGATTCACCAGCAGTACAATCGCTTCATGAATCCCCAGGTCGCAGATAGATCTCTAGCAGGCAGTGCAGTTGCATGTTGACCAACAGAACCTTGTTCGGCCGCTTGATGATCACAAGAGACACATCGCTTTAGCTTCATCTCTTCGGTCTCTCTTATTCTCATCGAGTCATATTTCTCCACCATGCTTCCCACGATCACACCTGTTGTGAGAGACAACCAGTGTCTTCCTCAAATGTCTGCTCTGATACCAATTGTAAGTGCGGAGAAACCCTCAACCACGTGAGAAATAGACATAGAGACACATATTTCACAATCATCAAATCTGATGCTCAATAACTAGTGATCGTATAAGTTAACTTTACAAAAAAGCTACCACTACAAGAAAAACGGCAAATAGCAACGCCGTTTTTCGTCGCTAAATCGTCGCTATTGGCCAATAGCGACGATTTAGCGACGAGAATATTTTCGTCGCTATTCAATATTCGTCGCTAAATCGTCGCCATTTTCAAATCGTCGCTATTTCGTCGCCAATGTTTCGTCGCTAATTCGTCGCTAATTTAGCGACGAATTAGCGACGTTTGTCGTAAAATATTAGCGACGAATTAGCGACGTTGGTCGTAAAATATTAGCGACGAATTAGCGACGTTGGTCGTATAATATTAGCGACGAATAAGCGACGGTATAAAAAATAAATTTCCAAATTAAATATTTTGCGAAAACAAATCCTTGCTAATTCGTTGCTAAATTAGCGACGAATTAGCAACGATTATAAAACACATCGTTGCTAATTCGTCGCTAATTTAGCAACGAATTAGCAAGGATGGCTTGACACGTCCTTGCTAATTCGTCGCTATTATAGCGACGAATTAGCGACGATTTTAAAAAAAAAAATTAAAAAAAAACAAATTTAAAAAAAACAAATTTAAAAAAAAACAATTATAAAAATATTAAAAAAATACAAAATATTTTAAAAATACAATAAATTAAAACTAAACAGCGGGATCAGCGGGATCATCGGGATCGACGACGTAATCATCAATCCCGATATCACGTCCGAGGTCTTGAGCCGCCGCCGCCGCTACATCCGGAGGGATCACCGGTGGCCGAGTTGGTTGGACTCCCCGTCGCTGCATCAACCTCGCGAGGTTTGGACTTTCCATCGCGATGATGGAGAAGAAGTCCGTGATGTTCTGATAGCGAACTTCTTGTGCCGCGAGCTGCTCCCTCAACCGAACATTCTCTTCGGCGTGATCTTGGGCAGTGGGACGAGGCTGCGAAGAAGAAGCAGCGGGAACCGTCTCAATCGAACCGACTCCAAAAGTGCGGTTCTTCTTCGTCTTCGGGGCCACCTAGATAGACAATTTAAAATCGTTAGATATTAATAAAATAAATATTATTTTGAATTAAATTAAATTATTTAAAATTATTACCTCATAGTAGATCTTGTCGCACTCGGTGACCGACAGCTGTCCCGAGGAGTTGACCGAACTACCTTCGGTCGACGTCGAACCCTGACTAAGCCGCTCGGCGACTCTAGCCTCATATGCGTTCACGATCTTTTCGATCGTGAACTCACATAGGTCCCGTCCTTCCTCTTCTGGACCTTCTTCAAAATTTCTACAATGGGCGGAAGTTCGCCCATCTCCTCGCGCTATTGAAAATTATATTAATTAAATTATATATTTTTAAATTTTATATTATTTGAAAAAATAATGAAATTTTAAATATATATTAATTAATACCATCTTTATACGCCGTTCGGCGTAAGAAGTCGGTCCCGATGTGTGGACATACGGACCGGTCTCGTCGATCGGTGTGAGTCGGGACTTGGAGCAGCCTACCCGCAACTTGAACCGAATGCGGGTTCGTCCAATAGTCGCAAAGGCCCTTCCACACAGCCCCATCCATTGCTATGGGTTTCGCCTCGTCTCCCTTCTTCGCCCACTTCGTCTTCCATTTGTTGATAATCCCGGTAAGACGATGCATGGCTTTCTCCTCGAAACCCTTGCGGACTTCAAACATGTCTTCCTCCCGCCAATGCCATTTTTGCTATTTGAGTTTTTTAAAATATTAAAATAAATTTTAAATAATAAAAAAATAAATTTTGTAATAATTATTACATTTTATATAATATATAAGTTATTTTATTACAATAAATATTTATATATTAACTTTTTATAATGTTTAATTTTTTAAATTTAAATAATTAAAATTTTTACTTACCGCAAAAGATTCGAACCAGATGTCCCTTATATAAGGAGGGGTCGCGACCGGTTGACGTGCGGCTCCACGAAATACGTCTTCATCACATCCGAGACACTCCTACTAACCTTGTTATCGCAAAACCTACGAAAAATAAATTTATCGTTAGCAATTATTATATTTGAAAATCAATTAATTAAATAATATAAAAATCAATTAATTAAAATAAATCAATTAATTAAATAATATAAAAATCAATTAATTATTAAAATCAATTAAATAATTACCAAAATGTCCCTTGTGGCCGCTTGGAATGGAGCAACGGTAGGTACCGGTGGCTCTCCCGCCGAAGAAAGTCGAGGATCCGCCGCATGTGCGGTCCAAGATGCCGAGGTGGTGGTAAATCGACGGGGGATCAGCTGGAGCATCGGGAATAGGATCTTGACTCGGGTTTTGTTGGGGTGGGTCTTGTTGGGGTGGGTTTTGTTGGGAAGGGTTTTGTTGGGATGGGTTTGAAGTAGAGGTGGAACCGGATCGGTTCCTTATGAAATTATAGTAATGAGGGGGTTGGTTATTTTGAGACATGTTTTTGAAGTTGGGTTTTGGAATTGGGTTTATTTAGAGATAATGAAATGTTTAGAGAGAGAGAGAATGAGATTGTGTGAAATGAGGGAAAAACTCGTCGGGTATATATAGTATTTTGTGTCGTCGCTAATTCGTCGCTATATTAGCGACGAATTAGCGACGATTCGTCGCCATTTCGTCGCTTCTTTTGGTTCAAACCTTTTGGTTTCCCACCCGCGGCAAACGAAAAAAAGGCGACGATTTAGCGACGATACAATATAGCGACGATTTAGCAACGATTCGTTGCTATTTCGTCGCTATATGGTAACGTGACACGAAGCGATTTACATCGTATTTAATAAGTACATGCATGTCGAATTCGTTGCTATTTCGTCGCTATGTATATTTAGCGACGATTTAGCAACGAATCGTTGCCAATTCGTTGTTAATTCGTAGCTATATGTTAACATGACACGAAACGACATTCATCGTATTTCCAAGTACGAGGATGTAAGGAGGTTTAACATTAGCGACGAAATAGCAACGAATTCGTCGCTAAATCGTCGCTAAAGGTCAATAGCGACGAAATAGCAACGATTCGTTGCTAAATCGTCGCTAATGCTAAACCCTTATTTTAGGGTTTGAAACCCTAAATTCGGTTTGTATCGTTTTTTTACCACTTTTTCGTTAAAACGAGTTTATAACATTGATCATATGAAGTCACAAACTCAATATATGACAAAAAAACTTGTAAACTAGTTTATTATGAACTTTATAATATAAACTCTTATAAGTTATGGTTTACTTAGCTTAAATGTGTTAAGTATAATTTTGTAATCTATAATTTTTATTGGTTTATACAAATATATTACTAGTTTTGTACACTTTTTTAGTTAAGTAAAACTCGTATAAATCGATATTAAGTGGTGTTTTAGGGGTTTAAAGTTCGAAGGATTGCAACGACTTAGCAACGAATTGGCAAGGAATCATGGTTAGCAACGAAATGGCGACGATTTAGCAACGAAATGTAATTAAGTTTAGCGACGATTTAGCAACGATCTTGAACCCCTAAATCTGTAATCCATCGAAAATTAGATTTTTTATAAATCGTTGCCAATTCGTCGCTATATTAGGCGGTAAATTAGCAGGTTCGTTACTAACATGATCACTAACAGGAAACGTATAACTACTATCTCCAACTTCAGTATTATAATTAGAGTTATACCCTTCCCCATGTTGAAACCAAACAAAATACTGCGGCATAAAACCTCTATTAAAAAGATGTTTCCATACGGTTTCAACAAACACGTATTTAGTGTTAACGCACTTCTTACATGGACAATACATTTTACCGGTATCTTGCGTATTCTGCATGTTTCCCGCCCGCCGCATGAATGCTTGAAGTCCCTCCGTAAATTCGTCCGTAACTACCCCCGATCGATCTTTATGCCGATACATCCAAGACCGTAACTCGTATATATTGTTATTACCGTGAGACATATTGAAATTTTTAGAGTGTTTATATTTTTATAGAGTTATTGATTTTGTATTGTGTTGTGGTGTGATTTTTTGAAGAGTGTAAATGGGTTTATATAGATGGAAAATTAGCAACGAATTAGCAAGGAAATCAAATTAGCAACGATTTAGCAACGTTTTTGAAAACGTGCTTACCTACTTAGCGACCCTCCTCGCTAATTCGTCGCTAATTAGCAAGGATATATATTCGTCGCTAAAAATCGTCGCTAAATCGTAGCCAATTAGCAAGGATATATATTCGTCGCTAAATCGTCGCTAAGTAGCGACGATTTAGCGACGCGGCTCTAATTCGTCGCCAAAATCGTCGCTAAATCGTAGCCAATTTAGCGAGGAAAATATACCTCGCTAAATAGCGACGATTTAGCGACGACATTATTCTCCGTTGCTATTTCGTCGCCAATTCGTTGCTATTTCGTTGCTATATTTATTCGTCGCTATTTCCTTGCTAAATTTCGTCGCTAAAAGCCCAGTTTCTTGTAGTGTACACTTAGCAGAATTCCATAGCACTAAAACCTTTAGTCTATCCCTGCCCAATCACTTAATTATACCCCAACAACATGATTGGTTTTACACAACTCTGAAACACCATTCAGATTATCACCAAACCATGTACCTACTATATAACAGATTCACAATCACTAGATCTACCCATCTATGAACTGAAACCAGAACACTCTCCTCTCTAGCTCTGTTTTTTGGTCAAGCTAGAGATTCACAAGATCTCACATTTTTTGCCCTGAGTGATGACTTCTCAAAGTCGGCCCTTCAACCCATTAAATAGTAAACTTCCAAAAACCCTAATTGAATCCCCCATCGAATCTAAGAAATTTCCTATTTCCGAATATCTTGTTAAGATACAAACTTCTCGCCCAAGTTTACCTTAACAGACTCCTGAAGTAAAAAGAGAAATATTCTTTTATTCTCTCTTAAGGGAATATTTCCTTTTCTCTTCTTCCACGTCATTAGCACATAAGAAAATCTTCTTTTCCATTCCCTTTTGTACGCTGCCTTGTGTCTTCATCCAACTGAACTTCCTTCAGCCTGATGTCGTCACCTCATGACTTTGATGTTCCTCGGCCACCTAGTGCATTATCATTCTCTTGATGATACATGAATGAAAATACATCAACACTCTTATAAAGATACTTAAATAAACGTAGTTTTGTTTTTGTTAGTTTGGTTATGTAAACATAATCTTCGCAAGTGTAAATTTAGACAAGGATCAGACATAATAATGTGTTAGTGAAGAAGACGAAATATAAAGTTACGTAACTCATAGGACTTCATTTTGTCTTTGTTATATTCCAAATCAATTTTTTACCGTCATAACAGGTACTCTAGAGATGCTACAAAAATCAACCAACTACCACTAGCAAGAGGAAACAAATGAAAATTGACGAAAGATGGGAGGTTTACAACGCATTAGTAGAAAAAAGTGTTGTCGGAAAATTAAAGAAAAATACGACAAGAGAAGTTTCGGAGTTGTTTTCTATTTATGTTCAAACAGTGCGAAAAATTTGGCGGAGGGCAAAAACTACTTCTAATGATGAAGTAGTCGATGTGTCACACAAGATAAAAGGAGTTTGTGGTCGTAAGAAAATAGAGATCGACATGAGTCAAGTTGTGATATTCCATTACATCGCCGAACAACCATACGATCAGTAGCAGCATCATTGAATGTCAGTCCAAGCAAAGTGTACGCATGTCTTAAATATGGTCTCGTGAGACGACATTCTAATGCCATCAAGCCACAACTGCGAGAAGACAATAAGAAGTCTCGATTACAGTTTTTCTTATCCATGCTTGATAAGTTCTCTCCGCCTGCCTAAATTTATTGATAGGTACAACATTGTACACATCGATGAAAAATGGTTCTATATGACTAAAAAGAAGGAAACATACTATCTACTTCCCTCATAAGAGGATCCTCTCCGCACATGCCAATGCAAAAATTTCATTGGAAAGGTACTGTTCTTAGCCGTTGTAGCCCGACCACAATTTCACAAAGAAGGGAATGAAACATTCTCTGGAAAAATCGGAATTTTTCCATTTGTTAGCATGCAAGCAGCTCAAGACAGAGTAGAAAGCGAGATGCAGGAACAATGGAATTAAAAGCAATGGTGTCTATCAAAATAGATGATATAAGAAGTTTCTAGATTGCAAAAGTTCTTCCGAAAATTTGCGAGATGTGGCCACTAGAAGACTTTGGTAAAACCGTATTCATTCAACAAGATAACGCTCGAAAGCATGTGCAAATAAACGATGCATAATTCCAAGAAGCCACTTCACGTGATGGGTTCGACATTCGCTTGATGTGCCAGCCACCGAACTTGAAGATGTCAGTGACATGGTCGTTAGACGTTGCTACAGGAGATTCACCGTGGAAGCTGAGGCGGTCACGTGCATTAAAGATGATGTGAACATGTGGTGGCAAAACTGTGAGGGCGTTCAAGCGGCATAACAAGGAGATCGAGATTCTATTGGACAACAGGTGACTGCACTTTCTGTGAGGGACTAATCTACTGTCTGGGATTCATCATGCAATTGTACAACTGGTGATCAAGACGAGTTCCTGAGGAATCTGAGTAGAACAAGGCTCAGAGGATAACAAGTAATTGAACTTCTAGTGCCATGGGTTGTTGCACTGACATCTAAGGTTTTTATCTTAGTTGTGCACTCAAGCAGGGAGAGATATATGCTTGGAGTATGGGAGAGTCTTTGCATGGGGTCAAGAATATGTGCGTGAGCATCAAACTAAGCAAAAAGGGAGAGATTGAAGATGTAAAGCAGACGATGAAAATATCAAGCATCTAGTGAAGAAATAAGGACATTGGAGATATCGTGGTAACTTGGTAAATGATGCTCTGAGTATCAAGCTAAGTTAAAAAGGGAGAGATTGAAGATGTCAGTGACATGATCGTGAGACGTGGCTACAGGAGATGTACCGCGGGAGCTGAGGCGGTCACGTGCATTGCGGATGACGTGAACAAGTGGTGGCAAAACTATGAGGGCGTTGAAGACTTGAAGCTGCATCTGGAGTCCGGAGAACATCATAGGACTGAAGTGAGGACAGAAGGTTGAAGGGATGTTCATCAAGGTGTCGAGACTCAGGACTCTGATATGACGTGACGAAAGGAAAAAGGGAAACATTCCTATTTTGTGACATGACGTGAAGGAAAATGAAGGAAAGAGGAATATTCCTAATATCTTCAAGGGGTGAAGAAAAATGAATATTACTTAGAGAAAAATAAGGGAAATAGAGGAAAATAAGGGAAAATCTCCCTTCGAGAAAAATATGGAAATATCTTATTTTCCTAAAAAGAATATTTAGGAAGATTTATTTGTTAGGGTTTCATGTTGTATCTGTATAAGGGTTGTAAGGGTGCACGAAAAACGTCAACACTCTTAACCTCTTATCATAGAACCATCGAGAGCGATGTGAGATCTTGGTGAGTGTTCTGAATCAATCATGCTAGTTCAGAGCAGTGGTTGATTCATATAAGATATTAGAAATCGTCTGGGGACAATCGGGTAGAATTGTGTAATAGCTAGTTTAGATTAGATCTTGTGTAAAGATTAATTTAAAGAAATGTTCTAATATATTCATTGATGTGAAACCGACTCTATTTGTCTGAAATTATATGTTCATCACGTCTCTGAGTTTGTTCATCACAAATCTGAGGGTTCTCCGCACTTATAGAACTCACCGGATTTGAACATTTTGGATCTTGGGTTTTTTCGCGCAAAGTTTGTCCCAAAACAGTGGAAGAACTTGTTGTAGAGGTAGAGACGGCATTTGACGAATACCTGACAAGGCAAATAAATCAAAATTTTCTAACTACAATCATGTATGCAAGAGATCATGAAAATTTGAGGTTCAAACACGTACAAGATCCCACATATGAAGAAGAAGAGACTAGAAAGAGAAGGATCATTACCTATTCAAATGGCTTGTGATATTGCTTTAGTGCAAGAGGTAATAACTTCTTTAGTAAGTTAGAGAATTTCATAAAATCCTTGTCCTCAAGGATATAATCTTAAGAGTATAACCAAGGTTGTTTATTTGGAATGAATGGAGTTCTAGGATCTTGTACCTCTTTACTTGTAATCTGAAGATGCTTAGGAGGATAATCATTGATGGCGCATTCGTAATAGGTTTTCCATGTAGCTATATTTGGACGTTGTTCTTTCCAATGAACAAGCATGAAAATGATTGGTCTTACACATTCAACAAAGACAAGAAGTCTATGATCTATTTTTGCAATATTTGACGCCATTTTCATCTTCCCACTTTGAAAGTTCCAAATATACCTTGAGTTCAAACCCATTTCTGTAGGTTGTTTCCTTGTCATGAATTCTATTAGTGCTCTTGTCCTTTTGTTATCATTAGTCTTAGTCAAAGCTTTTATGACCCTAACAA
Organism: Cochlearia excelsa; assembly: GCA_963556525.1. Taxonomy (NCBI): domain Eukaryota; kingdom Viridiplantae; phylum Streptophyta; class Magnoliopsida; order Brassicales; family Brassicaceae; genus Cochlearia; species Cochlearia excelsa. The sequence continues at coordinate 34,744,813 of OY748329.1, read as the reverse complement.
AACTCCATGTTCTCTGCAACTCGATTGTCACAATTAACAGAACAACTTCTCCATGATTGCGATAAGCATTCCCAAGAGACTCATTATTGATCATAGTCTCTTTAACTTCATGAGCTCCATGCGAGTCCATTGATGCTCTGATACCAATGTAACGAGAAATCCGTAACCGAAGATAGATCCAACGTAGGAGCTCAATGAGTACCCAAAAGTCTGTAAATCGAAGTCTAGAGAACGATCACGAGAGTAGAAGGATCATTATGAAGAACAAAGATCTATGATGATGATGAACGTGGATGATCAATGATGATGGTGATTAGAGAGAGATTAGGGATTAAGAAGATAAATGTTTTTTTATTAGATTTGCCCAAAATGGCTAAAAGGTTACATAAAGTTTTTGCTTAACCAACAAACCGAGTTACTAAAATAAACTAAACCGAAATGGTAAATGCAATTAAACCAATATAGCCAACATATGTTTTTCCTATAAAAGATTCCATCTTTTCTAAATCTTCATCTACTCCAGGAAGTTCGTTTAAATCAAAATTATTTTTAACAATGAGATAACTTACTTGCAATTGCTGAATATTGTTTGTGTTTTTTTACTTTCATCTTGTTATCGTCCTGATGAATTTAAGAAAGAATTGGACTTTGAGAAAAATATGGTTGTTGAGACGTGGTGAAAAAAATTAAGCCTTAATAAAATAAGATGCAACAAAATATATTGATTCCTTTTTTAGTAGGTAAATATAAATTCGTGTATCACAATAAAATTTATAAAAATATAAACTTGATAAACCATAGAGGTATAAATAAGGGCATAATAGGAAAATATGTGTCAATTATTCTAGAAAATCCTATATTTCAAAACAATTATTTTTCCTAGAAAATCCTACATTAAAAACGGAAGAAGAGGCTTGTCAAGCTTGATATCTTGTAAAAGATGTGAAGAGGCGGAGGATGAGATCCACATCCTCTTCACTTGCTCCTTTGCAAATCAAGTTTGGGCAAATTCTCCTATGTGTAAAAAGCCGAGAGGGGGTCAGATTGATCTAAAACCCTATCTCAAGCTTTGTTCCCATGCGACCAACTTGCCCCCGATAGGTGTCTCTCCTCCCTTGGTCCCATGGCCCTTTTGGGGCCTCTGGAAGGCTAGAAATTATCCTCTCTTTCAGGCCATGACCTTCTTGGTGGAGGAGATAATCCTAAAGGTTATCCGTGAGGAAAAAGAATGGCAGGAGGCTCAAATTCTCGGCGGCTCAAACGTTCCCCTGCCCATTAGAGTGGCTCCTTCTATGGATCTTCTTGCTGCTGGAGCATTGTCTTGCTTTGTAGATGCAGCGTGGTCGCCCTCTTCCCTTAACTGTGGCATGGGCTGGTTCTTCAAGGATGCAAGTGACGGTTTAGTCTCAAAGCATTGAAAAGGTCGTCGTTTTGTTCGTTCGGCCTTGGTGGCGGAGGCGTTAGCAGTTAGAGAGGCCCTTCTTCTCTCAGCTTCTTTCTTGGACTTCCGACTGCGGAAACTCATTCTCATGGGTGGGACGGAGGGGGGAAAAACTTATTCGATGCCTCTTGGATAGATCGATGGGTAACGAGGATTGATACGAATTTTTCTCACATACTCAAGTTGAGTACATGAAGTTTATAGCCTCGAATCATCGACCCATAAGGACTACTATGGAGCTAGCTAGGCGTATGGATACAAAGACTTTCATTTTTGATAAAAGGTGGCTTGCGAGCGAGACCCTAGAATCAGTGGTACTTGAAGGATGGAACCGGATCGACCGAGAGGAAGGAGTGGGGGAACGAATCAGTGCATGTAGAGCCTCGATCTCGAGATGGAGGAGGAAGGTGAAGTGCAACTCATTGGATAATACCCAAAAACTAAAGGAGGAATTGGACAATGCGTATACTGATGAGAATGTGTCGATGACACAGTTAGAAGAGATAAGAAAACTTATGCGGACAACTTTCTATGAAGAGGAACAATTTTGGAAACAAAAAAGCATAAACACTTGGCTCCAGGAGGGAGATAAGTACACGGGGTTTTTTCATGCCTCCACAAAGACTAGACGAGCCATGAATAGGATCACATGCCTAATGTCGGACTCATGTATTTTGTCGGAGAAAGAGAAGGACGTGGAGCACACGTCAATAACTTATTTCGAACATCTGTTTACAAGCACGACCCACCAAGAACCGCCAACAGAGGTATTCAACAACCTTAGACAAGGAGTAACTGCCGAAATGAACGAGGAACTTCTGAAAGAGGTTTCGGCTGAGGGAGTTAAAAGGGCAGTTTTCTCAATTATGCCTGAAAAAGGTCCAGGGTCGGATGGCATGACGACACTCTTCTATCAGAAGTTTTGGCATATAATTGGTCAAATATTGTTAATATGGTTCACCATTTTTTCGTATCAGGAGAGCTGGATAATAAGATTAATGAGGTCAATATTTGTCTTATTCCAAAAACAGAACGACCAAAAGAGATGAAGGAATTTAGACCCATCATCTTATGCAACGTAGGATATAAAATTATTTCCAAAGTGATGTGCCAAAGATTAAAACCAATCCTCCCAGGGTTAATTTCGGAGACACAATCATCCTTTGTAGCAGGTAGAGCAATTACAGACAACATCTTGATTGCTCAAGAGGTGTTCCATGCGCTGAATACAAAGGAGAGGTGTAAAAGGAATTTATGGCTATTAAAACAGACATGAGTAAGGCCTATGATAGAGTAGAATGATACTTCCTCCAAACAACATTAATGCGTATGGGGTTCGCTGCGGCTTGGGTGAAAATCATAATGACCTGTGTGAACTCTGTATCCTACATCGTCCTTCTAAATGGCACTCCAAAAGGAAGCATACAACCCTCGAGAGGACTTAGACAGGGGGATCCTTGGTCACCGTATCTATTCATTCTCTGCACGGAGTTCTTAATCTCTCAAATCCAACGGGCGAAGGAAAGCGGGAACCTAACATGCATTAAAGTAGCGTATAGGAACCAGCCTGTGTCACATCTTTTGTTTGCAGATGATAGCCTTTTACTATGTAAGGCAAACATATATGAGTGTATGGAGTTATCACGAATATTAGATGCATATGGGAATGCGTCTGGTCAGTGCATTAATTTTGAGAAATCGGCAATCACATTTGGGAAGTCAGTGGATAATGTTACCAAGATTGAGATCAAATCAAGGATAAGTATCAGGAATGAAGGGGGTCAGGTAAATACTTGGGCATACCGGAACAACTACAAGGGTCAAAACAACAAATTTTTGCATATGTTCGGGACAAACTCAATTTAACGATCAATGGTTGGAATGCAAAATTCCTCTCCAAAGTTGTAATGATAATGTTTGTCGCACTGGCCATACCGACGTACGTCATGTCGTGTTTCCTTTTACCAAAAAAGTTGTGTAATCAACTCACAAGTGTTGGTGACCATCTCTCAATGACCATCATCCATTGGTCATAATGATATGGCCTGCCAGCTTCCACCGCGGCGATATCGTCCTCATTTTCGAACCGGATGTGGAAGTTCCCTTTGCCAAGGTCATAACCTTGGACGCGGCCTGCACATTCCCACACGGTGGGCATGAAGCCAAGCAGAGCTTTCACCTTTCCTTCTTGAGCATCCACATTCAATACCCGCCCCACCATTGTCATTGCATGTTGTCTGTTCTGTGTCGCAGCCGGTTGTTTGGGAATCTCATCTTGATCTTCCTCACCCCATTCACTTGTGTTGGGACCATTGCTTGTGCCGCCATTGGGATGTGAGACGGAAAATTTTGTAATGATAAGACGAAGCAGAGCAGAGGATGGAGTCTCTCCATTCTCCTTGTTCGACTTATGTATTGAGCTTTCAAATTAAATCCTTGATTGATTGTATTATAATTACTCAAATCTATTGAATCAATTACCGATTCACTCTTCCTTTTATAACTCTTTGCCAAAAGTGTATCTAATCGCGAAAGGAAATCACGGCCCTTGAAAACGGAAACTGGACTCATCCCTTTCCTTATTTCCGCACAAGCCACAATCCTCCGTAAAATCTTCAGATCCAGTCCACAAAATTGATATTCATATCGACATAATTGGTTTTCAAATCCAATTTCCCATAGAATCTTCCCTGATTTATTCGAATCCATAGTCCATTCAACGTTGAATCCATTACAAGATTCGGCAAAATCCCTTGTTCCCCATTCCAAATATTCGCAGATCTCCAACGGGGATTCATTAACTATTCCTTGCGACGGTCGCACATATCGCCCTTGCTCTGTCGCCGCTCTCCCTTGCTTAGTTTTCCGGTCAAACATCCGGCCAATTCAAATTTAAATTCAAAAGTAGTCGTTTCTATCCCCTATTTTGTTGCCAACTCATGGCACTCTGTCGTGATTTCCAATGTTGGGGATACTTTCTAATTTTATAATTATTCTTATATCAAACCTTAAACATAATTATCCACTTTTACATAAAACTTTATTATTTTCAAAATTTATTCATCGCATATGGCGCAAGAAATTACATAGAACTTATTAAATCTACAAAACGTACGTGTTGTTGATTTATTTTACCGTCATGCAGATAATATAAATTTGCTTCATATGTAATTAAATATGCTCCACTAATAAAATGTCAAAATAATTGCGAGATTTACCTAGTGTGTGGTGTAGATTTGCAACTATGTTTTGTAGATTTGTTTTGGGTAATGCAAATTTATTTGCACGCCCTATTCTTCATTTTTCTCTATTTGATTCTATATGCGTGCCTTTAACATAAAAGCTCGAAATATCATTGTTGAAATCGTCATTGTAGATCCAAGCCCAACTCGAAACATCATTTGTGAAATCACTATTGTTAGCTTCCCAAAAGACATCTTTGTGGTTTATTCCAAGCTCAAATATCCATTCTAGTTCTTTGTCGTCTTAGTGTTCGTCATCTAGCCCTTCGTCATCCTTTTCGTCGTCGTCGCCGTTTGTTTCGCGTTTTTCATCATCTTCGTTGAGCTTTTTTTTTGCTTCGTTTTCGTCTTCCTTGTTTTTTTGGTCTTCGTTCTTGTTTTCGTCGTGGTCGTCCTCGTCGTGGTCGTATTCGTCGTGGATTTGTAGTAATAAATCTGCAGCATATTGCAGATTTATTGTTTGATTTGCAGATTTTCTAGAAAATTATCAATGAAACAAGTTGTGCTAGTTTGTGGTTCGTGAAAGTTGATAAGACACGATGGGTGTTTGAAGTTGATAATAAACAAGGATCGCGTATTCTCAGAGTTAATGCATATATGCGTTATGAGAACTTCATTCAGATGGAAGAAGAATATGTAGAAGATGTTGAATGACAAGTAGAAGATGTTGTTGACGAAGATGTTAAAGATGTTGTTGACAAAGATGTTGAAGCGGATTTTGAAGAAATTTCCAAGAAGAAGTTCGAGAAGATGTGGAAGAAGATTTTGAGTTCATTGTTGAAGACGATGTAGATGTTAAAGATGATGTTGATGTTGACGATGATGATGATGATCTTCTTGATTCAAGATTCGACTATTGTGGCGACTCAGATAATACAGATTCCGATGATGAAAATGTTGTTGAGTACGGTGATATTCATAAGGAAGATGACGTTTAGGAAGAACATGAAGAAGAAAAAGCATAAGAAAAATTACCAAATACAATGGATTTGTCGGTATATATAATCGATACTAATGTTGATTTTGATTTGTTTAACATGAGTTCAATGGATTTGAAAGAGGGTGGATCATTTTAAACAAGACTAAAGCTGCTTAGTATTATTCAAAATTTTGATTTTAATGTATACAAATCAACACGGACTTTGCTTTCGCTAAAATGTTGGATTAAAGGATGTGTGTGGAAGGTAAGAGCCTCTTTGTCATCTTCTTGTCCCATTATCTTTCTATGTGTGTAGATTCATTTTTTGTCGTTGTTGTTTTCGACTTCGTGCTTGTCTTCTCTGGCGTAATCTTCATGTTGTTCATCGTCGTTGTCTTCTGCATTTTCTTTTTCGTGGGTTTTGTCTTCTTTGTTGAGCCTTCTTCGCCTTCATCTTCATCGTCGTTGTTTTAGTCGTCGTTATTGTCTTCGACTTCGTCACCATCGTATTTGTCTTCTACGGTGTCGTCTTCGTGTTTTTCTTAGTGCCCTTCATCGTCAATTTCGTTGTCTTCGGTAATCTTTTTTCGATTTCGTTTTCATCATTGTTGTTTTTTTTGTCGTCTACTTCGTTTTCGTCGTGTTCGTCTTCATCGTCATGTTCGCGTTCATCGTCTTCGTGGTAGAATAAATCTGCGAACCACTAAATAACTCTACAATACATATAACTAACTCTGCGAAACCCATAACAAATCTGCCGAAACCCATAATAAATCTGCAAAACTATATAACAAATTTGCAAAACTGTATAACAAATATATATTTGTATAACTCTTATACCTTAAACACGATACAATCCTATTTACTTCTTGTTGATCTCGATATGTTTGTATGGTTTTTCATAAATGATAAACCTTAAAAATCAAGATTCGAAAGAGAAGCCAATTTTTACAATCTTTTCTCATGGCATGTGTGAACATTGATTTGCTTGGTATTACTTAGAAAATATTTAATAAATTTGTTGAATTGTATTCTTGTATTTGTATGATCTTGGTTTTGTATGCTTGAACACTAATTTTTAACGAGTGAGTTTAAGTTTAAGAACACATTTTTATATGCTAAAATAATATGCGAACCACTAAATAAATTTACAGTATAGTCAATTAGCTCTGCGAAAACCATAACAAAATCTGCGAAACCCATAACCATATGCGAAACTATAGAACAAATCTGCGAATATTGATTTTCTTGGTATTACTTAATAGTATTGAAGAAATGTGTTGAATTGTATTCTTTTTTTTGTATGATCTTGTTTTCGTATGTTTGAATACTATTTTGTAATGTGTGCAATTAAGTTTAAAACCACCTTTTTATATTATGGAATAAATACGCGAACCACTAAATATATGTACAATACAATCAAATTACTCTGTGAAATCATAACAAACCTTCCAACAAGATAAATCTCTTTAATGTGTACTAATTAAATCGTTTTGTTTTGTATTTTTGTTGTGAATTGTTATTGTGACATTATATTTGTTTTTGTTGAATCAGTTAGAAAATAATGTGTATTTAAATTGTGAACCACCAAAATAATAATACAAATTACAAAATCAAATGTACGAACCCCCTAAAAATAACTCTACAAAAAAAAACATTAAATTTACGGACCCTTAAAATAACTCTACAAAACAAAACATTAAATTTGCGGACCCGCAAAATAACTCTACAAAACATAACATTAAATCTATGAACCCCCAAAAAATAACTCTACAAAACAAAACATGAAATTTACGGACCCTCAAAATAACTCTACAAAACATAACATTAAATCTACGAACCCTCAAAATAACTCTACAAAGCAGAACATTAAATCCCCAAACCCTCAAAATAACTCTACCAAATAAATCATTAAAATTATGAACCCTCAAAATAACTCTACAAAACATTGAATCTACGATCACCCAAAATATTTCTACAAAACTAAACACTAAATCTACGAATACCCAAAATAACTCTACAAAACAGAACATTAAATCTACGAACCCACAAAATAACTCTACATAATATAACATAACATTCATATGACCATCAAAACAAATGTGCAAAATCATTCTCAAATACAAATTCAAATCTACGAACCCCCAAAATAATTCTAAATAACAAAACATTAAATATATGAACCATCAAAAATAAATTTTGTGTACACAAGATACACCACATAACATTTTCACTCTTGTACCATATTACAAATGGATACTGATTTTTATGTTTTTCTTTTGGGACAAGTGCAGCATGCTCTTACGAGCATCGCTTTTTCCTATAACATGCCAACAAAAAGAAAGATTTCAATCCTCAATATACATACAACTGGTTTGTGTACCTAATTTTGTATCTACGAAATTTTGTCATGATGATATGATTTCGATATGAACATCTTTTTCCATAACAGGTCCAACTGCCACTATTACATGACTAGAGTACAAAAACCAAGTTATTATATGACATTCATTCTGAAATACGCACCACATAATCATCTTCATTTTTAGTCTCCATTATAAACGTTATGTCCGAAAAGAGGCTTAGCCTCAATTCCTTTAGACGTTGAACTATAAGGGAGTATCTAAACTCTTGAAATATCCAACATGTTGTAATCATTGATTATTGGGTAGTTCTGGAAAACCATTAAACCATTATAAATACAAGGTATAAATAGCTTAGAGAATGATGTAGAGTTAAAAGGAACAATTTTTTGAGGTACAAAAATATTTCTATTACATTTTGAGTTCCAAGACATAGTAATCATCATGGGGGAGAGACTCTTGCCTTTGATGCATTTCGCTTTTTCAAGTTAAGGTCATGTGTAGGACCGGGAGCAAATTTCTTATATCCCATCATTTTTGTTGGTATTCTTTTCTTTTGTTTGTGGAATAGGATAGAAATTTAAAGTCATCCTAGTTTTCCATTCTCAAGGCAAGTTGTCTTACACTCGCTAGAAATGTAGTTCAAATACTCTTATGCATATGTTCGATGCAGAAAAATGTTTATGATGATGAGTCTTGAGCTTGGAAATTCAACCTCTTTTCTAATTCCTTGTTAGCCTCTCCATTAGCATCTGGAAGGATCGTTGAGATTTCAGGTTAGATTGAACTTTCAGTCCTGAATTAAGAATCCTATTGAATGTTCCATCAAGTTCTGATGGCCTTTCAAGAATATAGTGATTGCTAACTGAGTCATGATTCATTCAGAGTCTTTCTAGGGCAGGCCTTTTGCCTATAGAATAGCTAGAGCCTTCTCCTTTAGATACCTTCTAGTCCATATTACTAGGGTTAGAAAGAGGTGCATATGTTTTATGGTAGTGTAAGTTTTTATTACACACTCCTATGTGCGCCCACTAGTGTGATTTGATGTGATGCGATTTTACTGTTTTACTCTTAGTGTTTCACCACACAATTAATTAATTTATCGAGTTAAAATATGTTTTTTGAGTTTTTTTTATCTCTTTTAAAGTTTTTACAGGTCAAAAGTTGATTTGGAGAATAATGGTGTATTTTGAAGCATATATGAATATATGAAGATCGAAACCAAGCAGATGCGGAATATTGTGACATTCTTTAAATGCGTTTCAACCGATGGATCTTTATGATATTTTTCCACGCGTTAGCCACAAGTGTTAGCCTTAATTTGGTGGTGGTTTAAGATGATTCCAACGGTTAGATAGAAAGTTATTCCAGTTTTGAGACGACGGGTCAATCTGCCGAGCAAGAGAAGAACGCGCAGAACTAAAGCCATACAGCAAGGTCGATCGACCGGTCCACTTTTGGGACCGATTGATCAACATTATGGACGAAAATATGGACTTCTCAAGTTACACATTATTTATACCTAATTTTAGCCATTGTGTAGGCTACACTTTCACAATCATTCATTATACTTTTATACATTTCTTTGTTTCTCGAGGAGACGAATATCTAACCTTACGGAGAAGATTTATGAACCTTTTTTATTTTATTATTTTGGTTTTATGCAAATCTATTACATATGTTTGCTCCTTGGATATGAATATGTCTAAGTAGTTTCATTGGTAGGTTTCACGGTTTCATAGGAAATTATGAATTGCTAAATTAGATTGATAGATAGATAATTTACCTTAGGGTTCTTCATCTAGGTTGTTCGTATTGCTTGAACTTGATTGACGAATTATAGTTCATGATCTTAAGTTATTTATGCGCAACGAGAGTTGGTTTAAAAACCCGATAGAACCTAGATGAGCAAAACATCCTTAGCATGCGAGAGTAGATGTTATTGAGTTTTTTGAACATATCTAGGTTGTTCGCATTGCTTGAACTTGATTGACGAATTATAGTTCATGATCTTAGGTTTTTTAGGCGCAAGGAGAGTTGGTTTAGAAACCCGATAGAACCTAGATGAGCAAAACATCCTTAGCATGCGAGAGTAGATGTTATTGCGTTTTGTGAACATATCAGACTTAGACGAACTGCATGCTACGATTTATTGAACACAAACGAGAATTTAGTTTTCATACATGTTAGCATAGGGATTTGATACGCTCGAGAGGGGGTCAATCTATATTTTTTTATTTGAGTTTAAGAACGGTGTTTAATTACTTTCTCTATCGTAGATCTATTTAGTGATAACTATTTCCCGAGATTAATCTTGGTGAACGATGTTTTTAATATATTGTTTTAAACCGTTTGCTTAATTAGTCTTTTATTATTTCGTTGTCACTATTACAAACAAAATTTCTTGCGTCGCTTAGCTTTATTTGAATCTAAGAATTTTAGTGTAACCTTGATCTTTGTGGATTCGATCCCTAATTATTACACGAATTGTTGTGCACGTGCAATAGTTTATTTTATGGTTAAAACTCCGACTATCAAGTTTTTGGCGCTGTTGCCAGGGACCAATTGTGTTACCTTCGATAATTTGATTTGAATTTAGTCTAGGATTTTTTTTTTTGTTTTTGTTACTCACGCATTCTTTTACTATCTTCAGGTAGATGAATAAGTGAGAAGGAATTTTCATGGTGACTAATCCCTTGTACGACGATCGAGAAGACTAACAAGTTAATAAGAATGTGACTATCGCACAGATGCAACGACAGATCACGACTCTGATGAAAGCTCCTAGACATCATCCAACGCCGAGAGGCGCAAGTATGAGAGAAGATGATTTTTCCGATGTTTTCTTTAAAGACCGTAATCCTGTTCAACCCGCTGAAAATCAGAGAAAAGTTTACGAGATTAAGTCCTAGATTATCCACTCGGTGAAACAGGTGTTATTCAACTAGTTACCTCAAGAACACCCGATGGATCATATCAAAAGTTTTGAGGACATATGTAGCACAACTAGAATCAATGGAGTCTCGACAGTTTGATTCATGTGCAAGCACTTTACATTCTCCTTAGCTGGCAAAGCTTATCGATGGTTGAAGTCTCTCCCTCCTGAATCTATCCACACTTGGGATGAGTGTAATGGAGCTTCCTTTCTCACTTTTACAAAAGGGCGAGATTTAATCTTTTGAGAGATAAGATCTTGGGATTTCAACAAAAGCATGATGAATCCTTCTATGGTGCTTGGGAACGTTTCAAAGACTATAAGAGAGATTGTCCACACCACGTTTTTTCTGAGACTCTTCTGATTAACACCTTTTATCAGGGTATTAACTCAACATATCAGTTATCTCTTGACACTACTAGTAATGGAAACTTGATGACCAAGACATCTCTTGAAGTTATTGAACTCATAGAAAATCTCGCATTGAACAATTCTAACCAATTTTCATAGTACAATAAGACTACCAAGACCTCGTGTACTCAAGATCAAATTAATGAGCTTAAAGGCATGATGTAACAGATTTTGAATCATAATTTAATGCCCATTTTTGTATGAAAGTTGGGGTGGTCAACGAAGAGGTATTTGAGGATGATGATGAGGCCCATAAAGAAGAGTTTAGTAACACTGGCGTTTAAAGAAACTTTCAGAACCTGAACTCCGCGCAAAATCTGTGCGCAAAAAGATTTAAGAATCAGACCTCCGTGCAAAATCTGGTCGCATGAAGACTTAAGAATCAGAATTTTGTGCAAAATCTGGAGAAGAAAATTTTCAGAATCAGAGTTTTGTGCGAATTTCGTTCGCAGATAGCTTTTCTGGGAACGTTTTTGTGCACAATCTAGGCGTGAAAAGATTTCAGAATCAAAATTTTGTGCAAAATCTGGGAGAAATTTTTTTTCAGAATCAAACCTACGTGCAAAATCCGGGCGCTGGAAATTTTCAAAATAATCTATCGTGCAAAATCTGTGCGTAACTGATTTTATGGAAATATTTTCTTGCGTAATTAGGATTCTAAAATTTTTCAGAATCCAAACGTGCAAAATCAGTGCGATTTCAGAATCACGAAACTTTCCGACAAGTTTCTTTTTCTCAAGAAAGCAAACTTAAAGTCATGATGCAACAACTTCTCTTAGGTCAACAACAAGGAAACAAGGACCTCATCGACAAGTATAATGATCTCTACAACAAATTCGAGTCGTTATCCATTCATGTTAAACATCTTGAGACACAAACTGCTCAGAGTCAAATTGATTCTCTTCATAAGAAACCACTAGAGAATCCAGATGCATTATTCAAGGATACGACATCATCTAGCATCAAAGAACATCCACATGTTTTAGTTTCTCCACCAACGACTATCGATCCTTTTGAGTGGGCTGAAAAAGGGATAAATTGCAATTTTCAAAAACTTGACAAGATTAATGCTCCAGGAGAGGTCGTTTTTCCTTGCAAAATCAATGGGTTTGATTTCAAGGATTCTTTATGCGACACGGAAGCTATTGTGAATTTGATGTCTAAAAGCGTTGTAGAGAAATTGGGCATCACAAATATTAGACCATCGAGGGTTACTCTCACACTTCGTGATGACTCTATCATTCCTTCACAAGGCAAAATCCATGATTTATTGCTAGAAATTGGCGATTGTCTTGTCCAAGTTGACTTTCAAATTGTGGATGTAAGCAAAAACTCAAATGAGTAACTTGTCCTTGGGAGATCTTTCCTTGGTAAAGTGGGAGCAGTTGTCGATCTTCATAATCAGCGTATCTCTTTTAAAAAATTCAAGAAAAGAGTCTTCTACCCAGTAGTGCATGCTTCCTATGCATCGCACATCACAATGATTAAGGAAGAGAAGTCGATGAATGATTCTAAAGAAGAATATGTTGATGTGAGCAAAGTTACAAAAGCTTTCGATGGATATCCTCTCATCACAACTAGGATTCCGAGTTCCAAGAAGAAAAGAAGAGTGAAGCGCATAGAGAAAAGTGTCAAAGAAGATTCTCGAATGATCTTGGTGCGTCAAAGATGCGATGGAGATACGGTTGAGTACAAGGTAAAGTGTAAAGGAACCTCAAGACCTTTCTCTAAAGTTAGAGTTATCCTCTCTCAAGAGTTGAAAGAGAAAGGCGAAGAATCTATCAAGGACATGATGAGCAAGGTTCTCCAGCTGAAGATTTCAGACAATGGAGATTACTTTGAAACATGTCCTACTTATTAACGGGACTAATCCAAGAGAGAAATTCAAGCTCGCGACGTTAAACAAGTGCGTAATGGGAGGCAACCCAATGGTATGTATATACTTCTCTTTTAAATTTTGATTTCGTTTTTACTAAATTTTTTTTTCAAGTATTTTTCTTTAAAAAAAATAGGGAGACAGCGATACGACGAGAGAAACCACGGAGAGTCCTAGAGCCACACCAAGGACGAGCATAGCGACTAGTTAGTCGCGTTTCTATCTTTCGTTTTTCTATATTTTATCATCTACTTATTCCATTTGATTTTGTTTTTGACTTTTCAGTTACTTTTCTTTAGAATTAACATACACACCGGAACGGTGTGAAGTAAGTCTGGGGGAGTTGATGTGAGGCGTATTTAGTGTTTTACCCTTAGTGTTTTGCCACACTATTAAGTATTTTATCGAGTTAAAACATGTTTTTAGAGTTTTTTTTATCTCTTTTAAAGTTTTTGCAGGTTGATTTGGAGAATAATTGTGTATTTTGGAGCATATATGGATATATAAAGATCGGAACCAAGCATATGCGGAATATAGTGACATTCGTTAAAGGAGTTTCAACCGATGGATTTTATGATCTTTTACCACGCGTTAGCCACAAGTGTTAGCCTTAATTTGGCAGTGGTTTCTGATGATTCCAACAGTTAGTTCAAAAGTTATTCTAGTTTTGGTGACTACAGGTCCATCTGCCAAGAGAGAGAAGAACAAGCAGATCTGAAGCCACACTGCAAGGTCGATCGACCGGTCCACTTTGGGAATCGATCAAATGACATTATGGACTTCTCAACTTAAAATTTCGGCCCAAATTCACCAGATTCGGTCCAAAACGCATGAAACCTAATTTATACCTAATTATCGCTTTCACAATCATTCATTATACTTTTATATTTTGCTTTGTTTCTCGAGGAGACGAATATATAACCTTACGGAGCATATTTATGAACCTTTTCTATTTTATTCATTTAGTTTTATGCAAATCTATTACATCTCTTTGCTCTTTGGATATGAATATGTCTGAGTAGTTTCATTGTTAGGTTTCAGGGTTTCAAAGGAAATTATGAATTGCTAAATTAGATTGATAGATAGAGAATTTACCTTAGGGTTCTACATCTAGGTTGTTCGCGTTGCTTGAACTTGATTGACGAATTATAGTTTGTGATCTTATGTTATTTAGGTGCAACAAGAGTTGGTTTAGAAACCCGATATAACCTAGATGAAAAAACGTCCTTAGCCTGCGAGAGTAGATGTTATTGCGTTTTGTGAACATACCAGACTTAGAAGAACTACATCTAAGATTTATGGAACACAAACGAGAGTTTAGTTTTCATATCTGTTAGCATAGGGATTTGATACGCCCGAGAGGGGATCAATCTATATTTTGTGATCTGAGTTTAAGAACGATGTTTATTTACTTTATCTATTGTATATATGTTTAGTGATAACTATTTATTGAGATTAATCATGGTGCCTAGGGGTGTCAATCGGACTAACCCGACCCGGTCCGACCCGAACCCGCACTACCCGTATATATTTGAGCCTGATCCGACCCTAATATTTTTCGGGCTTATATTTCAAAGCCCGGCCCGACCCGCTTCCGGTTTTAGGGTTTTTCGGGTGTTTTCGAGCTTTTTCATATATTTTAAAATTTCTGTCTTAACAATATTATCATAATTTAATTATATTTTAAACAATAAAATTAACTTTTTCACGCATTAATATTGTTATAAGTATGAATAAAAAATAATACCAAACTAGTTTAAAAATAAAAATAGAAAACAAAAACGATGATAAGTTTTTGTTATCATATATCTATTTTGTTATCATAGGATTAATAAAAAAACAAAGAAAAAGTTTGAAAAATAAACACTTGAAATCTAGATAGTAGCAAGCAAAATTAAAACAATTCAAATCTAGGTGGTTGTACTAGTAGAGCGCAGTCTCGGATCTTCTTCGACGTCATCTAGATCTTTTTCACCATCAAGAACTAAAAATTCGATAGAGAATAATTTAAAACATATTAAGTATATATCAATTATATTGTAACCTAGATCACTACATGTAAAACCATATAATCAAGTGCGAGTGCAAAGCAATGATTCAACATGTCTGGGCAAAATATGACTTCTATAAAAGATTAGGTTTACAAATTATAGAAAGTATATAAAAAATATTATCTTATTTATTTTCAGGTTTTCCGGGTTAGCCCGAAAACCGATCGGGTTAGGCCCGTAAAACCCTTTACCCAAACGGGCTAAACCCGAAAAACCCGTTTTTTCGGGTTTAAATATGAAATCACGAACCTGGTATTTTACAGAGTCAGGTCGGGTCGGCCCGCGAGTTTTAGCCCTGATTGACATGTCTATATCTAGCGAGACATCTTATATTATTAATACAGGAGACAATGAGAGAAAATTATTGGAAAAATCCTACGTGTCATCACCAGATTAATTATGGTCTCACATCATTATAATTTTCGAATAACCCTAAATTGAAATTCGAAGCCCAATGAAAAAGCCCACTTAATATAATATCCTATATATACTAATTGAGAAACATTAATACTAATTGAGAAACATTATTTGCGCTAAACAAGGAAATATAACACGTGTCATCACTCAAACGATTCTTAAAAACTAACAACAATTCATTACTAGCCCACATATCAAAACTCATATAATTACATTACATTTTTCATTTCAAAAAGAGGTCACATATGTCGGTGTAACATAAGCAAAAATCAAATATCGAATGTAATATGATTTTTATACATTTTACATCACAAAAAAAAGAAAATTGATGAGTATTTTTTATGGGAGAATCACAAAACAACACCATTTGAATTACATTTCACAAAACTACACCATTTCAAAAATACTTCACAAAACTACACCTAAACACCCAAAATTAAATCCAATTAAACCCTACCCACACAATCCTACCTCCTTAATACTATACCCTAAACACTAATTAGCGAACCCAAATGAAAAGATTTTAATTTTGGTAATTTTTAAAAGGGTAAATCAAGCTTTTAAAATTTTGAAAGGGTGTAAATATGTGAAAATATTAAATTAGGTGTAGTTTTGTGAAGGAGGGATTGAAAGGGTGTAGTTTTGTGAATTCCTCTATTTTTATACATTATAAACTTTTGTTAGGTGAATTTTGATACTTTTTAGTATAAAATTAAAGTTGATGAGTATTTTGTATTTAAAAAAGTTGTTGTGATAATTATTTTATTTTACGAATCATCGAATATATTTGACTAATGTGAGATATGTATCGTTTGATGAGATTAAAATAATTATAGTTATAACTAAATTATAAAATCATACTGAATATTCATTTTCTTATGAAGTTACAATTTTTTTTATTATGTCCAAATTATACAAGTGTTTTATTAAAATAATTGGTTTTTAAAATATCCATAAGAATGTTTGGTTTAAATCATATCATCCTATCATATCTTATATATATTAATTGAGGAGACACTTTTGAGAATTTGAATGAAAATTTAAAGAGCCTATAAAATATGAACTCAAAAAGCCCACAAATTGACAAAAGAAAAAAAAATTGAAAAAAGTTCCATATTGATAATGAAAACTATTCCATCCGTTCCAAAAATATGTAATTTTAGGAGTTTTCACGCATATTAAAGATTAATAAATTGTTTGTATTTTTAATATAATAACATTAAAAAGAAATACATATATTCAATTTCAACCAATAGAACAAATGTTTCCAAAATATAATTGGTTAAAAAATATTAAATACTAATAAATTTTGCTTGGATAATACAAAACAACATCTTTTGTGGAACAAAATTATTCCCCTAAAACAACATGATTTTTGTAACGGAGGGAGTACATGTTAGTTGAAACACTACCTATAAATAAATCATTTGTGTGTTTGAAGAGTTAAATGAGTTTAGTAAAATCAATGATTTGTAAAATTTGCTTTAACACACAACAATTTAAATTTTTCAAAAATAAATTGACATTGTACCGATTTGAGCGAATATTTTTTTATAAGGAAAAAACTTATGATGCCACTATTATTTTATGAAATTTTTTAATGACATTTTTGAAAATTATCCTAATAAATAATAAAAATGTTTGAACATAATTTCAAATTTATTTTAAATAAATTTATATGCCAAAAATTATAAAAATATATATGTAGATTTTTATGTAATATGTATATACTTATTATACGCGGATCAAAAAATCTAGTATGGAGAGAAGAGAAAAAGCAAAGGCAAATCCTTGAGAAGATGAATAGATATCATCTAGCGAGACATTTGGTATCGAGATACTTCTCTTCCTCTTCCTCCTCTGTTTCTTCACATCCTCTGTAAGTTTGCATCGTCGGAAGCGAACCTGCTGGTTTCTACACAGCCGACAAGGTACTTTCGTTGATATCTCTCTTTTGTCTTTCTTTACATCTTTGAAGATTTTGTGTGTTGATGATAAATTAAGAGTCTTTTGTGAAATCAGTTATTGAAGGCTCATGAAGGAGCTCATGTTGATATAATTGATAGATTGCCTACACCTTTTGGACTTGTTCGTTCTGGTGTTGCTCCTGATCATCCTGAAACTGAGGTACACACTCTGTTTTTCTGCTTTCTATCGAGCTTGACTTCGAACCATACTGCTTTCTTCTACAGATTGTTATTAACCAGTTCTCGCGTGTGGCGCAACACGAGCGTTGCTCTTTTTATGGGAATGTAAAACTTGGTTCTGATTTATCACTTTCTGAGCTGCGAGATTTGTATCATGTTGTAAGACTTTTTTAACCAATGTTCTATGTAGTCCCTGTTCTCTCAGAACAGGTTTATCTTGTTTGTTATATTCACTATACTCCATGAAATCTATCTTTGTTTTACTCTTTTTTGCTTATAATATCGACATCCAGCACCTCCGTTTTGCTTGTATCTTTAACTTTGTTTAAGTCTGGTGTGTTCAGGTTGTACTTGCATATGGTGCCGAAAGTGACAAAGATCTTGGCATTTCAGGTGAGGTAATGCCCTTTAGAGTAGCTTCCATATGTGGTTGAATTAGGTCTTTAAATATAATTTAAAAAAAGTTATTTGCTTTTGGTTGCTTATACTTTGCTGTGTATCCATGCTGATATGTGAAATTGGGCTTACTTTGGTAGAATTTGAGTGGTGTACACTCTGCGAGAGAATTTGTCTGGTGGTATAATGGGCATCCTGACTACAGCGGTTTCAAACCTGACTTGAAAAGTTCTGACACTGCTGTTATTCTTGGTCAGGTACTTTGATTTTTATGGTTTGTGAGCCTCACTTATGTAAAGCTGTTTCACAGTTATGCATTTACATTATTATCACCATATTAAGACTTACATATCGATAACAGTTTGATTCAAAAAAAAATCCAATAAATGTATTTCTCAAGACCACTCTGACATGAATCCTTCATATCTTAGGGCAATGTAGCTCTAGATGTTGCCCGGATTCTCTTAAGACCGACAATAGAGTTGGCATCAACCGATATTGTTAGACGCGCTTTATCTTCCCTGGAAGAAAGTTCTATAAGGTCCATTTAACTAGTAAATACTGCTACATTCCATCTTTTGTATCATTGGCAACTAACTATAGTCCCTGATACAAAGTTGCAATGTGTTTAGGAAGGTGTATCTCATCGGAAGAAGAGGGCCAGTTCAAGCAGCATTAACAACTAAAGAGCTCCGAGAAGTTCTCAGTATCATTCTTATTTACATCATATATTAAGCTTTTAACTATTCTTGGATATATCCTACAAAATGGTTGAAGAGTGAATAACGTAAAAAAACAAATTGTGGGAGGGGTCACTAAGGAGACCATATAGTATAATTGATATGAATATGCATCTTGTGTTATAATGCAGGGATTAAGAACTTGCATATTCAAATAAAGGAGGCTGACTTGAGTATAACTCCTGCTGATGAGGTACTTTTGTTTACTACTTTTTAATGAAATAACATTTTAATGTCCTTGCCTCTCATTAACTACATCCATCATCTACTTATGATATTCTTATTTTTATTCAAAGGAAGAAATGAAAAGTAATATAGCTATAAAGAAGATCTATGAATTACTGTCCAAGGCTGCTGCAGCATCAGGAACATTGGAAGCAGACCATGATCAACGAGAACTGCACTTTGTTTTCTTCCGCCAACCTAGCCAGTTCTTGGAGTCAGACGAAAGAAAGGGTCATGTATACGGTGTGAACTTGGAAAAGACCATTATTGAAAGTAAGTGCACTTTAATATGAAACTCAAGAGCGTATTTTTCTTATGTAGAGTTCTTAGCTGCTATTTCATACACTTAAGAAATATTAGGATACAATACAATATATTTTGCTAACACTTAAATCGATATCTCTTGTAGGTGTTGGAAGCGGAAAACAAATTGCGGTTGGTACATGAGAGTTTGAGGACATTAACTGCAGGTAATAATAATATGCACTCTAGTGAAGGTCATTGATTTCTGTTGTAATTTTTATATCTTCAGTTACAACAAATGGCATGAGCATGTGTTCAATTCTGCAGTTTGGTGTTGAAGGCCATTGGTTACAAGTCAGTTCAATTCAATGGTTTGCCCTTTGATCACAAGAAAGGTGGTTATTGTACCACGAGACTGATTAACGTCTACGAGAGATAAAAGGAAATTTAAGTTTTTCTGATAATTTTCGTGCGCAACAATTCATGTTTCAAGGTGTTGTCCCGAATGTAAGAGGTCGAGTGGTTAGGCATACTACATGAGACAAACCAGAGACTGAGCCGGGCTTATACGTGTGTGGATGGCTCAAAAGAGGACCAGTAGGTATAATTGGCAGAAACCACTATTGTGCCGAAGAAACAGTAAGCACAACAAACTTGTTCATCTGAACATATAACTGAATGCTCTTTAGTTATGATGAAATTGAGAGATTAAAACTGTGTTGGAGGTTGCTAGCGTAAGCGAAGACATTGAAGAAGGCGTTTGCAAGAGCGCGAAAGAAGGAAGCAAAGGACAGATGCAACTTCTGGAGAAGAGAAATATGAAGAAGATAGATTTTAGTGGGTGGGAGAAAATAGATGCCAAGGAGAAACAAATGGGAAGTGAGAGTAACAAACCCAGAGACAAATTGGTCTCATGGGATGATTTATTAGCAGCAGCAAACAGCTTGACCTGAAGGCCTTGTGTATCATATTTTTTAATTAATAAAATCGATTATATAATTCATGCAATATATTGCAATTTTCTCATGAGTTTTATATTTGTAATATTTTTGATTTTTTTTCACCATATATAACCTTTCTTGTTTAGAGAAAGTTCATAAAACTACACATTTTTTTTGTTTAAAGATGTTCACAAACTACACATTTTCATACCATGTTTTACAAAACAACACGTAGTTTAATTTATTTTAACATTTACAACTATTTCAAATTTTAAATGGTTTATTTTAAAAAAAAATCCAGATTAAAATTTTTCATTTCGATTAGCTAATTCACATGTACACGTGCATTCTTTTTCTTAACATTAAAATGAGAATATTTTTGGTCAAAGTTAATTCTTGAATTGCAGAATCTTTTTAAATAAATATTTTTTACTAAAAATATTAGTTATTACCTACCCATTATGATAAGTTATTATGCAATTATAATTGCTTTCCCGTGTGATTTAGTTCAATCTTGTGTTTTATAACAAATCTTGCATGTACTAACTTTTGTTATCCAAAAACAAAAACATTTAATTAGTATTATTACTTAATTATGATAATCATAATATTTATTAAAGATTGAAATATTTTTTAAAAATAAATCTATTTAACATTTTAACCTCATCTAAGAGTTGTTGACCAGACATTACTTTAAAAGAATATATATTTAATTGTTAATAAAACTAAATTTTCTATAATTTAACTAGATATTTCATTATACTTTGAACTTGTATATATAATCGTTCCTTATTTTCCTGTCCAGTTATGTTAAGGAATACTTTTATGAATGAACAAGACTTCAGTGTGTAATTGAATAGGTGCAAAACAAATAGAAAGAAATATGTAAAGTTGAATAATATTGCAAAATTTTGGCAAGTAATCGTCAGTGTTTTTAGTACTCATAACATATATAACTCGTAACACACAAAGTCACAAAACATTATACACTCTTACTTAATATCTTACACTTTGAGATAAAACTGAATTTATTTTACTATGAAGATTAAAATGGTGAGAAAATAAACACAATATTTTTTCTTCTTTGATTATTGCTTTCAAGAAAATGTAAAAACTAAATATATTATTTCGTTATTCTCAGGGTTTGGATTTATTCTTCTCGGTAATTTTAATTATATCGTACCATATACGATATGGAGATGGTCGGGAGACTTTAAGCATCAAGGATTTTACATCTGATGCTAACAATAAAATCACTGATAATTCTCAAGTAATAATATATAGTTTTAAATATACATATTAAATTTATATTTTCTGTCACATGCTCAATATAAAAGAAAAATATTGTGACAGGCGTTTCAAGATGCATGGAAAGCATTATGTAACTCAAAAGGAAAAGCAAAGGCAAGATCTCTAATAATACATGCAAACGAAACATATACCATACCACCACAATTGTTTCAAGGCCCTTGTGTTTCTCATAATCTTCACATTCAGGTATATTTTTAATGTTTGTAAAATTAATAACACCTTTTGTGTTTGTCCATTTACATGCAAAAAAAAGATTTATATAATCTTTTTGAAATGTAAAATATTTTCATTGTTTTTTTTTGTTTAAAAAAATATTTTCATTGTTTGTTAAGTAATTTTTGTATTTACATATATAATTTTTGTTTTGCTAGATTGATGGAAAACTTGAGGCACCAAAGATGATAAAAGAGTGGGGAAACATAGAAAGTAGGTGTTGGTTATGTTTCAGACACGTGACAGGTCTTGTCCTGAATGGGTCTGGTCTCTTACATCCCCATGGTGAAGCTTGGTGGTCTACTGTGGAACACTCTCATCGACCAAGGGTTTGTATTATATTGTTTTGTTCATAAATTATATATATTTAAAGTAGAAACTAAGGGTTTATATATGAAATATATTTGTTTTATAAATTATTTGAAATAACGAATTATTTTTGCTTATGCAGACTATATCGTTTAATGAAAGCAGTGGCATTGTATATAATGGGATTACTCAAATGAATAGTCCAAAGAATCACATTTCAATTTTTAATTGCACCAATGCAACTTTGTCAAATATTCATTTGATTGCACCTGAAGATAGTCCAAACACTGATGGTATAGATATTGCTTTTTCAAACAATATCCACATTTTTAATTCATCTATCCAAACAGGTATTTTATTTTTAATAATTTATCAATCAATATACATATTTAATCGATAAAAAAATTTACCCAATATATTTTTTCTTAGGTGATGATTGTGTTGCGATTAATACTGGTTCGTATAATATAAACATAACACATGTGGCATGTGGTCCGGGTCATGGCATCAGGTTCACAAATATAGATTCATATGATATGGCATCTTTTTCATGCATTGTAAAGATTTTATTATTATATTTCATGAAATAATTAAAATATTATTATGTTATTTACTATAAAAAAAACATGCAGTATTGGAAGTTTAGGTCGAGAAGGGCTATATGAAACGGTAGAGAACGTTCAAGTAAGACATTGCACTTTCAATGGAACTCAGAATGGTGCAAGAATCAAGACTTGGGATGTAAGCTTTTTTAAAAACAATTTAATTTAAAATACATGTTTATTAAAAAAAAAAGTTATATTTACAATATTGCATGTTATATAATTTCTATAGGGAGGACAAGGATTTGCCAAAAACATTCTATACGAGGATATTACGTTAATAAATACTAAATACCCAATTATCATTGACCAACATTATTGTAATGGTGGTCACCAATGTAAACCAGGGGTATGCTTTTTTGATTATGAAAATATACAATTAATCCTTAATTAATTATATATAGCCAACTAATTAAATGTGAATTAAATTTATCTTTTTTTGTTTGTTTATAGGCAAAGAGTGCAGTGAAAGTGAGTGATGTGACATTTAAAGATTTTAAAGGAACATGTGGAGATGAAATTGCAATAAAACTAGATTGTGACAAACTTGTAAGTTGTGTCAACATCGTCATGGACAACATCAACATCACTACTTCATCTTCTCACCAAAAGCTTCCCAACACTTTTTGTCAATACGCAAATGTAGTTAGCCACTTTGTCTCTCCTGTTCTCAATTGTGGTTTTCATGAACAACCCCAATCTCCAACACCATCTCCTCTTCCCTCAACTTATAACATATAATAATGTCATATTATTGTCATTTTTTATTTATCGTATTGATATTTCACTAAGAGACTTTATAATTAATAGTTTTCTTTGTATATTATTGCCTATTGGCCAACTCAAATACAAAGATAAACCTATTTGCCTCATTTTTGCATTTGAGTTTATATTTTATTTCAATTGTGTTTTATCCAAATGAATTCAAACGCTTAAATATTTTACATTATGCAAACAATTCAAAATATTAATTAATGGTAGCACACTTAAAAGTGAATAAACCAACTAAAATAAAGTGGGCCTACAAAGATGCTCATTAGTGCAATTTAAAATTACTTTTAAGCCTCTCTCGCTACATAAAATAAGAAAGCACCCAACACTACATTACGCATCTGACGCTAACTTGCGCACACCTTCGTCGCAATCTCCTCCTTTGTTGAAATCGATAGCGACAATGGGAAAAGACGGCGAGCTAAGCGACGGAGTAATCAAAATGATAATCCTATCCTACACATACGTAGCGATCTGGATCTTCCTAAGCTTCACAGTAATCGTATACAACAAATACATCATCGACAAAAAAATGTATAACTGGCCTTTTCCGATAACACTCACGATGATCCACATGTCCTTATGCTCTTCCCTCGCCGTCTTCCCCATCAAAATCTTCAAATTCGTCGAGCCGGTCTTGATGTCATGTGAGACTTATCTCAGATTTGTGATTCCGATCGGCGCGTTGTAGTCACTCTCCCTCTGGTTATCGAACTCCGCCTACATTTACCTCTCCGTCTCCTTCATACAGATGCTTAAAGCCTTGATGCCCGTCGCCGTTTACTCGATCGGAGTTTTGCTTAAGAAGGAATCGTTCAAATCCGAGACTATGACTAATATGCTCTCGATCTCGTTCGGTGTAGCCATCGCTGCTTACGGCGAGGCTAAATTCGATACTTGGGGAGTGATGTTGCAGCTAGGCGCGGTGGCTTTCGACCTGCTTAATTAGTCTTAATTAGTGATGGTGCATGATGTTTTAAATATATTGCTTTAAACCATTTGCTTAATTACTCTTTTATTATTTCGTTATCACTATTACAAAAAAAACTTTATGTGTCGCTTAGCTTTATTTGAATCTAAGAATTGTAGTTGTAACCTTGGTCTCTGTGGATTCGATTCCTAATTACTACACAAATTGTTGTCCACTTGCAGTAGTTTATTTTAGGGTTAAAACTCTGACTATCATGATTCCCTTTTTTCTTTATGTGAATCATAGGGTTTATGATGCTCATAGCTTCCATAGTTGGACTTCATTTGGGAGTAGTTTAGATCCTCACCTCAGAGGTATATTTGTTGCGTTATGGTCATAAAAAATGGGTTTTTGTATTGTAAATTCTGATCATACACTGTTATGTTACCATAAAGAGTACAAGCCTTCAACATATATATCAAAAGAAGAGTTCAAGTATTCCACATAACAAAGGAAAAACCCTTGCTAATCCATCAAGAAACATAGATTTGAAGTGCAGTGTCAAGGCATAAAAATATATTATACTGAATGCACTGACAAAAATGGTATGGTTCTATTGGATTAACTATGAAGAGAAACCATGTTCAAAATGTTGTAGGGGTAAAACGGTCAAGGTGTAAAGTAGATGAATTGTTCGGATCGATATAACGAAGTTGGTTCGGAATTTGTATACGATGAAGGGTCGGAATTCTCGTTATGACAACTATGGTTCAGAATTATGGTTCGGAATTATGGTTCGCTAGAGATAGCGAACGCTTTTTATAATGCTAAAGATAGCGAACAGAATGTGGCAAAGATGCCGAACAGAATACAGGCAGAGGTGCCGAACGAAATGTAGGCAGAGATGCCGAACGTAAATACAGTTTAAAGATGTCGAACTAAAGAGATAGCAGATTTTAAGTCTTTGTTTCTCGCTGTAGATTTTTCTCTCTCTAGAATCCGGATCCTTCTCTCTGAGCGGGATCTCTCTTATTTATAGTATGCGCTCCCCTTTTGACGGGATTCCTCGGCGCACGATCGCAATACCGCAGAACAGTACCCTGTCGTAGGGTCGTTCGGTTCGGCGCTCAATTAATGCTCTGTCAGTGCGCCGTTCGGCGCTCCATAAATGCTTTGTCAGAGATGACGTGGCGCCGTTTATCCGCTTCCGGGCCTTCTCTCCGATTGGGCCGTGATTTGCTACTTGGGCTTGTCGTCGTGGGCTTGCAGCGGCGGGTTTCTTAAACGGGCCTGGTCATGTTGGGCCTGGGGAGGCCCACCCATAACATTAGTCCCTCCCCAATTCGTTTCGGAGAAGACGAAACGATTCGTTCGTTGGCCTGGGCGTGTTTAAGAAGTCTCGCCTTGTTTCCGGCGAATCATTAATTGCCACGTCATATTTCTTTATAATCATGATGTTTCTTCATGTTTTTCGGCGGCGCCTCTTCCTCTTCCTTCGCTTGTTTTCGATGTCGTCTCTTCCTCTTCCTTCGTTTTCTTTAAATAGCCTTCTTCTGAATTCATTCCTTCTCATTTCTCATTTCTTCTCATTCTCTCCGCGCGAACTCAGGTACTTTCTCTCTCTAAAATTTTTCTTCTCTAGATTTTTCTTGAGTTATGTCTTCCGTCTTGCCTTCGCGTTCGGATCCTACTTCGTCTGAGAGTTCGGATTCTTCTTCGTCGTCGAGCTCGGGGTCTTCTTTATCCTCTAATACCCTTCGTCGTCTAAGAATGGGAGCTTCGGGTTCCGAGGTGAATCAAGATGTCTCTCGGTTACTTCCGCGATCTGACTCGGCTCGCGAACATTCTAGTGGGAGTTTTGTTGCAGCTTCCGGAGGGTTCGCCTCCGATCCTTCGACGCAGGTGCCCCAAGCTTTTGTTCGACCTCAAATAGAGGTCCCTTCTCTAGTCGACGAGGTTTTAACGCCTCCGCCTCGAGTGCAACCGGTTCCGTCTGATCGTTCGGCGCCTACGAATCCTAGAAGGGTGAGAAGACAGCCGAAGAAACCGAGGCAAATAAATTCGTTTGCCTCGTCGGAAAGTAGGTTCGCCGATGGACTTAACGACATTCAAAGGGTCTCTGGGGCTCGCGATATGTTGGATATCGTCGAACCGCAGCCTGGACAAATGCCCTGGCATTGCCCTTCGGGGTATATCTGCCTCTACGAGGCTGCTTTCGTTGGGGCGGGTTTATGGTTCCCCCTTCCTCGTCTTTTGATCGCCTATTGCGAGAGGAGGGGGATGGCGATCTCCCAGTTGACGGTGCCCTGCCTTCGGAATTTGGTCGCCGCAATATTGGCGGCCAAAGATCTTGGGTTTGAGATGACGTCGGCCTGCTTCGATGAAATCACGACGACGCAGGCGAATGCATCGCTTCCGGGAACCTTCTCTATTTGTTGGCGAAAAGGGTTCCGGTTGACCTCTGATCGTCACGTCAAGATCGCAAACTGGTGGCGAAAGTATTTCTTCGTCAAAGTGAGTTCGGCGTCGGTTCTTGATGTCGACAGAGAGTACCGAACTGACTGGGCGGTTGTTATTGGTAGGTGTCTTTGCGTTCGATTTTTTTCTTGTCTTATTTTGCTAACTATTTTGTCGCTTTCTTTTTTCAGATCGCTTTATCCCGGTAGTGCCATTCCCGGAAGATTATACCAGATACAAGGATCAACTAAGGCGTAGAACCGAAGTTCCCTGGTCCGAAGTACTTGAGCAGCAGAGAAAATACTGGTGTTCGTTGAAAGGTTACTCCGAACACAATTTTTTTTTTTTTTTTTTTTTTTTTTATCTAACTTGTGATTTGTTTTCAGAATCGTGGTCGTTGGGTCTCCAAGAACGCTTCAGTGAACCTTCGGAGGCGAACGAAGATACGATGGACGAAAGCGAGCTCCCTTCGCTTTTTGTGGATGAAGAAAACCAAAACCCGGACGAGGGTGTTCGCTCCACTCCACCGATCGTTGCTGAGAGTGTCCCGGTGCGAGTCCGAGGTACCTCCGGAGAAGGGGAAAATCCCCGCGTAAAAAGGGCTCGCGTCCAAAGGCCGCCTGCGGGGGCGGATGGGTCGGTTGAGACTATTGCTCTTGCGGAGGCGCGAGTTCAGGATGATACCAACACAGAGGGGGTCAATGTCTTGGTTGGCCAGGGTGTTGAAGATGCGACCGCAACGGAGACCGGGGTTATTCGGACTGAAGAGGCTCACGTCGAACCCAATACTGCTGATGCCACCGAGGTTGCTCCTTCGGGTGACACTGGGGGAAGCTTTTCCTCGTCCAGTCTTCCCTATTTCAAGGCTGGGGATTTCTCCTTTCGATTGAGCAAGGACAATCCTCATGGATTCGATTTCAACTATGACGGCGAGGGAGCTTTTCTCAACAACGAGGAAGGTTGCGCTGGTTTTCAGCACTTGCTTGTGGAGACTCACGATGAGGCCCGTCCTCCTTCCTCGTTGGTATTTGAAGCTGAGATTGCTTCATTGGCTCGGATGGAGCAAAGGGTAAGCTTTTATCTTAACTTTATCCTTTTCGTTTTCGTTCGGAGTTCTGAAATCTTGTTTTGTTTTGCCTTCTTTAGGTTGCTTATAGGAGGACCAAGCTTGCATACGACTATGAACGTCGTCTTGCTTCGTCCGAAGAGGCGAAGGCAGCAGTTGAAAAGGACCGGGACGAGGCTCGAGTCAAAGTTGAGGATCTCAAGAAGGCTCTCCGTCTGGCCAAGAGGGAGAAGAGGGTCCAAAAGTTGAAGGCTCAGCTTGAGGAGGTCGAGCTCGACCGCGCAAAGATTAAAGGGGAATTTGAGTTGGCCTCTTCCTCGCTACTGGCTCGGGATTCGGAGCTCGACCTAGCTCGGAAAACCGAGGCCGATATCTCTGGCGAGCTAGAGCTTCTCCGAAAGCGTTACGAGGACATGGTTATCCGCGATAGTCATGAATTCGTAAGGCTTCGTCGGTCCCGAAGCGAATATGTTGATGCTGCGAGGGACCAGTTTGTTAGGTTGCAAGAGGAGTCGCGAAGTAAGCTGACGAAGTTGAGAGCCTACCTCGCCGAACAGGAGGCGAAAAAACAGAAGTTCTTGCTGTGGAATCAGCTGAAGGGTATCTTTGATACCTTGAAGACGATGGATCATCGGTACGGGGTGGCGCCGCCGAACGATTTCGTCGAGGTCCTTCGGAAGCGTAAGGCAGAGCTTGAGGCGTGGCTTGCACTGAGACCGAAGCTGTCGTATGTGGCCTCGGACTTCGAACTCTCTGATGATCTAGGAGTTGCTTCAGTTCCTGAAATGTCGTCCCGCGACGAGTCGGGGAGGGTCGAAGGGGAGAGTTCTCGTGGCAACCAAAGGGATGGGTCTGAGCATGATGGCGGTGGTGATGGCGAAGATGGTGGCGATGGCGACGATGATGGCGACGATGCGGCGGATGAACTGTCCCAGGATTAGAAATTTTTTTTTGTTTTGGGTCGATTGTTGGGGTCGACCTTGTAATTTGTTTTTCTTTCCTCTTCTTGTAGTTCGCGCATTATTTTAATGAAATCGTTCGTTTTCCTTCCTGATTCTCATTACTATGGATCGTTCTTCTATTTGGTCCGGAAAATCGTGGATTTTTGTTCGGAGATGCGAGGGACTCGGCTTTTGTCGGAGAGCCAACGAAATAGGCTTCAGTATGAACTGTTCTTCGATTGATGCGAGGTGGTACTCGGCTTTTCGGTTCGAACTATTCTTCGATTAATGCGAGGTGGTACTCGGCTTTTGTGGTTTCGGATTGGGCCACTGCAAGTGTTTGAACATGAGTTCGTAAGAATCATCCTTGCAAAGGTGGATGATCGGTCCACCGCACTCTTGCGGAGTGGCTAACATATTTTGCACCTTTGAAAGTGGCTGACTGCGGTTTGGACCGGCTTTGAGTCTTCGAGCGCTTTTTGCTAAGTCACTAACTTACGGAGCGCGACTTTCGTTCGTTAGTTCTTTTTGCTAAGTGGCTAAGCATAGATCGGCGGACGATCTGAGCGATGAGCTCGTTAGTTATAAGCACAGGGCTTGTGTGACAGAGTGTTGAGCTCGTGAAGTCTTGAGCGCGGAGCTCGTGAATTTTTGAGCGCGGAGCTCGTGAATTTTTTGAGCGCGGAGCTCGTGAATTTTACGATGAAAAGAATTTTATTATTTTATAGTTGTGCCTTGTGAAAGGCTGCCTACGTACCCCAAAGGGGATCAAGCCAGTCGTAGTTCGATTACAATGGTTCAGACTCGTGTTGAGTCCGGTTTTTTTTTTTTTTTTTTTTTTTTGCGCCTTCGTCTTTGTCTTTGTCTTCGTTCCTTCGCTTTTCGTTGTTTTGACCTTCGGCTATTTCGGGCTTCGTTTTCGGCTTCGTCTTTATGCTTCGTCTAATGATAGAATCTCTTCAGGTGCATTGCGTTCCAGGATCGCGGGATTTCCTTGCCGGACATTTCCATTAGTTCGTACACGCTGGGCCGAACTACTTTTGATATTAGGTACGGACCTTCCCATTTTGCTCCGAGCTTGGTGATAGGTCTTTCGGCTGTATTCTCGAAGACTTTTCGCAGGACGAGGTCGCCCTCTTCGAAGTGTCGACCTTTGACCTTTTTGTTATAGTACTTCGCCGCTTGGTGTTGGTAATTTTGGATCCTTAGCAAGGCGTGGTGCCGTTGCTCTTCGGCGTAGTCCAGCTCGTCTGTCATCATTCTCTCATTTGTTTCGGGATGCTGCGTCAGCATTAGTCGTCGTATTCCTGAAACGTTTGCTTCGGCTGGTGACATTGCCTCCATTCCGTGGGATAAAGAGAAAGGGGTTCGACCTGTTGCGCTTCGCGGACTCGTTCGGTGCGACCAGAGTACACCCTCCAGTTCGTCGGCCCAGAGCCCTTTTTTAGCTTCGAGACGCTTTTTGATTCCGTCGAGGATCGTTTTGTTCGTTGCTTCGGCTTGCCCGTTCCCTTGTGGATATCTCGGAGTGGACTTGTTCAGTCGTATATTCCATTTTGCGCAAAAGGCTTCGAACTTCTTCGATACGAATTGTGTCCCGTTGTCCGTGACGATTTCGTAGGGGAGTCCGTGACGACAGATGATGTATTTCCAGACGAAATTTTGAACCTTGGCCGCGTCGATGTCTGCGTAGGCTTTTGCTTCGACCCACTTGGTGAAGTAGTCGGTCACGATCAGGATGTACTTCCGCTGTCTCGAGGACGGCAAAGGTCCTACGATGTTCATTGCCCAACGCATGAAAGGGTACGGAGCAGTCGCCGAACTGAGTAGTTGAGTCGGGTTATGCTTGATATCTCCGTGCCGTTGGCATTTCTCGCACTTCATTGCGAAGTCTGCGCAGTCCTTTTGTAACGTCGGCCAATAGTATCCGTGGTTTTTAACCTGCAGAGCTAACGTTCGTCCTCCGGAATGGTTTCCTGCTCCGCCCTCGTATGCTTCGCGAAGTACTCTTTCGATTTCATCATCGGCGATACAAAATAGAAGGACTCCGGATGCGCTCCACCGGTAGAGGCGATTTATGATCATCGTGTAGCGGGCTGATCTGCTTTTCACGCGGCGAGCTTCCCACTTGTCTTTTGGTAATGCTCCGTGTGAGATATACATCATGATTTCGATCCGCCAGTCAGTTGGTTCGGTTCGTCCTTGCTGGTTATTTTTTGTTCCGGGCGGAGAATTTGGTATTCCTTCGGCAAAGTCGTCTGCTTCGTCTATATCGTGGCCGATGGCACATACACCCTTTGGCAGGTCGATGCTCGGATGTTCGATGCACTCGATCGGGATGGTTCGCCGCAGGGTGGGGTCAGAGGTCGAGGCCAAGGCTGCCAATGCATCTGCAGACGTGTTTTCTGCGCGAGGGATCTTTGTGATGGTGAAGGAGACGAATTTTTCTTCCAGGGATTTGACAACTCGCAAATAAGCCTCCATTCTTTCGTTTTTGGCGTCGAATTCTCCGCTGAATTGGCTGGTTATGAGTTGTGAGTCGCAGAAGGCATCGAGTTCTTTGACTCCGAGTTCGAGTGCCAACCGCATTCCGGCGATTATAGCTTCGTATTCTGCTTCGTTGTTGGAGGCTTTGAACGCGAGTCGGAATGATTGCTCAAGGACTTCACCCTTTGGTGATCGCAATGTTATGCCGATTCCTGATCCGTGCTGGCTAGATGATCCGTCGGCATGTAAGGTCCATGTGTTCTTCTCTTCGGCGGTTTTCATTTCTGGTGGTAGCTCGATGAGGAATTCGGCGAGGACTTGAGACTTTGCGCTCGTTCGAGGTTTGTACTCGATATCGTACTCGCTTAGTTCGACCGCCCACTTGGCGATGCGACCTGACTGGCTTGGACTGTGCAGGATAGTTCGCAATGGTTGGTTCGTCAGGACGACAATCGAATGAGATTGGAAATAAGGTCGGAGCTTTCTTGCTGACGAGACGACTGCGAGTGCTAATTTTTCCAAGGTCGGATATCTGCTTTCTGCTCCGTCTAAGGCCTTGCTTGTGTAGAATATCGGTCGCTGGTCGCCGCGGTCTTCCTTGACTAGCACGCTGCTTACCGCCGATGTTGAGATGGCGATATACAGGTAAAGGGTTTCCTGGTCGACGGGTTTTGCGAGGATCGGCGAAGTTGAAAGATATTCTTTGAGCTGTGAGAACGCCTCTTCTCATTTATCATCCCATTCAAAGCGTTTGTTGCCTTTGAGGAGTTGGTAGAAGGGCAGACATTTGTCCGACGACCTTGATATGAAGCGGTTCAGCGCGGCGATGCGTCCAGTCAGTCTTTGGACTTCCCTTGTTGTTCGAGGCGAAGGGAGATCCTTTATCGCTGAGATCTGCTTCGGATTTGCCTCGATGCCTCGCTGGGTGACGATATACCCCAAGAATTCTCCTGACGTGACGCCGAACGTACACTTCGTCGGGTTCAGCTTCATACCGTATTGGTTGAGCGTTGCGAAGCAGGTCTCGAGATGATCGACGTGGTCTTTTTCTACCAACGACTTCACCAGCATATCGTCTATGTTGACTTCCATCGTATCGCCCAGCTGAGTGATGTCGCTGAGATCGACGTTGACTTGTACGATTTTGTCGAGCTTCGGGGCTTCCTCGCTGGTCACTTCGTCGTATTGTGTTTTCGTGCTTCCCGGCTTCGTGATTTCGTCAGCGTGGATTCAAACCATTTCGTTCGTCGTTTTGAGTCGATAGGCTTCGGCGTTCGCTTCTTCGTCATGGATGATTGCGCATGACTTCCTTATCTTCAGTTCGGCGATGAAACAGCTTCTCGCCACGCGTTGGTCTCCGCGTATTGTCTGAGTTCCGCTCGGACTTGGGAACTTTAGACACTGGTGGTATGTGGACGGGATAGCTTCCATGGCGTGTATCCATGGGGTTCCCATAATGGCGTTGTAGATCGCCGGTGTATCTATGACGTCAAACTTCACCAGCTTCGTGACGCCTCCGATGTGTACTGGGAGTTTGATGGTTCCCAGTTGAAAGCCGTCAAAGGCTTTCGGTTCGGCTTGATGGTGTACTCCTTGAGCTCCATCCTTTGCAGCGTACTGTAAAATATGAGGTCGACCGAGCTGCCGGTGTCGATCATGACCTTAGCTACCTCGCAATCTGCGATAAGTAGTTCGACGACGAGTGGGTCATTGTGGGGAAAGGCAACACCGGAGTTATCACGTTCGCTGAACGTAATTTCTTTGCTGGGACGGTCGGAGACGTCGCTGGTGCTGGCCCACTTGACTGCGGCGATCGTTCCGCGCTGCGATCTTTTGATCGACCTAACCGAATCGTTGCAATCGACAAGACCTCCCATGATCATGCCGATCTTCTTGCGCGCTACTTTCGGCGGGCCGAGAAGTTCTTCCCGCTCCCTTTTGTCGGACGACTCTGGGGCTTTCTCCTGATCGCGTTCGGACTCAGGCCGAATGTACGTGTAGTTGGCTCGTTTTTCTACCGAGGTCGGCAGCCTGACGTTTCCGTTGCCGTATTCCCGCAGGAGGAGGCTTTGAAGATATCTGCATTCCGCCGTTGAATGCCCATCTTGCTTGTGGAAATCGCAATGTTTGTTCGTGTCGCGATTGTTGGGTCGTCCGTTGTTCAGATAGTTTCCCGAACCGTTTCTACTTTGTTGATCGCCCTGCGATCCTCTGGGTACGGGGCTTCTATTTCGATAAGTCCCCCTGTTATGATATCCCGAACCGCCTGTCGATCGATTATGTTCTGGGCGAGATACGTTGTTGATTGCTTGCCTTTCGAACTCTTCGTCGTCAATCAGATGGATTCGGGTGTTTTTGCTCTTGTACTCTGCGTCGTAATGTTGTCGCGGTTCGCGGTGCTCCTCTTTCACCCTCTCCTTATCCTTTGAGCGTGTTTTGAGGGACGCATGCTTCTTGGTCAAAGCGGCTTTCTCTTCTTCCAGTTTGATGTACGCGGTTGCCTTGTGTAACGCATCCTCTAAAGCTCTTGGTTCGTTCGTCGTGAGTTCGTCGCGGAACTGTGACTCGAACCATAACCCGTTGCGGAGAGCTTGGATGGCTACGTCGTCTGGTACTTTGATTTTGGAGGCGATCTCCTTGAACCTTTCGACGTACTTCCTCAAGGTTTCTCCTTCTCCCTGGGTCATGCCCCATAGATCGGCGATCGACTTTTCCTTGTGGATATACATGGAATAGTGCTTCAGAACACGGTCCGGAGCCGATGGAAGTTGCCGATCGAATTAGGGGCCGCCGATTGAACCATCTTTGTGCCGCTCCCGTCAAGTTCTCGACGAACACCGACGGTATCCCCGCGTCTCGCAGCTCGGGAGCGATCTGGGCTCTGCCCATCGATATTGTGAATGCCGTGATGTGTTGGACCGGATCCGTCGTCCCGTTATACTTAGGGATGGTGATTTTTCCGGGATGCGGGATATAAAACCGAGTGATGTCTGTCGTGAAGGGGACGCTCTGTGCTTCTCGTAGCACGCGTCCGATCTCGGGTGCTGCGATGATTGCTTCATGAACTCGAGAGCTCATATCGTTCAGTTCTTGCCTCATTCGCTCGAACTCATAGTCTCTGGCGGTCGGCGTTGCTTGAGTGTTGTATGCCCTGGCATCGTTTATCATTCGCCGGAGATGATGATTCTGATTATCTTGTTGATATCCGCTCAGACCAGAAAAATTCATCGCGGCGGTTGGATGTGCGAACGGTGGGGTTCCGTAAACAGTTGTTGGGTTATGGGCTCCGTAAGAAAGTCCAAACGGGTTAGCGCTCACGGGAGGCGGGATTTCACGACCGTCGGTTCGCGTTGGCTGCGAGGCTTCTCCGAACAGGTTTCGCTGTACGCCCGGAGTGAGCTCGTTGGTTCGTTGTACCTGCGGCCC
The DNA here is from genome assembly GCA_963556525.1 of Cochlearia excelsa. Taxonomy (NCBI): domain Eukaryota; kingdom Viridiplantae; phylum Streptophyta; class Magnoliopsida; order Brassicales; family Brassicaceae; genus Cochlearia; species Cochlearia excelsa. Next base: position 34,709,973 of record OY748329.1, on the reverse strand, counting down.
TTGTGTGGTGAGCGCTTCGAATCTCGCGTTCGTCGATTGGGTGAGAGAGTCCACCTTGTTGACCAGGCTTGCGAGGAGTTCGATAATGCCGGGTTGAGCTACTTCGGCGCCAGGGGTGATTATGTTTGTCTGCGGCGAGACGTTGGCAGTCTCATTCGTGATTCTGGATTCGGGGGTTCGATTATTCGTGCGAACTAGGGGTATTTCCTGTACAATTGTTTGGGCCGAAGGTGTGGCCTGGGGACCTGATTCGGGGATCGTCGGTGGGAGTCCCATTGTCGGAATCGCTCGTTCGGTCGCAAGGGCTTCTTGCAGAACGATCGGAATGTGTGCTTGATTGTCTTGTTGGTTCGCCATTGAACGAAGATGAGCGTTTGATTATAGCTTCGGGGTGCTGTTGAGTTGCCGTTAGCGTGAGATAATTTCCTGATAGGCCCCACGGTGGGCGCCAAATGTTGTAGGGGTAAAACGGTCAAGGTGTAAAGTAGATGAATTGTTCGGATCGATATAACGAAGTTGGTTCGAAATTTGTATACGATGAAGGGTCGGAATTCTCGTTATGACAACTATGGTTCGGAATTATGGTTCAGAATTATGGTTCGGAATTATGGTTCGGAATTATGGTTCGCTAGAGATAGCGAACGCTTTTTATAATGCTAAAGATAGCGAACAGAATGTGGCAAAGATGCCGAACAGAATACAGGCAGAGGTGCCGAACGAAATGTAGGCAGAGATGCCGAACGTAAATACAGTTTAAAGATGTCGAACTAAAGAGATAGCAGATTTTAAGTCTTTGTATCTCGCTGTAGATTTTTCTCTCTCTAGAATCCAGATCCTTCTCTCTGAGCGGGATCTCTCTTAATTATAGTATGCGCTCCCCTTTTGACGGGATTCCTCGGCGCACGATCGCCATACCGCAGAACAGTACCCTGTCGTAGGGTCGTTCGGTTCGGCGCTCAATTAATGCTCTGTCAGAGCGCCGTTCGGCGCTCCATAAATGCTTTGTCAGAGATGACGTGGCGCCGTTTATCCGCTTCCGGGCCTTCTCTCCGATTGGGCCGTGATTTGCTACTTGGGCTTGTCGTCGTGGGCTTGCAGCGGCGGGCTTCTTAAACGGGCCTGGTCATATTGGGCCTGGGGAGGCCCACCCATAACACAAAAGATGAATCATCTTCAAAATATTACTACGAAGAGGAACTTGGTAAAGGAGAGTTGTTGGTTTCTAGAAGAACTTTATGTGGAAACTAACAAAAAGAAGAACAAGAGTAGAAATATTGTATAATCTATTTAATACTATATGTCATGTTTTGGATAAAGTTTGTAGCCTTAAGATAAATGTAAGAAGTTGTATCAATGTTGGAGATCACTGCGTATTCTGATTCTGATTTTATGTGGATGTCAAGCTAATAGGAAGTCTACATAAAGTTTTGTAGTAATCTATAAGCGGTCAAATAAGGAATTGGCTGAAATATTGTGTCACTTGGTTGCGATTATATAAAGAATATAAAGACCAATAAATTTTTCTCGTGACAATAAATCAGCGTTAGGTATAACAAAATTTTGGTAAAATTTGTTGACGTTAAATACCAAATTATAAAGGAAAAAATACAAAGTGAAAAGGTTTTTCATAGAACATTGAGAGACGAACTCCATGATAGCAAATCCTCTTACAAAAGTATACGCTAAAGGTCTATCATGAGCATATTGCTCAAAAGGAAATTTCGGTGTTCGAGGATTATTCGGTTTAGTGGGAGTTTGTCATTCGGTTTTAGGTTTTATGTTTTGGTTGTGTTTATACACATTTTCTGATCAGATATAAAGTTTTAAACAAGGTTTTAAGTTTACACTTTGTACAATAAAGTTAAGGATCTCACTAAAGTAGGATCAGTTGAAAATTGACATGTATCGATCACCTTTCATGTAATTTTCATGCCACAATTTTCATAAATGATCTGTCATTTGGTTGTATTGATTTTCGTGACCATGGAAGGTTTTGGTTATGATGGTTATAACCAACGCCGCTATGATCCTAAGTTGATATGGTTAATGGACGAGATTGATATGTCTTGAAAGTAATGACATATGGAGCTCACTTAAGTCTATCATTTTTGGATACATATGTGACCTAGTGGGAGATTGTAAGATATATTTTATGGGGTCACACAAATATCAATATATGATAGAGTCATTATTTAATAAGTCAAATTTATGTGGTCACCTTTGTAATAAAATAAAAGACTGGAGGCATAAGTGATATGGAAAATTATTTGTTGATGCCTTAAGTAATTTATAATTTGATGAAGGGCCTAATTATAAATTAATACTCTATATAAATAGAGGGTTATGGTCCCCAAAGCAACCTAACCTGAAAATACAAAAATCTCTTTGCATCCCATCACCAGAGACCTAAAGTCAATTCAGGGTGTGCTTTGAAAGATATATAGCCAACTTCAGATCTTCAACCACAAATACATCATGACTAAATCAGGTATGCTTCCACTTGTGTTTGATCATCAGAAAATGATATGGCTCATAGTTTACTATGACATAAACTTTTAGGATTAATTTCCAACAATTGGTATCAGAGCCACCATATTCAGTTTCTTTTGATAATCAAGTTTTATCAAAATAATATTCGAATTTATAATATTTATAGAAAATAAATTCGAATTTGGTTATATGTGAAATATTAAGGAATTGAATATGTTTTTCATATAAAGTATTATGGGATTTGTGGTCTTTAAATTAAAATTTTAGATATGAAAATTGTGTTTGCTTATATTAGCTTTAACCTTTAAGGTTTATTCTAGAATAAAAACATGTTTAGATCTTAAAGTATGAATACGATTTTTTTGTAATAAAGTTTATAAAATCGGGTTTAAAACATATATGCTCATTCAATTAATAAGATTTCGATCTTTGATGCTTTTTTCGGAATTTTTAGAGAAAATTTTTATATATGTACATAGTCATTGCGGCAGTAAATTAAGTGTGTAGGGTTTCGTGAGGTTACCTCACGTTGAAGAAGATTCATTATTATAAAACGCAGAGTTTTAGTAAATATAGTTTATTAATCAAATTTTTTCGGTTATGGGTCATTCGGTTTAGGTCCATACCCTTTAAAAAAATTGATATAAGTAAAATAAAATTATCGCAGTGGGAGATCGAACCCGGGTTTCACTACCTAACGAGGATAAGGTGTCCCTTTCCTAAACCACTGCGGTGCTTAAGAGTTCCTTTATGTAGATTCACATACAAATAAATAAATATCTGCACAGGAATAATAAAACAATTTATTAAATCAATATTTAAATTAAGATTATACATGTTTAATATTTGAATTGGATTGATTGATACAAGATGTGTCCAAAGAGACCTCTCTTGAGGAGATTTTTCCATGAATAATATTAAATGTTGTGTGTATATTTTTCATGCGGATATTTAATCGACCCAAAGGAAGGTTTATATTTGGTCGGAATTCATATACACGTGTGATTATAAATACGTGACAATTGTTTGGATTAAAACATATGAATGATAATTCAGTCCAAAGGAAGATTTATTATTTATTATGGATTATTGTCAGTGTTTGATCGTTGCGGTAATTGGAGATATGTAACAATTATTTGGATTAAAACATGTGCATAATAGATTGACCCAAAGGAAGACTATTGTTTATCATGAATTACTGTCACTGTCAAATCATTGCAACAAGAGTACCGCTAGTAGTTAATATTACTGTTCAAAGACTTGATATTAATGTTACATTTGGTATCTTGGATGGGACGTATAATCATTCATAATTTATTATTGATTTTATTCGGTTAGTGAGCTAATACTTAATTAAGGTTTTATCTTTAGTAAATATCATTACATTATATATAAATTTAGGAAATTCCAACATTTTCAGATTTCTATTTTAAATAGTAGAAAATAAAGTTAAATTTATTATTGGGTATAAACAAATTTATTTTGTTAAAACTATGGAACTCATCTTTTTTCTATTTAACTTAAGAAAATAAATTTAACAATAGTAAAGAGAACAAAAAGAGAACCCAATGAAATTTAATGATTCTAGATAATATATATATATATATATATAGTAGCATTTTAATTTTGTTACTTTATTCCTTATTAGTTTTATTTCTTTTTCTTAGACTTTTTTCTTTTATTCTGTTTTTCATTATTATTATTTTACTTTTTATTTTTCTATTTATTTATTGTAACAACATTAGGCGTTTTTCTTTTGTTCTTTTTTCCCTTATTAATTTTTTTGAAACTATTTTCCTTACTAATATTTTTTCCTTTTTCTAAAGCTTTTTTCGTTTGTTTTGTTTTTCCTAATTTTTTTTGTCCTTTCAATTTCTTTATTGAAACAACATTAGGTGTTTTCTTTTGGTTCCTTTTCCCTTATTAATTTTTTAAAAACTTTTTTCCTTATTACTCATCCCGGTGTAGGATTAACCGGAGGCAAATCGGACCGACTGGACCGGAACCGACAGTAATATCGGAACCCACCTCTTAAGTCGATAATGGGCCTTAGGTTTGGTATTAGTATCGAACTATGAATAAAAAGGAAATAAAATATTCTTAAATTCTCTCAAATTAGTAAAAATGAAGATATCTACAAAGATACCAAAAAATAAGAAAAAATGTCACATCTTAATCACATAAGGAAAAGGAAGCTTACCGGCCTAAGGAGACTATATAAAGAAGTCGAGCTTGAAGACCTAAGAGGACTCATTTGAAACCCTTAACACTTACTTTTAGAGAGATTTACTCGATCATAAGCTTAGATTGTATTTTGTCTAATCTTTTGATATTTCTTTCTCATCTTGTAAACCATCAACGATCAATAAAACGACTAATTCAAATTGATCTTAACCGTTGTTGAATTTCGTAGTTCTTCTAACGAATCGCTAACTTTTGTCCAAACAGTTTGGCGCTAGAGAGAGGGGAAGAAGTATAGTGCTACGATGAGCAATAACGGAGCAACCTACTACACCGTTCTCGACAAACACACTCTCGACGAACACGCTCAACGACGGGTGGACGCCGTCAACGAGCAACTCCGAGCAAGCAACGAAAGGCTTTCTCAGCTAGAGGAAGGCACCCTTCGACTTCGGAGGCAGAGCGCGAATCTCACCTTCATCGGCAAAATATCCGCACCAAGTGGAGATCTTGTTACCCCAATCCGGCCGATGAGATTATTCAGATCGGGTACAAATTACCCGATGACGGAAGGAAGACCTATTTCCTTCCATGATCGGAACGTCGTCGATCTTGATCGCGACTATTCCGAATTCGAAAGAGACCAAGCCTATATCGAATCCATTATCGAGAAAAGGCTCAACGCTTTCGATTCAGTGATCGAACGGATGCCAGAAGTAGCTCCACCATAAGACGCTCCGACCGCTACTCCTAAGCTGGCACACTCTTCACGGATGAGATAGCTCTGGTAGAGATTACCTTCCCAACGGTGAAAACGTACGATGGCTCTACCGATCCCGACAATCATGTGGCCTTATATAGGCAACGGATGTTCACCTTGACAATCCCCCCCCCCACTTCGAGTCAAGAGAAGCAATCATGTGCAAAGGGTTCGGTTCGAATCTGACGGGAACCGCGCTCCAATGGCTCGTGGACCTCCCCAATGGCGAAATAAGTTCCTTCGCTAGCTTGACCGACGGATTCATAGAGAAGTGTGTCGACGATCTCTATGAGATTACCCAACAACCAGGATAATCTCTGCCAGCTTACCTCCAAAATTGTATATCTCATGAGTACATGTAAACCATAAACATTAGGTTATATGTATGTTCACATGTACCATTCATCATTCACATAGAGTATTCACAGCTGACAAAGACCATTCACCTCAAATCATTCACATACAACCATTCACGAGATTTGACAATTTTAAAATTGAGGATAAAATTGTAATTTCACATACAATAATTACCTAATCACAAATGAAAAAAATCACCCAACTAACAAATTTACGTTCTAAAAAAATCACCCAACTAACTCCCAATTTTCTCTAAACATATTTTAGAAGCCAATATAAAGATGATTTCCTAATGGATCTGATTATAATGGTAAGGAAAGAGTTGTTTTGAGGTAATTCGTAATCTCATAAAATATGAACATAATATTGGGCTTGGGGTTGTACTTCTTGTAGCCTCTAAGCTATAATGTCCTAAAGCTCTTTGACTCCAATAATAGAGTCTCTATTGATTTTGCTAAAAACTTAAGCTTTGTAACTACTAATTTTAAAAAAACGAAACTTCATAAGATAACTTATTTATTACAATAACAATTGGCTATTGGATAAAAATAACAATAATTTATATGAAAAAGCATCAATCATTATTCATGTTTTCTACTAGTTTTAGGGAGAAAATACATTAATTAATTTATATTCCACGATAATACACGCCATGGTGGTGTATCGGCTTTATTTGAAAAGTATATTCCATCAAGTTTTGCAACCCATACGCGTAGTTGACCACATCGCGGAATGAGTCTTGGCCCGGCCTTGTATACTCTGACGTCGAAAGAATACCCCATGTGAACACCTTGCCTCAAAATGCAACTTCATGTTGTTAAATCGATGATTTGATCATGAAAACTAATGGTATATGGTGTGGTGTCGCATTGAACTTTAATATTTTTATGCCTAAATAATCATTATTTGAGCGACAATGAAACTCAAGATCATGATCAGGAGAAAGTTGATTGAGAATAAATACTTGATTATGTTTGCATTCTTGAATCACTACTTGATTTTGTTCGTGTCCTTCATGTAATCCAAAGTATGTTGCAGAAATTACCATCAAAGTATGAGATGATTCAATTTTGTTGGGTTTATGATTGTATTGGCATAGCAAGGGTGTTAAGGGTGGGCCTAAGCCCACTCAGGCCTGGCCCATTCCAGAAGTCACCAAGAGAATTCATTGGGCCTTATCCGAAGTTCGGCCCGGCGAAGTCAAGGCCCACCGAAGTCAAAGGCCCATTTGGAGGAAGCATGCGCGACGGTGACATCGGTACGGACCCGCCACGACCGACACGAGGTGACGTTTGTACGGCGGTTCGGCACGGACGGCGAGAGATGTCGAGACGGACCCGCAAGACGCGAGAGGTCGGCCGAACGGGCGTTAAATGCAGGAGCATGCTCGACAACCGCATTAAATGCAAAGGCATGTTCGACAAAGCAGCTTTCCGTATGTCGAGCATGCGCCGAAGAGATCCCGCCAAAGAGCATGCTCGAAAACCCCGCCAAGTCCCGAAATCTCCACTATAAGATAAAGAGTCCCCGCTCATAAGCACTATAAATAGAGATCCCGCTCATAAGCAAGGGATCCGGAATTTGGAGAGAGAACATATAGAGAGAAAATAGCAAGAAACATATACTTTCACTTCGACATTGTATCAAACAATCATTCAATCAATAAACAAACGAACTCCGAGTTCTTAATCATATTTTGTGTTCGGCACTTTATAGTTTCACATCGGCATTTATCATCATTCTCACATCGGCATTTATCATCATTCTCACTTCGGCATTACCTGTTCGTCCCCATTATCATTTAACGAGTTTTCCGACCCCACTTCTATAACAATCATCTCAGTTCGGTATCCTATCCCGAACCCTGTTTTAACATTTGGCGCCGTCTGAGGGGACACTTCAGGAAAAACTCTCACGCTTACGATAATTCACGAACAGCCCGAAGTCAAGAAGAACATCAACATTTCCAGCTACAATGACAAACCAAACAGAGAACGCTTCACACAGACCAATCGTCCTACAAGCTGCACTAGCCGAAGCACAGACATCGGCGATCCCAGCCGATCACACACCAATAGTCGCAGAATCAGAGCTCCACACGCCGACGGCGGTTCGTACAACTCTTGTCGAACCAACCCGCGAACCAAGAGTCACCATAGCCATACCGAGTGCTGAGCCGACATTAGCCGCCGAAGCTAGTCGCAACGACCAAGACGGCCGATCAGAAATCGCCGAACTCCTCATCGGCCTAATGGACAAGGTGGACACCCTCACCAAGTCCACAAACGAACGATTCGAGGCGCTCTCAAGCGAAAGATCTCAAAACCCAAGACCAGCTGCCAACTTTTCGCCGAACATTCAGAGAAACTTGTTCGGAGGACCTTCACCGATGCGACTCAATTCGCGACACGGCAAAATCAAAACCATCAGTTTCTCAGCCCGCTGACAGGACATCTTTACGGGACTCATGACCCGATGTCAATCTACAACACTCCGCAGTTCGCTCACCAGACTGCCGGACCTAACACTCATCAGCGAACCCCGCCGTTCGCTAACCCCCGTGTTGCCGCGAACAACCATCTCTTCCAAGACGCACCAACATTCGCCCAAACCGGGAGGGATTACGAGCTAGAAAGAATGCGCCAAGAGCCGGCCGAGATGAACTCCCGAGTCCACGAGGCGACAAGCGCGGCACCGAGATCGGCCGCGTCCTAAGAGAAGCACAAAATGTCCCCTTCACATCGGACATCACGCGTTTCCGTATTCCGCACCCCGGGAAAATCACTATCCCGAAGTATGATGGGACGAAGGATCCCGTGCAACACGTTACCTCATTCACCATATCAATGGGAAGGGCACGATTCGCACCCGGGCGAGAGATGCCGATTCGTCGCCTCTTCGTCGAAAACCCGACGGGGAGGAGCACAACGATGGTTCAACGAGGCTCATGCCGAACTCCATCGGGAACTTTCACGAGCTCCAAACCGTCTTCCTCAAACACTACTCCATGTACATCCACAAGGAGTTGTCCATCGCCGACTTGTGGAAGATGACGCAGCGGAAGGAGAATCGCTTCGGCCGTACGTCGAAAGATTCAAGGAGGTCGCCTCCAAAATAAAAGTGCCCGATGATGTCGCCATCGAAGCACCGCGCAATGGGGTCCGGACCGAATCCCAATTCTTCCGCGAACTCACAACGAATTTGCCGAAGACCTTGGAAGACGCGTTGCATAAGGCGACGGCGTATATTAAACCGGAGGAAGACATTGCCGGTTTAAGAAAAAACGAACGGCGAAGACCGTCCCAAAAGAAAAGGAGAAACAAGAGGAACACGGGAACCGCGACGGACTACGACGCGGAATACAAAAGCCGACATCCCAGAGTCCACTCAATCGAGGATGCCGAAGAGCAAACAATCTACAACGTCAACCGCCCCGAATATAATCGGACGGGAAACGGTTCGGGATATCCGAGCGAGAGGGAACTACCAAGAAAGGAGTAGTTCGGGAGGATATCGCGGCGAGCCGCAGGGTGACAACCCGAACGAGAGGCTCATCGAGCCACCAAAACAACGACCAGCGGGGAAGACACGATGCGTCAAAACATTGCAGCTTCCACGGTCAAGATGGCCACTCTAACGAAGAGTGTAGACATCTAAGGAGCTGCTCATGCGCGAATACATGGCCGGGACGAGTCAAATTGCCAACGGCGGAAGAAATAAAAGCCGCATACACGTACAACCGAACCCAACCAGCGGCAAACGGGCAAGCCGAACGCAATCAGACGCGAAACCAAGACTCGTCGACAAAAGAGAACGGGAAGAACTCCCCGGCCCACCCAAAGTCGCTCGCAAAAAGATCGGGATGATCATGGGAGGCCTCGTCGACCGCAACGACTCGATCCGGTCAATCAAGAGGGCCGAACGCGGAGCCGTAGCCCGCGGTCAAATGGGCACCCACAGCCGATGTTCCGCAAACACGGCCAAAGAGATAACCTTCACCGAACGCGACACGACCGGCGTCGCCTTCCCCCACAACGACCCCTTGGTCTTGGAGCTACTCATCGCGACCGCGAGGTAGCCAAGGTTATGATCGACACGGCAGTTCGGTCGATCTTATTTTCTACAGCACTCTACGGCGAATGGAGTTGAAGGACTACACGATTAGCAGAATCGGAAGCCCTCGACCGCATTCAACGGCGAGACGACCATGTCACTGGGGACCATCAAACTCCCAGTGCACATCGGAGGGGTGACCAGGCTGGTCAAATTCGATGTCATCGACACTCCGGCTATCTACAACGCCATCATGGGAACTCCATGGATCCATGCGATGGAAGCCATCCCATCCACCTACCACCAATGCCTGAAGTTTCCAGGCCCAACCGGAACGGTAACGGTCCGAGGAAATCAGCGCATAGCACGAAGCTGCTTTATCGCCGAACTCAAAATCAGAAAGTCCTGCGCGATAACCTAGCCAGAAGACGAAGAAATGGCCGAAGCCTTTCAGTCGAAGGTAAGCATCGCGCCCTCCGATCCTTCAACATCCACTTCGGCGACGCAATACGAAGAAACAACGAACGAAGAAGCCCCGAAGTTGGACAAGATATTGCAAGTCAACATCGACTTGAGCGATATCACGCGATGTGTCGGCATCGGCGCCAACCTCGAGCAAACGTTGCAGGACAAGCTGATCGACTTCTTAAAGGAGAACTATAAAACATTCGCATGGTGCACCGAAGACATGCCTGGCATCGACCCGAACATCACCTGCCACGAACTCAACGTGGACCCAACCTTCAAGCCGATCGACCAGAGCGTGCTCAAGCTGTAAACGACGAAGTCGAACGACTCTTAAACGCCGGTCAATCGACGAAGTGAGATACCCAGACTGGTTGGCCAACCCCGTGGTCGTAAAGAAGAAGAACGGCAAGTGGAGAGTTTGCGTCGACTTCACCGATCTCAACAAAGCTTGTCCGAAAGATAGCTACCCGCTACCCCACATCGACCGAATTGTCGAAGCAACGGCGGGGAACGAACTCTTATCCTTCATGGACGCTTTCTCGGGCTACAATCAGATCATGATGCATGCCGAAGACAGAGAAAAGACTTCGTTCATCACAGATCGGGGGGTACCTACTTGCTATAAGGTCATGCCGTTCGGCCTAAAGAACGCGGGGGCAACATACCAACGACTGGTGAACCGCATGTTCGCCGACCAACTAGGCGAAACGATGGAAGTATACATCGACGACATGCTGGTCAAGTCATTAGCCGCCAAAGACCATGTCGATCACCTCGCCACCGCCGCAACACTCAATCAGTACGGGATGAAGTTGAATCCCGCAAAGTGCACGTTCGGCGTGACTTCGGGTGAATTTCTTGGGTATATTGTCACCCAACGGGGCATCGAAGCAAACCCGAAGCAGATCGCAGCCATCAGGGACCTTCCCTCACCCCGAACAACTAGGGAAGTCCAAAGACTGACAGGAAGAATTGCCGCACTCAACCGGTTCATATCGCGATCTTCGGACAAATGCTTACCCTTCTACCAGCTCCTAAAGGGTAACAAACGCTTCGAGTGGGATGAAAAATGCGAAGAGGCATTCGCACAGCTCAAAGAGTACCTCTCCACATCACCGATCCTCGCCAAACAAGTCGACCAAGAGACCCTGTACCTCTACATCGCCGTATCAACTTCGGCAGTAAGCAGCGTACTGGTCAAAGAAGATCGCGGTGATCAGCAACCTATCTTCTACACGAGCAAAGCCCTCGACGGTGCGGAAAGCAGATATCCGACCCTGGAGAAGTTAGCCCTGGCAGTGGTCAGTTCGGCTAGAAAACTCCGACCATATTTCCAGTCTCACTCCATAGTGATCCTCACGAATCAGCCGCTGCGGACCATCCTGCACAGTCCGACGCAGTCAGGTCGAATCGCCAAGTGGGCAGTCGAACTCAGCGAATACGACATCGAATACAAGGCACGAACCAGCGCGAAATCACAGGTCCTCGCCGACTTCCTGATCGAACTACCACCAGAAATGACAACGGCATCAGAGAAGAACACTTGGACACTTCATGCCGATGGGTCTTCTAGCCAACATGGATCAGGCATCGGCATCACGCTCAAATCGCCAACCGACGAAGTCCTCGAACAATCGTTCAGACTGGGCTTCAAGGCCTCCAACAACGAAGCAGAATACGAGGCAATGATAGCCGCATGCGCCTCGCAATCGAACTCGGAGCGAAGGAGCTCGACGCGTTTTGCGACTCACAGCTTGTTACCAGCCAGTTCAGCGGCGAGTTCGACGCCAAAAACGAAAGGATGGAGGCATACCTCCAAGTCGTCAAGGAACTGGCCAAAAAACTCCAGCATTTCACCATCACCAAAATACCGAGGGCAGAAAACACCTCGGCAGACGCACTCGCAGCCTTAGCTTCGACTTCAGACCCGACTCTCCGAAGAACAATCCCCATTGAGTGCATCGAGAGTCCAAGCATAGCCCTTCCAAAAGGCGTGTGCATAATCAATCGAGACGTCGAAGAAACGGACGAGTTCGACGAAGATCTTCGTATGCCGGACTCACCACTAGGAGAAGACCGTCGCACTCAAACCCCTGAGGGACCAAACGATTGGCGGCAGGAAATAATTCGATATCTGCGGACTGGCGAGTTACCCGAAGGAAAGTGGGAAGGCCGAAGACTCAAGTGCAGAGCGGCCCGCTATACCCTCCTCGACGACTGCCTCTATCGTTGGAGCGCATCGGGAGCCCTCCTATTCTGCATAACGGGCGACGAAGTCGACCGGGTTATGCGAGAAGCCCATGAAGGAGCAGCGGGTAATCATTCCGGAGGACGCGCATTAGTCCTCCAAGTGAAAAACCACGGCTTCTATTGGCCAACGATGCAGAAGGACTGCGCCGACTTCGCCCAAAAATGCGAGAAATGCCAAAGACACGGAGATTTCATCAACGCTCCGACACAACTTCTGAGTTCGGCAACTGCGCCTTATCCTTTCATGAGATGGGCTATGGACATCGTCGGACCTTTGCCATCATCAAGACAGCGGAAATACCTCTTGATCGTCACCGATTACTTCACGAAATGGGTAGAAGCGAAGGCATACGCGAAGATCGATGCAACGAAGGTCCAGAACTTCGTCTGGAAATACATCATCTGCCGCCACGGACTCCCATACGAGATCGTCACTGACAACGGAACCCAGTTCACGTCGGCTAAATTCGAAGGGTTCTGCGCAAGATGGAACATCCGGCTAAACAAATCAACTCCAAGGTATCCTCAAGGGAACGGACAAGCCGAAGCAACGAACAAGACGATCATCGACGGCATCAAAAAACGACTAGAAGAAAAGAAAGGATTCTGGGCCGACGAACTAGAAGGCGTCCTCTGGTCACACCGAACAAGTCCACGCAGTTCAACGGGACGAACACCTTTCTCACTTTCTCATGGAATGGAGGCCATGTCTCCTGCCGAAGTCAACGTCCCCGACATACGCAGAACGATGCTGACCCAGCACCCATTGACGAACGAGCAGATGATCCTCGACCAACTAGATCACGCCGAAGAGCAACGACATCACGCCCTACTCCGCATTCAGAACTATCAACACCAGGCGGCAAGATATTACAACAAGAAAGTGAAGGGAAGGCATTTCGAAGAAGGCGATCTGGTCCTCCGAAAAGTGTTCGAAAATACGGCGAGAAAAGCCGATCACGAAACTCGGAGCAAAGTGGGAGGGTCCATACCTCGTTTCAAAAGTCGTTCGACCTGGCGTCTTCGAACTCATGGAGATGTGCGGAAAACCGATCCCAAGATCTTGGAATGCAATGCATCTCAAAAGATTCTACCATTAGAGGACCATCAACACCAAAGTCAATCAACGTAGAAGACAACAAAAGCCGAAGATCGACCACAACGGCTTCAAAAAAAAAAAAAAAAATAAATAACGAACTCCGAGTTCTTATTCAAAAAAAAATGTAAACCGAACTACGAATGGCTTGATCCCTTATTGGGTACGTAGGCAGCCTTCCAAAAGGCGCAGCTATGATAATAAAAAAAAATTTTTCCTTAATACGAGTCCCGAACTCAGGAAACACGAGCTCCGCGCTCAGACAAAAACGAACTCCGAGTTCGGTCACACAAGCTCTACGCTTATAACCAACGGGCTCATCGCTCAGACCGTCAGTCGGTCTTTATATATCCACTTAGCAAAAAGAACTAACTAACGAAAGTCGCGCTCCGTAAGTTAGTCACTTAGCAAAGCGGTTGAAGATTCTAAGCCGGTCCAAACCGCAGTTAGCCACTTATCAAAGGTGCAAAACATGTTAGCCACTCCACCAGAGTGCAGTGGACTGATCATCCACTTTTGCAAGGAAGATATCTACGAACTCATGTTCAACACTTGCAGTGGCCCAATCCGAAACCACAAAAGCCGAGTACCTCGCAATCTCAAAAAACGGTTCGTATCATTTGCGAACTACGAAAGAATGACTTTGTACAAGAAATAGAATGAGTTCGGCTATTATTGAGTTCGGCATAAGGATACAAAGAAACCATCAAGTATCGAAAAAGCAGAACCTAAAAATCGACCCGAAGAAAGAAGGGAGGTACGAACAAAAGAAGTACGACAAAAGAAGGAAGAAAAAGGTTTATTATATTAATAAAGATAAACAACAAAGCCGATCCCAACAATCGGCCTAACAAAGATTACAAATAAAAAAAAATACAACAAAAACAACAAAAGAAGTCCGATCTCAACGATCGACCCAAAAAATCTTTGGCCCTACTCTTCGGGCAAGTTAGCATCTTCGGCCCCTCTATCTCCGGCCACTTCACCCCTGACCTCTTCATTTCTGGCCTCCTCGCCTTCGGTCACCTCATCTTCGATCGCCCTCTCTTCGGCAACCTCGCCCTCGGCTAGACCACCACCTTGAACTCCATCGGCATCCCCGATCGGCTCTCCCATCATGAAGTCGACAAGAGACTCAAGCTCGAGGTCGGCAGGAAGCTCGAAATCCGAAGCCTCGTAGGAAAGCTGCGGCCTCTCCTCAAGCCAACGTTCGAGTTTTCCCTCTCTCTCGCGACATTGACGCTCGAAGATAGGCGGGATCTTGATCGCGAACTTCCTCTCCAGCCGCTCTAGGGTATCGAAGACCCCCTTCATCTGAATATAGAAAGAGGAGTACTCCTCGCTGATTTTCTGCTCTTCAAGGTAAGCCTTGAGTTTGCCTAGCCGGGCCTCAGAAGCTGCACGGAGCGCATCGAATCGCTGCTTCGCCACGACGAGGCGTTCGCGGAAGCATTTGACCTCCAATGCACCGACCTCGGAAAGCTGATCGTAGTCAGCCTTAAGCTCGGCGAGCTCCCTTGCTCCAGCCTCTTCGGCTTCGCGAGACGACTTCAGAGCCAACTCGCGGATCTTTGACGCCTCAGCCTCGGCGTCAAGTGCTTTCTCAAGGGCGTCCTTCTCGGACTCCATTCTCCTCAGCTCCTCCTTTATGCCGATCTTCACAGACTCGGCCATCGCTGCCTTCCTCCCGAGAACGGTCTTCTCGGCCTCCGACTCTGCCAGCCTCTTCTTGAGTTCGGCATTATCAGCTTCGGCCTTGTCGAGCTGCTTCTTCAACTTCTTCGACCTCCCACTCTTCTTAACCAAGGCCAAGCTCGACTCAAGCTCCTTGACCTTGGCCAAGGCCACGTCCCTCTCTTTTTCGACTATACCAAGACAAGCTTGGGCCGAACTCTTTTCTTCAGCTAGGAGGCTTTCGTAGGAGAAGTTGAGGCGGGTTCTCTTGTAGGCAACCTGAACAAACACGGACGTTAGATCATAGCAAAACAAAAGGTACAATAACAAAAGGTACAACGAAGACTTACTCTCTGCTCTAATCTCGCCAGTTCGGCGACCTCCGCAGCTAACACCAGCTCAGAAGGGGGATCTTCGCCGTGAAACGCCGAATAAACGGCCCGCTGGAAGCCCGCACTCGCTTCCTTGTGATTGAGGAAGGGGACCGTGCCGTTGTAGGCAAAGTAGAACCCGTGTTCATTCCCTTCCTCAAGCGAATGGGCGAACCCATCTCCACCGACCAGCCCATCGCCTTCTTCGTCGTCCTGCCTGGAAGGATCGACATCGGCTGCAGCCCGACCCGCCTCCTCGGACCCAAGCCCAGCAGCTTGATCCCCGATCACCGCTGGTTCACCAGAACCAGTCCGACTCTCAATCGGCGTTGCCTCAGTTCGAGCCCTCTTCGCCCCAGGCGTTGGCAGGACTTCGGTTGAAGCGTGCTGGATCTCCGAAGGCGCATCCTCCCCACCCGCCGAAGGCTCATTGACAGCTTCACGAGCCCTCTTCACCCCAGTCGTCGGCGCGACTTCAGTTGAGGCGTGCTGGATCACCGACGCATCCTCGGGAGTCGGTGGAGGTGGCGGAGCAGCATCCGCAGGCGGATTACCCGCTGGCAATGGCGGGTCAGCTGCTGGCGAAGGCAACGAATCTTCCCGAACCAGAGGAGAACCCAACTCCTCATCAGTCTCCCTTCCTTCTGCCTCCTCTTCGGCAAGAAACTCCTCCTCCCTTTCATCATCGAAGAGACCCCTGAAATCGGAGAGCCTCCTCATCCTATCTACCCCACTTGGATTTTGCGGCGCAAGTTTCAACGAACCTGCGAATGACGAAGAGAATTAAAAAAAAAAAAAAAAAAAAAAAAAAAAAAATATATATATATATATATATAGGCCGAACTCACCTCCCAACGACGCAAAGTAGATCTTCTGTTGCCGAAGCACCTCGGTCCACGGCACTTCCTCCCTTTTAAGGAACTGATCCTTGAACGGCTGATACTCGTCCGGGAAAGGATAAATCGGCGGAGGTTTGACTGCGGAAAACAAGGAAAAACGTGTTAGCAAAAGTAATGAAGTACAAAAAGAAGATCGGCTTTCCTACCGATGCATGGCGACCATTGGGTTTGATAAACCCTATCGACATCCAGAACGGATGCCGAGTTCACTTTGACGAAGAAATACTTCTCCCACCAGAGAGGCAACTTCACCGAAGTGTCCGATGTGAGCTTGAAGCCGGGCTTCCAGCAAATCGACCAGGTCCCAGCCAGGGAATGGTTCGCACTGATGCGCGTAATCTCCTCGAACAGCCGAAGAGACATCTCAAGACCCATCTCTTCAGCCGCCACGATCGCCGCGACCAGGTTCCGAATGCAGGGAACCGTCAACTGGGAGATAGCCACCTCCCTCGCTTCGGCAAAAGAGACGAGAAGCCGGGGCAAGGGGGAACCACAACCCCGCCTCGGGTAAACATATGCTCGTACAAGCATATGTAACCGGGGGCGATCCCGAGGGCCTCTGGTCCGGCAATGGAACCAAAAGCTCCAACTCTTCACCAGACGTTGCGAAGGAACGTATCGCCGCCAAGGGTCCCTTCAAGCCTACTCCTAGACGAAGTAAAGGAATGGACCGGCTTCGGCACCTTCGGCGCCTTCGCTTTCTTAGGAGCCAACGACACCCTCCCCGTCCCAAGCGGCTTCACGACACTCTTTGCCGATACTTTGGCTCGCTTCGGAGGAGGACCCATCCGAACGGGATCCTTTGAACCGAAGAAGACCCCGCCATCCTAGACGAAGGCAGGTCGCTAGCACGATCGGTAGCCGAACCCGCCGCGGGAGATAATCTATCATCACCACGGCGTAATCGTTCGTTCGGCACGGCCGAACGATCAACCCTCTTCGCAGCAGGGCGCGATGCCGAACCGGAAGGAGAGGAACTTATCCTTGAAGACATAACTAAATGAAAATTCTAGAGAGAAGGAAGAGAAGAGCTAGAGAGAGAAAGTACCTCAATTTTTGGCGAGAGAACGAAATGAAGAAATGAAGGTGGAAGAGATCATTTTATAGAGAAATAGGGAAAACGAAGAGGCGCCATCGAAGGGCGCGAAATGAACCATCATCATTACGATGACGTGGCGTCTCCCTATTCGCCAGAAAAAGGGCGCAGCTTCGACGACACGACTCCGAAATACGAAGCGACGGGAGCTCATCATTACAATGACGTGGCATCCAGCGATTCGCCAAAGAGCAGCGCACGCCTCCCAACGCGCCGCCCAAAATTTCTAACAAATGCACAACTCAGATGACGTGTCATCACTGTGACGTGGCATTTACCGAAGCGACCGATCGCCGAAGACAATCAAGTCGCCGACGGTAACTCCTAGAATGCGCCTAAGGCCGATCTCTTCGGTTCCGCCTCTCCTAAAAAGCCGAACCGGGAGGGACTAATGTTAAGGGTGGGCCTAAGCCCACTCAGGCCTGGCCCATTCCAGAAGTCACCAAGAGAATTCATTGGGCCTTATCCGAAGTTCGGCCCAGCCGAAGTCAAGGCCCAGCCGAAGTCAAAGGCCCATTTGGAGGAAGCATGCGCGACGGTGACATCGGTACGGACCGCCCACGACCGACACGAGGTGACGTTTGTACGGCGGTTCGGCACGGACGGCGAGAGATGTCGGTACGGACTGCAAGACGCAGAGGTCGGCGAACGGGCGTTAAATGCGGGAGCATGCTCGACAACCGCATTAAATGCAAAGGCATGTTCGACAAAGCAGCTTTCCGTATGTCGAGCATGCGCCGAAGAGATCCCGCCAAAGAGCAAAACCCCGCCAAGTCCCCGAAATCTCCACTATAAATAGAGAGTCCCGGCTCATAAGCAAGGGATCCGGAATTTGGAGAGAGAACATATAGAGAGAAAATAGCAAGAAACATATACTTTCACTTCGACATTGTATCAAACAATCATTCAATCAATAAACAAACGAACTCCGAGTTCTTAATCATATTTTGTGTTCGGCACTTTATAGTTTCACATCGGCATTTATCATCATTCTCACATCGGCATTTATCATCATTCTCACTTCGGCATTACCTGTTCGTCCCCATTATCATTTAACGAGTTTTTCGACCCCACTTCTATAACAATCATCTCAGTTCGGTATCCTATCCCGAACCCTGTTTTAACAAAGGGTGGTATTTATAGTTGATTATTAATTTATTATTCTTCATGTTGTTTACTAAAATTTTAGATGAAAAAAAGAGGATAGTGTTAAAGATTGATTTGACTCTAGTGATTTACTACTATAATTTTCGTCTCTTACAGGAAATTTTTATATGGATTACTGGTCAAAAACTTATTATGACATTTTTTGACTAAAATAAACAAAATTAGAATCTATTTTTTTTTAAAACAAGATAATTAGAATTAAAAACTTCCAAGACTACAAAATTAGGAAGTAAACTTGTATTTTGTTGAACGGTTTGTTATTTATTTTTTAATTTTGTAATAGGTTACGAAAGATTATATATCAAATTTCAAATCACGAATCTCAAAACTATTATTTCTATAACTCTTGAAAAATCTTTATAAGGAAAATCCATATAAATATTATAAATCTTGCCATACAAAGTTAACATTAAACAAATGTAACAAATAAAACGCATGAGAATTAGCTTGTAGTCATCTCTATATTATTAAGGGAGAATCACAAAACTACACCATTTCAATTACATTTCACAAAACTACACCATTTCAAAATTACTTCACAAAACTACACCTAAACACTCGAAATTAAATCTAAATAAACCTTACCCACACAATCCTACCTCCTTAATACTATACCCTAAACACTAATTAGCAAACCCAAATGAAAAGATTTTTATTTTGGTAATTTTTAAATGGGTAAATCAAGGTTTTAAAATTTTGAAAGGGTGTAAATATGTAAAAAAGTTAAATTAGGTGTTGTTTTGTGAAGGAGAAATTGAAAGGGTGTAGTTTTGTGAATTCCTCTATTATTATTTAAGCAGTACATTTTTAAAAATGAGCTTAAAAATAAGATATTACATGATATGTCACTAAATCATTTTAAAAAGAATATCAATAAAGCATTTTTGACATATTAAGAAAGTTTAAATTATCATATAAAAATATTGAAAATATATTAATTAACAACAATAAATCTTTACAATATATTTTATTTTGGTAAATATTTATATATATATATATATTTCCCTAAATAAAAAAACTTATGTTTTTTTAACTTAAATATATTGTTTTTAAATTGAAAAAATAAAACATTAGAATGTGTTTTATTACAAATATGATGCGCAAAACAAACAGAGAAATACATAGAAATTGATAAAGAGAGTTTTTATTAGTAATTTTTAGGGAGAATTACAAAACTACACCATTTGAATTACATTTCACAAAACTACACCATTTCAAAAATACTTCACAAAACTACACCTAACCACTCAAAATTAAATTCAAATAAACCATATCCACACAATCTTACCCCCTTAATACTATACCCTAAACACTAATTAGCGAACCCAAATGAATAGATTTTAATTTTGACAATTTTTTAAAGGGTAAATCAAGCTTTTAAATTTTGAAAAGGTGTAAATATGTGAAAAATTAAATTAGGTATAGTTTTGTGAAGGAGGGGTTGAAAGGGTGTAGTTTTGTGAATTCCTCTAATTTTTAAACTTCTTCTTTTATAGAGGCTGGTCATGCGCTTGGGGTAAACCATCTAATTGAATTAATACGTCCATAGTTAATTTAATTGACATGTACGCATTATATCGTGTTAATATTAGTCATTGTATATCTTAATCATTAAAAGACATGAATTTTAATTTAGAGTTAAATTACACAAAGTGAACAAATTTAAAATTAAATGGTTATTTCAACATCATAAAAAATCTAGTAAACTTTGTAACAAAAAATATCTAGTAAACTAAAAAGTATTCACATATGTGTACCTTATTATATTTTTTAACGAGTTTCAAGCATTGAGTCAACATTCATATATTCTCCTTTACAGATTCTCTTAAGAGACTACAAAAGAAACAAAGGCTTTGAATGGTTCTCATTTTTTCATCGGACTACAAGTGCATACTAATATTCTAGTATGAATATGTGTTAGACTTCAGTATGCAGTAAATAGAAGTATGCAATTTATTGTACTATTGTTTAGAGTAAAATATATGTATGTGAATGGTAAAAGTTGGACTAGTACGAAGTATTGTGTACAAAATATTATTTTTTTAAGAAACAATAACTATACTAGACTTAGAAAGTATAATATTTACTTAACTAGTCTTTTACCAAGCAAGGTTTACTATAATAGTCTTGGAAAGTTTAGATTTGAAAATTTACCCTTGGTTTTGTTTATAATAACGAAAATGACATTCTTCTTTTTTTTAAAGAAAAAAAAAACTTTCTTCTTTATTTTCTCTCTTTTCTCTCTTCTCTCTTTTTCCTCTTTCTCTCTCTCCTCTTTTCTTCTTCTCTCTCTCCTCGCTTCTTTCTCTCCTCGCTTCTCTCTCTTTCCTCTTTTCACTCTCTTTTCTGCATCTCTCTCTCTCCTTCATATCTCTCTCTCCTTCTTCATATTTTCTCTCTCTCTCCAACGAAGAAACAAAGAAGAAGAAGATCGTCATCGTCAATCTTCATCTTCTTCTTCTTCATCGTTCAATCTCGTTTCCGTTACAACGGCGGTCACACTCGCGTCGTTTTCGTTCACCGTTCAATCTCGTTTTCCGGTGAGTTCTCGGTTTTAGATCTGAGATTTTTGTATTCGTTTTTGTTGGAGAAAGAGAAACTAAAAGCCACGCGTCGAGATCTTTCGGATCGTAACAATCTATCCTCCGTCGAGATCCGTCGAGAACCATCGAGAACCATCAGATCTGTAACAATCTCTCCTCCGCCGAGATCCGACGGATCTGTAAAGTTGTGGTAGATTTCTTTTGTTATATTTTATGTGATTAGTTTGTTTGTTTATTTTAAATCTTATGCAATAGATTTGTTTAACTTTAACGTTAGATGAAGTGGTAGACTTATTTGTCAATTTTTTTGTTCATAACTTGTTGTGGTAGACTTTTCTCGGTATCTTTATTTTGTGCAAATTTGGTGTGGTATACTTATTTTGTGTTTCACGACGACGAGGCTTCACGGCGGATTCAGACGACGGCGCAAAGATGTTTGTCTCTTCTCTCTTTATTTTTCATTATTTTTCGACAAAAAAATATATATTTCTTCATTTATCATTTGTTTAATGTTTCTTCAATCGAGTTTATGTTGTATTTGGTAATTTTATGAAGTTTATGCGTATTTAGGATTTGAAATATTGTGGTTTAATATTTTTAGGAGGTTTGTGATGTTCTTGGTCGGCGAAGTGTCTATCTCGTGGCGACATGGTTTTTGTTTCTTTGCCGCAACGAAATTTTTCAACACTAACGATGAGAAATGTTCAGATCTGATTTTTTTCAATGTGGTAGATTTGTTTGGGGTTATAGTGTTTGTTCTTATTTTGACAGATTTTTTTATTGTAAGGTTTGATGGTAGATTTATTGATGTAAAATGGTAGATTTGTTTATGTATAAGGGTAAATTCGTTGTTGGTTGATTCATATTGGGTTTGGTAATTCATATTGTTGTAAATATTAGTTGTAAATGTATTACATAGGCAATAACAATTTTTTAAAACGGAAATTATTACCAAATGCAATAAAACAAAACTTAAATTTATTTTTATCCTTTATAGTGTCAATGGTTCTTTCAATCGCAAAGATATATTATTTTTCAATTGTTGTAAAAACAACTTAATTGCCTTGAATTTAAAATAAATTTTGTTGGTGTGTCTAATGATAGTTTAGTTAAAAAAAATATTTCATATAATTCAATTTTACATTTTCAACCCCTACATCTAAACCAAAATTTTAATAAACCATGTCGAAAAAATATTCAAAATATTGTATTTAGTACACCTAAGATACAATATCATTTACGTTTATCAACCAAAAACATCAATCAAATCTTCTCAAAACTCCACTCTCCACAATCCAAATGACTTGATTCATGTTTTAAGATAACTATTTTTTTGTAAATGAATGAAAGATCTAAATCCAAAGATCAAATAGAAGGAGGATGCAAATGAAAATAAGTGTGGTGAAAATAGGAGAAAGAGGTTTTTATGAAATTGTGTGCATAGCTAAAGACATAGAAGTACTAACACGTTTTTATATATAAAAAAATCTACCGTAACAAATATCTAAAGTCTACCATAACATAACATAAATTTCATTTTTTTTATTTTATGTTTTAAAATCTACCACGATGTATTTTCAATTAAATCTAAGTCTACCAAAAATTATCATATTCTTCCCTTAAATCTTTATGTGTTCCATTTAGTCATCATCCGAACTTGAACCATCCATATCATCACATTAATCAAATTTGAATTCGTCGTCCTCATCTTCTTCATTGTTTTGTACATTTTCATGTTCAACTAAACCTTTCCATTTACGAGAAATTTCACCATTGCATTTTTGGGTGCTTGAAAACCTTTTTTCCAATGCTTGTAATTGTTGTGCATAACTAAGGGCATAAAAGTAATTAAAACGTTTTATATATTAAAAAGTCTACCGTAACCTAACATAAATTTTATTTTTCTTATTTTATGTTTTCGGATAAATCTACCGAAAACGATAAATGTGCCATGAGAAGACTATTATAGTAACCTCTTCAAAGATTAGCAAAACTCTACCATCAACAAAAATAAATCTACCAACATATAACAAATCTACCACCAAAGAAATAAATCTACTACCAAGACGGAAAATGAAAACTGGTACAATTAGTCTACCGCAACAATGGTTACGTCTATCTAATTTTACAAAATCTACCACTACATGAACAAGTCTACCATCACACACAAAAACAAATAACAATATTAAACCTACCAAGTCGGTAAATAAACCTACCAATAAACATAAAAAATCTACCATCATATAAAACAAATCTACTTGATTTAGTCAACGAAAATTCCTAAAAAGTCAAATGTGAGCTTCCAAGGTTTAAAAATCTACCAAACGTATTTAACTCTACCGTGTACGGTGAACAAATCTACTAATGTCGATAAAAGTCTACCACACCCAAACAAATCTACTATGTCAGAAATATAAGTCTACCGGATTTAACGAAATAACTCTACCAACCATTTTTATAAGTCTACCATCGTTTTTTAAATCTACCGTTCCAAAATATAAATCTACCGTTCCAAAATATAAATCTACCGTTCTAATAAGTCTGTCGTAACATCAGCGCGCTGGTTTTTTCGTAATAAACGCAAAAGCGCAGAAAAATAGTAATGGCATTTTACGTAATTACGTTTTTTGTTGTCAAATGATAAAAGGGTAAAAAAGTAAGCAAAAATATTCTAGTAATAAAAAAAGTTTTAGACTATTCTAATAATAACCATACTTTCCAAATCTAGTATTGTCATCCACCCTTTTTTTAAATTACAAATTAAATTCATGCATTTTGATTTGCCCATAACATCTCAGCAATACTCTCTCGGATGGTTTCCATATATTGTATATCTTCTCTTGCATCTTCTTCTTGCCCATTTATTTCTTTTTTTTCATTTCCCTCATTCATTTATGAAGTTTCTTCATAAAAATCTGGATTTGAAAAATTTGAAACTCTGATCAAATTGTGAAGTCCCATTGTGGCGATAACTATTCTCTTTTGCACTTCCAGTCCATATATAGGATCATCCCTAAGAATCCTCCACATCTTCTTCTACACTCAAAAAGTTCGTTCTATCACATAACGTAAAAATACATGAGTCATGTTAAATAACTCTTCCTTACTATTTGGCGACGGACCATTGTTGAATTGTGACAAATGATATCTTACAACCCGGTTTCGTGATGATCTGTATGGAGCTAGAAAACCTTACTTGTGTGGGTAACCTGAATCTACCACATAATACTTGTCTCCAGGAGGTTGTGAAAATTGAGCACTCTTGTGTCATGACATGACCCTATTGCTCCATTCCATACATATGTGAATAACATATTCAAATCACAAATTGCCATTATGTTGAGACTTGTTATATCATGCCGACTTCAATACATAGCTTGCAATTCATGCTTGACTTTAACACATACATGAGTGTCATCCATTGCCCCCAACAAATCCAATAAAACATGGCCAATATCGTTGTCCGTCGGGAGATGTTGTGGAAACCTGCGTACACTACTAAAAAAAAGTCATATAGTCACGACCGTATCGGTGGCTATAACATTAAATCCGTGGCTATCTAGTCACGGTTTGCCACGAAAAATTTTAGTCACGAGCGAATAGCCACGGATTTAATGCTATAGCTATTGATACGGCCATGGCTATATGACTTTTTTAATAGTGGTAGTTCTTGTACCGTATGCGTCTTTATGTAATCAAAGGTAAGCAATTCAATAGCTCTCGGCGCTTCATCAAATTTTCTCTTCACAATCTCTTTATTACGTCCAAATCGTAAACCAATATCTCGTTGCACTTCATTATGTCCACATACTCGAAGAAACATAGCTACACAGTGTAGCCTACACTCTCCTCAACACTAACATTCAATGTTGGTTGTAATCCATAATTTTTTACTAGGTGAGAGAGAATGATATATGTGGTTGGAAACAAAAAAAATGATATATATGAATATATTGATAAGGAAACACAACTTTGTCCAATAAGAAACATTTACTCTGATCGCAATATATTATAGCTTTGTCTGACTTTTATTTACTAGTATGGAGGGTAAATGGTGTAGACTGAAAAATCATACTAATAGTGTAAAATGATGGTACGACATTCTGTCTATGAATGCAGACTAGTATACACATTTTTCATCCGAACATCTTTGTATTAATCTGATTTGGTGAATGATAGACTAAGTGCGTACTAGTACAACCTTAGTCTGATCTGCAGCAAACGTGTCAACCATTCACAACCTAAGTTTTCTTCGACTGTTTGTTTATTTGATTTCCCAAAATGAATCTTGAAAAAGAAAAAGGTTTTTCATTCCAAATATGATGCTCAAATAATATTATTCATGACACGCAGCTAATATTATTCGTGAGTAGTTTCAATATTGTAATTTTTTATCCACTTCTTCTATAAAGGTTGGTTATTGATCCATCTCTCGAACATGACAGAGCTTTTTTCTTGATTAAACTCTGCCGTGTGTCCACCTCCCTATGATAAAAACACACAAACTTAATTAAGAAATAAGAAACAAGCTAACAAAGACATAAATACACATTTTGTACAAGAAAATACTTGCTTTGATTGTAGCATATGTCATTTTATTTGCATAAGTCCTTGTGTATCTGCGAATAAAAATAAATCAAAAATGTAATTTCAATGCGAGTTTGTTATAAATATTATGGACAAAAGTCCCACATCGGAAACTCAAAGGGACAATAACTAATATATAATAGGTATGAGCCTTTCCACTCATTGTCAGTTAGTTTTAAGTTGGAAACTCATACTCGTAACAATAAGAAATAACAACACAAGAAGACCAAATTTATTAGAAGCACATGGAAAGATCGGTACATACCCAACAATTTGATCATTTATCATCCATGGTTTCCACTCATCAATAATAGAATAGTTAAGAGATTTTATCCAAGCTTGAGTTCCAATGAATGGTACACACAAATCATGATCACCACTGTTCACAAAGTGTACAAAGACCCGTAAATTTTTTATGCCAAGAAAAGACTATAATTAATTAGAAGGCTAAACTCTAACCTATAGATGAGAGAACGATAACCATTGATGCTATTATTCTTATGATATGGTACACTACTTATAATGTCGTGAGTGTAAGGAATATCCCAATTACAGTGTCTCCATTTTTTTATGCTTCCCTACACATATATATCATCTTATATACTTGTGACACATTAGTTACAAATAATCTTATAAATAAACATGTTATATATACCTCATTGATTTTAAGAGCATTGCGTACGCTTTCTTCATTGGCCCATATATTATTTAAAGTATAGTGATAGTCCTATAAAAAATAACATTTTATTTGTATTCTTTCTTTCTCTTTTTCACGATGGTGTAACGATAATAAAATGGAGCAAGAAGAATCATACTTACATAGCAATTAGGAGTTATAGTTTCGCACGATGGTATTGATATAAAATACAAGTATACTTTCTCTGTACACTAAAAGTTAAGTACCAAGAAAATTTCAGTTTAGTTATGATCTTTTTTACTAGGAAGACACAACAACCAATATTATCATTATATATAGATGAACGTGTTCCATAATCTTAATGTAACAATGTGTTTGATAGTTAGTGTAATAACGTGAAACATTAAATGGTTACATCATAAATAATCTAGCTAACTAACAAGTTTCACATATGTACCTTATTATATTCTTTAACGAGTTTCAAGCATTCTATGTTACTTGGGTCAACATTTATATATTCTCCCTTACAGATTCTCTTGAGAGACTACGAAAGAAAATAATTTTTCTTCAAAATGTTTGTTTTAATTGTGAAGACAAGAAAGAAAACAAATGTCAAAGTTTAATAGTACCTCGTAGAGTTCATCGGAGATAAGTGCCATTCCATGAGCAAATGGAATTCGGCTATTAAAATCAATATCTAATTGTGTTATCGGATTACCGAGCATATAACCCTATTGTTGGTTTGTGTACGAAAAATATCAATCTTTAATGATTTTGACAATAGTACTATATGTAGTCTCTCCGTTTTAAATTTTAATATAAGTGTTGATTTAGAACCTTTTTAATATGAATTAAGAAACAAAAAAAATTGAACCTGAAGATTTATTGGAGGTTTGCAACATACATAATTGCCTACATGATCATAATTGTTTATATTATAAAGCGATGATTTTAAGATTATCCTAGGAATTGATATCATATAAAACATATTACCTTTTGATATTTCATTAACGGTAGCCGGAACAACCTTGCCGGAATAAGAATCCCCACCCACATAAAAAGGGTTTGAAGCAAAATCTTGATGCTTGCCTAGCCACTGCTCAACAACAACAAAAAGAAAATGACTCACAAATATCTATGGAAAAAGAAACATTGCTTTAAGAGATAATTAATTACATTTTGAATAAACTCATGTATATTTTTAGCTTCTCCTGAATCACTTGGTTTATTTATAAGTTGAGTTCTTGAATAGGAAAAACCACTTCCGACAGGTTGATCCAAAAATATTATACTCGAAATCTTAAAGAAATAAACCAAACAATATTATTAGCATGTGACTGGTCATATATATGATGAAAGACACGATTAATTTGGGTGTACCTTTGTCCATGCATATGTAGTAGACACCAATGAAGGTATACTCCCATTGTATACATCAAACTTAATAGTAATAGGTCCTATGGAATCCAAAAATGTAAAATCAATCATATACGTCGAAAAAATGTTGAAGAAAGAAACGTTTTAGATTTTTCACCATTTTCAAAGAAAAGACCCGCAATAGAAGAACAACCAGGTCCACCACTTAACCATAGAATAAGAGGATCTTCTTTTGGATTTCTCTCGGACTTAATAAAGTAATAGAACAATTGCACTTCTTCTTCCTCACCAACACCAATATACCTACAATCATAAGAAACAATAACCTATTTCAAGAATATCACCAAACACATAACAAATTAACAAATACTCACAAGAAAAGAAAGAAAATTAACCCGGTTTCGAGCTCAAAAGGAAGAGGTCCTTCAAAACCAGGAAGAAACTTGACAATATTGGAAGAATTAATATGTTGACCCACGAAAACAAGTTGAAGAAGCAGAAGAAACAACAACTTCATAACAGAGGAAACACAGTTTTTGGCCATTGGTTCTTGCAGTTTCTTAAAGTCAACGCCTTCAAAGACAAATAATTGATCTTTATATTTCAGACTTGGATGCTTCATGATCGACCTTGTTAGATTTTTAATGGGAAACTATTACGCCAGATCTTCAAAATTATTATTTAATTGTATTGCACTCCTCGTAAGTATAAAAACATTTTTTTAAAACAAACAACTTGTTAATTTGATATAAAACAAATAATTTGTTAGTACAACATCTTAACAGTTTTTCAATCTTGGATCCTTAATGATATTTTATATAATACGACATAAAGTTTTTGTAAACTTTGCCTCAGCTAGCGACAAATGTCATGGCGTGCTAATGACATGTGTCCACGAGTCAACCCTAATTTATTCTCCTTCTCTCGCTTCTTCCTTGCTTCATTTTGTAAAGTCCAGATCTACATCTCCGATCAACCACGAGCAAAGGTCCAGGACTTTCGCTGACATCGGCGGCAAGAAATCTAAAGGTAACTTCATCGTCTATATCTCTTCCTCTTCTAATCCTTCGAGCCAGACTCGGTTCTGTACAATTCTCTGATCAGCTTGTACTCGAAATCATGAGACTTGGCGCTAGCCGAGGAAGTGTTCGAGACCATGGGGAGATCTGGAAAGCGAGATGTTGTCTCGTGGAGTGCTATGATGGCTTGTTTCGCGAAAAATGGTAAGGAACACGACGCAATTGAGCTTTTTGTTTCGTTTCTGGAGTTGGGTTTGGTCCCAAACGATTATTGTTACACGACCGTGATCAAAGCTTGTTCGAATCCTGAGTATGTTGGTGTTGGAAGACTGATTTTAGGGTTTTTGATGAAGACTGGTCACTTTGAATCGGATGTATGTGTAGGTTGTTCTTTGATTGACATGTTCGTGAAAGGAGATAATGGTCTTGAGAATGCTTATAAGGTGTTCGATGAAATGTCTGAACTAAATGTTGTTACTTGGACATTGTTGATTACTCGATGTATGCAAATGGGTTTTCCTGAGGAAGCGATTAGGTTGTTCTTGGACATGGTTTAGAGATGTTCCTACAAGTGATTTATGCAGTCTCAATAAGCAGTCGTATTGTGGTAAGTAACTAATCTTGAATAATTCTCAAATAACCTTGCAATTAATATATGGTTTATAGTGTCTATTTTTTTATCTATTTGTAGAAAACTTCCAAGTATTGTACTATGACAAACTTAAGCCTCTTCTCACCAAGTTGATCGTGAAACCGATGCACCATCAGCTATACATGCACGAGATTCCGGTTAGGCTAGAATTACTTAGGAAAATGGGTTGGGTTTGGTTTAAAAGTCTCCATTTGATTTTACTCTCTTCTTCTTCATCACTCCAGCTTATTATTCCTCCTTTGACATGGCTGAAATTACAGTTTTGATTGTATTCACTTTACAGGTTAATCTTCTTACCGTCGATGGAGGCACCAAAGACGACCTCAAGCTACTCACCTTGACAATCTATGCGTTCTGGTAATCTATGATCATTTTCTTTGCCTACACACATGACTTTTTTATTATATGTGATCGTGATATCTTATAGAAACTTTGGGTTTTTGTAATTCCATGTTTTGTAGAAGGTTCTACAGCGAAGACGATCCTCTTTTTCGCCGCATCAAGGCTTTGGACGGAGTGAGAAGCCGATTAGCTCAGAGCTTCGAGAACAACTAGGGAGATGTAGTCTCTAGAGGTTATTTGCATATCATAGACTAACTCTCTTCAAAAAGTACTTTGTTGATGAGAGGAAATAAGTTTGTCTCTTTCAGTTTTTTTCTCTTCGTCTTTGATTTTTAGGGGGTTTTGAAACTACAATGATGAAATCACCAAGGCAAATTGCAGAAACCTATTCTTTGGGCTTTTATGCAAATAAAGAGTTCATCTCTCTTGGAACTTGGAACTATACATGTTCCTAAAAGACACGTTATTGAACTTACTCTTGCATTTCTGTGGACCTGGAAGGCTCCTCCCAAGGTAATAAACTTACATCCATTTACTTTTCAAAGTAAAACTGAAATTTGGAATACGGTTCGTGTTTTTTTTCGTTTAAAATAATAACTTGAAACATTGTCTATGTTGTTCACTTTTTTAATCACACTTTAGTTGTTTTTGTAACCCAATAACTAGCTTGGGCAACTTGACATTATTATAACCAAGTAAGTTAACAATTTTTACTTATATTTAAAGGATTAATATTTTGACCAACGCCATTTTTTTTTTTTTCTTTGTGTTTGTTTAGGTATGTGAAAGGTGTAGAAATGAAATAGGTAATGTTTCTCTTCACCATATTCCGCTTTGTTAAATGAAAGAGGTTAGAATTGATTAGTGAAATTGTGAGACTAAACTGTTAGTTAACATAAATATCATCATATGATAACATGCCATATAACTCTTCTATCATGCTTTTCCGGTACTTCTTCTTTGTTTCCAGTTCATTTGCTCAGGCTTGGGTGCTAAGCATTTACAGGTGTAGTAGGACACAAGTATAAGAGTCTGTGGTTTATGGCTCTTGATGGCTGACTTAAGAACCTTACACAACACAATATTAATAGTTGACAGAAAATGTAAACTAATGAAAAGTTTAATAGAAAACATGATTGAGTTGATAAAGTCTAATACGTCATATTTAATTACTAATAATAGAACACTTCGGTTATTTCAAGTTATTCATAAATAATTTCACAGAAAGCATGTGATGACTACGAATTATTGTCAAAGATAAAACAAATGTTAAATAAAATTACAGTGTTTAATTATGGTTGTTTATAATATTTTCTTATGATTTCACTTTAGAAATGATACTCTTCAAAACTAGGCATGTCAATTAGGATCAAATTCCGCGGCCGACCCGACCCTGCAAAATACTGGATTTTCATATTTAAATCCGAAAAATTGGGTTTTTCGGATTCAACCCGTTCGGGTAAAGAGTTTTTAGCCCG
This sequence comes from Cochlearia excelsa, assembly GCA_963556525.1. Taxonomy (NCBI): domain Eukaryota; kingdom Viridiplantae; phylum Streptophyta; class Magnoliopsida; order Brassicales; family Brassicaceae; genus Cochlearia; species Cochlearia excelsa. The sequence continues at coordinate 34,678,476 of OY748329.1, read as the reverse complement.
ATCGGGTTCGGGCTAACCCTTAAAGTCCGAAAATAAATATCCTAATGTTTTATATATACTTTATATTATTTGTTAATATTATATGATAGTTTTTATTTAATTTTTTTAATTTTAAGGTAGTTTGGTATTAATTTTTTGATTTTTACGATGTTATTCATACGTTTCACAATGTTAATGTATAAAAAACTTAATTTTATATTTAAATTATAATTAAATTATGATAATATTTTGAATAAGGAAATTATAAAAAACACGAAAAAACTCGAAAAACCCGAAAAGCCCTGAAGCCCTAAACGGGTCGGGTCGGGCTAAAAAATTATGCGGGTTTGGGTTGGTCCGAGTTACCCCGATTGACATGCCTATTCAAAACTAATAGAAGACACTATTTAAATTGTAATCTATACATAATTGAAGCATGAGAAGCAATCTTATATGATATGATTATATAATATGATTGGAAGTTTTTGTTAACTTTGCATGTGGTGTTGACACATGTCTCTCTCTTCTAGCGACATGTGTCCATTTCCAAGTCATCTAATGTGCTTCACCTCCCATCTATTTCGCGACAGTTATAAAATTTCAGGCCTTCGTAATTTTTTAATGTGTTTCACCTCCCATCTCTTCCACTATTTAAAATGGCAAATTGTATGCCAAAATTGAAATCATCTTCTACAGCTTAAGTTTTCTTTCTCCTAATATCTACGAAAGTTGCAAAAAAGGTCATCTTCGTTCCAAAATAAGGTTAACATAGAATCTTACGTTTTGCGATCTTTTACGGTGACGGCGAGCACAATTTCAAACCAAACACAATCGTCTCAACTCTCTTGCTTTTAAACAAGCAAAACCCAATCAAAAAGTGGAAAACTCCATATACTTTTCATGTGATGTAGAATTAAAATTAGTCAAAGAAAATAATAATTCTCATGACAAAAATAATTAAATTTTGGTCATATAAAAATCTTCTTCTTAATTTGAATTAATAAATGATTTTATCATTCAATTGTGTAACCACCAAGTTTGACATAAAGTTATATGTTAAATGTGAGTCTTAGTGGTGTTATAGACTATATAGTGAAACCAAATAGTCTTGCATCATCTCCTATATAAACAGCAAAATCCAGCATTTTTTAACCAACGATGCAAAATAAATCTGTATGTATTGATCATTACATATATTTTATTTTGGTCAAGTGGAATATTGTTCATGTGATGGAGAATTAAAATTGGTCAAAGAAAATAATAATTCTCATGATCAAAAGAATTAAGTTTTGGTCAAATAAAAATCTTCTTCTTAAATTAAATTAATAAATGATTTTATTTTTCAACGGTGTACCACCAAATTTGACATCTTATATAATACTAGGTAAGTACCCCGCGCCTTGCGCGAGACAGAATATTCATAAATAATATTAAGTTATATTATAGAAATCCATGAATTGGTCAATTTAAGGCTGAACATTTAACCCGAGATCCGAAACCCGAAAGAGAACCGACCTGATGCCCGAATTGTACTCGAATATTATCCTATCGGATTTTAATATTTTCTAATTCATGTTTCCGTTCTAACCTGAACCGACCTGATGCCCGAATTGTACTCGAATAGACCCGAAGATATACACATGTATATAGTTTTGATAAGGTAATTTGGATTTTAGTAGGCTATTTCAATTTTTTGTGGGTTATATGAATAAGCCGAACCAAAACCCGAAGAGAACCCGAATTACCCGAAATAAAACCGGAAATTCTTACCAAAATATGTATAACCTGAAAATTCGAACCAAAAAATCAAAAAACCCGATTCGAATAATAATTGGTTCCAGGTCAGGTTTTTTTAAATATATGAAACTCGATCTGAACCCGAATAGATTTGAACCGATCATAATTGTATTTGTAAATAACCCGAACGAATCTTATATCCTTTAACCCGAAAAATCCGAACTCGAATGAGCCTGACCTGAAAACCGAATGTTCAGGCTCCAATCCACTAATCAAAGTTCCCGATACCCGTTGGCAATATATGAAACATGCATCTATGAATGACCATTATCGAAAACCGAAATAACTAATCAAACTTTGCAAGTTTATTCAAAAAAAAGACCCGCATTATGTGCTAATGACATGTGTCCACAAGTCTACCATAATTTATTTTGTAACGCCTTCTTCTCCTTCTCTCGCATAACGTAGCCACACACCAAACCTCTCAGCTTTCTCTCGCCGTCGATTTTTTAATCGCCGTCTCCGTCATACATCTCCGATCTCTACCTCCCCTCACCAAAGATGCATTCAAGCCATCTTCTCCTCGAGGAACCGATTAGGATGGCTTCAATCCTCGAGCCATCCAAATTTGTAAGCTTCTTCTCTCTCTCTCTCTCTGCTTGATTGTTCGATTTAGGGTTTGTCATGGATCGATTTTGCTTATGAATCATCGATTTCCTCTAGATCGATTTCGTTTTGTAGAGTTTTTTTGGTTTGGCCTGATCTTGTTTCGATGTATGTATCAGAGTTTCTTCCCGGCATTGACTAAGATCGTAGGAACTCTTGGTCCTAAATCCAGATCTGTAGAGGCTCTCTCAGGCTGTCTCAAAGTTGGGATGTCTGGTACTTAGCGATTTTACTTTTTTTTGTCCTGTTTCACTAATACTTACTTATCTCTCATTTTTTGTGTGTTTCTTCTTTGGATAGTGGCTAGATTTGATTTCTCATGGGGTGATTCTGATTATCACCAAGAGACACTTGATAATCTCAAGGTTGTTGTGAAGAGCACTAGGAAGCTTTGTGTTGTATGTTTCTCTTTCTCTGATTTTCTAAACAGATGTTCCATCTTTAGATTAGTTATATGGATCTGACTTGAGAGGTTTTTGTCTTTTGGGGTTTGCTTAGGTTATGCTTGATACTGTGGGGCCTGAGCTGCAAGTTATTAACAAGACTGAGAAAGCTATTACTTTGAAAGTTGATGGACTTGTTACTTTGACGCCGAGTCAAGACCAAGAAGCTTCTTCTGAAGTCCTTCCCATTAACTTCAATGGGCTTGCCAAGGTACTCAAAGACTCTTATTGAATGAGATATATAAGATCAACGGTTAAGTGTTTTACTAATGTCGGTGTGTGATGGGTGTTTCTGTTTGATGTTATCAGGCGGTGAAGAAAGGAGACACTATCTTTGTTGGGCAATAACTATTCACTGGCAGTGAAACAACTTCAGTTTGGCTTGAGGTAAATTTATGGAGCGACTAATGGAACTTTGGTGGTATCTCATTGTTTATGGAGCTATGAGTAATGGAACCTTGTTGTTCGAAATACATGTGCAGGTCGATGAAGTGAAAGGAGATGATGTCGCTGCTACTCTGGTTGGTTCTCTGTTCACTTTGCATGCTTCTCAAGTTCACATTGATCTGCCAACTCTCACGGAGAAGGATAAGGAGGTGAGAGTTGCTTTGTTCACCTTTTTAACACTCTTTGTTTTTTTTTGAGTGTTTGAACATATTTTTTTTGATTGGTTATCATCTAGGTTAAAAGCACATGGGGAGTTCAAAATAAAATCGATTTTCTCTCATTGTCTTATTGTAGACATGCAGAGGATGTTCGCCAGGTCTGTATTTTTTTACTAACCTTCAGTTGTATCGTGCTTTTTTGTACATGCGCTATTAATTATGAGTTTTTGATAAGCTTGAGCAATAACCAATTGTTGATTTATTAACACAGACCCAGGAAATGCTTAAAAAGTTGGGTGACCTTCCTCAAACACAAATATTTGCAAAGATTGAGAATGTAGAGGTAAGTACAACGTATTGATTTTTGCTATATATAATGGTTGTATATTTTCTTTGTTATTGAACTAAGGTAGAAGTTGTTGATTTTATATTCAACTTAGGGATTAACCCACTTTGATGAGATTCTACAAGAAGTTGATTGAATTATTCTTTTGGAAATTTGGGTATCGATCTACCCCCAAGTATGTTTTTTCTGGTCACTGAAGTTGATTTATATGGCTCCAAGCTTTACACTCTTTTTTATAACCTTGATGCGTTCTGGTGCAGATGTTTTTGTTTCAAAAGGCGGCTCTTTACAAGTGCAACATGGCCGGAAAGCCAGTTGTTCTTACTCGTGTTGTTGACAGTATGACTGACAACTTGAGACCAACTCGTGTCGAGGCAACATATGTTGCTAATGTTGTTTTAGATGGTAAGTTCATCCTTGAATATGCTTAATTTATTGTGCGTGTCTAACATTTTATAGCAGAATCTTTTTGGCCTAGTAAGTGTCATAACTTGGGGTTTCTTCTTTCATTTCTCTTTATGCAAGAAGTGATGCAATTCTTCTTGGTGCTGAGACCCTTCGCGGATTATACCATGTTGAGACCATATCAATTGTCGGTAGGATCTGTGCTGAGGTAGGCTTTATGATATATTTCTTAATATCATTTGTTTACATGCGTCTGTAAATCCCACACATCTTGCAATTTACTTTACTTGTTTATACTTTATAGGCAGAGAAGGTTTTCAATCAAGACTTGTACTTCAAGAAGACTGTCAAGTATGTCGGAGAGCCTATGACTCACTTGGAATCAATTGCTTCTTCTGCTGTAAGTCTGTCTTGTAGAGGCATGAGAAAGGAACATAAATTCTGGTTTTGAAGATGCAAATTGCCATCACAATTTTCTAATCTGCCTCTTGATCAGGTACGAGCAGCCATCAAGGTTAAGGCATCCGTAATTATATGCTTCACCTCTTCTGGAAGAGCGGCTAGGCAACTGTTGCCTCTTCTGGTACTGGAACAACCGATATTGGTTTAGGACTTGCAGCTATGTCTTTAAGTTTAGGCTTCATGTTCATTCAAGATTTATCGATATACTCTTCGTGTTACTATTTCCTTACAAAAGTTTATTTCTTGTTAGGCTCCCATGGGAGATCAATGCAGTGATGTTAGCTGATATCACTCGAAAACTACAAAAGACACGAAAATCGCTTGATAGAAGAGTTTTCTACGCAGTTTCTTGCTCCCATCGTGTGCAGCGGATTAGATATGATCAAATGAGTAGATCGTAAACGCCCAAGAAAGTATGAAACTTCTTCTTTTGAATTATTGTTTGGTTCCAAAGTTTGAAACTTTATGATGGTTTATTTATGTTATTGCAGATTTGGGAAGGTTTTGGAAGGAGAAGTGGAGATGTGTAAGAGAATTGCGCGTGAGACGGGGGTTTTAGTGGATCCAATGTATACTTTAGCTGCTTGGGAGACAGCGACAGAGCTTGCGAAAGACGAGGAATCCTCGAGTGTTGTGGTTTTGTGACTTGTTCCCAGGCCACTCTTGCATTGTGGTGATTTTCCACTTGGCCAGACCATAGGAAAGATCCACATAGAGAGTTTAGAATTTTTATGCATTTTTTTGGCAGGATGATGGAAGAGCACCAGAAATTTGATATGCCAGCTATGACAGAGTTGAGCAGCTGAAGCCTGCCTGCAAAAGAGAGGAACCGAGATGTCCAACTATTGAATTTTCCTTTTATCTTCTGCAATAGAGGAGCACAGTCTAGAAGAGTGAGTTTTTTGGTGGTTAAGGGCAGCCCTAGGTACTTGATAGGTAGGACACCATGAGACAATCCTGTGTTAAGGTTGATTGCTTCAATTTCATCAGGATTGATGTTTGAGGTGAAGAAGTTTTTCTTTTCCTTGCTAATAACCAAGCCTGACATATCTTCAAACTCTTGCAAGACATAGAGGATGTTCTGGAAGGGCGAAAACCGCAACCTTTTACAATGTTGTTTTTGTAAAAAGTTTCGATATCACACAAACAGAGGGAAGGGAAAGAACATAGCAAAGTAGAGAATGTTCTATCTCCCTATTGTGGATCGACTGAAGCGATTATACCAAGTGGATGGCACAACTTCACATATGCGCTGGCACGCAGAGCACAGGTCTCCTGAAGGAGAAATACATCACCCATCAGACAAAGAGGCGTGGAAGCATTTTAATAAGGTATATCCTGATTTTAGTTCAGAATGTCGGAATATCTATTTAGGCTTAGCAACTAATGGATTTAATCTTATTGGAATGAATGGTGAGGCACACTCGGTTTGGCCTGTTATAGTCACCCCTTACAATTTATCGCCTGATATGTGCATGAAGAGGGAGTTTTTCTTTTTGGCGGTTTTGGTGTCTGGATCAAAACATCCGAAGAAAAGTCTAGATATTTATCTTCAGTCATTGATTGAAGAGTTGCAACTCTTATGGAGCAAAGGTGTGGGTGCTTATGATGTTTCTAGGAACCAGAATTTTACAATGCGAGTTGCATTGATGTGGACTATCATGTCCATATTGTCAAGAAGAAACATAATCGTTTTGGTTACCACATGGAAGAAAACATAGTTGGTACGATTGTCACCGCAAAATTTTACCTCATGATCATTCATATCGGCGTAATAACAAAGCTTTCAGGAAAGGTAAGACATTTCGGGGTAACCCTCCACCATGGTTGACGGGTTATGAAGTTTTGATTGAAAGAATAAACACCATTGGTGGATTAGAGAAAACAGTCGATTGTGGAAGAAAAGGACATGATACCCCGAGTCGAACAATCGATGGATATGGTGAGTACCATAATTGGCACAAGAAGAGTATATTTTGGGACTTGCCTTATTGGGAAAATCTCTTTCTCAGACACAACCTCGACTTCATGCACATCGAGAAAAACTTTTTCGACAATCTCATCCACACTCTTCTGAATACGAAGAGGAAGACGAAGGACAATATAATATGAAGGTTAAATCTTCCAGACATATGCACAAGACCTGATTTACAAATATGAGGTGATGGAACAGTTCCTATTCCAAGGTTCAGATTGACGAACGTAGCAAAACGGAAGTTTCTCTCATGGTTGAGAAATGATATCAGATTTACGGATGGATATGCATCTAATTTTACTAGATGTGTTGATGAGAGTTGTGGGAAACTATCAGGGCTGAAAAGTAATGATTCTCATGTGATCATGGAACGCCTACTTCCATTTGCGATGTTAGAGCTTTTGGATAGCAACGTACACAAAGCAATTTCAGGTATGTGAACTTTTTTTTTCTTAACACATGTTTCATGTAACACTAGGATGTTTCTAATTATAAGGTTTTTTAACAATTGCAGAGATTGCCGTGTTTTTTCGAGATATCTCTGCCAAAATGTTGCGAGTCGAGGATGTGAGCGTAATGAAGAATAACATTGCAATAAAATTGTGCAATTTGGAGAAGATATTTCCACCTTCGTTCTTTGATGTCATGGAACATTTACCTGTGCATCTCCACGATGAAGGCGCCTTATGTGGTCCGGTGCGGTACATATGGACGTATCCTTTTGAGCGCTACATGTATCACACGAAAAAGAAGGTCGAGAACAAGGCACATATTGGAGGTTCCATTTGTCGCGCAATGTGTCCAAGAAGATATTTCTTATGCGGCAAGCAAGTATTACGGGGAATACGGAAGATGGAATCAATGATGGTCCTGGGGAAATTCGATTTGCATATGATGATTACCCAGGTGTCCCGAGCATATTTCATCACATCGGACGTGTGAGCGGAAGAAGGGTAGATGGGTGGCTAGAAGATCTAGATTAAAACATCATCCAAACATTCATGTTACTTAATTGTGAAGAATTTTCGCCTTATGAAACGTAAGCGATTAAATGGTATATTTTGTTTACTTTAAAGACTTAAAATCTAATAAGATCAGTAATGAATTTTTGTTAGAGGATGTTTGAGGAAACGATGAGAGTGAGTATGCCAGTTATTACATATGATGTAATGGGCAAAGCTAAAGAAGCCCATTACGCGAAATGGTGTCGGGACTACGTGGATACTTTATTTATGCTAATGATGTCTCTATATATGAAGTTCTCGACAAGAAATTAATTGTGTACTTTTGCAGATAAATGAAACGAGTAAGAATTATGAATTTCCATTATGGATGTTGGAATTTATACAAGGTTCGAGAAACAATTACACGTCATGGCATATGTATTTCACTCGTGGATACCATTTCCACAATCACAGACACATTCAGGATAAAAGAACTACAAACTATGGAGTTGTTGTACGAGGTACAACAAAAACTACTTTTTACGGTCTTATAGAAGAGATAATGAAGATCGAGTATCGCGGTGGAGTTGATCTTAAAGCGATGATTTTCAGATGCTTTTTTTTCGACAATACAGACAGTACCGGATTGCAAAGACACCCATTTGGTTTAGTTGATGTGGCCCCGCGTAGACGATACGAGAAATATGACCCTTTCGTTCTAGCTGGTCAATGTGACCAAGTGTGTTTCATTCCGTATTCACGCGTATCAGGCTCAGCGAGAGACGATTGGTGGGCATGTGCAAAAGTTATGCCCATGGGTTATCGCGAGAATGATGAAATTGCTTTGACAGCCCTTCAGGATGATACAGTCGACAACGTCGTTGTTCCTAGTTCAATGATTCAAGTAACAAGACATGTCGTTGATGAAAATGCTTCTGATTATGATGATTTGGCATATGTGGAGCCTTTGGATTACGAAAATGTCGAAGACGATGGTTCTGGACAGTCTTCGAGGGATTCGGATTCGTTAACATATTCTGAAATTTAGTTAATAAGCGTGTTTAATCATGTATTATATTATGAAACTTTTTGTACCATATTCTGAAACTTTTTGTACCATATTCTGAAACTTTTTGTACAATATTCTGAAACTTTTGTAATTTATGATTTTATAATTTTTTAATATATGTATATGGACACCTTATAGTCCACATACATTCAACAACATAATAATAGCCACGGATTGTGACGGAATAATCCGTGGCTAAAACACAAACACACGGCCAAAGTGGATCTGGACATAGAACAGATTCAGATATAACAAAGACGGCGTGTCATGATTGAATCTGTGGTTACACAACAATTTTTGTGACTGTTTTAGCCATGGATAAGCCACGACCGGACCCGTAGCTATACATAAAATTTCAATTTTACACCAAATTGATGTATTATAAATTTAATTTCTTTTAGATATCTTCACATCTCCTCATATCTAATACATTGAAACCAAAAAATATAAATTTAACAATATTAAAGTAAAAAAAACATTATATGAAAATCTAATCACTTATAAGAATGTTTTTCATAATGTTACATACACTAGTTTAATTTATATATAATTATATTTTTCAATTTTTTTTTTAACACAAACATTAAAATCATTGTTTTCAAGTAAAACATTCATTATAATCTTATATCCAATAGCTTATGCCATGTAATATCTAAAATCTAGCCAAACCCTAAAGACCCAAAAGATACAGCCACGGAATATTCGTGGCTTTATCGTAGGCAAAGGATAAAATAGCCACGACTAGGCCACAATTTTATCAATAGCTATAAACCATGAAACCCTGATTTACCATTAGCCACGAGACCTCCGTTGTTATTTCGTAGTTATATGGTTTAGCAGCCACGAATTGGCCACGGATTTTCTGTGGCTATTAAACCTCTAAAACAAATATAAACCCTAAACACTGATTAATCGGTTGCCACGAATATATCCGTGGCTATTCGTAGCTATATCCAAATAAAGACACGACTTTACCACGATAATATATGTGACTATTGAACCTCTAAAATAAAATTTATTGTGCCAGCCACGAATGTATTCGTGGCTATTCATAGCTAAATTTATACGTAGCCACGATTTAGCCACAAAATGATGCGTGGCTATCCCTAAACCCTAAACCCTAAACCCAAAACCCTAAACCCTAACCCCAAAACCCTAAACCCTAAACCCTAAACCCAAAACCCTAAACCCTAAACCCCAAACCCTAAACCCTAAACCCTAAAACCTAAAACCCTAAAACCTAAACCCTAAACGCTAAAGTTTGACAAAAGAGTTTTTATGGACTAAAAGAATGTTTCTATTAATTCTTTAATTTTCTAAAGTTTGACAAAATATTGTAAAATCTGTACCCACAACTCAAATTTTTACAAGATATAAGAAATTATGGACTAAAAGAGTGTTGTTATTGATTTCATTTATTTTCAAATATTTGACAAAATTTTGAAAAAACAGTGTGCTATATAACACACAAAACTCAAATTTTTACACGATATTTGAAATTATGGACTAAAAGAATGTTGCTATTGATTTCATTTATTTTCAAAAATTTGACAAAATTTTGTAAAAATAGTGTACTATAACCCACAAAATCTCAAATTATTACAAGATATTTGAAATTATGGACTAAAAGAGTGTTTCTATTAATTTCTTTAATTTTCCAAAGTCTAACAAAATTTATTAAAATCCATGTGCTATAACTTGAGAAAAATCTCAATTTTTATAACCCATTTGAACTTTCTGGACTAAAAGAGTATTTCTATTGATTTCATTTTTTTCGGGATAATTTGACAAAATTTTGTAAAAAGCAGTGTGTTATAACCCACAAAATCTCAAATTTTTACAGGATAATTGAAATTATGGTCTAAAAGAATGTTTCTATTAATTTTCTTTAATTTTCTAAAGTTTGACAAAATTCTGTAAAATTCGTGTGCATAACCCACAAAAACTCAAATTTTTAGAAGATATTTGAAATTATAGACTAAAATAGTGTTTCTATTGATTTCATATATTTTCAAAAATTTGACAAAATTTTGTAAAATACGTGTGCTATAACCTACAAAATCTCAAATTTTTACAGGATATTTGAAATTATGGACTAAAAGAGTGTTTCAATTAATTTTTTTAATTTTCTAAAGTTTGACAAAATTTTGTAATATTCAGGTGCTATAACCCACAAAATCTCAAATTTTTCCTAGATATTAGAAATTATGGACAAAAGAGTGTTGCTATTGATTTCATTTATTTTCAAAAATTTGACTAAATTTTGTAAAATTCGTGTGCTATAACCCACAAAAATTCAAATTTTTACAAGATAATAGAAATTATGGACTAAAAGAGTGTTGCTATTGATTTCATTTATTTTTAAAAATTTGACAAAATTTTGTAAATACAGTGTGCTATATAACCCACAAAAACTCAAATTTTTACAAGATATTTGAAATTATGGACTAAAAGAGTGTTTCTATTAATTTTTTTAATTTTCTAAAGTTTGACAAAATTTTGTAAAATTCGGGTGCTATAACCCACAAAATCTCAAATTTTTACTAGATATTAGAAATTATGGACTAAAAGAGTGTTGCTATTGATTTCATTTATTTTCAAAAATTTGACAAAATTTTGTAAAAACAGTGTGCTATAACCCATAAAATCTCAAATTTTTGCAAGATATTTGAAATTATGGACTAAAAGAGTGTTTCAATTAATTTCTTTAATTTTCTAAAGTTTGACAAAATTTTGTAAAATTCGTGTGCTATAACCCACAAAAATTCAAATTTTTACAAGATAATAGAAATTATGGACTAAAAGAGTGTTGCTATTGATTTCATTTATTTTTAAAAATTTGACAAAATTTTGTAAATACAGTGTGCTATATAACCCACAAAAACTCAAATTTTTACAAGATATTTGAAATTATGGACTAAAAGAGTGTTTCTATTAATTTTTTAATTTTCTAAAGTTTGACAAAATTTTGTAAAATTCGGGTGCTATAACCCACAAAATCTCAAATTTTTACTAGATATTAGAAATTATGGACTAAAAGAGTGTTGCTATTGATTTCATTTATTTTCAAAAATTTGACTAAATTTTGTAAAAACAGTGTGCTATAACCCACAAAATCTCAAATTATTACAAGATATTTGAAATTATGGACTAAAAGAGTGTTTATATTGATTTCATATATTTTCAAAAATTTGACAAAATTTTGTAAAATACGTGTGCTATAACCTACAAAATCTCAAATTTTTACAGGATATTTGAAATTATGGACTAAAAGAGTGTTTCAATTAATTTTTTTAATTTTCTAAAGTTTGACAAAATTTTGTAAAATTCAGGTGCTATAACCCACAAAATCTCAAATTTTTCCTAGATATTAGAAATTATGGACTAAAGAGTGTTGCTATTGATTTCATTTATTTTCAAAAATTTGACTAAATTTTGTAAAAACAGTGTGCTAACCCACAAAATCTCAAATTTTTACAAGATATTTGAAATTATAGACTAAAAGAGTGTTTCTATTAATTTCTTTAATTTTCTAAAATTTGACAAAATTTATTAAAATCCGTGTGCTATAACCCACAAAAATCTCAATTTTTACAAGATATTTGTACTTTTGGAGTAAAAGAGTGTTGTTATTGATTTCATTTATTTTCAAAAATTTGACAAAATTTTGTAAAAACAGTGTGCTATAACCCACAAAATCTCAAATTTTTACAAGATATTTGAAATTATAGACTAAAAGAGTGTTTCTATTAATTTCTTTAATTTTCTAAAATTTGACAAAATTTTGTAAAAACAGTGTTATATAACCCACAAAATCTCAAATTTTTACAAGATATTTGAAATTATGGACTAAAAGAGTGTTTCTATTAATTTCTTTAATTTTCTAAAGTTTGACAAAATTTTGTAAAATCTGTGTGCTATAACCCACAAAAACTCAAATTTTTACAAAATATTAGAAATTATGGATTAAAAGAGTGTTGCTATTGATTTCATTTATTTTCAAAAATTTGACAAAATTTTGTAAAAACGGTGTCGCTATAACCCACAAAATCTCAAATTTTTACAAGATATTTGAAATTATGGACTAAAAGAGTGTTTCAATTAATTTCTTTAATTTTCTAAAGTTTGACAAAATTTTGTAAAATTCGTGTGCTATAACCCACAAAATCTCAAATTTTTACTAGATATTAGAAATTATGGACTAAAAGAGTGTTGCTATTGATTTCATTTATTTTCAAAAATTTGACTAAATTTTGTAAAAACAGTGTGCTATAACCCACAAAATCTCAAATTATTACAAGATATTTGAAATTATAGACTAAAAGAGTGTTTCTATTGATTTCATTTATTTTCAAAAATATGACAATATTTTGTAAAATACGTGTGCTATAACCCACAAAAATTCAAATTTTTACAGTATATTTGAAATTATGGACTAAAAGAGTGTTTCAATTAATTTTTTTAATTTTCTAAAGTTTGACAAAATTTTGTAAAATTCAGGTGCTATAACCCACAAAATCTCAAATTTTTCCTAGATATTAGAAATTATGGACTAAAAGAGTGTTGCTATTGATTTCATTTATTTTCAAAAATTTGACTAAATTTTGTAAAAACAGGGTGCTATAACCCACAAAATCTCAAATTTTTACGAGATATTTGAAATTATAGACTAAAAGAGTGTTTCTATTAATTTCTTTAATTTTCTAAAATTTGACAAAATTTATTAAAATCCGTGTGCTATAACCACAAAAATCTCAATTTTTACAAGATATTTGTACTTTTGGAGTAAAAGAGTGTTGCTATTGATTTCATTTATTTTCAAAAATTTGACAAAATTTTGTAAAAACAGTGTGCTATAACCCACAAAATCTCAAATTTTTACAAGATATTTGAAATTATGGACTAAAAGAGTGTTTCTATTAATTTCTTTAATTTTCTAAAGTTTGACAAAATTTTGTAAAATCTGTGTGCTATAACCCACAAAAACTCAAATTTTTACATGATATTAGAAATTATGGACTAAAAGAGTGTTGCTATTGATTTCATTTATTTTCAAAAAATTGACAAAATTTTGTAAAAACAGTGTGCTATAACCCACAAAATCTCAAATTTTTACAAGATATTTGAAATTATGGACTAAAAGAATGTTTCTATTAATTTCTTTAATTTTCTAAAGTTTGACAAAATTTTGTAAAATCTGTGTGCTATAACCCACAAAAACTAAAATTTTTACAAGATATTAGAAATTATGGACTAAAATTGTGTTGCTATTGATTTCATTTATTTTCAAAAATTTGACTAACTTTTGTAAAAACAGTGTGCTATAACCCACAAAATCTCAAATTTTTACAAGATATTTGAAATTATGGACTAAAAGAGTGTTTCTATTAATTTCTTTAATTTTCTAAAGTTTGACAAAATTTTGTAAAATCTGTGTGCTATAACCCTAAAAAACTAAAATTTTTACAAGATATTAGAAATTATGGAATTAAAAGAGTGTTCTTGCTATTGATTTCATTTATTTTCAAAATTTTGACTAAATTTTGTAAAAACGTGTGCTATAACCCCACAAAATCTCAAATTATTACAAGATATTAGAAATTATGGACTAAAAGAGTGTTTCTATTGATTTCATTTATTTTCAAAAAATAGACAAAATTTTGTAAAAACAGTGTGCTATAAGCCACAAAATCTCAAATTTTTACAAGGTATTTGAAATTATGGACTAAAAGAGTTTTTCTATTAATTTCTTTAATTTTCTAAAGTTTGACAAAATTTTGTAAAATATGTGTGTTATAACCCACAAAAACTAAAATTTTAACAAGATATTAGAAATTATGGACTAAAAGAGTGTTGCTATTGATTTCATTTATTTTCAAAAAATTGACAAAATTTTGTAAAATCTGTGTGCTATAACCCACAAAAACTCAAATTTTTACAAGATATTTGAAATTATGGACTAAAAGAGTGTTTCTATTAATTTCTTTAATTTTCTAAAGTTTGACAAAATTTTGTAAAATCATCTGCTATAACCCACAAAAACTAAAAATTTTTACAAGATATTAGAAATTATGGACTAAAAAGAGTGTTGCTATTGATTTCATTTATTTTCAAAAATTTGACTAAATTTTGTAAAAACAGTGTGCTATAACCCACAAAATCTCAAATTATTAAAAGATATTAGAAATTATGGACTAAAAGAGTGTTGCTATTGATTTCATTTGTAAAATCTGTCTGCTATAACCCACAAAAACTAAAATTTTTACAAGATATTAGAAATTATGGACTAAAAGAGTGTTGCTATTGATTTCATTTATTTTCAAAAATTTGACTAAATTTTGTAAAAACAGTGTGCTATAACCCACAAAATCACAAATTTTTACAGATATTTGAAATTATGGACTAAAAGAGTGTTTCTATTAATTTCTTTAATTTTCTAAAGTTTGACAAAATTTTGTAAAATCTGTGTGCTATAACCCACAAAAACTAAAATTTTTACAAGATATTAGAAATTATGGACTAAAAGAGTGTTGGTATTGATTTCATTTATTTTCAAAAATTTGACTAAATTTTGTAAAAACAGTGTGCTAACCCACAAAATCTCAAATTATTACAAGATATTAGAAATTATAGACTAAAAGAGTGTTTCTAATGATTTCATTTATTTTAAAAAAATTGACAATATTTTGTAAAAACAGTGTGCTATAACCCACAAAATCTCAAATTTTTACAAGATATTTGAAATTATGGACTAAAAGAGTGTTTCTATTAATTTCTTTAATTTTCTAAAGTTTGACAAAATTTTGTAAAATTTGTGTGCTATAACCCACAAAAACTAAAATTTATACAAAATATTAGAAATTATGGACTAAAAGAGTGTTGCTATTGATTTCATTTATTTTCAAATAATTGACAAAATTTTGTAAAAACAGTGTGCTATAACCCACAAAATCTCAAATTTTTACAAGATATTTGAAATTATGGATTAAAAAGATGTTTCTATTAATTTCTTTAATTTTCTAAAGTTTGACAAAATTTTGTAAAATCTGTGTGCTATAACCCACAAAAACTAAAATTTTTACAAGATATTAGAAATTATGGACTAAAAAGAGTGTTGCTATTGATTTCATTTATTTTCAAAAATTTGACTAACTTTTGTAAAAACAAGTGTGCTATAACCCACAAAATCTCAAATTTTTACAAGATATTTGAAATTATGGACTAAAAGAGTGTTTCTATTAATTTCTTTAATTTTCTAAAAGTTTGACAAAATTTTGTAAAATCTGTGTGCTATAACCCACAAAAACTAAAATTTTTACAAGATATTAGAAATTATGGACTAAAAGAGTGTTGCTATTGATTTCATTTATTTTCAAAAAATTTTGACTAAATTTTGTAAAAACAGTGTGCTATAACCCACAAAATCTCAAATTATTACAAGATATTAGAAATTATGGACTAAAAGAGTGTTTCTATTGATTTCATTTATTTTCAAAAAATAGACAAAATTTTGTAAAAACAGTGTGCTATAACCCACAAAATCTCAAATTTTTACAAGATATTTGAAATTATGGACTAAAAGAGTGTTTCAATTAATTTTTTTAATTTTCTAAAGTTTGACAAAATTTTGTAAAATTCAGGTGCTATAACCCACAAAATCTCAAATTTTTCCTAGATATTAGAAATTATGGACTAAAAGAGTGTTGATATTGATTTCATTTATTTTCAAAAATTTGACTAAATTTTGTAAAAACAGGGTGCTATAACCCACAAAATCTCAAATTTTTACGAGATATTTGAAATTATAGACTAAAAGAGTGTTTCTATTAATTTCTTTAATTTTCTAAAATTTGACAAAATTTATTAAAATCCGTGTGCTATAACCACAAAAATCTCAATTTTTACAAGATATTTGTACTTTTGGAGTAAAAGAGTGTTGCTATTGATTTCATTTATTTTCAAAAATTTGACAAAATTTTGTAAAACCAGTGTGCTATAACCCACAAAATCTCAAATTTTTACAAGATATTTGAAATTATAGACTAAAAGAGTGTTTCTATTAATTTCTTTAATTTTCTAAAGTTTGACAAAATTTTGTAAAATTTGTCTGCTATAACCCACAAAAACTAAAATTTTTACAAGATATTAGAAATTATGGACTAAAAGAGTGTTGCTATTGATTTCATTTATTTTCAAAAATTTGACTAATTTTTGTAAAAACAGTGGGCTATAACCCACAAAATCTCAAATTATTACAAGATATTAGAAATTATGGACTAAAAGAGTGTTGCTATTGATTTCATTTATTTTCAAAAAATTGACAAAATTTTGTAAAAACAGTGTGCTATAACCCACAAAATCTCAAATTTTTACAGATATTTGAAATTATGGACTAAAAGAGTGTTTCTATTAATTTCTTTAATTTTCTAAAGTTTGACAAAATTTTGTAAAATCTGTGTGGTATAACCCACAAAAACTAAAATTTTTACAAGATATTAGAAATTATGGACTAAAAGAGTGTTGGTATTGATTTCATTTATTTTCAAAAATTTGACTAAATTTTGTAAAAACAGTGTGCTAACCCACAAAATCTCAAATTATTACAAGATATTAGAAATTATAGACTAAAAGAGTGTTTCTAATGATTTCATTTATTTTCAAAAAAAAATTGACAATATTTTGTAAAAACAAGTGTGCTATAACCCACAAAATCTCAAATTTTTACAAGATATTTGAAATTATGGACTAAAAGAGTGTTTCTATTAATTTCTTTAATTTTCTAAAGTTTGACAAAATTTTGTAAAATTTGTGTGCTATAACCCACAAAAACTAAAATTTTTACAAGATATTAGAAATTATGGACTAAAAGAGTGTTGCTATTGATTTCATTTATTTTCAAAAAATTGACAAAATTTTGTAAAAACAGTGTGCTATAACCCACAAAATCTCAAATTTTTACAAGATATTTGAAATTATGGACTAAAAGAATGTTTCTATTAATTTCTTTAATTTTCTAAAGTTTGACAAAATTTTGTAAAATCTGTGTGCTATAACCCACAAAAACTAAAATTTTTACAAGATATTGGAAATTATGGACTAAAAGAGTGTTGCTATTGATTTCATTTATTTTCAAAAATTTGACTAACTTTTGTAAAAACAGTGTGCTATAACCCACAAAATCTCAAATTTTTACAAGATATTTGAAATTATGGACTAAAAGAGTGTTTCTATTAATTTCTTTAATTTTCTAAAGTTTGACAAAATTTTGTAAAATCTGTGTGCTATAACCCTCAAAAACTAAAATTTTTACAAGATATTAGAAATTATGGACTAAAAGAGTGTTGCTATTGATTTCATTTATTTTCAAAAAATTGACAATATTTTGTAAAAACAGTGTGCATAACCCACAAAATCTCAAATTTTTACAAGATATTTGAAATTATGGACTAAAAGAGTGTTTCTATTAATTTCTTTAATTTTCTAAAGTTTGACAAAATTTTGTAAAATCTGTGTGCTATAACCCTAAAAAACTAAAATTTTTACAAGATATTAGAAATTATGGACTAAAAGAGTGTTGCTATTGATTTCATTTATTTTCAAAAAATTGACAATATTTTGTAAAAACAGTGTGCTTATAACCCACAAAATCTCAAATTTTTACAAGATATTTGAAATTATGGACTAAAAGAGTGTTTCTATTAATTTCTTTAATTTTCTAAAGTTTGACAAAATTTTGTAAAATATGTGTGCTATAACCCACAAAAACTAAAATTTTTACAAGATATTAGAAATTAAGGACTAAAAGAGTGTTGCTATTGATTTCATTTATTTTCAAAAAATTTGACTAACTTTTGTAAAAACAGTGTGCTATAACCCACAAAATCTCAAATTTTTACAAGATATTTGAAATTATGGACTAAAAGAGTGTTGCTATTGATTTCATTTATTTTCAAAAAATTGACAAAATTTTGTAAAAACAGTGTGGTATAACCCACAAAAACTAAAATTTTTACAAGATATTAGAAATTATGGACTAAAAGAGTGTTGCTATTGATTTCATTTATTTTCAAAAATTTGACAAAATTGTGTAAAAACAGTGTGTATAACCCACAAAATCTCAAATTTTTGCAAGATATTTGAAATTATGGACTAAAAGAGTGTTTCTATTAATTTCTTTAATTTTCTAAAGTTTGACAAAATTTTGTAAAATTCGTGTCTATAACCCACAAAAATCTCAATTTTTACAAGATATTAGAAATTATGGAATAAAAGAGTGTTGCTATTGATTTCATTTATTTTCAAAAATTTGAGAAAATTTTGTAAAAGTAGTGTGCTATAACCCATAAAATCTCAAATTTTTTACAAGATATATGAAATTATGGACTAAAAGAGTGTTTCTATTAATTTCTTTAATTTTCTAAAGTTTGACAAAATTTTGTAAAAACAGTGTGCTATAACCCACAAAATCTCAAATTTTTACAAGATATATGAAATTATGGACTAAAAGAGTGTTTCTATTAATTTCTTTTATTTTCTAAAGTTTGACAACATTTTGTAAAATTCGTGTCTATAACCCACAAAAATCTCAATTTTTACAAGATATTAGAAATTATGGAATAAAAAGAGTGTTGCTATTGATTTCATTTATTTTCAAAAATTTGAGAAAAATTTTGTAAAAGCGAGTGTGCTACAACCAACAAAATCTCATATTTTACATGATATTAGAAATTATAGATTATAGGAGGGTTGCTATTTATTTTGTTTATTTACTAAAATTAGACAAAATTTTGTAAAAACAGTGTGCTAACCCACAAAAACTCAAATTTTTAGAAGATATTAGAAATTATGGACAAAAAGAGTGTTGCTATTGATTTCATTTATTTTCAAAAATTTGACAAAATTTTGTAATATTAGTGTGCTATAACCCACAAAATCTCAAATTTTTACATATATTTGAAATTATGGACTAAAAGAGTGTTTCTATTAATTTCTTTAATTTTCTAAAGTTTGACAAAATTTTGTAAAAACGTGTGTGCTATAACCCACAAAATCTCAAATTTTTACAAGATATTTGAAATTATGGACTAAAAGAGTGTTTCTATTAATTTCTTTTATTTTCAAAAATTTGAGAAAAATTTTGTAAAAGCGTGCTATAACCCACAAAATCTCATATTTTTACATGATATTAGAAATTATAGATTATAGGAGGGTTGCTATTTATTTTGTTTATTTACTAAAATTAGACAAAATTTTGTAAAAACAGTGTGCTATAACCCACAAAATCTCAACTTATTACAAGATATTTGAAATTATGGACTAAAAGAATGTTTCTATTAATTTCTTTAATTTTCTAAAGTTTGACAAAATTTATTAAAATCCATGTGCTATAACCCACAAAATCTCAATTTTTACAAGATATTAGAAATTATGGACTAAAAGAGTGTTGCTATTGATTTCATTTATTTTCAAAAATTTGACAAAATTTTGTAAAAACAGTGTGTATAACCCACAAAATCTCAAATTTTTGCAAGATATTTGAAATTATGGACTAAAAGAGTGTTTCTATTAATTTCTTTTAATTTTCTAAAGTTTGACAAAATTTTGTAAAATTCGTGTCTATAACCCACAAAAATCTCAATTTTTACAAGATATTAGAAATTATGGAATAAAAGAGTGTTGCTATTGATTTCATTTATTTTCAAAAATTTGAGAAAATTTTGTAAAAGTAGTGTGCTATAACCCATAAAATCTCAAATTTTTACACGATATATGAAATTATGGACTAAAAGAGTGTTTCTATTAATTTCATTTATTTTCAAATATTTGACAAAATTTTGTAAAAACAGTGTGCTATAACCCACAAAATCTCAAATTTTTACAAGATATATGAAATTATGGACTAAAAGAGTGTTTCTATTAATTTCTTTTATTTTCTAAAGTTTGACAACATTTTGTAAAATTCGTGTCTATAACCCACAAAAATCTCAATTTTTACAAGATATTAGAAATTATGGAATAAAAGAGTGTTGCTATTGATTTCATTTATTTTCAAAAATTTGAGAAAATTTTGTAAAAGCAAGTGCTACAACCAACAAAATCTCATATTTTACATGATATTAGAAATTATAGATTATAGGAGGGTTGCTATTTATTTTGTTTATTTACTAAAATTAGACAAAATTTTGTAAAAACAGTGTGCTAACCCACAAAAACTCAAATTTTTAGAAGATATTAGAAATTATGGACAAAAAGAGTGTTGCTATTGATTTCATTTATTTTCAAAAATTTGACAAAATTTTGTAAAAACAGTGTGCTATAACCCACAAAATCTCAAATTTTTACAGATATTTGAAATTATGGACTAAAAGAGTGTTTCTATTAATTTCTTTAATTTTCTAAAGTTTGACAAAATTTTGTAAAATCTGTGTGGTATAACCCACAAAAACTAAAATTTTTACAAGATATTAGAAATTATGGACTAAAAGAGTGTTGGTATTGATTTCATTTATTTTCAAAAATTTGACTAAATTTTGTAAAAACAGTGTGCTAACCCACAAAATCTCAAATTATTACAAGATATTAGAAATTATAGACTAAAAGAGTGTTTCTAATGATTTCATTTATTTTCAAAAAATTGACAATATTTTGTAAAAACAGTGTGCTATAACCCACAAAATCTCAAATTTTTACAAGATATTTGAAATTATGGACTAAAAGAGTGTTTCTATTAATTTCTTTAATTTTCTAAAGTTTGACAAAATTTTGTAAAATATGTGTGCTATAACCCACAAAAACTAAAATTTTTACAAGATATTAGAAATTAAGGACTAAAAGAGTGTTGCTATTGATTTCATTTATTTTCAAAAATTTGACTAACTTTTGTAAAAACAGTGTGCTATAACCCACAAAATCTCAAATTTTTACAAGATATTTGAAATTATGGACTAAAAGAGTGTTTCTATTAATTTCTTTAATTTTCTAAATTTTGACAAAATTTTGTAAAATCTGTGTGCTATAACCCACAAAATCTCAAATTATTACAAGATATTAGAAATTATGGACTAAAAGAGTGTTGCTATTGATTTCATTTATTTTCAAAAAATTGACAAAATTTTGTAAAAACAGTGTGCTATAACCCACAAAATCTCAAATTATTACAAGATATTAGAAATTATGGACTAAAAGAGTGTTGCTATTGATTTCATTTATTTTCAAAAATTTGACTAACTTTTGTAAAAACAGTGTGCTATAACCCACAAAATCTCAAATTTTTACAAGATATTTGAAATTATGGACTAAAAGAGTGTTTCTATTAATTTCTTTAATTTTCTAAATTTTGACAAAATTTTGTAAAATCTGTGTGCTATAACCCACAAAAACTAAAATTTTTACAAGATATTAGAAATTATGGACTAAAAGAGTGTTGCTATTGATTTCATTTATTTTCAAAATTTTGACTAAATTTTGTAAAAACATTGTGCTATAACCCACAAAATCTCAAATTATTACAAGATATTAGAAATTATGGACTAAAAGAGTGTTTCTATTGATTTCATTTATTTTCGAAAAATAGACAAAATTTTGTAAAAACAGTGTGCTATAAGCCACAAAATCTTTAATTTTTACAAGATATTTGAAATTATGGACTAAAAGAGTGTTTCTATTAATTTCTTTAATTTTCTAAAGTTTGACAAAATTTTGTAAAATCTGTGTGCTATAACCCACAAAAACTAAAAATTTTACAAGATATTAGAAATTATGGACTAAAAGAGTGTTGCTATTGATTTCATTTATTTTCAAAATTTTGACTAAATTTTGTAAAAACAGTGTGCTATAACCCACAAAATCTCAAATTATTACAAGATATTATAAATTATGGACTAAAAGAGTGTTTCTATTGATTTCATTTATTTTCAAAAAATAGACAAAATTTTGTAAAAACAGTGTGCTATAACCCACAAAATCTCAAATTTTTACAGATATTTGAAATTATGGACTAAAAGAGTGTTTCTATTAATTTCTTTAATTTTCTAAAGTTTGACAAAATTTTGTAAAATCTGTGTGCTATAACCCACAAAAACTAAAATTTTTACAAGATATTAGAAATTATGGACTAAAAGAGTGTTGCTATTGATTTCATTTATTTTCAAATATTTGACTAAATTTTGTAAAAACAGTGTGCTAACCCACAAAATCTCAAATTATTACAAGATATTAGAAATTATGGACTAAAAGAGTGTTGCTATTGATTTCATTTATTTTCAAAAAATTGACAAAATTTTGTAAAAACAGTGTGGTATAACCCACAAAAACTAAAATTTTTACAAGATATTAGAAATTATGGACTAAAAGAGTGTTGCTATTGATTTCATTTATTTTCAAAAATTTGACAAAATTTTGTAAAAACAGTGTGTATAACCCACAAAATCTCAAATTTTTGCAAGATATTTGAAATTATGGACTAAAAGAGTGTTTCTATTAATTTCTTTAATTTTCTAAAGTTTGACAAAATTTTGTAAAATTCGTGTCTATAACCCACAAAAATCTCAATTTTTACAAGATATTAGAAATTATGGAATAAAAGAGTGTTGCTATTGATTTCATTTATTTTCAAAAATTTGAGAAAATTTTGTAAAAGTAGTGTGCTATAACCCATAAAATCTCAAATTTTTACAGATATATGAAATTATGGACTAAAAGAGTGTTTCTATTAATTTCTTTAATTTTCTAAAGTTTGACAAAATTTTGTAAAAACAGTGTGCTATAACCCACAAAATCTCAAATTTTTACAAGATATATGAAATTATGGACTAAAAGAGTGTTTCTATTAATTTCTTTTATTTTCTAAAGTTTGACAACATTTTGTAAAATTCGTGTCTATAACCCACAAAAATCTCAATTTTTACAAGATATTAGAAATTATGGAATAAAAGAGTGTTGCTATTGATTTCATTTATTTTCAAAAATTTGAGAAAAATTTTGTAAAAGCAGTGTGCTACAACCAACAAAATCTCATATTTTACATGATATTAGAAATTATAGATTATAGGAGGGTTGCTATTTATTTTGTTTATTTACTAAAATTAGACAAAATTTTGTAAAAACAGTGTGCTAACCCACAAAAACTCAAATTTTTAGAAGATATTAGAAATTATGGACAAAAAGAGTGTTGCTATTGATTTCATTTATTTTCAAAAATTTGACAAAATTTTGTAATATTAGTGTGCTATAACCCACAAAATCTCAAATTTTTACATATATTTGAAATTATGGACTAAAAGAGTGTTTCTATTAATTTCTTTAATTTTCTAAAGTTTGACAAAATTTTGTAAAAACAGTGTGCTATAACCCACAAAATCTCAAATTTTTACAAGATATTTGAAATTATGGACTAAAAGAGTGTTTCTATTAATTTCTTTTATTTTCAAAAATTTGAGAAAAATTTTGTAAAAGCAGTGTGCTACAACCCACAAAATCTCATATTTTTACATGATATTAGAAATTATAGATTATAGGAGGGTTGCTATTTATTTTGTTTATTTACTAAAATTAGACAAAATTTTGTAAAAACAGTGTGCTATAACCCACAAAATCTCAACTTATTACAAGATATTTGAAATTATGGACTAAAAGAATGTTTCTATTAATTTCTTTAATTTTCTAAAGTTTGACAAAATTTATTAAAATCCATGTGCTATAACCCACAAAATCTCAATTTTTACAAGATATTAGAAATTATGGACTAAAAGAGTGTTGCTATTGATTTCATTTATTTTCAAAAATTTGACAAAATTTTGTAAAAACAGTGTGTATAACCCACAAAATCTCAAATTTTTGCAAGATATTTGAAATTATGGACTAAAAGAGTGTTTCTATTAATTTCTTTAATTTTCTAAAGTTTGACAAAATTTTGTAAAATTCGTGTCTATAACCCACAAAAATCTCAATTTTTACAAGATATTAGAAATTATGGAATAAAAGAGTGTTGCTATTGATTTCATTTATTTTCAAAAATTTGAGAAAATTTTGTAAAAGTAGTGTGCTATAACCCATAAAATCTCAAATTTTTACAGATATATGAAATTATGGACTAAAAGAGTGTTTCTATTAATTTCATTTATTTTCAAATATTTGACAAAATTTTGTAAAAACAGTGTGCTATAACCCACAAAATCTCAAATTTTTACAAGATATATGAAATTATGGACTAAAAGAGTGTTTCTATTAATTTCTTTTATTTTCTAAAGTTTGACAACATTTTGTAAAATTCGTGTCTATAACCCACAAAAATCTTAATTTTTACAAGATATTAGAAATTATGGAATAAAAGAGTGTTGCTATTGATTTCATTTATTTTCAAAAATTTGAGAAAAATTTTGTAAAAGCAGTGTGCTACAACCAACAAAATCTCATATTTTACATGATATTAGAAATTATAGATTATAGGAGGGTTGCTATTTATTTTGTTTATTTACTAAAATTAGACAAAATTTTGTAAAAACAGTGTGCTAACCCACAAAAACTCAAATTTTTAGAAGATATTAGAAATTATGGACAAAAAGAGTGTTGCTATTGATTTCATTTATTTTCAAAAATTTGACAAATTTTTGTAAAAACAGTGTGCTATAACCCACAAAAATCTCAATTTTTACAAGCTATTTGAAATTATGGACTAAAAGAGTGTTTCTATTGATTTCATATATTTTCAAAAATTTGACAAAATTTTGTAAAATACGTGTGCTATAACCCACAAAATCTCAAATTTTTACAAGATATTTGAAATTATGGACTAAAAGAGTGTTTCTATTAATTTCTTTAATTTTCTAAAGTTTGACAAAATTTTGTAAAATATGTGTGCTATAACCCACAGAAACTCAAATTTTTACAAGATATTAGAAATTATGGACTAAAAGAGTGTTGCTATTGATTTCATTTATTTTCAAATATTTGACAAAATTTTGTAAAAACAGTGTGCAATAACCCACAAAATCTCAAATTATTACAAGATATTTTAAATTATGGACTAAAAGAGTGTTTCTATTAATTTCTTTAATTTTCTAAAATTTGACAAAATTTATTAAAATCGTTGTGCATGACCCACAAAATCTCAATTTTTACAAGATATTTGTAATTTTGGACTAAAAGAGTGTTTCTATTGATTTCATTTATTTTCAAAAATTTGACAAAATTTTGTAATATTAGTGTGCTATAACCCACAAAATCTCAAATTTTTACATATATTTGAAATTATGGACTAAAAGAGTGTTTCTATTAATTTCTTTAATTTTCTAAAGTTTGACAAAATTTTGTAAAAACAGTGTGCTATAACCCACAAAATCTCAAATTTTTACAAGATATTTGAAATTATGGACTAAAAGAGTGTTTCTATTAATTTCTTTTATTTTCAAAAATTTGAGAAAAATTTTGTAAAAGCAGTGTGCTACAACCCACAAAATCTCATATTTTTACATGATATTAGAAATTATAGATTATAGGAGGGTTGCTATTTATTTTGTTTATTTACTAAAATTAGACAAAATTTTGTAAAAACAGTGTGCTATAACCCACAAAATCTCAACTTATTACAAGATATTTGAAATTATGGACTAAAAGAATGTTTCTATTAATTTCTTTAATTTTCTAAAGTTTGACAAAATTTATTAAAATCCATGTGCTATAACCCACAAAATCTCAATTTTTACAAGATATTAGAAATTATGGACTAAAAGAGTATTGCTATTGATTTCATTTATTTTCAAAAAATTGAGAAAAATTTTGTAAAAGCAGTGTGCTACAACCCACAAAATCTCATATTTTTACATGATATTAGAAATTATAGATTATAGGAGGGTTGCTATTTATTTTGTTTATTTACTAAAATTAGACAAAATTTTGTAAAAACAGTGTGCTATAACCCACAAAATCTCAAATTATTACAAGATATTTGAAATTATGGACTAAAAGAGTGTTTCTATTAATTTCTTTAATTTTCTAAAGTTTGACAAAAATTTATTAAAATCCATGTGCTATAATAACCCACAAAAATCTCAATTTTTACAAGATATTTGAAATTATGGACTAAAAGAGTGTTTCTATTGATTTCATATATTTTCAAAAATTTGACAAAATTTTGTAAAATACGTGTGCTATAAACCCACAAAATCTCAAATTTTTACAGGATATTTGAAATTATGGACTAAAAGAGTGTTTCTATTAATTTCTTTAATTTTCTAAAGTTTGTCAAAATTTTGTAAAATCTGTGTGCTAACCCACAAAAACTAAAATTTTTACAAGATATTAGAAATTATGGACTAAAAGAGTGTTGCTATTGATTTCATTTATTTTCAAAAAATTGACAAAATTTTGTAAAAACAGTGTGCTATAACCCACAAAATCTCAAATTTTTACAAGATATTTGAAATTATGGACTAAAAGAGTGTTTCTATTAATTTCTTTAATTTTCTAAAGTTTGACAAAATTTTGTAAAATCTGTGTGCTATAACCCACAAAAACTAAATTTTTTACAAGATATTAGAAATTATGGACTAAAAGAGTGTTGCTATTGATTTCATTTATTTTCAAAAATTTGACTAAATTTTGTAAAAACAGTGTGCTATAACCCACAAAATCTCAAATTATTACAAGATATTAGAAATTATAGACTAAAAGAGTGTTTCTATTGATTTCATTTATTTTCAAAAAATTGACAATATTTTGTAAAAACAGTGTGCTATAACCCACAAAATCTCAAAATTTTACAAGATATTTGAAATTATGGACTAAAAGAGTGTTTCTATTAATTTCTTTAATTTTCTAAAGTTTGACAAAATTTTGTAAAATTTGTGTGCTATAACCCACAAAAACTAAAATTTTTACAAGATATTAGAAATTATGGACTAAAAGAGTGTTGCTATTGAATTCATTTATTTTCAAAAAATTGACAAAATTTTGTAAAAACAGTGTGCTATAACCCACAAAATCTCAAATTTTTACAAGATATTTGAAATTATGGACTAAAAGAGTGTTTCTATTAATTTCTTTAATTTTCTAAAGTTTGACAAAATTTTGTAAAATCTGTGTGCTATAACCCACAAAAACTAAAAATTTTACAAGATATTAGAAATTAAGGACTAAAAGAGTGTTGCTATTGATTTCATTTATTTTCAAAAATTTGACTAAATTTTGTAAAAGAAGTGTGTTATAACCCACAAAATCTCAAATTTTTACGAGATAATTGAAATTATGGTCTAAAAGAGTGTTTCTATTAATTTTCTTTAATTTTCTAAAGTTTGACAAAATTCTGTAAAATTCGTGTGCTATATAACCCACAAAAACTCAAATTTTTAGAAGATATTAGAAATTATGGACTAAAAGAGTGTTGCTATTGATTTCATTTATTTTCAAAAATTTGACAAATTTTTGTAAAAACAGTGTGCTATATAACCCACAAAAATCTCAATTTTTACAAGATATTTGAAATTATGGACTAAAAGAGTGTTTCTATTGATTTCATATATTTTCAAAAATTTGACAAAATTTTGTAAAATACGTATGCTATAACCCACAAAATCTCAAATTGTTACAGGATATTTGAAATTAAGGACTAAAAGAGTGTTTCAATTAATTTTTTTAATTTTCTAAAGTTTGACAAAATTTTGTAAAATTCGGGTGCTATAACCCACAAAATCTCAAAATTTTCCTAGATATTAGAAATTATGGACTTAAAGAGTGTTGTTATTGATTTCATTTATTTTCAAAAATTTAGTAAAATTTCACTAAATTTTGTAAAAACAGTGTGTTATAACCCACAAAATCTCAAATTTTTACAAGATATTAGAAATTATAGACTAAAAGAGTGTTTCTATTAATTTCTTTAATTTTCTAAAATTTGACAAAATTTATTAAAATCCGTGTGCTATAACCCACAAAAATCTCAATTTTTACAAGATATTTGTACTTTTGGACTAAAAGAGTGTTGCTATTGATTTCATTTATTTTCAAAAATTTGACAAAATTTTGTAAAAACAGTGTGCTATAACCCACAAAATCTCAAATTTTTACAAGATATTTGAAATTATGGACTAAAAGAGTGTTTCTATTAATTTTTTTAATTTTCTAAAGTTTGACAAAATTTTGTAAAATTCGGGTGCTATAACCCACAAAATCTCAAATTTTTACTAGATATTAGAAATTATGGACTAAAAGAGTGTTGCTATTGATTTCATTTATTTTTAAATATTTGACTAAATTTTGTAAAAACAGTGTGCTATAACCCACAAAATCTCAAATTTTTACAGGATATTTGAAATTATGGTCTAAAAGAGTGTTTCTATTAATTTCTTTAATTTTCTAAAATTTGACAAAATTTTGTAAAAATAGTGTGCTATATAACCCACAAAATCTCAAATTATTACAATATATTTGAAATTAAGGACTAAAAGAGTATTTCTATTAATTTCTTTAATTTTCTAAAGTCTGCCAAAATTTATTAAAATCCGTGTGCTATAAACCACAAAAATCTCAATTTTTACAAGATATTTGTACTTTTGGACTAAAAGAGTGTTTCTGTTGATTTCATTTATTTTCAAAAATTTGACAAAATTTTGTAAAAGCAGTGTGCTATATAACCCACAAAATCTCAAATTTTTACAGGATAAATGAAATTATGGTCTAAAAGAGTGTTTCTATTAATTTTCTTTAATTTTCTAAAGTTTGACAAAATTAAGTAAAATTCGTGTGCTATAACCCACAAAAACTCAAATTTTTAGAAGATATTAGAAATTATGGACTAAAAGAGTGTTGCTATTGATTTCTTTAATTTTCTAAAGTTTGACAAAATTTTGTAAAATTTGTGTGCTATAACCCACAAAAACTCAAATTTTTACAAGATATTAGAAATTATGGACTAAAAGAGTGTTGCTATTGATTTCATTTATTTTCAAAAATTTGACAAAATTTTGTAAAATACGTTTGTTATAACCCACAAAATCTCAAATTGTTACAAGATATTTGAAATTATAGACTAAAAGAGTGTTTCTATTAATTTCTTTAATTTTCTAAAATTTGACAAAATTTATTAAAATCCGTGTGTTACCCACAAAAATCTCAATTTTTACAAGATATTTGTACTTTTGGACTAAAAGAGTGTTTCTATTGATTTCATTTATTTTCAAAAATTTGACAAAATTTTGTAAAAGTAGTGTGCACCCACAAAATCTCAAATTTTTACAGGATATTTGAAATTATGGACTAAAAGAGTGTTTCTATTAATTTCTTTAATTTTCTAAAGTTTTTCAAAATTTTGTAAAATTTGTGTGCTATAACCCACAAAAACTCAATTTTTTACAAGATATTAGAAATTATGGACTAAAAGAGTGTTGCTATTGATTTCATTTATTTTCAAATATTTGACAAAATTTTGTAAAAACAGTGTGCTATATAACCCCCAAAATCTCAAATTATTACAAGATATTTGAAATTATTGACTAAAAGAGTGATTCTATTAATTTCTTTAATTTTCTAAAGTCTGACAAAATTTATTAAAATCCATGTGCTATAACCCACAAAAATCTCAATTTTTACAAGATATTTGAACTTTTGGAATAAAAGAGTATTTCTATTGATTTCATTTTTTTCAAAAATTTGACAAAATTTTGTAAAAGCAGTGTGCTATAACCCACAAAATCTCAAATTTTTACAGGATAATTGAAATTATGGTTTAAAAGAGTGTTTCTATTAATTTTCTTTAATTTTCTAAAGTTTGACAAAATTCTGTAAAATTCGTGTGCTAAAACACAAAAAGTTTTTGTGGGTTTTTCTTTAACCCACAAAAACTCAAATTTTTAGAAGATATTAGAAATTATGGACTAAAAGAGTGTTGCTATTGATTTCATTTATTTTCAAAAATTTGACAATTTTTTGTAAAAACAGTGTGCTATATATAACCCACAAAAATCTCAATTTTTACAAGATATTTGAAATTATGGACTAAAAGAGTGTTTCTATTGATTTCATATATTTTCAAAATTTTGACAAAATTTTGAAAAATACGTGTTCTATAACCCACAAAATCTCAAATTGTTAAAGGATATTTGAAATTATGGACTAAAAGAGTGTTTCAATTAATTTTTTTAATTTTCTCAAGTTTGACAAAATTTTGTAAAATTCGGGTGCTATAACCCACAAAATCTCAAATTTTTCCTAGATATTAGAAATTACGGACTAAAAGAGTGTTGCTATTGATTTCATTTATTTTCAAAAATTTGACTAAATTTTGTAAAAACGGTGTGCTATAACCCACAAAATCTAAAATATTTACAAGATATTTGAAATTATTGACTAAAAGAGTGTTTCAATTAATTTCTTTAATTTTCTAAAATTTGACAAAATTTATTAAAATCCGTGTGCTATAACCCACAAAAATCTCAATTTTTACAATATATTTGTACTTTTGGACTAAAAGAGTGTTGCTATTGATTTCATTTATTTTCAAAAATTTGACAAAATTTTTTAAAAACAGTGTGCTATATTACCCACAAAATCTCAAATTTTTACAAGATATTTGAAATTATGGACTAAAAGAGTGCTTCAATTAATTTCTTTAATTTTCTAAAGTTTGACAAAATTTTGTAAAATTCGTGTGCTATAACCCACAAAAACTCAAATTTTTACAAGATATTAGAAATTATGGACTAAAAGAGTGTTGCTATTGATTTCATTTATTTTCAAAAATTTGACTAAATTTTGTAAAAACAGTATGCTATAACCCACAAAATCTCAAATTATTACAAGATATTTGAAATTATTGACTAAAAGAGTGTTTCTATTAATTTATTTAATTTTCTAAAATTTGACAAAATTTATTAAAATCCGTGTGCTATAAACCACAAAAATCTCAATTTTTACAAGATATTTGTACTTTTGGACTAAAAGAGTGTTTCTGTTGATTTCATTTATTTTCAAAATTTTGACAAAATTTGGTAAAAGTAGTGTGCTATAACCCACAAAATCTCAAATTTTTACAGGATATTTGAAATTATGGACTAAAAGAGTGTTTCTATTAATTTCTTTAATTTTCTAAAGTTTGACAAAATTTTGTAAAATCTGTGTGCTATAACCCACAAAAACTCAAATTTTTACAAGATATTAGAAATTATGGACTAAAAGATTGTTGCTATTGATTTCATTTATTTTCAAATATTTGACAAAATTTTGTAAAAACAGTATGCTATAACCCACAAAATCTCAAATTATTACAAGATATTTTAAATTATGGACTAAAAGAGTGTTTCTATTAATTTCTTTAATTTTCTAAAATTTGACAAAATTTATTAAAATCCGTGTGCATAACCCACAAAATCTCAATTTTGACAAGATATTTGTACTTTTGGACTAAAAGAGTGTTTCTTTTGATTTAATTTATTTTCAAAAATTTGACAAAATTTTGTAAAAGTAGTGTGCTATAACACACAAAATCTCAAATTTTTAACAGGATATTTGAAATTATGGACTAAAAGAGTGTTTCTATTAATTTCTTTAATTTTCTAAAATTAGACAAAATTTATTAAAATCCGTGTGCATAACCCACAAAATCTCAATTTTTACAAGATATTTGTACTTTTGGACTAAAAGAGTGTTTCTATTGATTTCATTTATTTTCAAAAAATTGACAAAATTTTGTAAAAGTAGTGTGCTATAACCCACAAAATCTCAAATTTTTACAGGATATTTGAAATTAAGGACTAAAAGAGTGTTTCTATTAATTTCTTTAATTTTCTAAAGTTTGACAAAATTTTGTAAAACCCACAAAATCTCAAATTTTTACAGGATATTTGAAATTATGGAGTAAAAGAGGGTTTCTATTAATTTTTTTAATTTTCTAAAGTTTGACAAAATTTTGAAAAATCTGTGTGCACCCACAAAAACTCAAATTTTTACTAGATATTAGAAATTATGGACTAAAAGAATGTTGCTATTGATTTCATTTATTTTCAAAAATTTGACTAAATTTTGTAAAAACAGTGTGCTATAACCCACAAAATCTCAAATTATTATAAGATATTTGAAATTATAGACTAAAACAGTGTTTCTATTAATTTCTTTAATTTTCTAAAATTTGACAAAATTTATTAAAATCCGTGTGTTATATAACCCACAAAAATCTCAATTTTTACAAGATATTTGTACTTTTGGACTAAAAGAGTGTTGCTATTGATTTCATTTATTTTCAAAATTTTGACAAAATTTTGTAAAAGCAGTGTGCTATACCCACAAAATCTCAAATTTTTACAGGATATTTGAAATTATGGACTAAAAGAGGGTTTCTATTAATTTCTTTAATTTTCTAAAATTTGACAAAATTTATTAAAATCCATGTGCTATAACCCACAAAAATCTCAATTTTTACAAGATATTTGTACTTTTGGACTAAAAGAGTGTTTCTATTGATTTCATTTATTTTCAAAATTTTGACAAAATTTTGTAAAAACAGTGTGCTATATATAACCCACAAAATCTCAAAGTTTTACAAGATATTTGAAATTATGGACTAAGAGAGTGTTTCAATTAATTTCTTTAATTTTCTAAAATTTGACAAAATTTTGTAAAATCCGTGTGCTATAACCCACAAAAACTCAAATTTTTACAAGATATTTGAAATTATGGACTAAAAGAGTGTTTCTATTAATTTCTTTAATTTTCTAAAGTTTTACAAAATTTTGTAAAATCTGTGTGCTATATAACCCACAAAAACTCAATTTTTTACAAGATATTGGAAATTATGGACTAAAAGAGTGTTTCAATTAATTTCTTTAATTTTCTAAAGTTTGACAAAATTTTGTAAAATCCGTGTGCTATAACCCACAAAAACTCAAATTTTTACAAGATATTAGAAATTATGGACTAAAAGAGTGTTGCTATTGATTTCATTTATTTTCAAAAATTTGACTAAATTTTGTAAAATATGTGTGCTATAACCCACAAAAACTCAATTTTTTACAAGATATTGGAAATTATGGACTAAAAGAGTGTTGCTATTGATTTCATTTATTTTCAAAAATTTGACTAAATTTTGTAAAAACAGTGTGCTATAACCCACAAAATCTCAATTTATTACAAGATATTTGAAATTATAGACTAAAAGAATGTTTCTATTAATTTCTTTAATTTTCTAAAATTTGACAAAATTTATTAAAATCCGTGTGCTATATAACCCACAAAATCTCAATTATTACAAGATATTTGTACTTTTGGACAAAAAGAGTGTTTCTATTGATTTCATTTATTTTCAAAAATTTGACAAAATTTTGTGAAAGTAGTGTGCCATACCCACAAAATCTCAAATTTTTACAGGATATTTGAAATTATGGACTAAAAGAGTGTTTCTATTAATTTCTTTAATTTTCTAAAGTTTGACAAAATTTTGTAAAATCTGTGTGCTATAACCCACAAAAACTCAAATTTTTACAAGATATTAGAAATTATGGACCAAAAGATTGTTGCTATTGATTTCATTTTTTTTCAAATATTTGACAAAATTTTGTAAAAACAGTATGCTATAACCCACAAAATCTCAAATTATTACAAGATATTTTAAATTATGAACTAAAAGAGTGTTTCTATTAATTTCTTTAATTTTCTAAAATTTGACAAAATTTATTAAAATCCGTGTGCATAACCCACAAAATCTCAATTTTTACAAGATATTTGTACTTTTGGACTAAAATAGTGTTGCTATTGATTTCATTTATTTTCAAAATTTTGACAAAATTTTGTAAAAACAGTGTGCTATAATCCACAAAAATCTTAAATTTCTACAAGATATTTGAAATTATGGATCAAAAGAGTGTTTCAATTAATTTCTTTTATTTTCTAAAGTTTGACAAAATTTTGTAAAATCCATGTGCTATAACCCACAAAAATCTCAATTTTTTACAAGATATTAGAAATTATGGACTAAAAAAGTGTTGCTATTGATTTCATTTATTTTCTAAAAATTGACAAAATTTTGTAAAACTAGTGTGTTATATAACCCACAAAATCTTAATTTTTCACAAGATATTTGAAATTATGGACTATAAGAGTGTTTCTATTAATTTATTTAATTTTCTAAAGTTTGACAAAATTTTGTAAAATCCGTGTGCTATAACCGACAAAAACTCAAATTTTTACAAGATATTAGAAATTATGAACTAAAAGAGTGTTGCTATTGATTTCATTTATTTTAAAATTTTTGACAAAATTTTGTAAAAACAGTGTGCTATAACCCACAAAATCTCAATTTTTTACAAGATATTTGAAATTATGGACTAAAAGAGTATTTCTATTAATTTCTTTAATTTTCTAAAGTTTGACAAAATTTTGTAAAATCCGTGTGCTATAACCCACAAAAATCTCAATTTTTACAAGATATTAGAAATTATGGATCAAAATAGTGTTTTAATTAATTTCTTTTATTTTCTAAAGTTTGACAAAATTTTGTAAAATTTGTGTGTATAACCTACAAAAATATCAATTCTTACAAGATATTAGAAATTATGGACTAAAAAAGTGTTGGTATTGATTTCATTTATTTTCAAAAATTTGACAAAATTTTTAAAAGCAGTGTGCTATAACCCACAAAATCTCAAATTTTTACAGGATATTTGAAATTATGGTATAAAAGAGTGTTTCTATTAATTTTCTTTAATTTTCTAAAGTTTGACAAAATTTTGTAAAAATTTTGAAAATAAATGAAATCAATAAAAACACTCTTTTAGTCCAAAAGTTTAAATATCTTGTAAAAATTGAGATTTTTGTGGGTTATAGCACACTGCTTTTACAAAATTTTGTTAAATTTTTGAAATTAAATGAAATCAATAAAAACACTCTTTTAGTCCAAAAGTTTAAATATCTTGTAAAAATTGAGATTTTTGTGGGTTATTACACGTATTTTACAAAATTTTGTCAAACTTTAGAAAATTAAAGAAATTAATAGAAACACTCTTTTAGTCCATAATTACAAATATCTTGTAAAAATTTGAGATTTTGTGGGTTATAACACACTGTTTTTACAAAATTTTGTCAAATTTTTGAAAATAAATGAAATCAATAGCAACACTCTTGTAGTCCATAATTTCTAATATCTTGTAAAAATTTGAGTTTTTGTAGGGTGCACACGGATTTTACAAAATTTTGTCAAACTTTAGAAAATTAAAGAAAATTAATAGAAACACTCTTTTAGTCCATAATTTCAAATATCCTGTAAAAATTTGAGATTTTGTGGGTTATAGCACACTGCTTTTACAAAATTTTGTCAAATTTTTGATATAGATTTCATTTATTTTCTAAAATTTGACAAAGTTTTATAAAATATGTGTGTTATAACCCACAAAAATCTCAATTTTTTACATGTTATTAGAAATTATGGATTAGAGGATTGTTGCTATTGATTTAAGTTATTTATTAAAGTTTGATAAAATTTTGTAAATTCCGTGTGGTATTACCCACAAAAATCTTATATTTTACATGATATTAGAAATTATAGATTAGAGAAATGTTGCTATTTATTTCATTTATTTTCTAAAATTTGACAAAATTTTGTAAAATCATTGTGTTATAACCCACAAAAACCTCCAATTTTTACATGTTGCTATTGATTTCATTAATTTTCTGAAGTGTGATAAATTTTGTAGAATCTGTATAGTTAAACTACAAAAATCTCAATTTTTACATGATATTAGAACTATGGATTAGAGGAGTGTTGCTATTGATTTCGTTTATTTTAAAAAGTTTGATAAAATTTTGTAAAATTTTTGTGATATAACCCACAAAAATCTCAAACTTTTAGATGATATTAGAAATTGTGGATTAGAATAATGTTTCTATTGATTTTATTTATTTTCCATATTAGACAAAATTTTGTAAAATCCGAGTGTTATAACCCACAAAATCTGATATTTTACATGATATTAGAAATAATGGATAAGAAGAGAGTTGTTATTGATTTTATTTAATTTCTAAAGTTTGACTTCATTTTGTAAAATTCGTGTGAATTTTTACTTGATATTAGAAATTATGGATTAGAAGAGTGTTGTTATCAGTTATTTTCAAAATTTTGACAAAATTTTGTAAAATCGGTTTGCTATAGCCCACAAAAATCTTATAAATTAACATGATATTAGAAATTAAGAAATTATGGGTAAGAAGGGGGTTGTTATTTATTTTATTTAGTTTCTAAAGATTAAGAAAATTTCGTAAAATTCGTGTATTATAACCCATAAAAATCTCATATTTATACTTGATATTAGAAATTATAGATTAGAATAAGGTTTCTATTGATTTTGTTTATTTTTCAAAGTTAGAAAAAATTTGATCAAATTAAGGAAATACATTAAATCATTTCAACACTACTCCAATCCATTAATTTTTAATGTTGTCTATAAATATATTTTGTGGGTTAGATCACAAGGTCTTTACGAAATTTTGTCAATCTAAACTATAAAATTAAAACAATATTGAAACTCTTGTAATCTCGTAATTAGTAATATCATGTAAAAAATGAGATTTTGTAGGTTGGTTGCACACGAATTTTGGTCTAAATATACAAAATCAATATCAGCACTCATAATTTCATAATTTAGTAAAAGCATATATTTTTATGAGTTATAACACACGGGTTAACTAAATTTTGTCAATAAATTGAAAATATATTAAATCAATAACAACACTTTTCTAATCCTATAGTTTCTAATATAATGTTAAAAGTGTGAAATGTGTATTTACGTAGGTTATATTACACATATTTTACTAAAGACCCAGTGAGGTAGTAACAGTAGTTTTTAGTGGTTAAGTGTGTATTTTGGTAGACTCAAAAGTGTTGGTGTTCACTAATAGTCCAAGATCGGTAATGTATTGTCCATTACAATCGCTACTTACAGAAGAATCAATAAATAAATGAATAAGATGTGAATTTTGCAGGCCACTAACAAAGAATATGTTGTAAGAGAATTCAAATCAAAGAAACACATCATCTAAAATCTTCCATTGCATATTTACCTCCAATAAAAACAATCTCTTGTTTGTTTACTTGCCTATCTGATTTCATACAAGTCAGCGAGTGTGAGTGTTGGCTTCAGCAGTCCTTTCTCGCATCATCTCCATCACAGCAGCTCTGCGTCTTTTCTCTGTCTGCTGCTGCTTCCTACTACTTATCTCTCTTACATCTCTGTTGGTATTATTACAAGCACCCAAGAGTTTAGCCACATATATACATTTCAAGCGGTTAATTAGTGTAAATCAAGTTAAAAAAAGTGAACTCCATGTACCTGCATTTGGGGACAGTACACTTGGAATCTCTACAATTGCGCGCATGGAGTCTGATGACTCTCCAAAAAGTCATACAAAGAGGGCAACCTCCAGAGGCAGTAGTCTTACATCCTCTACAATGTTTGAAGAGAATCTTCATCCTCTCACACCCTTCATATTCACATTGTGTATGCTGACATGCAGATACATGTAACAACCTTTCTTTTAACTGCATTATCAACAAAACAATATTTTTACTCGCTTCTAGCCGCTACACACACACATACAATCAATCCAAATTTAGGTAATGGTTTATCATAAAACACCTTTTCAAGCTGGATTTGATAATTTTGACTAGCTTTCCCGTTCTGTTGTACAACAGCATCCATAGCAGATGAGCGGCTTATCAAGTTATGCGGATGATCGATAGACGCCTTGGAGTAACATGCATTGCAGACATCATAGCCTGGACAAACTTCGCAACGCCAGCCTTGAGCATTTTCAAATTCTTGTTGGCAGATCATGCACGTCGTTGCAAATGCAGAGACACTTGGATTATGAAGATGAAAGAGAAGCATCATGGAAGAATGTTTCGCCCGCCTTAGTGTGTCATACTGATAGTTATTTCCTTGGCAGAGATTTAGGAAAGCTTGTCTATTATCAAAGAATTCGCTCTCAATGTTTTCGTCTTTGTCCTCAATCTTAATGGGAACGTCTTTGATCCCAACCTGCAGACATCAAAACCTCAAGTCATTTTCCAAGATATATAAGGAGGATGAAACTTTTTAAAGTTGTGACCACCAAAGAAAACATACAGGATATAGTGTGTGCTTCTCCTTCTGATTGGTTGGATGTCTCTCTTTCTCTACGCGTTTTTGTTCCGCTTCATTACACCTGCGGCCAAAAAGACAGTTGGATATAATAACTCAAGCTTCAAATAATTCGATTATGATCAAACAGCAGTGATCTTACTTGTCACATAATTGAAAATCCTTGCACCGCTTGCACACCCATCGATTTCCAGATACCATGAGAGTGTAACAATGCTTGCAGCTATGTTGCAAATGAACCATGATAAAATCTTCCTTAAGCGGGCAGATAATCTCACCAAGCTTCAGAAAACAAAACAGTATCTATTAATTCAAAACGTGAATGAGCAGAACACAGAACTGGAGAAAGAAAGATATCAAGTGAAACAATCATAATTAATGAAAAGTGAAACATAAGTTACTTTTTGCATAGTCAGCCGATCCTTGGAGGCATTAAGAGGAAGGTCCAACTGGCCAACTGCTCTTAGGGCCCTTTTCGATATAACCTTTTTGGTGAATCCTTTTCTATTTAAAGTTTTCCCAACATCATCATCTTTGCTCATTTGTTGTATTAAATCCTCAGCGGCACCTGGCCAGTAGTCTCCATCAAAATATGGCAACCTTGCAGCAGTTACATTTGCTCTAGATTCCCCAGACTGGACAAAAAACTGATCATAGAGGTTTGTACATTCAACGACCACATCTTCCTTTGAAGCTTTCCTCAGCATTGTTAAATACCTGCCAAAAAAAGAGAAGAGGAATATGATTAGTGCCAACAAATGTAGCTACCACTTGACAAACAGGGCGATTGATTTCCTACCATTCCCTTAGTTTGTCAGTCTTTGGCGTCTTCTGAATTTCAGGATGGCAATATAAAATATAATCATCACCCTTAAGTGGGGGACAGGCCCATATATAGCAGCTTGTAAAGCCTCGTTTCTTACAATAATCTAGATAACCGATCTGCACAAAAACGGAACAAATCCATGCTGTTAAAGCCTGTACTTGTCCATCAAAACATGGAACCTAAAGCATGGATTAGAGGAGAAGTGATTTACCAATATTTCATGGTACACAAACGTGCGGAGGGCTTCTCCAGACACTGTTCGGACTTCAGGTCTGAAATACTTAACCGAGTCCAGATAGGAAAGGTATACCCGCCGCTGATTGGGAGGTCCAGATTCTGTTCCAAATTCCTGGACAAACATGCCAAATAAGCACACTTCGACACTTTCAATCTTCTGAAACAGTAAAATGACCTGAAACACACACACATTTAAAGAAATTTAGATCTATAAGTGTCAAGGAAGCACCATGAATATGAACAAGAACCAATCATGAACCATCTCTACCTTGGACTTATAAGGGAATTCAGATGGATAGTTTTCTTCTCGGAAAAGCTCAAAGAAATGTTTTTTTACTTCAAGTACTTTGTCAACCGATGCCACAACTCTGACAGCAAGTGATTCGGCTCCAGGGACCTGATATTTCGATAATGAAGGCAGATGGTTATCATAACTGTTTGTATACAAAATTTGCTCCTAGTTGGCTCAAGAGACCTAAAAACTCAGGCATACTAAAAGAAAAAACGTAAATAGAACCAATAAGCCTTCAAACTAAACAAGCTTTGCAAGTGTATACATCAAAGCTGATAGGTGAATACCCACTACATTCTTTCCACAAACGACCATAAAATATGAGGTGTCCAATACTCTATATAAGTTCCTCAGGGAGAAGGGTTAGTATTTCTACATAATAACCGGAGGATGATACATGGAAGGCATCAGAAAATTTATAGAGTTTTGTCAGGCGAGAAAGTGGACTCTCGAGAATTCCTTCCTTAAACGAAGGTTGATAATTACCAATCTCTATTTTCTATTTCTTGTTTTCTCCCAAGGTGAGCTCAAATGAAAACATAAGTAAGATTCATCAAAAAGAGATGGAGATTACCTCATTATAGCTTTTTCCTTGAAGTCTAGCCCTTTCCTGTCTTTCCTTCTTCAACTTTTTGAATAGCCGCTGCTCTAAATGGTTGCTAAGAGTGGTAACTGGTAAACTCTTTGCCCCTGGAATGGCACTTTCTGGCAATGGTCTTCTTTCTCCTTCTTCCACCTCTCGTATATAGCAACTAGGGCAAGTGTATTTTGTGGCTTCGCCATGATTTTTTCGGCCGTTGAACAAAGCACAAATTTGATGCTGCCACGCTAGGCACTTATCACATTGCACCCACTGCATAAAACCACTGATTGAGAAAGGAAAAAAACAAGAAGCAAAAATATATATAGCATCATTATCAGATATTCTATAAGTCACGACGCTACATACCCCTTCTTCAACTTGTTCATCATTTTTCTTTTTCTCAAGCCTTGACTTTGATATAGGAGTTCCATCAATAGAAACAGAGTTTTCATGCGTTCCATTGTAGCAGGGTGAGCAGACATATTGCCGGGACTCTCTAGCCACAAAACTATAATGCAAGGCATTTCTCTTGATGCGTGTACCACAAGGTGAGCAGTAAATTGGTATTGGCTCAAATACTAGCTTCTCAATAGCACATAACTGGCAAGAATTCACAGTCATGTAGTGCCCCATTGCTTTGTTTTTATCTGCCTTGATTTTACTCTGAAAGCAGAAACACACATAAAGAAATCTAGCATTAGTAGCTGTTGATAGCGCTGTGACATCTTAACTACTTGAAAACAAACAAACAAAAATCCACCAACAAAACAAGGATAAACTTGGAGCATATATGGTTCAAACCAAATAAGAACTGAAGTTTTAAATCTGCTGCTTACCTGGCCTACCCACTGACGAAGACCCCGAATATGCTCTTTTACTTGTTCCGTAGTAAATAATTCAACAAGTGACGAGATTTCCATCTTAGACACATCTACGACTTCCAAGGACTGTTTCATACTCTCTTCTCTAGTTGTATCCATTTCATTCATACATTTGGAATTCCCTTGTGCTGATAAACAAACAGATTTGTCACCCATAGCAAATTCACCACCATCTCTACCCTTGGGAGTATCTTCAGCAACATGCTTTTCCATCTCTTGGGTTACAGAAATCCCGGAAGCATCAGAGACATCTATGTCCATCGGTATGACCTCAGTTCTGATACTTTTGCACTCATCACTCTGCATACCATCTTTCCCTTGATTAGCCATTGAAGGATGAGATTTATAGATAATACCACATACTGACATAGAATTGCTTTCTGTTTCAACAATAGCATTTTGGGAGGGTTGCTCTATTTTCAGGCGCTTAATTGATGGTTGCAGATAATCATCAACAAATGGAACTTCAGCAACTCCTTTGTTATAAGCTTGCATAGACTCAAACGATTCTGTGGGTGGACATTTTATACTAGCTGAGCTACATTTAGATCCGTGGAGAAGTACAGTTCTGGCCTTCTCCTTCTTCCTGTAATTTCTGACAGACACACAGACAACGCAGTTTTTGTCTTTGCAGTTCTTGTAATGA
The DNA here is from genome assembly GCA_963556525.1 of Cochlearia excelsa. Taxonomy (NCBI): domain Eukaryota; kingdom Viridiplantae; phylum Streptophyta; class Magnoliopsida; order Brassicales; family Brassicaceae; genus Cochlearia; species Cochlearia excelsa. The sequence continues at coordinate 34,636,267 of OY748329.1, read as the reverse complement.
AGAATCAATACCCGAGATTGACGACAAAGTTGATATGTGCAGTCGGGGACCTTGCAGCAATGCGCATGGTCCAAAACTTTTTTGACATTAGAGCAAAACCTGCTCTCACACTTGCCTTCTGTTGCTTTGCAATCACGGGCATGGAACATAAACAGAATCCACCGTATCTGTTTCACATCGTTGAGCTGTTTCCTTGATTTACTGTTTCCATCCAGAGGACATTTTCTCTCAGCAATGCTTCTAAGAGAAACACGTTGGCCGCTAATAGGAGCTCTTGCAGGTAGGCAATGATAAACAGTTTCAGGCTGAACAGGATTTCTTCCACATAGGTTCACCCCAATATGTTTTATCTCTCCATTAATGTTTTCTGATATTTCAGATGATTTCTGGGGAGATGGCTTCCTTTGAACCACAACTGATGCTGAGTTCTTTTGATGAGGACGTGGTCGGAGAGATGGAGAAGAATTCAGCTGAGTATTGTGAATAGATGCACGTTGAGCACCAATATAGTGGTCTTTAACTGGATTATGTTGGGAAATAAAATTGGATGGTTTGAATCCATTTATGGCCTGTTGTTGAAGAGCTTCTTTGTAAAGTTCCAAGCTTGGTACATGCTTGATAGGAGTAACTAAACCCATAGCCAGCTGAGTCCGATAAGCATCCCCGTTTAACAGTAAATGATCTTGCTTCTGCAGTTGACCAGGATAAATCTGTTGAGACTGTTGTCCATAGTGTTCAATATCATTAGCTTTCTGGTGAAACCCATGATCTAAGGGTTGTTGATTCACTTGCGCCAGATTTTCTTTAACAGCGGAAGAAGACTGGAAACTCTTATTCTCAAGCTGATGAAGTAGTTGATGTTGCGGCAAAGAAGTTTTTAGCATTCCTTGCAGATTTGACTGATTACTTGTGAAGGCAACATCAGCTCTTAGGGGAGAATTTGGGTTCAATGAAACTGTATCATGAGTAACTTCCATTGAGCCAGATGATGTTACAACTCCGTAAAGATTACTTGAACCAAAAGAATCAACGTTGCCCACTGAGTATCCTTCACAGGACGAAAGCAATTTGTAAGACGCATAACATACATATAATAAGGACTCAAGAAAAAGAGATAATTAGAGAGAATACTGTGCATGTGTGCCGCATTCGGTTCTACAAAAGGCTTAGATATAGTTTGCAAATCTGTTGAACCGGTGAGCTCTTGGGAAATCCTAGCAAGCGGTAAGCTGTTCCTTGTAGTTCCTAAGCCAGTAATTTGGTGTATATTTGGCTTACAAACATCAGCCATGTGATGATCAAGGTTGCTAGGCATACATTCATTTGCACCAGCAGTTTGTTGTCTCTGCAGGTCATACCCTACATCTGACATCTTGCCGATATCACTCTCTCCAGAATTTATAGAAAATCCTGAAGATATCCGTTGACTTCCATTAAATAAAGGACCTGTGGGATGAAAAGAATAAGGACATATTTAGAGTTGATATTAGAGAATCATCAAAATAAGACCAGTGGATTTACCTCCAGTCCTGCAAATTGGTGGCAAAAGGCTTCCAGGTTGGAAAGTTGCATTTAATACAAAGTGATTAGGTCTGCTGGAAGTGGGCATAGATTCACTGGGCATGAGCGGTTGATCCTTTCCATGTGAAAGGCTCATGCCAAGAGAAATTGGAGGACAGGCACGCCGCTGTGAAGAGGTTCTTCTTTTAAGTTCCCTCAAAAGAGAATCTATGCGGAATTCAAGTGTTTGTAAATCCAAGTAATCTTCCTGCAAAATTATCAACAAGATTAATTAAGAATTGTATGGACAATTGGGTTTGGTAAGTATGAACTAAAACGAACAAGAGTTGCAAAGTGGAGGAACCTGTGATTTGGCCAAAATCATAAGGTGAAGCTCTAACGATTTTGTAAGTTTGATAACTCTCTCTTGGGCGGAAACATCAGTTATTGCAAGGTACTTGTGTTGTAAGATAGCATAACTGGAGACAAGGATGATGATTTATCAATCAAATAATGACATGGTCTTGAATAAAAAACTAGTAGATATGTAAAAAGAGATTCATACATCTTTTTACGCATAAAAACCCGGAAATCGACAGGGAAACGACTATGAAGCTGAGGAGAAACATGAGAGATATGCGAAAGTGGAGGCTGAACAACATTCATATTATTCCCCTCAGCCATCACACACACACACACACACTGATTAATTATTCACCTGAAAACTCATCACTAATTAATTAGACCAGAGAGAATGAAAAAGTAATGCAGAGCCCCCACAGAGAATGAAACGCATCAACTGTGTGAGTTACGGCTAATTTAAGAAGAGGTCAAAATATTTGTTAATTATGTAATGAATAGCTGTGTGTAAGTTAACAATTCTAATCGTGAAACCAAAGACGGTGGTGCAATAACAACAAAAAACCCTAGACATCGATAAAAAAAAAGTGAAGAAGAAGGAGAAATAGCTCAAAAAAACCTGAGCGAAAACAGAAGCAGGTGAGAATCAGCGATGTTGATAAGCCGAAACAGAGAAGAAGAAGAAGAAGAAGAAGACGAAGAAGAAGACGAATCCCCAAAGATGGTCGGTGCTCCTCACACGTGCGATTGTGACGCCGAATAAATAAACAAATAATCGCAAACAAATAACACAACAACATTCGCTTTATTACTTATTTATATATATATATATATGCGTAGAGGGCCCATGTGTCTTCATCCGACGTGGCAATATTTATTGACTTTAAAATAAATAAATGTTTGACCTTCAAAAAAACAGGAATAGCCAAAATACAAAACAACATGCTGTCTTATTTTTAGGAGATGGACCACCAGACCATGCTTCTCTCTTATGGAGTCAATTTTTTATCAATTGGTAAGGTTCATGTGTGTGGGTTATACGAGTCTGTAATCAATGTTTGTTGATGATAGAGTCAATCTAAACAAAAGCAAAAGAGCCATATAATAATAACTATATAAAGACTAGAAGAGACTTATTTGTCACCACCCGTCTTTTAATATGATTCCTAATCTATACTTAAATCCATCAGCAGCAAAAGCAATGAATCAGAGTTTAGATAAATACACAGCAAGTTGTGTAAAGGGTTATGAGAGAAAGGTTCGGGGTTGAAACAAAAACACAGTAGCAAACCAAAAACCTATTCCTACCTAACTGCTCTTCTTCTCAAACACAACAAAGCATTATAGAGTGAAGAAAACAATGCCAAAATCAACACAAAAATCCTGGCCAACAAAAATAACAAACCCAGTTCTCAACTAAAATGAGGGGGTAAAAGTCACAAATCCATCATCCCCATAACAGTAAATAGACAACAAAAAAAAACAAAGGTAAGAGAGAAAGTAGAGCAGAGCAAATAGAAAGAGGTGGTGGTGGTTCTTGGATGCTGATGATGCTGGCTGCTTAAAGCTTGTCTTCAAACTCAGACAATAGAGTCATCTGTTCCTTCAAACCCTTCCTCTTCCTTATGTCAGCCACCAGCACCGACGCCTGTGTTCCTGCCTCCAAAGGATCCGACATCATCATTTCCCAGTGATCAAACACACACTGTGGGAACGCCTGTCCTGACGTTGCTGCTCTCAGCTGAGCCGAGAATCCAAAAGACTCAACCACAGGCAGGTACGCCTTTATGTTGTACAGCGGTGTTCCTGGCCTCTGCATCTCTTCAAACACGTGTCCACGCTTCTGATTCAGCACACTGTAGATTCCTCCAAGAGCTCCCTCTGGTGCTTGGATCTCCACCATGTAAACTGGCTCTAGAAGTCTAGGCTTGGCAGTAATATGGGATGCGTAGATAACCCTTCTTGCTGTGGGGATAACCTGACCACCACCTCTGTGTATAGCATCAGAATGGAGTACCACATCACACACCTCAAAACAGATTCCTCTCATGTTCTCTTCTCCTAGAGGACCTTCCTTGGACGCCCACTGGAACCCAGCAACCACTGAATCCTTTATCTCATTCAGGTACTGCACTCCCTTACACATGTCAACCACCATGTTAGGCCCTGTTGTTTCTGGCCCAAACGCCCAGATCTTCTTCGCAAGATCCTTGTCCCATCCAAACTCCTCTGCCAAGATCTTTGATCGGATTTTGGGGTCATCTCTTGGACCGATACGTCCTTCATCAATTGCCTCTGCTAGACCTTCCTCCATCGGTCTGGCTTCCATGTACAGACGGTTGTGCTTGTTAGGAGATTTGCTCATCACAGTTCGGCAGGATCTTTCGAGGACAGTCTCGCGGAACGAGACAACAGGGTCTGACTTGATGATCTCAGCACCACCCATGAAGTCATCTTGAAGATCCTTCAAACAAATCTCAAGATGGAGTTCTCCAGCTCCAGCCACAATGTGCTCACCTGACTCTTCCATTGTGCACACAACCATAGGGTCGGACTTAGCCAGCCTCTTAAGTCCCTCAACAAGCTTGGGAAGGTCAGAAGCAACTTTGCACTGAACAGCAACACGGACAACAGGGGAAACAGAAAACTTCATTGCACGAATAGGGTGTGCATCAACCTCTTTCTCATTAGTAAGAGTAGCATTCTTGGTGATATACTGATCCAACCCAACCAAAGCAACAGTGTTACCACAAGGAACATCCTCAACCGTCTCTTGTTTCTTACCCATCCAAATGACAGTTCTCTGGACACTCTTGGTGTACAGATCCTTCTTCTCACCAGGGACAAAGTTGGGACCCATGATCCTGACCTTCATACCTGTAGACACCTTACCAGCAAATACACGACCAAAGGCAAAGAACCTACCCTTGTCTGAGGCTGGAATCATCTTAGAAACATAGAGCATGAGAGGGCCATTAGGATCACAGTTTCTGATGGCATTAGCATACTGATCATCAAGGGGACCTTCATACAGATTCTCAACACGGTACCTCTGTGCAGTGTGAGGAGATGGAAGATGATAAATCATCATCTCAAGTAGTGCTGTACTTGCAGGAAGCCATGTCTGCATGACACGCTTCATTAAAGGTTTCGCCATAAGGTCCTTCTCATCAGACTTCATTTGGACACCAAGCTTCTGCAACATAGGCCACAACTTGTCCTTCTGGTCGTTCATGCAAGTAGAAATGATTTGCTTAATGGGTTCATAACAGAACTGGACAAATCCACGCTTGCATGTTGGGGAGCCAGTGTTTTTGCCACTCCATTTCCTGGTTGCCGGGTCAAAGAAGTTCTCACCCCAAAGCCTCTCCATCATTTTAGTTTCGTCAACACCAAACTTGGAAGCATACATCTTAGCAAAGTTGGTCAGAGTGAAAGCCCATCCATGAAGACCGGCAGAGAAGGCCACCGTCCCTTTTTCTGGATAAACCTGAACATCCCCAAGGAGAGGATCCTCATAGGTTGCCATGATGACATTAGCGTTCTCGATGACTCTCTGGAAATTCTGGTAAGCCTCCTCGCCGTCAACCTGAAGTTCAAGGAAACACCTGTCCATCTTGTTAACAGTCAAGACAGGCCTAATCCTTTCACCAAGAGCCTGACGGAGCACAGTCTCGGTCTGCACACAGACACCCTCAATGCAGTCCACCACCACAAGAGCACCATCAGTAATACGGAGAGCAGCAGTAACCTCAGAAGAGAAGTCAACGTGACCAGGGGAGTCAATGAGATTGATAAGGTACTCATTACCATCCCTTGCTCCAGTGAAACTCTTCAAGGAAGCATCAGTCATCTCATAGTAGAGAGAGATACCAGTAGACTTGATTGTAATACCACGTTCAGCCTCATCAGCACGGGTATCAGTCATACGGACATCACCAGCAACTTCTTGGGCGATGATACCAGCAGCAGCGACCAAAGAGTCAGTGAGGGTGGATTTTCCTGTTCATCAAGAAAAAAAGCATTAGTTATCATTTCAATTGTTCAATAGACAAAAGAATAACTCAAAACTAGAAATAATATAAAACTTGAAGCAAATAGTAATAAAAAAAAGGAAGGTAGGGTAATACCATGGTCGACATGGGCAATAACAGACATATTACGGATGTTGTGTTTATAGTCCATAATCCTTCGAAGCTCTTCAGCTGTGAACTTCACCTGTAAATTGATAAAAGAAAGATGTATTTTAACTTACAATCCATACAGAAAGTAGTTGCCAATAATAAAGGTAATCAAAAAATAAGAAATAAGGATAAGTACCATTTTGACAAACTTTTGATGGTCACCTACAAAATCTCTGCAATTAGAGAACAAAGAATTAGGCAAATGAACAAAACGATTGAAATATAAAATACAAGTTGGAACAGTTCAAATCATGCTTGCAACTAAATATCAACAAAACATCTGAAAGTGAAGAATAAGATAGGGACACAAAAACATAAATAAGCATTAAGATATAAGCATAAATCATCAAAGTCTATATAATATCTTATAGGTGTTTCATATTAGCAAGATCTACAAGACCAGATCTAGAATATAACAGAGCGATTAATAACAAAAATCCGCACAGTAGCAAACGACAACACAAATCAATGGATAGTTGTAATAATCAAGCACAAGAAACATAGATCGACGGCAAAACACATCGTATCAGATCATCGTATTAGATCGAAACTAAGCGAAACAAATACAATCAAACAACAGCAACAACGGGAGACAAACTATCAGTAAAATGGATAACAGGAATCAAAAGAAGAAGAGACTTACGAAGATGGCGATGAGAAGAGAGGTGCAGTGCGTGCGATAGAGAGGCGATAATAAGGCGTAAAGCTGAATATATATAGTCGAGAGATGAAGAATAAGATGCTAAGAGTATATGCCCTATTTCTCTTAAACATCTCTCATTTTAGGGTTTCCTCTTTTCTTATTGGGCTTATTAATGGGCCTCATGTTTAACCTCTAATTTAACACACTTTAGCCCACAATTGTAAGTTAACCGCTTTAGTGTAAATAAATTGAATTCTTTTTGTAATTGTATATTTGTATGTATTCATAGTTCACTTTTGAAAAGGAGAGAACAATTACAATGAGACCCTTTATATAACTGTTTAATGTTAAATAGAGATGGTCCAATTATAAACTTTGACATCAAACTCTGAATGTTCTTCTTCCAGTCTTTGTCTTAACTCCATAGCTTTGTCTCTGTCCTTGGCCAACAGAAGTGAGAATCCTCCTCCTCCTGCGCCTACAAGCTTAGAACCTGAGCAATAAGGTTTTGAAAACGCAAAAAGCCTATCTACAAACTCATTGCTGCAATATGGGTCAAGCTCTTGATGCAATCTCCACGCTTCTGTCATTATCTCTCCAATCTCATCCACTTCACAGTTCATTAACGCTTCTCTCCCTGCTTTCGCCAGCTCTGTTAACCGCTTTATGCTTGCAACCAACAGATTATCTCTTTGCAGATACCTTGTTACGACCTTCTGTAACACTTTGTGAGCTAACCTGACCTGTGTTTCAATGCAAAAATACATGAATGATTGTGATTGTTAGCTAACAACAACAACAACAAAACACTTGCTCCTCTCTCCCGTTGTTGTTGTTGTTGTTTACTTACTTGTCCTGTGAAAACAACTAGAAGGCGTTGCTGCAACTCCGAGATTAGCTGTGGCGAGGCAAGTAAAGGAACAACTTGAAGACGCAGAGGAATTCCTGGAAAACTTGAAGTGAATTTGATCCCTGGGTATAATCCTCCAATCTGATCTTGCCAGCCACCTCCAGTACCCATGAGTTGCTCTAGAACTAAGACTAGCCTCGCCACATTTTCATTTCTTTCATCTCCGTTACATATCTGGAGAAGCCCTTTCACTACAGCTGCAGCTAGGATGCTTGAGGTTCCTAGACCACTTCCGCGAGGTACATTTGCCCATGTTTTTATTGCTAATCCGTTGGACTGGGCAAAGTTTTCTTGGACAATGCCCGTTACAAGTAGAGCAGATTTAACAAGCCTGAACGGATCATTGATTTCAAATGGTGGCTTGATGCTTATGGGCTCTTTTATGTGTATCTCATTTCCAGCGTCATCTTCGATTGTGATTCCACTCTTCTGATTTGTCGTCTCGATAATTGTGCCAATGGGAAGTGTACCTTCTAGGGTTATAGCCATGTTAAGGACGCAACCCGCACGCTCTAAACTCCATGGAGGTGTATCACTCCATCCTCCTACAAAATCTACCCGAACTGGTAGTTGCACTTTTGCTCTTCTTTGTTGGAAAACTTTATCCAAATGAGAAATACGATTCTCGGAATGGAGCTTTCCGCTTGATTCCAAGAGATGTTCTGAAGTAAAAAAAAGAGTTATTCAGGTTCATCTGTAAAAAAAATAGTGTTACCAAAGGACTGGTTCGCTTGGTTTTACCTCTAAAACCGTATCTCACAGCTGAAGCAGTTTCTTCTGCAACTGCTCCCCAGACTTTATGCTCCAATTCTATAGCTTCTGCCTCGTCCCCACATGCTCGAAGAAGATCAACTTCTACCTGATAAGCCCGACTCTTTGGAAGAATTTTGGAGTTTTGCTCCTGAAATTTTGGACATTGATCCAAAAACTTCTTGCAAATTTCCAATCCTAATGGCTCTTTCTGTAAAATCTCATGGCATAGCTGAGATAAATTTCTCCCAAGCATACCATAGTTAATACATGCTTTAGCGATTCCAGCAGCAAGATCAGCTTGATGAATACTGGAACCATTGCACATCTCAGGAAAGTTTATTGATCCGTGCAGCTCTTCTAAGCTTACACGTTTGGAACTTCTCCACAAGGTAATCTTCTCCTTGACTCCACTGTCCTCTAAACCCATCAACCATGAGGCTAACTTGAGCATCTCACTATAAGTGAGAATCGGGAACAGTTTTGCTTTCCACAAACATCTGTCTTGTGCAGCAGCATATGAGTTCCAGAGGTCAGTTTCCTCAATACCAAGATCAAACAAAACCTTCGCCAAAGGTTTACTGCAAAAAGTTCCACTGTTGTCAATTGAGTTCTTTGGATTATCGTGAAGACCACAATACACAATCACTCTCTCCTTGTGGCCCACCAATGGAACCTCCCAAAGACAATGCCTATCCGGAAGAATGAACCTAAAACTCTCTTGAGTTCCAACAACTTCAGTTGGGATGTGAATACCAACGACTATGGACTGGGAACCAATCTGCACAGCACCAGATATTGTTGAATCATATATAAGCGAATCTTCACCAATGGAGACACCAGGTGCAATTTCACTTGATAAAATAACAGAAGACACTGCAATATCAGAAACAGTTGTTGCAGGGATGGAACATAAATGTCTCCGACCTACAATTCCTGAAGCATATCCACTTAAGTGGTCTAGTACTTCACTTGATGTTCCAAAATGCAAGAACTGCAAATCATCTGACACGAGATGATGAAAAAAGATTAGGAAAGTAACCAAATATTTTCTAGTGTAGCTTTTGGAATCAGTAAAGACATACAAGTGCAGCAGCTGTACATCTTTTGCCTCCCCAGACTGTTAACAAGAAGTTCACCAAAAGGTCGGGTTCGCAGCCAATCATGCCTCGAAGGAACCCAAGCAGCTACCAAATCTTCATACAAACTCATCTGCAAAGGTCAGAATTCATCTATAAGAGGCCATAGTTTGTTCAAAAACTAGCAAACAACGTAAACATGACAATGTATGAGATAATTACTTCTTTTTTGCTACATAAAAGCTCTGAGATCATAGGTTGGCATGAGCAGCCAAGAGCAACCAGATCGAACCATGCTTTACCCCTTGCAGATATAATCCCAGTGTCAAGGAGCGTTCGACCATCATGTAAGATTGCATCTTTATTGACAAGTTCCTCAACAGTAGGCTTCTGCAGAAGATCATTAACTAAACTGACAGTATAGCCTTGGGAAAGGGAGTCAGATTTGGATGTGACAATAACGCCATGGTTGGAAGCAATATCAAGGGTGATAGGAACAGTGACAATGGAGGCTGCATCTTCAGGGAGTGTCAATTGAAATGCATCAAAACAGGGAAGGACATCTCCGGTCATAATGAATAAACCACCTTGATTGTGGAAAGCATGTGTGGCGCAAGAAGCGATAGCAAGAATATGATCAAAGAGGAGAGGAACAGGAGCATCAGGATCATCGGCTGCAAGAAAAGGAAGAGGGAGGAACACTTTACCCATAGGATTAGCCCAAGGAACCCTTTTGGAGTCACCTCCAGCATGAAGCATCAGTACATGCTTTTCAGAAACCAATCTTACCAACCTTCTCCTCTCTTCCTCCTCACTTAAACTTGTACTACCATTTGCCTGATCAAAATTGACACCACAATCATAGAGTTGAGTGCACAATGAAGTGAGAAATCAGACAGATGAATAATGAAACTCTTCAGAGTCTAAGAATTCAATGGACAATGCTAAAGTTGTACCTGGTGAGCAGGATAAAAACCTAGATGCTGATAATGGAGAGCGAGAGCATAAATGGCGTTAAGAGTGGCAGCGCCAGATCCGATCCGTTTGCCATCAGGATCAGGAACGGCTAAAGTGACGGTGGAATTGGAAATACGACCGGTTCTCTTAGCACGAAGGAGCTGCCATTGATAGAGCTCCGCCTGTTTTGGACTCGCCGCTGTGAGAAGGATTGCATCCCAAGTGGGAACCCTTGTGGGATGCCTCACGGAAAGCCTTAAATGGTACCATGATTTGCGCAAAACACTGCCCAAGTCAGCCTTCTTCCTCTGCTGCGTGTTGCTCGACATTTAGTGGACAAGGAAGAGACAAAGGAAGACGAAGAAGACATTGCAAGTGTTTATATTAAATAACAGATCAGATCTGGTAATGAATTTACTGACTAGTCAAAGCCATAATACGCCGTCGTTTAGGAGAAACTGAATATCTCAAAACATTCAAGGGCTTTTAAGGGTCAAGAAAACAAAAATCAATTTTACACAACACACAGCTATGAACAAAGTGTTTTAGGATACAACATGCCCAAACGTAGTAAATGCACCAATTTTCTCTGTTACTGTGGATTGAAAGTGGGCAGAAACCTGTTTGTTTGTTTCTGATCAGTCGGCGTAGGGGTGCGAGTCCATGCACAAATGCACCAACTTTCTCTGGTACTCTTGAAAGTATTCGCAAACCGCTGCCACTTCTTCCTTCCCCGGTTCTAGACCAGGCAAATCGGTCGTTACTGTGCCTTCACCCGAAGCAAATTCATACTCTTCTTCTTGGCTTGATAGCTCGTTTATGATGTCTGAATGGATCTCCTTACAGGCGAGCACAAACATGGCTACTGTGTCTGGCTGTTGCACCTCTCTCAGAGCTGCAAGCGCCTCTTGCAGAGAACCAGCAGCCACATATAAAATAAGGGCCCTGCACTAACATAAACGTTATTCTCTTCTCATCTCATCATCTGATTTCTTAGAAGGAACACTATGTCACTTTCATATAAATTATACCTCCAGACGTTGTGCTCCGCGTGAAGAACATGATCAGCCCATCTCTGCAATACTCTGGGTAGAGAGAGAGAGAGATAACAGAATCAAGGGCACAAGATCAGTGACCAATTCTAGGAAATAAAATCAGAATCAAGAGTTATATGTTAAAAGAGAATACCTGGCATAATCCGACCCTTCTAAATGTGTGGCAGCCAAGGTCGCCGCATCAGTCCATCGCCCTGAATCTTGTAGCTGCATATTAAAAAGGTCCAAAATATTTAGTGTCTAAAACGTTGCCTATAATTCAACAACCAAAGCAACAATCTTTTAGTGTTAATTGAGCAGATAACAATCTTAGTGGACGCATAGCTCAGACGAATATACAATATTTAGTATTACAAAGGAAACACTCAAGTTAACCTGTGAACAAGCTTCTTGATGTCTTCCAACCGCGCATAGAAGATGAATACCAGAGAGCGAATTATCTGTCCTGACCATGTTGGCTGCAACAACCTACATTTATGTTCATCAAATGTGAGGAACTGAATTTTTTAAAGGAAACAAAATACCATCAAATATTTCACGATAGATACCTTTAGTGCAAGATCGAGAAGAGATTTAGACACTGCTGAAGAGAGTGCAACAGCTCGGAGAGCATTTGGATAAAAGTATGGGGAATCTGGAGCAGAAGAAAGCAGCAAACTAACAGCAGCTTCCAAATTTCCAACTGATATCAGCCTGATCATAAACGTTACCAAGTGAATTCACTTGTCAGCGCAAGATCTAAGGCTTGGAAATTCAGATTCAAAAACTACAACTATATACTCTGACTAGAGCTAAAGTTAATCGATGTTCAAAGTGTAAAAATGACTCTTCCGAGTTAATTAATGTCATAATAATATTCACAGTGAAGTGTTGCATATTCAGCATCGAGATCAAGTATCAACACAGCCAGTTTCCCAACACCGCCCATGCTAGAAAGAGGCTTTCATTATGCATATATATGTATAGTTTCCATTTTCACACATGGGCTATGAAAAGCAGACCAGACTTTCAGGTGATAAAATGGAAAATAAAACAGTAAAAGCGAGCAGAAGTAGAAAAACTAACTCGTGAACTTGTTTCTGAATGGAATCTTCCCCCTCCAATTTTTCATGCCAAGGAAGACGCTCATTGGCACGTGTCCACAATTCTTCTCGCTCAAAAGCCATTAATCTAAGTGAACCATCACACTGTTCATGAAAACGTGTAATATAAGCTAACCAACAAATAGTATGTATTCTGGGAGACGAGAATGACTATAATGCATGATGTATTGGTAGAAAAGAAACATGATTTTGAAGCTGACCATAGAATCTATCTTCCTGGCTTCAGGTGTCACTATACAAGTAGATGATATTTTACTCTGCATAGATGCTTCATCAACTCCTGAGACCAAATCAGGGGAAAGGATTTTTTGCGGAGACCTTTTCATCAGCTTTTTCATTAGATGGCGAATGGCTTGAGGCAGTTGCAACCAGAAAAAAGCTTCTGAGGTTTCACCAAAAACTGCAGCTGCAAAAGCAAATCTTGTGGCACTACCTTTCTTAATCACATCAGCATACAGTTTTGCTCTTTCATCATCAAGTAAGCAACCTAGGATGAAAGAAATATAAAGCAGGTAAGAAAATAGAACACTTAAACAGATATCTTGGAAGAGAGAGGTTAGTATGTGGTGATACTATACAAAACAAATGAAAACGACCTTCTTTTCGATATGGTTCCAGTATCTTCAGCAACATCTCTGGCACTACAGGATCTCCTAAAGGTGGTAACTGGATCATGTAACTCCGAAGATCCTTAGAGGATGAAGCCAATCCACGGATCAAATGAGGCCTTTTGTCCAAAGCGGTGCTACAAGTATTAAACCAAGATGGTTTCACTCCCAACTGTAAAATCATCCGCAATGCCTGCATAATAATGAGACGTATTGTAAAGCGCAACCATAATATTAATTGGAATCTCAATTCACAAAATCTGTCCTCGGTGATATGGCTTATGTTATAGACAATAGTATCTTCTGTATTCCTGGTTTCAGTAGTAAACCAAAAAGACTTCATGAATCAAGAAGTGTTCCTGCGTAAAGAAACTTACCAATGCATGTGGTACAGGAAGGAGGATAGGGGAGTACATAGGCATAGGACGGAATCTCTCCTTTACAGATTTAGACTGGGGCACAAAGCCAGCCTTCTTTTCATTTCTGCAAAAATTGAAAAAAACGTCGGGAATATAATATAGTAGAAGTGAATGTAGCCAATTTTCAAATTTGGAGCAACATTAATAGCAGACTAGAAACAAATACTATGTTATGTGACTAGCTAACCTAGGGAAAAGAATGGCCTAGTTGTAAACCCCTAAACACCATTCCAACTACACGGCATTGTGACCTAAGTATCTTTCGACAAGGGGTTAGGGTGCACAGTTATCTGGTCCACAAATATAAAACTTATGCATGCCTATTCTACACAATTTTAGATATATGGGGAGAAACAACAGAGAATGGCCTACAACTTTATGTGAATAAGATAAAAATGCTGATAAGAAACTAATCATAATCTGAATGCATTCATGGAACTCTGGATAACTATATCTTTTTATAGCTGGTGTATACATACACAATAACCTCAACGAGCCGAAAGGTGCTATCAGCTCCAGCAATGCATAGAACAAGTGGATCATTTTTATCAGTTCTCAGAGGCAACCAATCAAGTTCCAGTACAAGAGTGCCAGGAATCTGGGGCTGCAGAAGTGACTGGGCTACTGGGTCTGGTGAATCCTGTAGCAAAAAAATTCAAACAACAAGTATCAATGAAACCATTATTGTCCTTGGTTTAACTTCACATTTCATAATACTAATACACCACCTTTCACAACACAAGCTATGGTGAATTCTCTAAAGACTTACAAGATCAAATACAGAAAATGTATTGTCATTAAATAGCACAGCTACACGTCCACGGCTACGATCTCCAGCTACAACAGGTGAGAATTTGATTCTACGTATTCCATCTCTGTGACTATTGAATGCGGATGACTGTCCAGTTGTTACATCCCACCATCTTATGTTACCTGATCTATCTCCCATAACCTGAACAAAAAGAGCAAAATGTAAAATCTCCCATGGGAAGATAAGAGAAATAACTGGAAGGTGAAAAGAAACAAACCACGTGAGGCAAGCGATATGCCATGGCAGTAACCAATCCATCTGAAGGAACAAATGATGTTGATGGCCATTTTGGTCTAGAAATAGAGGTGTATCATCTATATGTCAGTAGATATAGGAAAATATTATACAACATCAAGGTTCAATAAGAGCTAATTCACACGAAAACGGCAGAAAGAAACTATCAAGCGGTGAACAGTCCACAATTTTCTGAAAGTGGGAAATGAAGATCCACACATTATCTCACTATTATTCTAGAAATTAATGACAGATTGCACTAAAAACAAATCACTGAACAAAAATGTATTCAGAAGAAAAAGACACGCCTAATTGAATGTTTCTTCTCAAAACGGAGAGCTATTCAGCAGGTCTAAATTATAATCAGCATTTTGACAAGGAAATTTTGAATGCAGCTATAAGGGAATGCTACAAAAGAAGAATTTCTGAACAACAATTGAGTTGGTGAAACCTCCGAATTACCTGAAATCTCGAATCCTACGTCCTTGGACTTCAAATACTCCAAGGGCACCATTTACTAGTGCAAATGCAAAACTCTCTACAGTTTCTTCATGTGGCCCATCCAACCCCACAGTCGCTGCAGATATTTTAATTACCAACCCTTAGAAATAAATTCATCAAGGAATGGGTGATATTAAGGATAGCACAACTTTTTGTCATAAACATCTCACTAGAGTCTGTTGATGCCATTGCTGACCCATTTACGCCTTCGGATGTTGACAGCAATTGCTTGGAAGGACCGCCTTGACCTGGGCGTGGAACGGCTGGAAGCGTCCATTCTACTACCGTAAAAGGAAGAGCTAACGATCTAAGCTATACAATAAGAAGGGATAACAAACAGAAAATGATTAATTGGAATGCATAAACTCGAAAATATAATACCCTCCAAAATTAGACAAGAAATATTTATACACAAGCCTAAAATCACATAAACTTTGGGGTTTGAGTTTACTCACCATGACTGGATGCTTGGTCATTGCCCAAACTTCCACAGGAGCATCACGGAATAAAATTAGAAGATACCTGAAGCACGACAAGAAATAATTCTCTGGCATCAGAGAAAGTATCCAAAAGCTCTTAACCCAAGTAATAACTTCCACGTTAACAGTAGTTTAGTGAACCCATATCTTCTATGATCTACATTTCAAATTTGTAATCTCATAAAGGAACATATTTTTAATGCCTGAATGAGACATTGTTTCAAGGCTTAAAATACCAATGAAAAGCTGATTGCTTGAAGTGCACAAAGCCATCCGTTATGTTTTCAGTAGGCATCAATTACTCAACAAAAGTGAATACTTTAAAATCCAACCTTCCGGAAGAAGAAGTTCTAAGAGCTCTAATGGGAGTACGCTCTGGCTTTTGTAAATCTCGAAATGGTTTATTCAATCCACTCCTAAGGCAGGTAACAACAAGCTTATTTATGTAGCCTCTGCTTTTGTCATTCACCTGAAACCACAAATCGATGGCTTTTATTATATGTCAAATTTTCAGTTCTGTCGAGCTGGTTTAGTAAGCTACTGGAAAGTAACAGTAAACCTAACTCTTCTTTATCCTGGAAGAAACCAGTAGGAAATCGGAAATCACAAGAAAAAAGAGGGCAATGAGCCATCACATGTTCAGCTTTTGAATATATCACCTGACTGTAAGAAAATGAAACTAATCTTGAATTTCCAAGCCAACGAAGTCCTCTAACTACACCAGTATGAACGGAAGTGCTTGCAGCAACAGCATTTGTTGATACATCAACAACATCGATTGTACCGTTCTGAGTTCCCAAAGCAACCAAAGGAACAGCTGGCGCAGGAATGTTACCCCCTCCTTCAATTGAAATCAACCCATAAACAATCAATTTCGTACTCCTATAAACAATTTTTGTATTAGGTATACAAGGAGGAATAAAACTAACTTGCTAGGGTTGCTGTAAGAGAAGGAGATGGTACAGCAAGTGTAGAGACTGTGGAAGAAAGCAGCTGCAGCTGTCCAGCCAGGCTGATCTGCATTGAGAAATGTAAGCAAGCAAAGGTCAGTTAGCAAGTTTTGTGAAAAACACAACCATAAATATGAGGAAACTGCTAACAGAAAGCATTTATCGTGTGGAGGAACAACCATTAGGTGTTAAGGAACTAGTTAACCCTGAAACCTGCCAGCCACTAACCTTAAACGATACATCTGATTTCCCCATGGAGGAACTCGGTGTGTGGCTTCTGCTTTTATTTGTCGAGGTAACAACTAGTCCGTCATCCAGATTGGAGGAAACTTTTTTCTGAATTGATCCAGGAGGTGCTGCTTCAGTACCCATGTAAACATCTGATTCATTTTTCAGGGCATCTTCAACTCCTTCAGCACTTAAGACCCACTTCCATATTTTCCCGTCATCGGATAGAGAGATAAAGGTTGTCTTAGAAGCAAGAGGGCTTTCGTCGTAAAAGTCAAATGGGTTATCAAAATCCACAGGGGAAGTTGCATCTGGGTGAAGTTTAGTAATGGTTTGCATAGTGGAGTCTGATTGGCTGAGGAGAAGAGCAAGAGCTGATGGAGAAGGGATAGGCATTCCAATAGATGGCATGAACTCTTCTATGGTACACATGACATGCACCTGTTGTCCTCTACAGAGATGTGTAACAAGCAGTAGTTTAGATGAATATCCAAGTTTAGGCAACACAACAAGATACAATGTCTGTCTTATTCAAACATGCTTTTGAACCATGAATCTAAGAAACAATATAAGACAAAGAAAACTCAAAGGGACATGAGAGGGGTATCTTACTCTTTCCGATGCCAAATGCTGAGCCTACCATCGACATGAGCACAATAAAGCAACTCCTTGTTAGGATCGGGCAAGACATCCATAAACTTGGCACAACCACGAGGTAATGGCATGGCCGAAAGAGCCGTCTCATATTGCAGATCAAAAACCAACAGCTCCCTGGGGAAAGTCACAAACAGTATATTCTTCCAGTGGGGAGAGAAGGCAAATCTGGCAAAGTACAATGGAAATGCAGCTGAAGCAGGCGAAGAAGAAGAAGAAGAAGAGGAATTGCCATTACTGTCGGCTTCTTTTTCAAGCCTGAGAAGCTCACTGAAATCAGTCTTTATCCGCATCTCCTGAATCACGACGTCATTCTCAGTGTCACCGAGTATTTTTATAGAGAGGAGGAAGCCCTTGAGGCCAAGCACACAGAAATGGCGGGAATCAAAGGGATCGCGGCGGACACAAGAGAGAACATCCGTGCCGGAAGAATCGTACTTCCAAAAAACGCCGCCGTGGTGGGAAGTGGAGTAAATAGAGAGAAAGGAGGAGCCGGAAATGGAGGCGAGGACATGGGAATCGTGGCGAGACTGAACCCAGCAGAGATCCTGGATACCAAGCTTGGGATCGGAAGAGGGATTAAGCCAGAGGACGACGGAGCGGAGATGGAAGTCAACGAGGGCAACACGGCCGTGGCGATCAGCAACGGCGAGGAGAAGGTGAGAGGAAGAGGGATCGGAGGAGAGAAGATCGCGAGGGAGAGGGAGAGGGATCCAGCGAACGGAAGTGACGAAGGGAGAGAGAGATCCGCCGTTGGAAGGAGGAGGGAGAGGGATTGTGGAGACGAGCTGGAGAGAACGAGAATCCACGACGGAGACGGAGGAGCCAGAGGCCAATGCTAAGAGACCCGATGGACTCAGATCGGAGCATCCAAAGTTGTTGCGGCTAGGAGGACCAGGCAGAGTCGAATCCCATGTATCTGTTGGCAACGGCTTCGATGCCGCCATTGTTGAAGCCCAAAGCTAATCTCTCTCACAAAGTCAAAATCAAAGAGGAAGAGAGAAGGGGAGGGATAGGGAATGTGTATATTTCTTTCGAGAGAAATGTTTTGACTTTTTAAATTGTTTGACTCTCACCATTGGGCTTTGAGATGGCTTTTCAAGCCAGCATGAGAATCAGCTAGAAAAGTAAAACACACATGATTATCCATAATTGCTAATCAAAACAATAGAAGCTAATTCTATGTCTCTCTCTCTCTCTCTCTCTCACTATGCTATACACAAACATTGTTTAGATCGTTTTAACGCCTCCAGAATCGGCCTTGTTCCCTTTTTTCCTTCATTCGCCTGCACATTCATATGATATAACAGATAGTCTTAGTGTGTACATTACCAAAATAATCAAGTGTGTATAGTACAAGTAGTAATGCTCTGGCTCACTTTTGATACTCCATGGACCTCTCCATAAACTCTTTAGCAACATCTTTTCTCTCATATGATGCTAGCACCGGTCTTATGTCTGCTGGACTGTTACGTGCCACATCTGCATACCCCCAAACAGGAACAATCAACCTAACAAAATATTGGTAACAGCTTATGTTAACAAGTGGTTCCCCCCATACTTACATTCAAGGAAGGGTATCAGATCCACAAGAGCCGTGTCATCAGCTTCCAGTTTGTACGGCTTGATTGGCACACAGTTCTCTGCCTGAAGGCTTGATTCAAAAGCATTTCCACTAACATACAGAATCTTCTTTGGGTCTCTGTTCAGCTTTGACAGATCCTGTCACAGTTTGATAGTTAGCCAAGAAACAACTAGTGCTTTGGAAATGAGAAGAGTATGTATTGACGGAGATAAGCAGCTTACGTACCCTATAGTGCTTTCCATTCACGTATTTAGTAGCACCTCTTGCTAGCCTATAACGAATGTAGCCATTTGGGTCTAACTTCTCACATACCGGAAATACATACTAGAAGCAATATCGCTAGTGTTAATTGCCGCATTCAATTGCAAATAAAAACAAATCAATGAGGACAACTTTACCAAATCCATCTGGTCAGAATACACAACAATCTCATAGAACTTCCCAAGATGCTCCAAGAATGCATCGACACCTGGTCTTTTGAAAGTCCTCCACCCTCTGTCTCGCTAAACATATTTTGTAAACAAAGAAGCAGAGAAGATTTAATAGTTTTGCTTGAAATTACAAATCAATTCACTAGGACCCTTTTTCCCTGTAATATAGATACTCTGCAAACTTTTGGTGATCAACAGTCAACTGTTGTAATAATGAAAGTGTTACCTTCCAGTCTGTGTAAAGCAGGGTCTCGTTCAAATCAAGAACTAGAGTGAATACGTGCTGTTCCGCGGGGTGCAAATCTGGAAGAAGTTTTTCCGAGAGAGGTTCCGTAAAGCCCTACAAGGAACCAAACCGGAGGAAAAACAAGAGTTATAGAATAGAATCAGGAGAAAAAAAGAAGCAAAAAGGAGCAATTTTGTATCTGGACTTACTTTCACGTGTTCTTCCACAGTTTCCCTAAGCTCCAAATACATATCAATGGCTTTAGCAGGAACTGATCCCAATGTCAAGCAAACGAAAGCGTGCTAAGCTTAATACTAATATTATACAGAATACTAGTAACGGTGAGAGAGAGGCAAAACCAAATACCTTTCATAGCAGCAGAGTACAACATAGCTTGATATTTCTGTAGAAAGAAAGAGTTTATCAAAGTATTAATTCAAAGAAGCTTATAAACAATCCCTTAAAGCAGAGAAACATGGCAGCTCTCACAAAGGTTAACTAGTAAAATTGAGATACAGATTTAAAGCTAGTGACAAAATAAAGTTGAATGGGAGAAAGTCAACAAGTCAATACATAAACAATGGTTAGAGACAATGAAATTGAAAGCGAATCAAGCAAGAAACTAACATCAAAGCCAGAAGAAGACTCAAGAGGTGGAGTCTGCTTAGCAGATTCTCGAAAGGCCTTAGTCTTTTCATTCACTTCATCTATTGTGTAAGCTGCATCGTTAACAAAATTCAACTAAGAAAACCCACAGTAGAAGCTATATATTGATGAGAGAATATGCAAAGTAGAGACCATAAGTGGCGTAACCAGTAGCAGCGGTAGCACCGGTGAGTGCCCAAATGAGACCGTAACTAAGATACTTAAGACCTTTCCTCTCCTTTCCCACCGCCTCCATAGCCGCAGCTTCCGCTTGAGGAGGAGGAGGAGGAGGAGGTTGATCAGGCGGTGGCATATCGACTGCGCTCGAGCGGTGGTAAGAGGAGATTACTGGAACCTTCGTTAAAGGATTCGAGGAAGATGATTCCATCACGAAGAAACTAGGATTGCGAGATCCAAACTTCGTTAACCTCGACATAATGCGAGATCGAAGAGCCATAGAAGCCATTTTCCGATTTCGGCGTTTTCTCCAAGCCACTCCCAAATCGCAGCAAGGGTTCAAGTAGGGTTTAGAAAAATGATCAGAGAAAGAAAAAGAAAAGTAAATAATAATAATATACCTGTTTGGATACAGAGATAGTGGGCTCGTTTAAGGACAGGCCCGACTGTTTGTTTGTAAGTCGGTTTATCTTAACTCCGGTATTTTTGTCCACCCTACCGGTTTTGTTGAACCAAAATAATAATTCCCGCCAAAACACGCAACGTAACTCTTGCTTGAACGCAGACTACATGCCGTTTTTGTTATCATATAAATGACCAAATCTCATTAGAGAGAAACATTTCTGCCTTCCTCCACACATGAAAGTGAAATTTCAAACAACTACAAAAGCCACAAAGATCAATCCGCAAGTACACATCCTAATAAATCTCACACAATGCAATGCAACAGAGACACTAACTAGTGCGAGAGCGAGAGAGAGAGAGAGAGAGAAACAATGAACCGCTTACTCCTCCTCCTGAGGAGGCAAAGCTAGCTTGAACTTTATAAAACCATTAGTCTTTGCAATCTCCACAATCTTCTCAGCTTCTCCTCTCATAGACCCTTTTACTACTAGATCATCGACTAAATGCTGCAATGTCGCTAGAGCAACAATATAACGCTTACTGAAAACCTCCTTGCACAGCTCAATCGCGGACTCAAAGTCTCCTGCTTTACACATAGCAGGAAACAACAAAGCAAATGTAGCTTTATCAGGACGATAACCGTGCTTCACTATTTCCTTGTACCACGATTCGGCTTCAGCTATTTTGCCTTGGTTGATCGATCCTCTAATCATAGCATTGAAGCTGTAAACATCGGGTTTGATTCCACTAGCCTTCATATCTTCAAAGAGATCTACTAGCTCTTTTGATTTCGTCTCGATGGCTAAACCAAGCAACCGGGCATTGTAACTCCTTATGTCTATATCTATATTCTTCTCCACCACCATCTTATCCCATATCTCTTCCCCTTGCTCAAACAATCCGTTCAAATACAAAGACAACAAAAGCGTGTTGAATGTGATTATATCAGGTTTCAAACCCTTGTTCTCAATCTCACCAAGCAACGCAACAGCTTCGGGCAAAGAGCCCTTATGGCATAATGCTTTGATCAAAGTATTGTAAGAGACGATATCTGGTTTGATCGATAGCTTGTCTGGTAACTCATTGAAAAGTTGTTCTACCTCATCGAATTTCTTGGAGACACCATAAGCACTAAGCAATGCGTTAAAAGACAGTACTGACCTCTTACAGTTTCTTTCAGGCATTTCGTCGAACACCTTCTGTGCGTTTTCGAACATACCTGCTTTTCCGTATAGATTAATAATCCTGACAGCGAATCCTTCCTTTGACATGTCACGATACTTGTTCTGCTCTTCGAGAATCTCTTGCACGAAATGCAATCTCTTCGCTGCGACGAGACGGCGCACGGTTCTATCGTACACGGCAATGTTAGCTCTGAACCGGTCCGATTCACATGCCTTCTTGAACTTTTCGACGATCCGTTTGGGGTTTCGTTCGTCATTCACGATGCTGCTGAGTGACTTTTTAGGTGGAGAGATCGCGGCCGTGATTTCTGCGGTGGCGGAGGAGGAGGAATAACGGCGGATCGTGGAAGTGTTGAAGGTGATACGGAGCACGCGAGATAGAAACGACATCGTTTTGGATATGTAAATACAAGTCTTGGCGTGTAAAAGAAATGAAATTTAATAGACGTGTCTGATAAATTTATGAAGGACGTATCTGTTAATTTAAAAATATTTGTGCCGTATTTGTAATTAAAGAAACAATAGAATAGCAGGCTTTGTCTGGATCTTGTTGAATTTATTTTTACAGTAAGACTACTTAGAATGTGGTGTTGAATAATTTTATTCAACTATTGAATCACTACAATGGTGTGTTGAAAATTAAAAAAAGATGATGTGGATTAATTAGTGTTGAAAAGATTCAACATGTTGAATTCATAGAAAGATAATTAAAGTTTGACACATGGCAATAACTGATTGGATCCGAAAATTGTGTGGTTTTGTAGATTGATTTTTTCACCCAAATATTTTAACATCAATTATTTTATAGTAAATAATTTTTTCTATTTATAATTTTTATATCAAAATTCATAATTTTTTATACTCTATTCATAGAGACTTGTTTCATTTAATTTGGATATAAGAAAAAATCATTTTTAATAAATACAAGAAAAGAATTTTGTGGGGTAGAGTGTTGAATTTTAATAAACAAAACCATTATAAATAAGATAAGTTGAATAAATATTGAATTAATAGGTTGAAGAAAGAGAAGATGATGTGGAGTGTGTAATAGTGAAAAGTAAGGTGTTAATTTTAAAACCATTGTAAATAGTCTAATAATGAAGTGTAACATATTATTTTAAGAGTCAAGGGAAGAAAAGTCAAAGCAACAAGGCATGTGTCTTATTAAACTTGCCATAAGGGCACCTCCATCGATGGGTTTTAAAGAGTTTCTTACAATAAAACAAAATTAAAAAACAAAAAGAAAAAGAGAAATAATAAGAACCATATCTTAACCGAGGACTTTAAGAGCATGATTATCGGTAAAACCGATTTTTGGGTTTTTAAACTTTTTTTTTTTTTTCGCATTTAAAAAAATAAAAATAAAAAAAATAAATAAAAGGACCAATCGCGGGCCGCCACGTGTCAGTGGGGCCCGCGAAAAAACCAATAACTGCCTCTTAGGAAGGAAGCAGAAGAGGCGTTTTATAATTAATTTTGTGGGACCCACAGTGGGACCCATGGTAAGAGGTTCTATTTCTTCTACCGATAATAATGGCCTAAGAAACGTTCTTAGAAAGATTAAGAAACTCCAATATGACGTGTTACTATATTATTGGTTAGATTTTCTTTTTTTAGTTAAAGTAATTATTAAATTATTAAAAAAATTATTTTTAAATTGTTTAAAAGCTCTCCGTCGGTTTTAATCGATGGAGATGGTCTAACATCTTACAGTTACTTGTTTTGTCTATAGTCCACAAGTAATAATGTGGAGTGTGTAATAGTGAAAAGTAAGGTGTTAATTTTAAAACCAGTGTAAATAGTCTAATAATGAAGTGTAACATATTATTTTAAGAGTCAAGGGAAGAAAAGTCAAAGCAACAAGGCATGTGAACATCTTACAGTTACTTGTTTTGTTTATAGTCCACAAGTAGGGTCCATTACAAGATACTGGAGGGGAAAATGCAATGAGAAGTTTGTCTTTTTGTACACATTAGAAGATCTTGGCTGTGTTCAATGCATGTCAGCAGAAGAGCTGATGATATAAATCGGCTGCTGCAGTGGAGTGAGGCTCACAGCAGCAATGGCGAGATATGGAGTCAATAAGAAGAAACTAGTGATATCTTTCTTGAAGAAGCTTTGCATTCTCTTGACTATTCCAATCTTGTTTCTCTCTAACGTTCTCCGCACTACTGAATTGTTCAACAAGAAAGCCAAGCCTTGTCTTGATGATGATGGAGAAGAAGAGGGGTTGATTGAGATATCTCTGGTAAGAGACCTTGTGGAAGATTGGATGAGTACAGAAGAGTACCACCATTATGATGAAGAGATGATAATGATGATGGAGAGATGTGAAGAAGAAGAAGAAGAAGAGAACATGATTGAGATTGATATATCCACGCGATCTATTGTCTGAGATTAGTCCTCCTAACAAAATACTATTATGTGTTAATTTTTGTAAATTATACCAAAACATATATATATATATCTTTTAAGAATAAACTACATATATTACATGTGTGTGTGTTTTTATCAATTTTACTTTTGTTTATCATTTTATAAATGTTTTATATCAATTTTACATATCGCTGTGCATCGATAGATGTTTAGTAAATCCTTTTTTCTTTACCGTTGTAGTCATATTAGCCACAGATAAGCTAATTTATTACCGTTACAGTTTCATTAACTAGAGAGACAGCTGTGGGTTTTTTTAGTACCGTTATAGACAGCTGTTATTTTTTTATTACCGTTATGTCTCCACCTATTTCTTTACCGTTGTAGTCATTAGCCAGCTAGTTTATTACCGTTACAGTATCATTAATTAGAGAGACAGCTTTGTTATTTTTTTTATTACCGTTATGGTGTCATTAATGAGAGACAGCTGTGTCTTTTATGACCGTTAGTTATTAGCCACCGAATTTATACGTTCTCCAATCTCCCCTATAAATAAAGTGTTACCTTTCATTACCTTGAAAGCCAAACTACTTGGACAAGAAACACTTAACCTAACCCTCGACGATGATGAAGAGAAACAGCCGCTGCTGATTCTTGACTGAAGAAGTTGGTAATAGTTCATAAAATTCCTTTTTAATCTGCAGGTTTCTTTTCAATTCGTGCTCATGATTTTGGCTCCTTTTTTCGTCATTCTCAGGAAGGAACAAAGAAGATGAAGAAACCTTTTATACACGCATCAATGGTATGTTTAGTTACTCTTAGAACTTCTCTTATCTTGCAATATAGTAAGTATATTATGACTTTTATTTATGTGTGAGAATACATTTGACTGTCTTTTTTTCATTACAGGAACGCAATACAAGTGCAAGCAGACAAAGCTATCACAACCGATTTAACCGTAACGCTCATTGGCATCTTCCCTTTATCTTTCCTAAACAACATCCCTTCATACAATGGCCAGTTCAACACCAAAACCACTCCTGTCATCACTATCTGCAACCCCATCATCTTCACATAATCTCCTCCTCCTCCACCACCTCCTCTATATCTCATCATAGCCACCGCTGCTGCCACAAAGCTCAATAGATGGATCATCCCAAGGGTTCCTAGGATTATAAACATAGGAGACTCCACTCCAAACTCCATCACTTCCTTTTCGTATCTCTCCGCTGCTTCTTCTTCCCCTACTTTCGCCGTTATCACAAACGCAGACTCTGACACACCGAGTCCCTTCTTAATCGTGTCCATGAATCCGAAAAGAAACGAGCTTGTTCTCCTGTAAAGCCAAATCCTTTGCTCGTTCCACCATCCACGCACCGTCCCTCCTGTCATCAAGAACTCCGCTAGGCTATAAGCATTAGCTGCTACAATCACGTATCCAAATGGGACAAACCACAAGCTCGAAACCTGGCCATCCATAAAAGAACCATATTCATCAGTTTAAACTTGAGATTTAGGGTTTATACTAAACAGGGGAAAGCTTACCTTTGGAAACAGAGGAATGCCTTTGAGTAAACAGAGAGAAGTCAAAACAGTGTAAAGAAGCAGAGGCACTGAACTTGGAGCCCAAAGGCAAAAGCAACAGTATCCAAGTATCAGTCCTAAGCTTATCTTTCCTTGTCCATACCAAACCGGACTATACTCCGATAGCAGAATCTGAAAATCTCCCTCTGACCATCTCCTCTGCTGCACTAGCATCTGATGCAGATTGGTCGGTGCTACCCCAAGAAAGGCTTCTCTTTTAGGGTTTAGGTACGCCGATTTCCATCCGCGGCACTGAATCGCTAAACCGGTTATTACATCCTCTACAGGGCAACCATACTTCAAACCCATCTGCCATTGAAACCAAAAAAAAACACTTGGTTTACTTGTGGCTAAAGATAAAAGACAGAGATCTAAGAGAAGAAGTATTATTCATCAATGCCTTGTTACCTCCTTTCCCCATTGAGAGTTTACTTCATAAGTGCAGCTCGCGAGAGGCTTAATCATCTCAACATCTAAACTTTCTTGAATTTCTTCAGATCCTTCTTCTTCCACTCCATACTTTCTTCCACAGATCACATCTCTTCTGTGAAAGCAGCCTGTTCCAATGTATAATGGTCCGCCAAATCCATCCAATCCATTAAAGTCCACCTTTTTCAACATTCAGACCACAAAGGTTAGTTAGTTAGTAAACAGCAGAACTTATGTTGTGTTTTAAAGCTGTCTCCCTTTCTCTCTCTGTGTATAACTTACATTAGCTATTACTCGCATCATGCATCCATACAAATCATTCCTCGTAGTGTTATCATAAAACTGCGGGAACTGCACAAAAGCAATCTCTTTTCCTTCTTTCTCATCAAGAAGGATGCATAGCGCGTCGAGTGCTGCCTTTGAGTTGTTCGAGTACATATCACAGTCCAAGTTAAGTATGATTTTCCCACAAGTCATCTTGGAAGAAACTCTCAACTGTCAATAGAACAAAAAGACACACTGTCTGTCACATGAAGAAAAATCAAGAATGGCTTGTGAAACAAGTAATCAACAAATACCAAGGCGTTCATGGATCCAGCCTTGAAGTGATGATGATGCTCAGGTCTCTTCTCTCTCGACAGATACACCAACGTTGGTATTGCTTCTCTTTTGTTCTCTTCTCCTCCGTCCACCAAAATCTATCATTGAATGATATTTTTAAAAAAGGATGATCCTTTTTGCAATTGGCTGCTATTAGTTATTACAGAACATAACTTACTTGAAGAATGGTTCCATGGTTTCTCTGAGTATCGTCAGACCCCCACTGCGAAAACCCATCACCGTATCTCAGCCGTGCCTCCTCCGGTACTCGTTGCAGCTTCGTTGCCGTTTCAATCCTAGCCGCCATCTCTCTATACAACTCAGCCACTTCCTCTGCTTCAGCAGAAGAATTATATGACTTGGAAGACAAGTAAGCGGCAGGAGATCTTGGCTCAACGTTGAATCTCTTGCAGAAAGGAACCCAAGTCTTAGCAAACTCAGCCGCCTCAGCGAGAGCGTAAAACGTGAGCTGAGAGCCACCGTCGTCTGAGAGATACACGGCTAGTTTCTCCGGCGGGTAATCGAGAGCCGCCACGGATAAGACAGTGTTGACAACCAACAACGGCGGCTCAATAACCGGATCCGCCGTGCAAACGAAGACGTCGAGCTTAGGGAGATCGTGTCCGTATCTACGGGAGAGCCTGTCGGCGAAGGTGAATCGCCAAACCGGATTCCACCGTTGAGATTGTACTACTAACCAATAGAAACCGAACCAAACCTCAGTGATTAACATAACTAACCGGATAAATTGAGCCAAACCGGTTCGGTTAGGATCAATCTTTAACGGTACGGTGAGTCGGTAGAACCAAATCAAACAGATACAGAAGAAAACAGAGGAAGCGAGAAGACGGAAAGCAATCACTCCTCCTCCGGTTCTCTTCTTGGTCACGAAAAGCGGTTCACGGTCGTCTTCTTGAACCGGTATAAACCGGTTTTCTTCTTTTCCCATTTACTTGTGTTCGTCGTATATGAGGCGGCAGGCACCAAGTAGGGAAGATGTGGGATATGTCTCTCTCTTTCGTGTGTTTATGTAATGAGAGAGAGAAAGAGACAAAAGTCAAAAAAAGAAATGTGGATATCGAGGAGGTCTTTGATGATGATGTCACTGATATAGTCACCAACTATGTTTCTTTGTTCAGACAAAAAGATGATTAATAAGACTTGAAGCTAATCTTATCAACAAATCTTAGTATTATATTAAAAGCCAACTTGTATATTGTTTTTATATGATCGGTGGTCGCTTAGCCGTCAACAAATTATTTTATTATATAAAAAGCTAAAGCTAATGTTTTTTCTTGGACCAATTAGCATATTGGTTGGTGATAAATCCTTGACTTGAATTTTTACCTTTTATCAGAGGTTTGTTTGTGAACAAAAAGCTTTATGTATTTGCAAAATGAGATGTAAACAGAAATTACTAGAGCATGTTTGTTTAGAGCATGTGCATTAAGTATTTTGCTCTCAAATACTAATTAAAAATTCTAAACGCTCCATGTTTAAGAGATTTTGATATACATGGTCTTATAGAATATGAATCTTTTTTTTTGGTTTGAATAACTAAAGAAAAAGCTGATTCAAAACTAAAGTCATAACTATTAAGTTTGTAAAACCAGACCAAATAAGAATCATCATCAGTTTCACAAGCATTCTTTTCTTTATGTATTTTTCTGAACACATCAAAAAGTAGCACATCTTCTTCCCTTCTTTAACTATCATATCCTAAATTCCTCTTGGGAGTTGATATTTCCTAACTATTTACACCCAAAAATTCCCACACTTTTTGATACCTCTTTTAGGCATTTCATGTGTTATTCTCCCCCTTGGCCTAACAATTGTTGACCCGATTCGTTAGGGCAGCTTGAGGTTGCTGATAACCAATGTCTGGATTGGGTTCAGCCATAGCCATTGTGGAGTGTGGTGGTGGTGGTGTTAAGGTCAGATATGTAGTTGAAGGAGCAGCCATGTGATGTGATGGTTGGTGTATTCCCATGAGCCCACTATGACCAGTCTGCACGAGTGAGAAACCAAGTGGCTGACCTTGCAGGGATAGGCTGTACATTGGACTCACCTGCAAGTTCCCAAGTCCATGCCCATTCCACGCAGCTGCGCTTTCAGTCTGCAACAACAATAACATAATGATTACCAAATGTGAATTCTACCGAACAACTATATCCATCTAAGGATAGAACAGGAAAAAAAACTGACCACTAGGGAAGTCCTTTCTTCACTATAGATAGAGTTTAAGGCGGTTGCAGATGGGATGTGAGTAGCAACTGTGGAGGAAGCATGTGGGGATGGGTTTGTGGTAGAAGGGTTGTCAGTGTTGCTTACTGATGTTGTTATACGGGCAGGTGGTGCTAGAGTGGCTCCTGGTGTAAAATAAGACTGCTGAGGGATCCCGTTTGGGCTCAAAATCTGGTGAATGTACGATGGTGGTGGCATATAATACGGTGAGTAATAAGGACCGTAAGGGAAGAAACTGGGAGGGTAATGTGGCCTAAAAAGGTGAGTTGCCTGCTGAGATACTGCTGCTGCTACGGAGCGCTGGTCTGGCGTAGCTGTAGCATTAGAATTTCCAAGCTGTAATGATAGAAAACATTTGTCAGGACAATCATCTAAAACAGAGAAGAAGTATTGTTTTGGGTGCATAGCTAATAACAAGATATACAACATGCCTGAGTCTCTGCCACTTCCGTGTTAACAGGTTGGCCTAATGCTGACAATGAGGGAACAAGACCAAACACACTGAATGGGGCTTCTTGACCATAAGAAATTTGATGAGCTTGTGGGTTTGATAAAGCTTCTTGTTTCAGTTCATCTTCTACAGGTGGGACAGTGTGATCTGAGTGCCGCACTAGCTCCACTTCAGGTGTTGAATTTGATATCCCACTATCTTTATCTTGTAAAAAGGATGATGCTCCTTCTCTGCACAAGTAATGGTAATGAGACACAAATAGGAATTATGAAAGTTTAGAGGACAAACGAAAACAGAAAGCACACATACTATATCATCCATAAGTAAAGACCTTCCTATTTGCAAAATGAACTTGCAAATCATATCTGAATAGTCTCACCCAACTGAAACTGGAATCAGTGTATCGAAATAAAATTGCAGAAGATCAGAAACTAAAGCAGAGGATATATAGACTCAAAGTATCTTAGTCACAAACCTAGCATAAGCAACCCCAGGAATGCCATTGGAATTGGGAGAAGAATCTTCCTCATCATCCCCTGTCCCATGAGAAGACTCAAAATTTGAGTAATCACGGCTACTAGCACCATTGTTAGAAGATGCCTCTACCACAAAATTAGAATCAAAACTGCCAAACTTCAAACCATTCTGCACTACTTCGGCAACCTTCAGGTGTAATGGAAATGTTACGTGCGACTGCTCGCCAACATCTGACTTGAGAAGCGTTTGTGCTTTGCCTTTACTGAATGCAGTCTCACCCCCCGTGACTGCTAGAAAAGGAAATTAGAAGCTGAATCAAATAACCAACCAAATTTTCTGCACCATTACTGACTTAACTAGATTGCCAGAGAATAAACATAAAGCAAATTGGAAGAATACTTGAGCAAAGTAAAAGTAAAGGAACAATATACCTTGATCAGAATGGCTACCGGAAATTAAAGAAGGATCATGTGGACCAAATGAAGAAGACTGAGCAGAAGTTATGGCTTGTGTATGGTTTTGTACAACAGAAACTGATACATATGCAGCAGCTTGTTCTGAAACTTCTTTAGACATCTTTTGCTCAACAGCATCCACAAGTCCATTGTTCACAGTAGCAGTGACATCATCTTGGACTTTATGATTGCTTACCCCATTCGGAAGACGGGTAGGAGCAGAACCCCTGCAAAATGCACCCTTTAGTCTTTCACAACTTATAAAAGAGAAAATAACAAACGCACATAACTGAACAGACGCATAAAGACAGACACTAAAAGAATGATATGTAAAAAATACTTTGATGCACGAGGTGTTGGAATTCCATTCCCAACACGAGGTACTGTGAGGTTTCTTGCTTTGTTAGTGGCAGGAGGAGAAGTTCTAGACCCTCCTGTTACACGATTGACTCCATTTTCCCTTTTAAAAGAAGCACTTCTTCCATTGCCTGCACCTGTATTTCAACAAAGAGCGTAAAACAAGGAAGAGAACCACAATTTTCATTACAAAGGTAACAAAGCAATGAAAACAAAAAAAGATACCTTGATAACTGTTAGTTGAACCAGAGTATCTCCGAGCAATTCTGTCACTAACTTGGGTGGTAGGCACTAAATTCTGCAGACATTAATGATGTTAGATAATGAGAGAGCTATAAAAGAAAGTGAGGCACAACAAAAAAAATATTGAAACAAAGCATAAGAAAACTAAAGAGAAAAGACCATTGAGCAAAGAAAGAAAACTGCAAACAAGGGATCCATAAGGAAAAAAGGAGGAGAAGAAAACTTGCCTCCTTCTTTTTCTCCTTCTTACTTCTCACCTCATGAAATGTATCTGCAAAATTCCACAAATGTTATTATGAGAACATAGCTCATAAAGAACAAAACTGATACAATCCCAAAGTAGAAGGAAAAAACAATATAATCATATGAGCAAAACAGGAAGAAGACGATACTGAAAGTCGCTGTCTTTACATGTAGAAAACAAACAGAAGACATTAGACATATGAATCAAAAAGAGAGAATCTGCTTTCAGAAAAAGTACATTAATGGTAAGGATTCCAGAGAGCAACTATGAGAAATAAAACAACTTTAGATACAAAAATAAACAGAATATTCCGAAAATCAAGTCACAAAAGATTCGAAATCCGGATAAAATCGAAGCAGCAAAAGAGTAAATCAACACTAGCGAGAGAACACATAATAATAATAATGATATTCCAAAACAATCAATAGAGAGAGAGAGAGTAATGTAAACCTAGAAAGAGGAGCTTCTGGGCAGTCTCGTGAGGATCATTGAAAGAATCCTTATAGACTGCGTAGATATCTTCGTCAGAGTGAAGCTTCCCCGTAATCTCTCTTATACTTTCTATCGTTTCACGGAGCTTCTCAGGAATCGAAACCCTAGTTGACGATGATGAAGAGGACGAGCCGCCGCCATCGCCGAAGCCGGTCATGGTTTTAGTAGGAAAACGAAGAAGCCGGGGAGGAGAGAGAGAGAGAGAGAGAGAGAGAGAGAGAGAGAGAGAGAGAGAGAGAGAGAGAGAATTAAAATAAAATAAAATAAAACTGAAATTGAAATTGAAAAATTAATTTATTGATTGCATCCTCGTATCGTATCTTTATATATAACTTATACGCCGACGTATTTGGTGGGGTGAGGTGGGGGTGTATTTAACTAATAATTCCAGAGTTTAGTTGCTATTTTGTAATTTCCTGACAAATGTGGGGTGATTTTATGATAATTGCAAAATAGGAGACCTTAAAAGAAAAAACAAGAGCAAGCCAATAAACGACGTCGTTTGAGAGAGAGAAAGAATACAGTAACGTTACTATATTTTTGAAACTAAATTAAAAAAAACAAATACTTTGTTAAAAATATCATATCATTCAATCAGTATCAATGGCGGCCACGAGAGAGCTCTGTAACCTAATCAGAGACAGAGAAGAAGAAGAAGAAGAAGAAGAAGAAGAAGAAGAAGAAGAAGTAGTTTGGGTAGGACAGTATTCATCGAAGCATGAGATACTTCTCGTCGGCGAAGGTGATTTCTCTTTCTCTCTCAGCTTAGCCGCTCGCTTCGGCTCTGCCTCCAACATCTCCGCTTCCTCTCTCGATTCCTACGGTAACATCATCCACACTTCAATTTCACACTTTTCTAGGGTTTCGATTTCGTTCAATTTTCTGTTGGATATCAAAATTAGGGTTTTTATTATGTCTCTCTATATAGCTAATCACTCTCTCTCTATAATGCTTCTTCTCATTATCTCTATTTATAGCTTTTATTAACATGGAGTTTTATATCTTCTATATGGTAATTGAATAAGCAGATGATGTGGTTAGAAAGTACAACAGTGCAAAATCAAACCTTTACACTCTCAAGAGACTTGGTGCTAACCTTTTACATGGCGTTGATGCTACCAAACTCCATCTACATCCTCTTCTTCTCTTCACCAAATTTCACATTGTCATCTTCAACTTCCCTCACGCCGGTTTCCACGGCAAAGAGTCTCATCCCTCTCTTATCCGGTCTGTCTTCTTGCATTTTTGAATCAATTCAATGTAGTATATATATATATATATAGACTAGGGTGTTGCTACAACAAGTGTTGTTCTTTCTCTCTTTGTTCCTACAGGAAGCATAGGGAACTTGTGTTTGGTTTCTTCCATGCTGCAGTTCATATGCTAAGAGCTGATGGGCAAGTACATGTTTCTCATAAGAACAAAGCCCCTTTTTGTCACTGGAACCTTGAGGAGCTAGCTAGCCGATGCTCTCTTGCTTTGATTCAGTCTGTGGCCTTTGACAAAAGAGATTATCCTGGCTATGAGAACAAGAGAGGAGATGGTTCAAGATGTGACAAACCTTTCCTTTTGGGGGAGTGTACTACTTTCAAGTTCAGATTCTCTCGCGTCGCTAAGGAGCTTTATGCGGAGAAAGTGAAATTGAGAGTAGCGAAAGAAGTAGAATCAACAAAGTGTACCCAAGCTTTTACAAATTATCATGAGCCAGTCTCATTTGATCATGATGGTTATCCCCTGCATACAGAGTTTCAAAGCGTTAGACAAAGGCCAGCTTTGTTTGATATTAGCAATCACCAGGACCATAACTTCAGAAAAGTCCAAGATCATTTTGTTCAATCAAGACAAAGGAAATCTCCATTGGATCTTTCTTATTACCAAGAAAGGTCACAGTACGAAGATGTTTTTATTCGAGAAACTGAAAGATCAGCCTTTTTGCCTCTTGAAAGAAACCATGCCGGGTTTCTCAAAGATTTTTTACAGTTTGAGAAGCTTGGATACAGTGAACGCAGCAGCCTGTCTTGTCAAGACTTTCAATTTCAAGCACATCATCATCGTCAAGAACATTTCCATGAATGCTCTAACCGCTTCAACGGTGTTTCACTTGATATTTACAACGAAATGATACAAAATCGTTCGTACATTAGAGAATCGCAAGAAAGAAGCCGCCTGCTTTGTGGAGACTTTCTGGTTCCAGCCAGTGAAAAACCATTATTTGAACACTCAAACCGTTCTAATGGAATTTATCATGAAACTTACAACATGGAAGGAAGAAGAATGCTAACATATAACACCACTGGAGAGTCACGAGAAAGAAGCTTGACAAGGCGGAGCTACCTCGACATTTACCCTCCACAACACTGGTAAATCATTCTTCTTTCGTCTTTGCTTTATACTGTGAAAACATAAAGCTAAATTAGTATGAAAATGTTCAGGTGAGGCTTGTCTTCAAAGATGTTGTGAGGATAAAATTTGATGGAAACAAAGTGACTGAAGCTTAGAGTCACTTAACAAATCTTTAAGAATCTAAGTTGGCTAACAACTTAACAGCTAAAAACCGCGATGATCTCACTACGGAGATGCTGTTTTGGGGGTAATTTTTTTGTATAGAGAAATATGATATGTGTAGTAGAAATTGTTGTGAATTTGCGAGTCTTTGTAACTTGCATTATCTTAAAAGGCAATCACAACTATTTTGGCGTTTCTTTTTCAACGGTCTCTTCTGATATCTCCACTCTAAATACACTAAGTTGACCAGAAGGTTCACTACTACTATGTCTATGTGTTTTAGATTTGGTAATATAACTTATGGAAATTTTACAAAATTGATTTCTTTATAATTTCTTGTAGACAAACGTAAAAGCTTAGCCAACAAGTAGACGACTATCACCATCCACACGGCAGTAACTCGTCTTCAATTTCATATTCTAATAGAAAATTATTAAATATTATTATCTCTTTATTTGCAAACGAAAGATTCAGCCAAACTTCAAGGAAATTGATAGTGAACATCAATATATAATAAAATTAACGATGATTTCAATTGGTAAATTTCAAGGTATGTGCATGTAGAAATACTAAGAAACACATCCAATAGTTGACAAAACTTTACAAATAGGAGTTTAATAAATATATATATATAAACTTTAGTATCTCTTGGTCGTCGTTAACCGTTTTAAAAAGTTTTATGTCATTTCTTCAACATAATGATTGATAGATACAAACCATATAAAAATATATAAAATTAGAATATTTATCATTGTGTTGCGTGTGATATATGCTATATATATAACATTCCATATCGGTACAATTATTTATCATCTTTTTACTCTAAAAACACATATCGGAATATTCTCTACGGCTAAGTAGTTATAATGAGGGTAAGTACCTTAATGTTTTTCTCTCAAGTAAAACAATTTTCTTGCAAAACAAGAAACACACATATATATATATATATATATATTTAGGCATTACTTGAAATTTGTATAATGTTATATCTCAGCAAAGGATAGTTCTGAAGATGGATATGAATCAAAGTGAGAAATTAATGAAGAAAGCTATGGCAATCTCATCTAAAACATCAGGTAATTAAAACATATATTTCTCTTGTGACAGTAACTTGCAATCCAAGTTAGGTCATGTGAATCAAGTCTAAGCAACTTTTGTGTCGTAGGTGTGAGATCAGTAACGATTCAAGGGCAAAACGATCAGTTGCTTATATTGGGAGAAGGAATCGACACGGCGGAGCTAACACGTGAGCTTCGGAAGAAAGTTTGTCACACCACCATAGTCGCCGTCCAGGCCGCGCCGCCACCGCCGCAGCAGCAGCAACAGCCGTATCATGTGATGGAGCATTACAACGAGATGGCTCCGGCGAGAAGATGTATATGCGAGATACCAAACTCAGGTTACTGTGGATTTTGTAGAAACGTGATGAGTGAAAACCCTAATTATAATCAGATGATGGCTCCGCCGTATCCACCTCCGTGGAATTACGGTGGCCACCGTGATGATGATAATTGCACTATCATGTGATTTTTATGTTAATTTTTCATTTTTTAGTGATTTTGTTTGTTTGTTTGTTAATTTTTTTTTAAAAGACAAAAAAAAAACTTATAATTGTTTTGACGAGGTAGTTCTGTTGTTTTTTGTTAATTTTCTAGTGTTTTGTTGTAGTTCCAAAAATTTTAATTCGTGGTGATGTATAAAATGTAATTGTTTATGACTCAATCTTGGATAGAGATGTCCACAATCCAAAGAAAACTAAATTTTAAATTACAAATAACTATTTTTAAAAATGCACCCATTAAAACATGAGAGCATAACTAAGCCCAATAAGAAAATAGGCCCGTTATTATATCATCTTCTCTATCTATTTTCTGTTATGACAGCTTCATATTTCCCTCCTATTTTTCAAACCAAACTCGGTTTTCCTCATAGACTAGAAATTTTTTATTATAAAACAGCCAAAACAGAACAATAACAACAACAAAGCAATTAACAAAATTATTTTGTTTTATTTCAATTATTGTTTTATTTTCAAATATAAAATCTCCCATTCGCAACCAAATCTCTCAATCAAAACCAAATAAAATTAAAGATGAATAAATCCGCCGGAGTTTTCTTCCTTTTCGCTTTGGTTCTCTCTTCCGTCGCCGGAAAAGCGAATTCTAATCTAGTCTCCGATCTATGCAATCACTCCTACGACCCTAACCTTTGCCTATCAAGCATCCAAGCCCGTCTAGATTCCGGAGACTTCGCATCAACCACAAACCAAATCGAAATCGTAGCTATCTCCGCGGCATCAGCAAACGCCTCGGCGACATCGGCTTACATAAAGGAGAAACTCAGCCGAAAGGATCTTGATCCGGCGACGCCGTGGAACAGTTTGACGATTCGATCTCGGCGATGATTGTGAACGGGCACGTGGACGTCGATGTTTGGATGCACGCGGCGATAAGCGCAATAGAGACTTGTGAAGACGCGTTGGAGTCAAGAGCAGGGAAAGATGAGGAGCTTATGAAGAGGAATGAGATATTCTTGAACTTGTGTCAAAATGCTTTGGTCATTAACAAAATGTTGACTTGATGTGTTATTAAATCTATTATATAATGCGGCACTTTTTGCTTCTCCCACAAGAAGCCACATCATCATCTTTAAAAAAAAATAAAATTTTAAAAAATTATATTATTTAATATAACATTAATACAACCATTTAATATTAATACAACCATTAATAAAATTATATTACGAAAACATTAATACAACCATTTAATATTAATAAAATTCAAATAAAATCCCAAAAAATATAAACAACATCACTAAAATATTTTTGATAAAACCCATTAACATTAATAAAATCCGAAAAAAAATATTTTATAAAATATTTATATATATACGTATATCAATTTTAAATAGCTATTAAAATTAATAATAAATAAATCTTACGAACGATATAAACAAAAAAACAAGAAAACTAGAAACATCTTACAATTCATATGATCACAATCAATATTTAAAAAACAAATTAAAATAAATATAAGTGAATTGTGTATATCTATACTATTAATTGAGAAGAATTTTTATAGAGAAACCCTTCAAATCATCTTTAATTTCAGGGTCATTGACCAAAACTCTGTCAAAGTATTCTCTACTCTCTTTTTATTAGTTTCTCTAATAATGATGGATTTTTCTTACACAACTATTTTTTTACAACATTAATACAATCATTTAATACTAATAAAATTCAAATAAAACCCCAAAAAAATATAAACAATATCACTGAAATATATTTGATAAAACTCATTAATATTAATAAAATGCGAAAAAAGAAATATTTAATGTAATTTTTAACATTTATAAAATATCTATATATATAGATACATATATCAATTTTAAATAACTATTAACACTAATCATAAATAAATCTTACAAACGATATAAACAAAAAACAAGAAAACTAGAAACACATTACAATTCATATGGTCACAATCAATATTTTAATAACCAAATTAAAATAAATTTAAGTGAATTGTGTATATCTATACTATTAATTGGGAACAACTTTAATAGAGAAACCCTTCAAATCATCTACAACTTCAGGCCCTACACCAAAACTCTGTCAAAGTATTTTCTATTCTCTTTTTTATTAGCTTTTATTATAATGATGGATTTTTCGTACACAACTATTTTTTTGACAATATTAATACAACCATTTAATACTAATTGTTGGGGATAAATTTAATCATCTCGGTTAAGGTTTAACTGCCATTTAATCAAACCGGAATCGCCGCAATATCGGAACCCGGCCTCCTTTTAGTTGATATTGGGCTTTATTTGGGCTTAATTATCGACATGAGGTAAATGGAAAAGATATATTTACTAGATTCTCTTAAATATTCATTAAGGAGGGAATCTAGGAAAATATCTAAATAAAAGGAAAAAGGTCAATAAATGGAAACATGTCAATTCCTATTCATAAAAAAGGAAAAGGAAGCTCATTGACCTAAAGACCTCTATATAAAGAGAAGAAGCTAGAAGACCTAGAGGATTCATATTCATTCATATCGATATTCTAATATTCATTCATATCGATATTCTAATATTCATTCATATCGATATTCTAATATTCATATCGACTTTCACATACACTTTTCGACATAAGCACTTGCTTTTAAGGAGAATATTCGATTATAAGCTTTAGATTGTTCTAAGTCTAGATCTTGAATCATATTCCTCTTCTCTTGTATTCTTTGATCGATTAATAAAAACATCTAATTCATACCGATTCTAGTAGTATTAAACCGTTATCGAATTCCGTGGTTCTTCTAACGGATCGCTAACTTTTGCCCAAACAGCTTGGCGCAGCTAGAGAGGGGAAGTATAGCGCTACGATGAGCGATAACGGAGCAACCTACTACACCGTTCTCGACGAACACGCTCAAGAACGGGTGGATGCCGTCAACGAACAACTTCGGGCAAGCAACGAAAGGCTTGCTCGGCGGAAGAGGATAATCTTCGACTTCGGGGCAAAGCGCTAATCTCGCACCTGTGGTCGAGATCCACTTCCCGACGAATCTCGTTACCCCCATCCGGGTCGATGAGGTTATTCCGATCGTGGGCGGAACATCGACGACGGAGGAAAGACCCGCTTTCTCCGACGATCAGCACACCGACGATCTAGATCGCAACGGATCCGGTCTCGGAAGGATCACGCCTACATAGATTCCGTCATCGAGAAAAAGCTCAACGCTTTCGAATCGATGATCGAGCGGATGCCGGAGTAGCTCCACCTATAAGACGTTCCGACCGCTACTCCTACGCCGATTCGCCCTTCATAGACGAGATAGCCATGGTAGAGATGCCCGAAAGTTCGCCTTCCCGTCAATGAAGATGTACGATGGCTCTACCGACCCCGACAATCACGTGGCCTTGTACAAGCAACGGATGCTCACCTTGACAATTCCCCCGAGTCAAGGGAAGCCGTCATGTGCAAAGGTTTCGGATCAAGCCTAACAGACCAGCGCTCCGGGGCTCGTCAATCTCGCCAACGGCGAAATAGAATCCTTTGCCGCCCGACCGACAAAGTTTATAGAGCAATTCGCAAGCCCGCCGCATAGAGAAAAACGCCGACGACCTTTATGAAATCGTCCAAGAAGCGGGAGCCCCTTCGGGCATATGTAGGACGATTCAACAGGGAAAAGGTGAATATCCCAGCATGTAATGTGTCAACGGCCATATCCGCTTTCAAGAGAGGACTCTTGGTGACCGGCGATCTCTATAAGGAACTCACCAAGTATCGTCCAAAGACGATGGAAGATGTTCCGAGCGAGCATGGGCTCGCATCAAGTGGGAAGAGGATCCATCTCAAAGGAAATCTCTTCCCCCGCAGTCGACTCAAGGATCGTCCGACCCGAGAGCTCCTCGAGACGACAAACCATACCTGCGACCTCGGTGGACCCTCGTCGAAGTAATTCCCATCGACCAATCGCCCATATAGGAGCCGAAGGATAACGAGATAACTCATGGCCCAACGCGGGCAGTTTGTCTATCCAAGGTCAAGAACTGGTCCGCGCCTTGGGAAGGATGGGAGACGCGGTCGATGGCCTCAGAAGATGAGGGGGGACCCAGAAAGACGAGACACGCGGAAGTGGTGCGATTTCCACAGCGACCACGGGCATCGCACCGAAGATTGCGTCGCCCTCAGGATGGAGGTAAACGATCTAATCAAGAGAGGACACCTCAAAGAATTCCTGTCTGACAGAGCTCGGGGACGGCCGAACACCCAGAACCCCGAGCAAGAAGGGGCCAAAGAGAAACCTAAATCTCCACCGAGACAGGATCGGGTGATTAACGTCATATCCGGTGGCTCAGAGGTTAGTGGGATATCGCATTCGGTCGCCAAAAGGAATACGAGGGTTGCGAGAAATTTCCAAAAGACCACGATGGAAATAACCACCGACCAATCGATCAACGCAATTACCTTCACCGCCGAGGAGGGTGAAGAGATGATGACTCCTCATCATGACGCCCTCGTCATTACTTTGTCGATGGCAAATTGCCCGATAAAGAGAATTCGGTCGACAATGGAAGCTCGGCAAACATTCTCGTTCCTGGCCGCATACAAGGAGATGGGCCTCGACGAATCAAAAATTGTCTCCGTGGCAACCACTCGGTAGGATTCAGTGGAGAGGTGAAACAGACTGTGGGTGAGATAACCCTACCCGTCTACACCGAGGGAGTCAACAAGCAAACCAAATTTCTCGTTCGGATTGCACGTCGGCCTATAACGCCATAGTGGGGAGACCTTGGATCCATGACATGAAAGCCGTGCCATCCACATTCCATCGACAATAAAGTTTATGACACCCCGGGGTGTGAGGAAGATAAAAGGTGACCAGGAGAACTCGCGATCCCGCTACCGGACTACGCTCAAAGGAAAAACGGGGACGACCATGCAGATAGAGGGTCCGTCAACGACGAAAGAGGTATCGAGCTCTACGAGGAGCCCGATGTAGAGCAAATAGATGAGATCCCATTGGATGAAGCCAATACGGAGCGCAAGGTAAACATTGGGTCAAAACTACCGAAAGACGTGCGTCGAAACTCATCGACTTTCCGAGATCGAACGCCGATTGTTTCGCCCGGTCGCATGCGGACATGCCGGGCATCGATCCCGAGATCATCACCCATCGTCTACGGGTCGATCCCGATCATCACCGATCGGGCGAAAAGAAGGAAGTTTGCGCCGGATCGCGATCTCATTGTCAACGACGAAGTGAACAACTTACTCAAAGCCGGATTCATCCGCGAGGTGAAATACCCTGACTGGCTAGCTAATGTGGTCGTCGTTCGAAAGAAAAACGGTAAGTGGAGAGTCCGCATAGACTTCACCGACCTAAATAAGGCGTGCCCAAAGGATCTTTTCCTTTGCCTCACATTGACAACGGTAGACGCAACACCGCCACGAATCGCTAAGTTTCATGGACGCCTTCGGCGGGTATAATCAAATTCGATGCACCCCCGGGATCGGGAGAAGACGGCCTTCATGACCTCCAGGGGCATATATTGCTACAAGGTAATGCCCTTTGGATTGAAAAACGCCGGTTCAACCTATCAAAGGCTGGTGAACGCGATGTTCGCCAACCGGATTGGCCACACCATGGAGGTATACATCGACGATATGCTCGTAAAATCATTGGTTGCCGACGATCACATCGTGCATCTACGCCAAGCGTTCGACACGTTAAGGAAATACAACATGAAGCTCAATCCGACTAAGTGCTCATTCGGCGTAAGCTCGGGGAAGTTTTTGGGATACATTGTCACACATCGGGGCATTGAGGCGAACCCCGATCGGATCGGGGCCATCCAGACAATTCCACCACCGCGAAACATAAAGGAAGTCCGAGACTTACGGGAAGAATGGCGACCCTTAGCCGATTCATCTCTAGATCGTCCGACGGATCTCATCCGTTTTTCGAGGCTCTCAAGAAGCCGAAGGGATTCGCGTGGAACGAAGGATGTGACGAAGCCCTTAAACAACTCAAGGACTATCTAACTTCTCCACCGCTACCGTCAAAGCCAAAGACCAACGAGGCACTACTCCTATATCTAGCCGTGTCGAACGAACACGTAAGTGGGGTACTAGTGCGAGAAGAAAGTGGAAAACAACATCCGGTCTATTACGTCGGCAAATCCTTGCTAGAAGCCGAGACCCGATATTCTCATCTCGAGAAATTGGCTCTCGCCTTGGTTGTGGCGCGAGGAAGTTACGGCCGTATTTCCGGCCGCATCCAATTATCATGGTGACATCGCATCCGATCAAAAGTGTTCTCCACAAACCGGATATCTCGGGAAGATTGGCCAAATACGCTATAGAACTCGGCGAATACGACGTGATCTATCGACCAACCTCCGCCATCAAGTCACAAGTCCTCGCTGATTTCGTGGCCGAGTTTACACCAAAGATGCTCTCGGAGGTTCAGAAGGAAGTGAACACATTAGGAAAACAGGTGGTAACGGGGACATGGAAACTTTATGTGGACGGATCCGCAACGTACGAGGATCCGGCCCGGGACTAACACCGACCTCCCCTATCGGAAACACCATCTCAAGGGCGATCCGATGCGGCTTCCGAGCGACAAATAACGAGGCGGAGTATGAAGCGTTAATCGCAGGTCTATCTCTAGCATGCGATCTAGGAGTCAAAGATATAGAGATCTATAGTGACTCGCAGTTGGTCGTTAGCCAAACTGAGGGTGACTATCAAGCCAAGGACTCAAGCATGATCAGATACTTAGCGATAGTCAAACAGCTCGAAAAAAGGTTCAATAGCTGCAAAATCACTCAAATCCCTCGAGAAGAGAACGGGCAAGCAGACGCTCTCGCCAACCTCGGATCATCTTTCAAAACCGATTCACCGACGAATGTGCCACTGCTAGTATTACAGTGGCCGGCAACGCAAAGAGATCTCGATGCAATCCCAGTCAACGAAATAAGTGGAGCCAGATGCTGGATGACTCCCCTTGTGGAATATCTGAGAGATGGAACGCTGCCACTGGAAAGAGCAGAATGCCGAAGGATTAAACGACAAGCAGCTCGGTTCAGCCTCATTCGCGGAGCGTTGTATCGCCGATCATACTCAGGACCATATCTCAAGTGCATCGGCACCGCCGAGGCTCAACAAGTCCTCGCTAGCCGCATTCCGGCGAGTGCGGAAACCATTCCGGGGCCGAAGTCTAGTCCTCCGGACCATGCGAGCCGGATATTACCGGAAATCGATGAATCACGACGCAACCATGTTCGTCAAAAGATGCGACAAATGCCAAAGGTTCGCCACCGTATCCAAACTTCCGCCGGAGAACCTAAAAACTATCGGTGCTCCCCGGCCATTCATGAAGTGGGGCATGGATATAGTTGGCAAACTTCCCACGGCACCGAGGTCGAAAGTCTTTCTATTGGTGATGACCGACTATTTCTCCAAGTGGATAGAAGCGGAAGCACTCAGTCAGATAATCGACAAAGAGATCCGCAGCTTCGTATGGAGGAATATAATCTGCAAGTTCGGCATTCCCCACGAGATAGTGACCGACAATGGGCCACAGTTCACAAGCAACAACTTCAAAAGCTTCGCGAAGACGGAAAATCAAATTAAGCTTCGCAACACCCGGACATCCGCAGTCCAATGGCCGAGGCCGAAGCCTCGAACAAAACCATCGTCAAGCTCCTTAAGAAAAGATTAGAGAGTGCTAAAGGAAAATGGGCCGAGGAACTCCACGGGGTCTTATGGGCCTACGGAACAACCTCAAAGGTCTCCACCGGCGAAACACCTTTCTCACTCGTTTATGGAATGGACGCGGTGATACCCATCGAGATAAGTGTGCGGACCGCCGTACTTGAAAATCCCGATGAGGAAAGTAACAACGAAGCAATGGCGCTCGATCTCGACTTGCTCGACGAGAAACGAGAAGCCGCGCAAATAAGAAACCGGTGTTACCAACAAGACGTAGCCAGGTCATACGACAAAAAGGTGAGGACGAGAACCTTCAAACCGGGTCGGTGGGTCTTAAGGCGAGTATTCCAAAACACAATGGAGAAAGAAGCGGAAAGCTAGGACCAAACTGGGAAGGCCCATACCAAATCGTTAAAATCGTGGAGCCGGAGCCTACTCACTCCAAGACAAAGACGGAAAAAGACTCACCAACAGTTGGAACGCTTTGCATCTCAAGAGATATTTCTTCTAATAAACGGGCCACGCCCGCAAAAGGTCATGTATACTTAAACTATTTTTTAAATTCTATACTTTTATATCTTTTAGCTAAAAACCTCGCCGAGAATTTCGCCAACGAGAATAACCCCAAAGGCGAATTTCTCGCCAAGATTTTCGGGGGCAAGGGATATCTATCCTTTGAACTCAAAATCAAAAGCCCTACTCCACGTAGGCCAAAAGCCCTACTCCGCGTAGGCCAAAAGCCCTATTCCGCATAGGCCAAAAGCCCTACTCCGCGTAGGCCAAAAGCCCTATTCCGCATAGGCCAAAAGCCCTACTCCGCGTAGGCCAAAAGCCCTATTCCGCATAGCCAAAAGCCCTACTCCGCGTAGGCCAAAGCCCTACTCCGCGTAGGCCAAAAGCCCTATTCCGCATAGGCCAAAAGCCCTACTCCGCGTAGGCCAAAAGCCCTATTCCGCATAGGCCAAAAGCCCTACTCCGCGTAGGCCAATCCTAGCCGAACACATCACGACAGCCTGTGTCAATGTAAATCGAACGCTAGAAGGGTTCCATACGGGTTTCCGGACCACGTTAGGACCGAGGCAAAAGTTAGAGTTATTGTCTGCGGGCATGTAACCTAATAGCCGAGTGTACGGGTGCGACGGCACCTCGCTCCATAAGACTGCCGCCAGGTTGCCCGAACCGCACGGTCGACAAGGCGGAGGCTAATTGTGCGTTAATGAC
Source organism: Cochlearia excelsa (assembly GCA_963556525.1). NCBI lineage: Eukaryota > Viridiplantae > Streptophyta > Magnoliopsida > Brassicales > Brassicaceae > Cochlearia > Cochlearia excelsa. The sequence goes on along the minus strand of OY748329.1, from coordinate 34,591,288 downwards.
CTTCCTCGAAAGTATAAAATCGCAACGCACATTAGTCGCCCTCTTGGGCGTACGGTCCGACGGGACCTCGCCGAAACCACACCGAGATGGCCGATCTACGGATCCCATCCAAAGCAATGTACAGCACACAAAGGCTCGGCAAAACTTAACCGACTCACCCGACGGGCTCGTACGGTTAACACGGCGCCGAGACCCTTAACTGGTCCACTATTAATGACGATCGAATCTCCGAGATCTCGTCCAATAAATGGTCGACCCCCGCGGTCCCATACGCATTAAAAACAGCCAGCGAATAGAATCTCCATGAGAGATAGCATATTCACCACTTAGAGATGAAGGGTGACCGACCTCGTCGGATCCATCCGGATTTAAGATGGTCAGCGACGGACAACCTAACAAGGTATTAATTTGGTCGGTGCACCTAAACGGATTTGACGCTCAAAAGATACAGTTCAAACTTATCGAAAGCTCAAAAACAAAAAGATAACCGAAAAAGCAAGTTTAGCCTCGGGGCAAAATCCAAAAAGCCCGCCAAGGGCAAAAACATAAGGGTCCGCTATGATCAACGAAAGTTTGAGCGGCCCACTTAACGATTTAAAAATGGCCCATCTCACGGATGGACCACAAAACAAAATTAATGTTTTTAGATAGACGAGGATCAAGACGGAGGAGTATCGCTAAACGCCATCGGCGACTCAATCACCTCGGAGCGAGCGGACCCTTGAACCGTGCCCGAGCCTTCACCACTTGGGCATAACGGCGATCAAGGCTCTCAAGGTCCCACGACAAATGCCGCCCGCCGATACTCCTTCACCGTCTCCCACCGGGTTATAACCGAGACCCACCAAGGAAGAAGTCGTATTCGCAACTCATTCTTCCCGCTTGAAGCAACCTCCTCGCGACCTCACCTCCTCGTTTGAGCTCATCCTCCCTTTCCAGATCTTTTTGGCAACTCTTTTTGGAGACCCTCCTTAGCCGCTCACATCCGGCTATGGAGTCCTTGAGATCTATATATCCTCCTTGTCCCCGGCACCAATGGCGGCGAGCCGATCCTCTCCTCTTTTCTTCTCCACCTCGTACCTTTCTCTCATATAGACGGAGGCCTCATGATCCTTGGAAGACTCCTCCACGGCTTCAGCAAGTTTGGCCTCCATGTTGCTAAAAGAGAACATCACCTACAGAGCAGCAAAACCAAAGAGGTTTAGACGATGCTCATAAAAGGTTTCAATTACACGGAGACTTTTACCTTAAGGAGAGAACGGCGAGACTTCATCGGTGGCTAACTCGGCACCCACCTCGGCAATGGATTCCATGTCCCATGACAGGAGTTTATTCTTTATCTTGCCTACCTGAGAGGAAGATTGGGAGCCGCCAAGTTCACCACCGACGAAGGAGATACCTTCACCCTACGACCCTCCACGGGACCGCATGAACTCCGTCCCGCTTTGCGTTTGCCGGCGGCCACCGTTCCACTCCTCGGAACCTCGCCGACCTTTGCTTGACTCTCGGGGGCATTAACGATCCTCCCATCTCGGCCTAACCTCCCCGAAGCGGCCGAGAAAAAGTTCAAAGGGATCGGGGGCGGATGCTCGTTGACTCTCAGACATGTTACAATCTAACAAACAATGTGTCATCCTCGGAAATTAATGTTAAAGGAAGAACTTAAAGATGGAGTAAAAACTTACCCCGTATGGCACCGTGTTCCAAGGCAAGGTGGCTGGAAAGAAATTCAAGGGATCTCCGTTCGAGATGGAATCTCTAACACCGCTCTATGATCTTTTTCCCGACGGCGTCGTCACCTTTGTTCAAATGGCCGATGTCGCAAACAAACAACAAAAGAACAATAAGGAGAAGTCAGCAAACTTACAAGATCGAGAAATAAAAGCACCCACCAGAATAGGACCACGCGGTTGGAAAATTTGGAGCAGGTCCAACCGATAAGAACAAGAAACGACGACGCCAAGTCTTCTCCGACGCGCCTTGATCACCAATCTCAGGGTTAGTCACCAACGCTAGATTACGACGAGGATGGAGGTGATAGCGATTGATATCACCCGCATAGGGTTTGAAATAGAAGGCGTACAGACGGAGGCCACCGATACCTCGATGGAATTCAAATTGCCCATCACCTCAAGTGCCATCGCATTCTCCACACCATTGGAGAAAGCGCCCGGAGATAGACCAAGATAGCGGGATATCGCCGCAACTAGCGAAGGAACAACTCCGCGGAACCCATAGCCGAACGAGCCTCATACACCACAATCTCCTCTCGGACCGGCATCCATCGGGCGCTCCGCCGCGTTGGGAATCCTCAAACAGGAAATAGGGAGACCAAAGGTCCCGGAGATCCGAGCCACCGAGTTCATGGTGGTGGAAGATTTAGGGTTCTTCTTGGAATCTATCGGCGGATCTTGCGAAGAACCGAGTCCTCGACTTTTATCGCGTCACGAAGGCAACGACGGTCGTATCCGGTGGATCGCCGCGATTTTAGACGCTCCCCGACGATGAATCATTCGAAAGATTCATAGCTTCGGGATCGAAGGGCACGATAGCGGTAGTTGGGTCCCAATCAAGCGATGACATGCAAAGAAGAAGAAAGATAGGAGAAATCAAAGATGCTCACCTGATGACAAGACGAAGAAATCGCAGACTCTATCACCGTCGAAGATGATACCAAGCTTTATCTGACTGGGTATGGAGAAGGTGAAATAAAATCTTGAGAAAGAAGATGAAAGGACCGCCGCGGAAGAAAATGAAGTAGACGAAACGCGAAAAATATCCTTAGGTCAATAAAAAGGACATTTCGCAGGATTTGGGCCTGAAAACCAAGCCCAAATTTGAAGAAGAGACCCAAGACGGTGATAGAAGGCCATATTTGGAATTGCGATTGAACGAGAAGTATAAGCTTGTGGAAGATCAATTCATCACCGATCAAGACAAATACGAAGCTCTTAAATTCATCCTCGACAAGCTACTTTCCTCTTCTTATCCGAGGTCAAAAAAGAGCAAAGTGGGGGCAAACTCGTTGGGGATAAATTTAATCATCTCGGTTAAGGTTTAACCGGCGACAGAATCAAACCGGAATCAGCGGCAATATCGGAACCGGCCTCCTTTAGTTGATATTGGGCTTTATTTGGGCTTAATTATCGACATGAGGTAAAATGGAAAAGATATATTACTAGATTCTCTTAAATATTCATTAAGGAGGGAATCTAGGAAAATATCTAAATAAAAGGAAAAAGGTCAATAAATGGAAACATGTCAATTCCTATTCATAAAAGGAAAAGGAAGCTCATTGACCTAAAGACCTCTATATAAAGAGAAGAAGCTAGAAGACCTAGAGGATTCATATTCATTCATATCGATATTCTAATATTCATTCATATCGATATTCTAATATTCATTCATATCGATATTTTAATATTCATATCGACTTTCACATACACTTTTCGACATAAGCACTTGCTTTTAAGGAGAATATTCGATTATAAGCTTTAGATTGTTCTAAGTCTAGATCTTGAATCATATTCCTCTTCTCTTGTATTCTTTGATCGATTAATAAAAACATCTAATTCATACCGATTCTAGTAGTATTAAACCGTTATCGAATTCCGTGGTTCTTCTAACGGATCGCTAACTTTTGCCCAAACACTAATAAAATTCAAATAAAACGTCATAAAAATATAAACAACATCACTAAAATATTTTTGATAAAACTCATTAACATATATAAAATCCGAAAAAGAAATATTTAATGTAATTTTTAACATTTATAAATATCTATATATATAGATACATATATCAATTTTAAATAGTTATTAAAACTATTCATAAATACATCTTACATACGGTATAAACAAAAAAACAAAAAAAACTAGAAACATCTTACAATTCATATGGTCACAATAAATATTTAAAAAAACAAATTAAAATAAATATAAGTGAATTGTATATATTTATACTATTAATTACGAAGAACTTTTATAGAAAAACCCTTCAAGTCATCTTCAACGTCAGGGCCCTTGACCAAAACTCTGTCAAAATATTTTCTACTCTTTTTTATTAGTTTTTCTAATAATGATAGAATTTTCTTACAAAAGGTATAAAAAAAAAAACTAGAAACATCTTACAATTCATATGGTCACAATCAATATTTAAAAAAACAGATTAAAATAAATATAAGTGAATTGTGTATATCTATACTATTAATTGAGAAGAACTTTTATAGAGAAACCCTTCAAATAATATTCAACTTAAGGGTCGTTAACCAAAATTATGTCGAAGTATTCTATATTCTCTTTTTTATTAGCTTTTCTAATAATGATGGATTTTTCTAGCTTTATACATTTAACTGAAATGAAATTCAAAAAAGTATTTTATAAGTAATTTTTCAACTTATCATGATTTATAATTCTTATTAGCAATTATGTAAATATACAATTTCGATACTAAAGTTACAAATATTTAGTTTTAGTTTTAATTAGTAATAACTAAATTCAAAATAATTATTTAAAGGAAAACTAAGTGCATCACACATTATTACGTCTTATCGAAATTGACAACAATCATTGACATAACGGTCAGGTGGTTGTTTACTTGTCTTTGTGGGATGATGTTGCGTCCGTTTTTAGGGGCATCCTCAAGTCGGGTGATAGGACACAATCTGTCTTGTTTGTCACCACCGTTAATCTCGAACTTTTTGGAGGTAAAGTCTTGAAATTTGTAAACTTTAATTGGTTCTATGAGCACCATTGGTTTCTCTAATAAGTTGTTGTTCAGTGGTAACTCAAACATTCTTTATATTTGAAATAAGTAAGAAAAGATGAGCAAGTGTGTGTTGTCTTATCACTAACATTATCACTAGGCTAATTATCATCATTCTTCATCTAAGTATCAAACTTAACCGAATATATCTTCTTTTGATATTTTTTGTCCTCCTTGTCATGGAATGTGTTATTATCTTAATAGTGGTCGTTTGGCTTTGCTTTGTTTACTTTTATCTTCCTTTCATTAAACATGATATCTGAGGTGACTAAAATTTTGAACCCACCCTGAAGTCAAGTCTGTGTTCTTACGTATCTTTTTTTTTTTTAATGACAACACTTTTTTCTTTAAATTTTTTCTTTAAAGTATTCAGTTTGTTCTTATTTTTCTGCTTTCTCTTCGCATATACAAATAAAAATGTATTCACTCTTTAGGGTGCATATGTTTCTCAGTCTAAATTTATGAACAAGTTTCACTTTAAAATTTTTTAACAATTATTCAAACTTTAAAAATAAAAAAATTGTCACCCTATATGTTCACCAATTTAAATTTTCATCAACAGTATTAGAAACTATCACAATTTAAAACCTAACTCTTACAAATGGAGAACAAACATAAAATACATCCACTGTTAGCATTTGATATCAACCCTTTTTGTCGTCACAACACTGCACACTCCTACTTCAGCTCATAACTTTTCTCATCGATTCAACATTAGTTAAATATTTGTTACCTTATTTAAAATACACATACGTCCCCGCGCTTGCTTCGCCCCTAGTTAATTATAATATTGAAACAAATTTTAATTTTAATTATTAACTTGAATGTTGATTGTAACTTGTTCATATGCTGGAAAGCGACATATAATATAACAACAACATTAAATGATTTGGGTCGAAATTTTCAAAACAAATACATATATGATAACGTTAATGGGCCTTATAGGCCTAATAAGAATGTATAAAGTTCATTGTTTGTTTTGGCATTTAATTGAAAACGGTGTCGTATGGCTATGTGAGACGAGCAAGTAAAACCCTAATTCAAAACCAACCTAAGCTTACCAAGGAAAACACATCTCAGAAACACTTCTTCATCTTCCTCCGTCGACGAAATTCTCCTCTGTGTATCAAAAGGTTCTCTTTTTTCTTTGCCCCTATCCTCTAAATTAATAAACTTTACCGTTTATTGTTAATCTTCTTATTTGTAAATCAATCTGAATTTTCAATCTGCATCTCTGTGTGTGTGTGTGTGTGTGTTCATGTCTAACAATTTTAGTTGATGAAATTCATTAATGTCTCTACTTCTTCTTCTTCTTCTTCATTAATGTAGCCATAGTTTTTTTTGACCTTTTGATTTGATTCTATTCAATAAAATTAGTGATTCAATTCTCAAGTAGAAACATATAATCACAAGCTCATGTTAATGGCAGAATCTACTACTCACATGGAAACTCACTCTGCTTCAGAACCTGAGCCAACGCCAATGGCTAAACCAATCTTCAAGCCATTAAAATCCCACGAGATCTCTGATGGCAAAGTTCAGTTCAGGAAAGTATCGGTGCCACCAAACCGTTACTCTCCTCTCAAGAAAGCTTGGATTGATATCTACACACCCGTCTACGACCTCATGAAAGTCGACATCCGCATGAATCTCAAATCCCGCAAGGTCGAGCTCAAAACCCGAGCAGACACTCCAGACGTAAGCAATCTCCAGCGATCGGCTGATTTCGTGCAAGCCTTCATGCTTGGTTTCGATATCCCTGACGCTATATCTCTTTTGAGGATAGACGAGTTGTATGTCGAGTCTTTTGAGATTAAAGATGTCAAGACGTTGAAAGGAGAGCATCTTTCGAGAGCTATAGGGAGATTGTCGGGTAAAGGAGGGAAGACTAAGTTTGCTATTGAGAACACTACAAAGACAAGGATTGTTATAGCAGATACTAGGATACATATCTTGGGAGCTTTCACTAGCATTAAGGTTGCGAGGGATTCCTTGTGTAGTCTTATAATGGGATCTCCTGCTGGTAAGGTTTACTCTAAGCTTAGATCTGTATCTGCAAGATTAGCTCAACAGTGTTGAGGAGATGACTGTGTTTTTTCTTTGTATGAAAATTTAAGGCACTTTTTAAGTGTTGAATCTTATATCACACTATTATTGTTATCTTTAGAGCAAGTTTTATGAGTTCGAAGCTGGAAAAGAGAGTACACATATAGTGTACTTTAATTTTGACAACGGAGGATATTTTTATATTTTAGTGATTTGTTTCTAATTAAAATATAGGCTTTAGATTAAACCACTTGAAATTATCGATGATAAATTATATGGGTAAGTTCAGGCCCAATAAGGCCCATTAGTTCAAAATTAAAAATGCATGTTGTGTTGAGACAAGACAAAACAAAATAAAACGACAAGAAGTTAGATGAGGGCATGAGCTGTGGCATAAGAGTGGGGCCCTTATAATAATAATAATAAGTACATATATTAAAGGCAGAAAGAACTAAAACAATAACAACACGTCGTCCCTTTTTTATTTTGTTTTATATTTTTTGAGGATGGAGGGATGGTACTTTAAATATCAAAAAATGTGGCATACCAAAAAAAAAATATCAAAAAATGTAAATAAGTAAATACACAGTATCATTCGGTTACTTAACATAACCAAAAGTAAGTTAAAACAGTAATAAAATAACCATTCATTTTCTTTTCACTTGTCATGGGACCCTTTCCCAATAGCATATCAAATCAATACATTAGGTCGACATGACATCCCCATCCCTTTACTTTGTCTGCAAAAATTGTTAAATTACCGTTTTTTAACCTTATAAATTTTCTGACATCAACATGTGAACAATTTGGCATTGCTACTTCCTCCATATCATTATTAAATAATAATTACAGTCAAACAATGTGCTTTGATTTCTTAATCTTGAACAACGAACACACAATCTTATACACGTGTTCGTTTCTAATTGGGTCAACTGTGTTTTTATACTTTATTTACATCCCAAAGAAAATGTGCATTGTTTGTAACAAAATAAATTCACGGGAACTGTTCGAAATATATAAATGGTAAAATAGTAAAATAAGGCAAAAGAGTTGACTTTATGGATACAAGAGACCTTGTCAGGCTTGAAAAAATACAAATTCTTTTAAAAATAGTTACTATTTTCATGTTATGTTTAATTTTTGTTTTTTTTAAATACTAGAAGAAGTATTTTTATTAATTAATATATTGTCAATTAAGTTTTGGAAATCGATAAACTAAAGAAAAAGATAGATTGCTTGTGAATCAGGAAAAGTAAAATCTAACAAGCCTGAAAATATAAAACTTATTCTCTTTTTAAGATGTGTCGTAGTATATATGAAATGTAAGTAAGTACAAAAAAAATGAAAGGGTAATGAAAACGACCAATAACTGCAGAATATTTTTTTTGGCTTTGTAAAATTGGTACTACAAATTAGTATTTATTATTGCAGTGTGAAGAAGAAAGTGACATTTCCTTGATTATATTTTTTAATTTATTTTATTTAATTTGTAATTTATGAAAGAAAAGACATTTGGACTCTCTGCACTGCAAAACGTAGATTTCGACATCTTCTTTGTCACAATGACAAGTTGCTCTCAATTAATTTATTGGATTCTCTCCATCACATCCTTTATTTTTTTGATTTTTTTTATCTCTTTCCTCTTCCTTATTCTCTTTTTTCAATTTTTTTGTTGTCTTGTATTGTTTTATACTAACGTTACTATCATGTCTGAATTTCACAAGAGGGTGTTTAGAAACAAACTATATTGTATGATGTCAACAAAATTATATACTCTATTATTTTACCAAAAAAAAATATATATATAGGTGTCAAAAAAAAAATCAAAGAGAATATATGTTTTAAATATTTATCTGTCATTTCAAATTCCTTAGATGTATATATATAATTGTATATATACTATATACGATGTGTCTGATGTAAAAAAATGCATTATACTTTTAGTTTGGACCACCGACTTTTCACATAAATTCGAAAAATCCATATACCAAATAATTATGTAATTAGTGCCGTGGTTATTATCTGGTGGGAGTTTCTGAAAATTAAATGATTTTTAACTCGGATTTATTTGTCGGCGCGTAATTTAATATCAAAGTGAAAAATTTTAATGCTCCATTATGGTTTTTTTCCATCATTAAATGATGATGCCTTTGGACACAGAACAAGAAACGACAGTGTTTTGTGTCGTTTTTTTTTTATTCACGAAAAAAATAGTGTTCTTATTTCATTTATATATGAAAAATCAAAAAATGATTTGATAATGATATGTAATATGATAATATCTAAGCTGTGTCTTTAATAAGTACTGTTATGTCTGATGGGACCATTGTCATTTATTGCTGGGCCTGTTTTTATTTTGTAACTAAAAATACAGTAAAATCGTGAAAATTATAAAAGAAAAAAAACATAATTAATATCGTGGAAAAAAAAACAGTTTTAATGGAATGAAACAATTGTCCCACTACCTCCTCAAGTATTATTCCACAAAACAATGTATATAAAATATAGTATATACTTGTGAATTGTGATATACTATTTTTATAAGAAGAAAATTAATGAGCTGATTTTTTTTAATTTAAAGAATAAACAATTGAGATGATTGAGTAGGGGCTGTTGTGTATTTATTAGGACACCATAATTAATTTAATAGAATGTTATGCTTCTTTAAATGCATCATATTGAAAATCAACAATCCTAGTATGAATCTAAAATGATGGGATGCATGCATTTAATAATACAACACAAGTTTGACACGTGTCCATAACCAATTGTGTGGTTGAATTGTAAAAGTCAACTTTCTTCAATTAATTACCACCACACTTTAGGTGAGAAAAACACTTTTAGTAAGAAAGTAATCAAGTTGTAAAAAAAAAAAAAAAGAGAAAGTAATCACACTTTTAGTAAGAAAACACTTTCAAAATTTCAATACTTCCAAATATTATTATTATGTGATTATTATACTCCACAAAAAATGTTTTTAAATTATGTTAAAAAAAATTATATAAGTTTTACAAATAGCTTACAAAGTTTTTGCACAGAGATTCATAATAAAAGAGCTAATAATCTTTTTGTAAAACAAAAAAAAAAGACTATATATCCTTTGGTATTAACAAAAAAGTCTTGAAACTTAAGTAAACTTATGAGTAGAGTGTACTTTTACTAGTTACTACAACAATATGTATCGAATTGAACAATTGGGGGAAACAAAACTATTAAATAATTGAATTTTACTTTTTTGAAGTTGAATATTTGTTTGTTTTTTTTTAACATTGGAATCAATAATATAATAATCAAGTAAGAAAAAGGACACACGCATGCAAAATATGAAGACAGACCAAATCAAAATGGGTAAAAAAAGAAAGAAAAGAAAAAGCTTACACTAATTTACCCTTCTTATTGTTTACTGCAAAAAGCACTGACCATTGGACCCAACAAATAATACCAAAACTTTTCTCTTTTTTTTATTTAAAAGACTCTTTATTATATACTAGGTAGGTACCCGCGTATCGCACGGAAGTGATATCGCGTGGTAGAATACGTAAAATATTTTTTTAAAATTCATAAATCTAAACTAATTAGTATATTTATTCATATATATTAGATAATCCATAATCATTATAATTTCAATATTCTATATACATCAGTTATTTTAAAATTTAAAAGTGTAAAACTTGCAATTAGATTTAAATAAAACTCAATCACAAACTTACAAACCTCGTAACAATATTTTTAACTTCAAAATGTTGTCACAATTTTAAAAACAAATTAAAATCCTACATCATTTTTCTTTACTACAAATAAATATGTTAAGAATACTCGACACTTACTCATATTATAAATCGTTTTATCAAATTGCGTTAGTAAGATATCAAAAATCTATGTTTTCAACAAAACAAACAAGACGACGGTCATTTTTCATTTGGTTTAACTATTTAGCGTTTAAAATTTAATTTTGAAGTAGGTAAGATTTACTTTTGAGGATTTAGGATTTAATTCTTAAGATTTTAAACTAAAATAAAACCTTTTTATATTAATACTCTATATGTGAATACATCTATAGAAAATAATTTTTAATGGTATTTTTGGTAATTGTCATCAAAATTATTAAGTTTTGTTAAATTTATTGGAATTTTACTTTAAATTTTGTATGGTAAAATTTATCTGATTAATTTTTTAATATGTTAGGGAGGTATAAATAAATATAGTTTATTAGTCTAAATTGATTAAGAAAAATAGTTATGAATTGATTAAGATAAGATGTTTTAATTTTTCATTACCTTAAGTTAGACCACCATTTAACGAACACACATTAAAAGTTGGACAATTAATAAATTGTAATCAAATTTTATTTCACTAATAAACTAACATGATTCATTCTTTTTTTTTCTTTGAACACTGATGAAAAAACTCTTTTTACAAAATACCATAAATATTAAATTAACTTAATATTTCTTAAACTAAATTCTAAAGTCTCAAAACTAAATCTTACAAATAAAATACACACAACACTCCCAAAAAAATAATGATAAGTAATAAATCAAGTAATCGAAATAAGGAAAATAAAAAAAGGATAAATAATAATCTACAAACAATAGTGAAAAACGAAAAATAAATATACAAAATGAGGTTTAAGATCATATCATAAGGTTTTCTTCTTCGTCTTTAAAATTTTAGAAACTTACAAAAATGATTTGGAAGTAGTTACAAAAATACCATAAATATTAAATTAGCTTAAAACAATTTTACGAATTTGTAAATACATATTTACGAGTTTGTAAAGACAACTTTACGGAACACACCCCTACGAAATTTCAACAAAGAAATTTCAACAAATCTCTATTTATAATAATCAAAAGACATGATCAAAAGTCACGATTAAAAGACATGACTTTTGTAAAACGGTTATGTAAATAAACAAAAGAATACAACTTTATCAAGACATTTTTACAACGAAAGAATACAATTTTATAAAGACACATTTACATAACACACCCATTGAGTCTTTTTTTCATTTTGTTATTATTAGTAGATATATATAATAAAAATGAAAAAGGAAATATTAATAAGAAAGTAGAAACTGAAAGAGTAAAGAAGAAGAAGAAGAGAATAAACAACAAAGAAGCAGAGATAAAATCCCAGATCTCTCTCTCTCTTTCTCTTTTACTTTCCGTGTAAACTTCGTAACCTTTCTTCTTAATTGATTGTGAGAATCAGTCTTCGGATTTGGGATTCTGATACTCCTCTTTCACTTAACATTTTTGTTTGAAAAATCGGCGAGATCTGTGTTTCTTCGTTCAGGTAAAATTTACACAGAGCTTAGAGTCATCTTCCTCTTCCTTGTCTTTCGTTTTTTTTTTGTCGAGATCCGTATGTATTGTTTACAAAAAAGCTGCATTGCTTTGCTTAGATCTTCTTTTAGGGTTTTTTTTCTTAATTAAGGTGATGAGTATTACTGTTTAATTTCGATTTTAAACGGTTTAGTCTCATCAGTTTCGAGATAGCATTTATGGTAACCTCAAAAGTCATACGTTTACTCTTAAATGCTGAAGAAGAAGAAGAAGAATCTACTTAATGCTTTCATGAGCCCTTTACCCTTTTTTTTTTTAGCTTTTTTGTTTCCAATTTCGTGTGGTAATAATAATGGCTTAGACCATTATACAAATATCTTGTGGGTGTGTTACTGTTTATGTTCACGAGGATTCTCCTCTTTTGGAAGTTATGGCCATCACATGAAACCTTAATTGCCAAAAAAACCCCATTGAAAGTTGATTCTTTTGATTAAGTTCTCAAACTTTTGTAAATAACCCATTGTTGCCTTTATGTTTCTCCAGGTTTTTTGTTCCTCACATGCATGCCCTCTGTTTCCTCTTAGCATCAAGAAGTTGAATTGATATGTCTGGTAAGTTTTGTTGTCTGTTCTTGTCCTGTGTCTCATTGTTTTTCCCACATTCAAGTTTCTGTTTTTTCTTCATTCCCTGTGGATTGATTAAATGGAAATGTCTTTCAGGACAGTTAGATTTTGTAGATATTTTACTTTGGTTTGTGTATTGTAGGAGTTGAAGAAAACAGTACCCTTGAAGAAATTAGGGAGAGAAGATCAGACTTTGAGATCTCAGAAGATGAAAGAAGGCGTTCCAAAATCGGGAATTTGAAGAAGAAGGCCATTAATGCTTCAACCAAGTTCACTCACTCTTTGAAGAAAAGAGGGAAACGGAAGATTGACTATCGGTTTCCTTCAGTCTCCATTGAAGATGTACGTGATGAGAAAGAAGAGAGCGTTGTGCTTGAGTTCCGTCATATTCTTCTCGAGAGAGATTTGTTACCTCCAAGACATGATGAATACTATAATCTTCTGAGGTCTTAGTTTTTCCTTTATTAAGATGTGATGTGTTGCATATAAGTAGCCAAGTAGGTTTTCAAGTTTACTAACTATCCATTTTGAGAATGTAGGTTCTTGAAAGCGAGGGATCTTAACATTGAAAAAACCATTCAAATGTGGGAAGAAATGCTTAGATGGAGAAAAGAGTATGAGACGGATACCATCCTTGAGGTAAAAAGTCATTGATTTCAATCAAGAAGTAAATTCTCGTGTTCCTCAATGACTTTAAGATCAAGCTGCTTATATTTTTATATAGGATTTTGATTTCGAAGAAATAGAAGAAGTTCTGCAATACTATCCTCAAGGTTATCATGGAGTTGACAAGGAAGGAAGACCTGTCTACATTGAAAGGCTTGGTAAAGCTCATCCCACTAAGCTTATGCGTATCACCACCATTGATAGATATCTAAAATATCATGTCCAAGAGTTTGAGAGAGCTCTCCTTGAGAAATTCCCTGCATGCTCGATCGCAGCAAAGCGTCGAATCAGTTCCACGACGACAATACTGGATGTGCAAGGACTGGTAAACACTTAAGCTATTCCTAAATTTTTCTCTTTTATTTATTCTATATTCTTAGTTGTGCTGTGTCATGTTAATCACAGGGCATGAAGAATTTTACACGAACAGCTGCAAATCTCGTTGCTGCGATGTCAAAGATAGACAACAGCTACTACCCTGAGGTACATGAGTTTCTCAATTTGCATCAGTTGTTCATCGCATACATACCAGGTTGTTACAAGTCGTCATGTTATTTTGCAGACGTTGCACAGAATGTACATTGTAAATGCTGGAACTGGTTTCAAGAAGATGCTTTGGCCTGCTGCTCAGAAGTTTCTTGATGCAAAGACCATCACAAAGATACATGTACCAGCTTTCAGCATAGTTTCTCCTTTGGTGAACTTTTTTCATGTGTAGCTTATCTTATTTCTGTCGATGCAGGTGCTAGAACACAAATCTTTATCAAAATTACATGAATTCATTGATTCAAGGTAGTTTACTCTCCATTTAAACTACACCCGAAAAATTTCTAATGGGATTTGTAGGCAATACTAACCAGTAAAAATGCTATTTGCTTTCAGTCAATTGCCAGAATTCCTTGGAGGTTCATGCTCTTGCTTTGGAGATGGAGGGTGTCTTCGCTCTAATAAAGGACCCTGGAATGATCCTGAAATAATGAAGGTACAAGCTAACACCCTATTAAGTTTTGCTTTAAATCTTTGGGAACTTTTTAGCTTTTAGTCAGGACTTGGTACACAAATCTCATTTTAGATCTGTGCCTTTATTAGCTCATCTACCATGGAGAATCATCACTCTTTAGGCAAATCACCAGGAAACTGAGTGACCCGCAGAATTCTTCACCCTACATAACTATACATCCGTCGAAGGTAAGTGGCTCAATCAGCCACTATCTCTGTTTTTTTTAAGAATTCTTTTGGGGTAAATATGATAAATCAACTTTGAATTTCAGGCTATGCAAGCTGAGACTTCCATATCATGTACCGGTGTTCCTACATCTCTAAGCTCCTCTGCTCATGTGAATCCAGCTTATGAGGAAGTGAGTTCCTGTGTTGCTAGATTTGTGTCACAGGCCACTCTAGTTTCTTACTACTGACCAGAATAGTTTTATATATGCAGGCTAGGACATCAGATGTTAACGGCTATTTTAGCTGCGATGACAAGTTTGCCATACCTAACAAAGCTACTAACCGAAAATGCCAAGAAAGGAAACCCCATTACCAGATGCTCGAACTCGATCAGACAACACTCAGTTTCAAAACTGAAACATCTTCACCAGGTTATACCTCTTAATTTCGCATTGCTGCTACTAAATATTCATAACAGTGCCATTTTAATCACAGCCTATAGCTCTAAATATTTCGGATATTATGTATGGTTTTCTCACGTATTAAATTTCATATTCCCTCTGTTATCTTCTAGGTGCATCCATAAGGGGAACAATTGTCAACATAAAAACAGAGAACATAGCGAAAAGAATACTTTCGCTAATGCTGAAACTAGCAGCAGTGTTTCGTTATATCCCCTTTGAGCTTTCGAGAAGGCAGAACACAGTTGCTCCTTCAAGCCCATCAGAAGATGACAATAGGGTCAGCCTCATCCCAACTCCTACAATGAAAGACAAGATTCTTCCGTGTTTGGAGCGTATTAAGAAGCTGGAGAAGAAGTATGAGGAAATCAGGAACAAACCCGTTGAGATTCCGGTAGAGAAGGAAAGAATACTGATGAATTCTTTAGACAGAATCAAATCTGTTGAGTTTGATCTCGAAAAAACAAAGAGGGTAAACTCCTCCTTTCTTATTTGTTCTTTCTAACAAACTTTATATGATCAAAACATGGACTTAAAAAAAACATTATCATTGCCTGTAGTTGCTGCATGGCACAGTTATGAAGCAGATGGAAATAACCGAAATGCTGGAGAGTTTACGAGACTCCAAACTTGACGTAAGTCCCTCGAGATTATTATCTGTTGATTTTCGTAGCTGTGACCGGTATTGGGATGATCTAACACAGGCCTTTATATGCAGAGAAGGAGAATGTTCTGTTAGAATGAATCCACAAGAGAAAAACTAAAGTTTTGCATAAATACAGTTTCAAAACGTCTGCACATAAGAGAGTGAAGAACTTTGTAGTTTCTGTATCTCCTACCTACCTCTAACTTGGGTCACAACCTATATATATGTTCTCACAAGTCTATCTGCTTCCTCTTTTAAGTCAAAGAAGAAGAAAGGGGACAGAGAAAAATCTTTGAAGATGAGAGTTAAGTGTCCTAATCTTGTTTGTTGTAATCGGTAGTGTAGAGAAAAAACAAAAAAAAACACTAATAGATTTTGTAACGTTAGGATCATAATGAAAAACACTACTACTTGAATCTTTTGATTCTCTAGAATATCCATTTGTTAAACTGGATAATCAAAATCATTTGCATCGCCCGACGCAGTCGCGGACTTTGTTGCCTTGTTGGTTCTCTCTCTGGTCAACTAACTTGGCTGAAACTAAAATGTTTGCAAAGTAGCAACAGATTATGATTAGGTGGGTGCCACGTTAAGGGACCAATAATAAAGCAAAAGCTAAAAAGAAAGAAAACGTCGACAGCAGGGTTCGAACCTGCGCGGGCGAAGCCCAACAGATTTCAAGTCTGTCTCCTTAACCACTCGGACATATCGACGACTTGTTTCAATAATGATAAAAATTAAAATTATAGATATATATATTTCCTTTGTTAGTAATTTAACGAAAGAAGGCCCAATAAAGGCCCATAAATGCTGTTGTAGATTCGCAGTGAAGCTTCTCTAACGAAGTAAACCGCTTTGTTAAGTTTATATCGCGACGGTAAAATATTCACTTCACGGAATCTGAAAAAAAGCCGATCAAATCTGAAGCAAAATCGGCGAAAATTCGCCGTAGATTTTTCATTTCTTACCGGAGATCGATTACATTGTGAATCATCACGGCGAGTGTGGGATCACGATGCGTTGTTAAACGGAGGCTAGTAATTTAGATATGTCATCATCGGGAGAGTACAACGAAGAAAGGCATTTGTTGCGATCTACGGACGGCGACGAAACCGGCATTAGAGGAGGAGGAGGAGACGATGATCTAGATGTCGAATCTCAGTCTCCGGCTATCAGAAGCGGATCCGGAGGAGTTAGAGATCTGTTTAAGCATCTGGATCGTAGATTCTCTCTCTCAGGCCGTCGTCTAAGCTTTAAACGCACGGAAAACATCAGAGATCATCGTCATGCTTCTTCTTCTTCGCCGTTATCGTCCGGTGTGGTTGCCGGAGAAGATGAAGAAGAAGAAGATGTTGGTGTTAGTAATTTGCGAAGCGTCGATGATGGGTACGGTTTTGATGACGGCAACGATGTGCTCGGAGATAGTGCTCCGCCGGAGTGGGCTCTGCTTCTCATCGGATGTCTTATCGGAGTCGCCGCCGGGATTTGTGTGGCGGGTTTCAATAAAGGGGTAAGTTTCTCATAGCGTTTTATACATTCAGATCTGGATCTGGGTTTATACTATTTTGACTGTTGATTCGATAGAGTAGTGTTTTATTTATTCTTTAGGTGCATGTGATTCATGAGTGGGCATGGGCTGGTACTCCTAACGAAGGTGCTGCTTGGCTTCGTCTTCAGAGATTAGCCGATACTTGGCATCGGATTCTTCTTATTCCTGTCACTGGTGGTGTTATTGTTGGAATGATGCATGGTTTGCTTGAGATCTTGGACCAAATTAGACAGTCTACTTCTTCTCAGAG
The DNA here is from genome assembly GCA_963556525.1 of Cochlearia excelsa. Classification (NCBI taxonomy): domain Eukaryota; kingdom Viridiplantae; phylum Streptophyta; class Magnoliopsida; order Brassicales; family Brassicaceae; genus Cochlearia; species Cochlearia excelsa. The sequence continues at coordinate 34,573,828 of OY748329.1, read as the reverse complement.
ACAAGGTGTCGACTTTCTTGCTGGTATATTCCCAGTGATTAAAGCTATTCAAGCTGCTGTGACCCTTGGTACTGGATGTTCATTGGGTCCTGAGGGCCCTAGTGTCGACATTGGAAAGTCATGTGCCAATGGTTTTGCGCTGATGATGGAGAACAATAGAGAGAGGAGAATAGCTCTCACTGCAGCTGGTGCAGCTTCTGGGATTGCATCTGGTACAAGCTAGACCCTACCTTTTGTTAAGCTATTTAATGTTTCTTCTGAATTGATATTTAAGTATCCTATGATTGTCGATGCACGGAGCATAAACATGACTCCTTACTCTAGCATTAGCTTTAATCTGGTGAATTTGATCAATAATGTCCATACTAGGTTCCTGCAGCTATTTTTTTGGCTCATCCAATCGTTGTAGCCCTATATAGCCTTCAAATGTGTCTTGAACCTTAAGTTGCTGGAAGTAATAACTTACTTATAGTTACCCTGAAGTTAAATTTGCGGGTTATGGTGATTCTTAATATAGATAACAGCACTGGGACGGGCACTAATTTGAGTTTATTTGTTTTTCTCAATCAGGAATCCTGTTCAACACAGTTTGGCTTGGTAATGGCTATAAGTCTGATGTACTAGATGTTTTTTCTCGTTGCAGGTTTCAATGCAGCAGTGGCGGGTTGTTTCTTTGCTATTGAGACCGTTTTAAGACCTCTACGTGCCGAAAACTCTCCTCCATTTACCACTGCAATGATTATATTGGCCTCTGTTATATCATCTACTGTGTCAAATGCGTTGCTAGGGACTCAATCAGCTTTCACAGTCCCCTCGTACGACCTGAAGTCCGCGGCAGGTATGTTTCTTTTATTGTTAGGAAACCGTCCCGATAGTCTTGTATGATTGTTTAGTAGCTTATGATTTAGGGTCCTGATGGATATGTGATAATAACGAAGGCCAATATTTATTTACTTCAACGGGTATTTGTTTATAAGTTTCCTCATATGTGATCTCTTGTCTCCAGAGCTTCCCCTGTACCTGATTTTAGGCATGCTGTGCGGTGCTGTCAGTGTTGTTTTTTCTCGCCTCGTCACATGGTTTACCAAGTCATTTGATTTCATCAAAGACAAATTTGGTCTGCCTGCTATTGTGTGCCCTGCACTAGGTGGTTTAGGAGCTGGAATTATTGCTCTAAAGTACCCTGGAATTTTGTATTGGGGGTTTACAAATGTTGAGGAAATCCTGCATACTGGGAAGAGTGCTTCAGCTCCTGGAATCTGGTTATTAGCTCAGTTAGCCACAGCCAAAGTAGTGGCTACTGCTTTGTGCAAAGGCTCTGGGCTTGTAGGAGGTTTGTACGCACCAAGTTTGATGATTGGTGCTGCTGTTGGTGCTGTGTTTGGAGGTTCGGCTGCTGAGATTATTAACAGAGCTATTCCTGGTAATGCTGCTGTTGCTCAACCACAAGCATATGCTCTGGTATTGTATTTCCTTTATTCCCATGCCCTTGCTTTAATATTGCTCATTTCACTTGTTTTGAAATTTGACTCATGAGATGTCGTCTTTTAATTTGGTGTAGGTTGGAATGGCAGCAACATTAGCGTCCATGTGCTCGGTTCCTTTAACATCAGTATTATTGCTGTTCGAGCTTACGAAAGATTATAGAATTTTGCTTCCCCTCATGGTAAATATTTGCTTTCCCTTTCAGTTGTGATGGTGCTTATGTTTCAGCTCATATCTTGATCTCTGCCGCTTTCTAGGGAGCGGTTGGTTTAGCAATATGGGTTCCCTCTGTAGCAAACCAAGGCAGAGAGAGTGATTCATCTGAAGGTCGCAGCACAGGAAGAGGGTACTCTTCTCTTACACCTGCTGACCGTAAAACTGAAGGCGTCTGGAGACGCACAGATAACGCTGACTCCCTTGAGCTTACAGCCATGGACCACAAATCCTTCTTGGATGAAGAAACTATTCTGGAAGACTTCAAAGTTATGAGGGTTATGTCAAAGAACTATGTGAAGATTTCTCTGGGAACGACTCTAAGAGAAGCAAGAAACATCCTTGAAGAGAGCCACCAGAACTGCCTTATGGTGGTGGATGACGATGATTCTCTAGCCGGAATCTTAACACATGGAGATATCAGACGTTACGTGTCCAATAATGTCTCCTCAATCTTAGATGTAAGTCGTAAAACAAAACAAACTTCACCAGTCTCATCGCTCTGCTCCTCAATTAGCATTTGACTCAAATTAACTTATTTTTGAACTTTGCAGGAGAACACATGCCAAGTCTCTTCTGTGTGTACAAAGAAAATAACATACAGAGGGCAAGAACGCGGTCTGCTGACTTGTTATCCAGACGCTACAGTTGGTGTGGCGAAAGAGTTGATGGAGGCAAGAGGTGTGAAGCAATTGCCTGTCGTAAAACGAGGAGAAGTGATTCACAAAGGAAGAAGAAAGAAACTGCTTGGTCTTATTCATTATGACTCCATATGGACTTTTCTCAGGTCAAACAAAACTATTTTCCATATCAAAAATCGACCAAACCCAAAGGTTAACTTATTTGGTTATGTCTTTAACCTTTTTTTTTGGTTTGTAACGCAGAGATGAAATGAGTCGGAGGAGATCGATCAGTGAACGGAGAAAAGAGAAGTATGAGGAGGTTGTTGCAGCGAACGGCCATTGATTTGGTATATAGCTTTCTTCTTCTTCTTCTTCTTTTATCATTTTTGAGGTCAAAATGTTTAGAACGAGAGAGAGGAAGAAAACATGATATATGGTAAAAGAAAATAATGTGAATACCTCTTTTTAATTAGTTATGGTCAATATTGTTCTCATCAAAGTAACAATCATATCATTTATAGATACTAACTATATTTGTTGGGGGGGGGGGGGGGGGTGATGATGATCTCTACATTTTGTAAAGTAATTTCACTACTCCTTAGTAATGTTATTGTACAGTTTCTTTATATATATATAGCGTTTAATCACTTTAACATTACTTAACGAATATATGCTCATGTTTGAAAATTCATTAGGTTGGTTTTGTTTTGCATGTGATTTGTACAACTGTTAAATTAGAGTTTTGATGTGATTAAATCATATAGAGAAACATAAGATCTTAAACAGAAGAAGATAATGCAATGACTGATAATGGACCCTTCCGTTAATGATGATTAGCTTTAATTTTGACAGTGATTTTCTTAACAGAGACAAAAACAAACAAATAGTTGACTAATTTGATTGAATTTTGTTGGTCATTAATATAAATTTGGTAAGTGGATGATGAATTATACATTTTTGAGAGATGCTTTAGCTTTTTCTTCATTATTAGGTCGGTCCTTAATGTCAAACAAAACTATCAAGAATCTAAATTATACTACTAATTGGGTGACAAAATGAACCATAATCTAATTAATATTTCATAAAATCCACTTAACAACCCCATTTCATATCCTATTGCCTGGTAGAATTCTCACCTTTTATAATTTGGTTAATCTGAATTATGTTTCATTAATCCATTATGACCATAAAATAATATTGTGATCCCTTATCTTATTATATAAAAGTGAGTGTGTTTAATTATAACTCAACAGATCGTGACACGTGTCACAATTAATTTAGATAGCGACATTTGTCATTATTAAAATAAGTAATTTTTAAAAAAAAAATAGTAAAAAGAAGAATAAAAACACCTTAAAAATGGAAATCTTATAAACTAAAAATTCGATGTTGTTAGAATAATATTTAAGAAAAAAAATAATTTTAAAAGAAGAAAAAAAGAAAGGAAAAATGTTAATAATGTTTAGGAAAAAAAGAAGAAAAATGTTTATAATTTTTAGGAAAAATGTTAATAATATTTAGGAAAAATGTTAATAATGTTAATAATGTTTAGGAAAAATATGTTAATAATTTTAGGAAAATGTTAATAATGTTTAGGGAAAATGTTAATAATTTTAAAAGAAGAAAAAATGTAACGTTTAGAAAAAAGGCAAAACAAAAAATAAGAAAAAAAGAAAAAAGAAAAACAAAAAAAGAAAAAAGTAACAAACGAAAAGTGTTCACTACATCTATATATACATATTTAGAATCACTAAATTTCATTGTGTTATCCTCTCCCTTGTTTTATTTACTATTATTAAATTTCTTTTTTTTTAACTCAAATAGTGAAAAAATGAGTTTCATAGTTTCTAAAAGCCAACAATCTTACTTCACACTAAATTAATTATATAAAAGTGAGAGTGTTTAACGTGAGCTCGACACATATGCAAATTATAACTCACCAGATCGTGACACGTGTCACAATTAATTTAGATCGCGACATTTGTCATTATTAAAATAAGGAATCTTCTTAAAAAAAAGAAAAGAATGAAAACACCTTAAAAACGAAAATCTATAAATTAAACACTTATAAATTAAAAAATAAATAAAATTAATTATCAAATAATTAGAAATAAAATAAATTAATCCGAAATATAGAAAAATAAAATAACCAAAAATTAGGAAAATAACATAGAAAAATAAAAATTTAAGAATATTTTAAGAAATAATCAATAAAAAAATAGAAATAAGAAAAAGTAAAAACGTAAAATTACTTGAGAAGATAAAGAAAATCTTTATGATAACTTATTTGTTATCATCATGGATCACCTATCTAATTATTAATTTAAAATAAATGTTTTTTCATGCAAAAAACAAAAATAATGTAATAAAATAAAAAAATGTGTTATTTGTATTTTTTAATAGATGAAAAAGTAAAAATCACTTATTTACTATTACCATATATTATTGTGTGTCTTTTATATTTATTTGTTAATAAAATAACATGTATAATATTAGTTTCCGTTTAAATCTAATTATAATTATACAAATTTACTAACAATATTAATATATAATTATAAAATGTTTATGTAATTTGTCCGCGTATTACGCGGGATTTCATCTAGTTATAAATAAATGCACCCACAATAATAATAAAAAAAAGAAGCAATATAGCATCATGCTGCATCATCCAATCTCTTTGTATTAAAGTGAACTAAAAATCAATTAATTTCAAGTGATTATTTATCAATAATTTTATTAAAATATTTTGAAAAATGTCTCAATAGAGACATGCATCAACTATTTCCTTTTACCTAATCTTAGAAATGATACTTTGGACCATTTATATGTCATTTTCCGCCTTTTTTACTATTTCTTCTTTTTACAAGAAGCTATTGACTACTGAAAAGAAGAGCAAAAAATATATACATTTAGTGATGATTTTAAACATGTAATATTTTTGCCAACTATAATAAACATGTAAACAAAAAATAGGAAATTAATTATATTCATAACTTATGTGGAACTTATTCAGATTCTTCATTTTTTAAATTGATACTCGAAAATCACACGTTCACACTTGAAAACACTATTGTTTTTGGTAAAAATACCATTAAGTGTATAGAAATATAAACAAATATTACTAAAGTTAGTGGAGAATCTTTGGAGTAGAAAGAAAGAAAGAGAATGGTGACAAAAAATGCACTCGTGCGAATTTATTTATAGTATAAATATTAAACAATTAAATACTGACAAAAATAATAATAATAATAATAATAATAATAATAATAATAGGGTACACGGCCCAACAACCCCCTAAGGCCCACGCGCGTCGATACCGTTTCCTTCTTTTCATAAAAACATAAAACCCTATAGATATTTATATAGATTGTATACTATATACTTTTCGATTTTCTATGTATATAAACTATGTTATAGAGTTAACACTTCAAGAACTTTTGTTTTGTCTTTATCCGATAATCTCTAGCTCAATTTTTCATGTGAATGTCACGGGTTTTTGGCATTATTGTCTCATTTCATATGCTTCATTTAATTTATGTTACAAATTCATGCTTCATATAATATTGTATGTATATTATATAAATGTATACGCTATAGAAGAGTAAATAATGTCTTATTTAATAACATCTACATGTATAATTTATTATATCCCAAAACTTAGATGTTACTATAATGTTTACAAGATATTTTGATCTCATCAAAATTGTAGAATTTTTGTGTAATTTGGTGTATATATATGGCAAGTGAAAACTAGGCTGCAGTTACATAAATAAGACAAAATATGGGGGCCACAAAACAAATATGCAAAAGGAAACAAGGACCATAACCAAATTTTTAAAAACATTATTTATTATAGTCTTTTAAACAATTTAAATAAACAAGTGCTTCGTGCCGTGTAGGGTTAGAAAGTTGCATAAATGCGTAGAAACAAACGAAAACTAAGGGGAAAAAGTATGACTTTATCGTAGATATCGACAAATTTATCATATTTAAAAAAAAATTATTTGTATAGGTTAGAGCAAAAACCACTATTTATATATGGGAACAAGAGACCCTATATTTCATAATACGTGCCGGATAATTCATCAACAAAAGTTTGATAATGACTGTTAATAATTTATTTTGAACGTTTTAATGAATAAAATCCAAGTGTTTGACTAAAAAGATTTATCACCAACGGGCAAAATATTTAAATATTATATTTAGATTTTATTTTTGAAACGAGTTAGTAAAGTGAATGTATACACTTACTTTTCTATGCTAGTAGAATATGTACATTAATAAACTTAAACACCATGATCAATCTATCTATACTATTAAAAGATAAGACAAAACGCCTAAGTGTCGCGACGTGAGAGCTTTTAGAATACTTTTTATTTTTTGCGTTTTAATCCTTATATTTTTGAATAATTTTTGTTCGGCGAATTCTATAAATTATATTTCAGGCCCAACGAATTCAGACTCACAAATAAAACTTTTAAGAATTAAATTTCTCCCACATTGAAAACAATAAGAAACAAAATAAGAAATATTCTAATATAAATAAAACTTTATCACATGCAAAATCATTAAAGCGGACCTTCGTCAAATGGGCCTGCGAATTTTCGTAAACGGATTGCACCTTCATTTACCAGAGTATGCATAATGCGGGTTTTTTCTTTGAATAATCTTGCAAAGTTTGATTAATTATTTCGGTTTTCGATAATGGTCTTTCATAAATGCATGTCTCATAAATTGCCAACGGGTATCGGAAACTTTGATTAGTGGATTGGAGCCTAGGGCATTCGGTTTTCAGGTCAGGTTCATTCGAAATCGGGTTTTCGGGTTAAAAGATATAAGATCCGTTCGGGTTATTTACAAATACAGTTATGTTCGGTTCGAATCTATATTCGGGTTCAGGTCGAGTTTCATATATTTAACAAAACCTGACATGAAACCAAATATTATTCGGTTAATGTTTTTTGTTTTTTTGGTTCGAATTTTCAGGTTTTACATAATTTTGGTAAGAACTTCCAATCTTACTTCGGGTAATTCAGGTTCGGTTCGGGTTTTGGTTCGGCTTATTCATATAATCCACAAAAAATTGAAATAGTCTACTGAAATCCAATTTATCTTATCAAAACTATATATATGTGTATATCTTCGGGTTTATTCGAGTACGATTCGGGCCTCAGGTCGGTTCGGGTTAGAACGGAAACCCGAGTTAGAAAATAATAAACCCGATAGGGTAATATGAGAACCGAAACCGGACCAAACCGGATTTTTCATGTCGATTCGGTTTTGGGTTTCGGATCTCGGATTAAATGTTCAACCCTAAATTGATCAATTCATGGTCTTCAATGATATAACTTAATATTATTTATGAATATCATGCCCCGCGCCTTGCGCGGTGTACTTACTTAGTTACTTTTCTAATTAAAGCAACAAAAAGAAAATTGATAATTAGATAGAGATTATAAAGGGAAAATTAATCTGTAGTATCATGATTATGTTTTCCCTTCTTTTTCTATAAGATTTATATCTTCGTTTATTCTTACTTTTTCTTTTCATATTTTTTTTTGTTTTTTTCTTAGCCAAATTTTCCTATTTATTTAAATATTGTTCTCTATTGCTTTTGCAATTTTTCCGCAAAGATCAAATAAAAAATAATTAACAAATTAGACTTTTTGTGTAATTCATTCCAAAAGAGAGTCAAATAAGAACTTATTTACGCAACAACAAAAATAAAGGATATTTCTTCTTCTTCTTCTTTATTTTTTTCTAAGAAAATTCACTTTTTTTCTTCTTTCTTTTGGTGAATGAATGGTCGTAGTACTAAGAAAAGTTTCCACTCTCTATGTAGGCACTTCTCTTTCTCTCTAATTACAGAATCTTAAAACCATCTGATTTTGGAAAAATAAAGAAAGAAGAAAAAAAAACAAATCTTTGGTTGTTTTGAATCCGACAATCTCTGCAACATCGTACTTGTTCAGAAACACTGTCTTAAAAACTATATCTATAGATTGTCTTGTTTACCTTGGTTTTTTTTCTTGATAAAGATTGTTACTTTACGTTGTTTTACTAGAAGCTTACTCTGTTTTCTTTTGTTTCTTCACAGTAAATGAATCAGAGCAAGACAAAAGAAGCTCTTTCCTCCTTTGAAATATTCGAATCAGACGCAGAATCTCAAAAGCTTTGAGTTTTCAATCTCTACAAAGACATTTCATCGAACACTTTGTGTGCAAAAATGAAGCTTAAATGGCTGTTTATGTTAATACTCTGTTTCTCTGCAAATTTTCTCATGATGGGCACTCATGGAAAAAGACTAATCAGAGAAGACGACTTAAACGAAGCTTCTCTGTTAATGGCTTTCAAGCAAATCTCAGTGAAATATGATCCTAATAACTTTCTGGGTAATTGGAAATACGGGTCGGGTCATGGGTCATGCTCTTGGCGCGGCGTCTCTTGCTCAGACGACGGCGGAATCGTCGGATTAGACCTCCGTCACGGCGGAATCACCGGAACCCTAAATCTAGCTAATCTCACGGCGTTGCCTAATCTCCGGCGACTTTACTTACAAGGAAACTACTTCTCCTCCTCCATAAGAGACTCTTCAGATTCTTCAAGTTGTTATCTTGAGTTTCTGGATCTGTCTTCGAACTCGATCTCCGACTATTCAACGGTGGATTACGTTTTCTCGAGATGTTCGAATCTCGTTTCGGCGAATTTCTCCAATAATAAGCTCGCCGGAAAATTGGGTTTTGCTCCGTCGTCGTTAAAGAGCTTAACGACGGTTGATCTCTCGCACAATTTCTTATCGGAGGAGATCCCGGCGAGTTTCATCGCTGATTTTCCGGCATCGCTGAAACATCTCGATCTAACCCACAACAATTTCTCCGGCGATTTATCCGATCTAAGTTTCGGAATCTGCGGTAATCTCAGTTTCTTGAGCTTCTCGCAGAACAATTTCTCCGGCGAAAAGTTTCCGATTTCACTACCCAATTGCAAATCGCTCGAGACTTTAAACATATCTCGGAACAATCTCGCCGGAAAAATTCCCGGCGGAGAATTCTGGAGAAGTTTCGAGAATCTAAAGCAGCTCTCTTTATCTCACAACCGTTTCTCCGGCGAGATTCCACCGGAGCTTTCATCGATCTGCAAAACCCTAGAGATTCTCGATCTCTCCGGCAACACACTCTCCGGCGAGCTTCCTCCGCAATTCACATCCTGCGTCTCACTACAAACACTTAACCTCGGAAACAACTTCTTCTCCGGCGATTTCTTAACCACCGTCGTGAGCAAAATTGCCGGAATAGAATATCTCTACGTTCCTTACAACAACATCTCAGGCTCTGTTCCTGTCTCACTCACAAACTGTACAAACCTCCGTGTTCTTGATCTAAGCTCTAATGGCTTCACCGGAAAGTTACCTTCTAGCTTCTGCTCTCTACAAAGCTCGCCGTCTCTTGAGAAGCTTCTCATAGCCAACAATTACCTCTCAGGAACAGTTCCTAAGGAGCTTAGCAATTGCAGAAGCTTGAAGACAATAGATCTCAGCTTCAATTCTCTTACAGGACCAATCCCAAATGAGATATGGTCTTTGCCTAATCTCTCTGATTTGGTAATGTGGGCTAATAATCTCACAGGAAGTATCCCTGAAGGTGTTTGTGTTAAAGGTGGAAACTTGGAGACTCTTATCCTCAACAACAATCTTTTAACCGGTTCGATCCCTGAGTCAATCTCTTCATGCACAAACATGGTTTGGATCTCTCTTTCGAGTAACCGTCTCACGGGGAAAATCCCTAGCGGTATCGGTGATCTTCCCAAGCTAGCAATCTTGCAGCTCGGTAACAATTCCTTGTCCGGGAACGTTCCACGTGAGCTTGGGAGCTGCAAGAGCTTGATTTGGCTTGATCTTAATAGTAATAGTTTAACTGGGGACCTTCCTGGTGAGCTAGCTACCCAGGCCGGGCTTGTAATGCCCGGAAGTGTTTCTGGTAAACAGTTTGCGTTTGTGAGGAACGAAGGCGGCACAGAATGTAGAGGCGCGGGTGGACTTGTAGAGTTTGAAGGCATTCGTGCAGAACGGTTAGAGCGGTTACCTATGGTTCATTCGTGTCCCGCCACACGGATATACTCGGGCATGACAATGTACACTTTCTCCGCTAACGGGAGCATGATCTACTTTGATATCTCTTACAATGCGGTTTCGGGTTTTATACCTACTAGTTATGGTAACATGGGTTATCTCCAAGTTTTGAACTTGGGACATAACCGGTTAACAGGAACCATCCCGGATAGTCTCGGAGACTTGAAAGCCATCGGTGTCCTTGATCTGTCACACAATGATCTTCAAGGGTACTTGCCCGGATCACTTGGGTCGCTTTCTTTCCTCAGCGATCTCGATGTCTCTAACAACAACCTCACAGGTCCAATCCCATTCGGAGGTCAGCTTACGACGTTCCCTATCTCAAGATATGCAAACAACTCTGGCCTATGCGGTGTTCCTTTACGTCCTTGCGGCTCATCTGCTCGGCCTGTTACCTCTCCTGTCCATGCCAAAAGGCAAACGGTTGCAACCGCTGTGATCGCTGGAATAACCTTTTCTTTCATGTGCCTTGTGATGCTAATGATGGCGCTTTACAAGATGAGGAAAGTTCAGAGGAAAGAGCAGAAGAGGGAGAAATACATTGAGAGCCTTCCTACTTCTGGTAGTTGTAGCTGGAAGCTCTCAAGCGTTCCTGAACCGCTTAGCATCAATGTTGCTACCTTCGAGAAACCGCTAAGAAAACTCACTTTTGCGCATCTTCTTGAAGCCACAAACGGGTTTAGCGCAGAGACTATGATCGGTTCAGGCGGGTTTGGAGAAGTCTACAAGGCTCAGCTCCGAGACGGAACCATTGTAGCCATCAAGAAGCTGATCCGAGTCACGGGACAAGGCGATAGAGAGTTCATGGCAGAGATGGAAACAATCGGCAAAATTAAACACCGAAACCTAGTGCCGCTTTTGGGGTATTGCAAAGTAGGAGAGGAGAGGCTTCTTGTCTATGAATACATGAAATGGGGAAGCTTAGAAACCGTTCTTCACGAGGTATCGAAAAAAGGAGGAATCTTTCTTGATTGGGCCACAAGGAAGAAGATAGCGGTTGGAGCGGCTAGAGGGTTAGCGTTTCTACACCATAGTTGCATCCCTCATATAATCCACAGAGACATGAAGTCAAGCAATGTTCTTTTAGACCAAGACTTTGAAGCGAGTGTGTCTGATTTCGGAATGGCTAGGCTAGTTAGCGCCTTGGACACACATCTTAGCGTGAGCACGCTCGCGGGCACACCAGGATACGTTCCACCAGAGTATTACCAGAGTTTTCGGTGTACGGCGAAAGGAGATGTGTACAGTTTCGGAGTTATACTTCTTGAGCTTTTGTCTGGTAAGAAACCGATAGATCCAGGAGAGTTTGGAGAAGACAATAACCTTGTCGGGTGGGCGAAACAACTTTATAGAGAGAAAAGAGGAGCTGAGATACTTGACCCTGAGATTGTAAGCAAAGGATCATCAGGAGATGTAGAGATGTTTCATTACTTGAAGATCGCGTCTCAATGCTTAGACGATCGACCTTTTAAGAGGCCTACGATGATTCAAGTGATGTCTATGTTTAAAGAACATAAGGAGGAGGATGATACAGAGGAAGATGATGAAAGTCTTGATGAGTTTTCGCTTAAAGAAACTCCATTGGTGGAAGAATCAAGAGATAAGTAACCTAATGCTTCTGTTACTACTTGTCCCAAATTTTGTATATAACAGAAGAAGCTTGAAGGAGACATGTCAGATTTAAGCAGAAGAAGAAGACATTGGAGAGTTATTAGAGTTGTTTAGCTTATGGTCTGGCTTGGATAGGTTAACTTGTGAAACACGGTAAGAGAAGTTTCTCCATTGTAAGTTTCCATGTAAGAAATTTGTTTTAACGTTGGATTTAAATTTTGCACAAGTATATTATCAATGTTTTTTTTTTGTTAATTTTATATTATCAATGTTAAGACAGAGTTTAACTCATTTATATCATTAGTTAGTCACTTTGTACTTTTGATGTATTTGTTGGGTTGAATTGTCTTCCAAGGAACAGGTTAAATTCAAGAGTACTATATATGACATAAACTAAACCAAAAATATAATAAAAATAGGATAATCATCAATATTAAAAAATTAATTATAGAAGACGAGTACTTGGTTGTTTGAATTAAATTAGTCATAAAAATATAAACCATTATTACAAAATTTATTTACAAATCTATACAAAACAAATTCAATCAGAAATTAGTTAAATGATATACTAAAAAGGTATATCTAATACCTTCATTTGAGATCCATAGCAAAAATTCAATTTTACAAGGGAGAGTTTAAGCCTTAATTACCCCCAAAAGAAGAAGATGATTTATTCCTAAATCCTAATATTTATTTAGATTTTGGTTGTGGATGATGTTTTACTAATTAACGGTGAATGCATGGACTTGCTATTTAAATTAAACAATACTTTTAAAAATATAAAATTTATGCACTTGCCATATTCCTTGGTCAACATTTATTTGGTTACATTTATGTTGTTTCCACATTTGTGTTAACCAACTAAACCTATAAGTATTTCAAAACCGAACCAATAATTAACCAAATATTTCGGTTTACATGGTCAAGACGGTTGAACCGCTAACTTTTATATGATTGGAATCTCATTAAAAAAAATTTATTAAAATTTACTATGCAACAACTTTCAATTTACTCATACTTTTAATATATGATTCGAAAATGATTAAATGTACAACTATTTATTTTTTTTGCTTTTTTGTGACAGTTACATGATCTAAAACTAATTAAACTTATTTGCAACCTAAATTTTTATAAATAACTTACTCTGTCATTATCGATAATACAAAATCGCGGTAACAATCTATCTAGGTTCGCAAAAGTAGATACTAAAAATTTGAGGGTCGTATATTACTTACAAAAAATTGGTACATTAATACTATATGTTCCGGAAATGTCAACATTTATTTATTTTAATTTTGATTGTTCCTTTATACAAAATCGCGGCAACAATCTATCTAGGTTCGCAAAAGTAGGATACTAACAGTTCGAGGGTCGTATATTACTTACAAAAATTTGGTATTAATAACCATATGTTCCGGAAATGTCAACATTTATTTATTTTAATTTTGATTATTCCTTTATACAAAATCGCGGCAACAATCTATCTACCTTCGCAATCGTAGAAACGTACGATACTAAAAATTCGTTGGTGGTATATTAGTAACAAAAATTTGGTACATATAAAAATAGAGAAAACCAAGTTTGGTTTATTTTCGCTAGATTTTCGGTATTGATTTGTTAAGTAATTAAACCGAACCGAAATAAATACCTCTCATAAAACAACAAAAACAAGTAATTGGAAAACCACTTTAAGCAATATGGATTACGAAAGTTTGACTAATTTAAAATTGTTGCCAAAATGAAATAATTAAGATTTTTAAGCATATAAGAACATTCATCACCCCCCACAAAACACATCTATTCTCTAATATTATTGCATCTTCTTCTCCATCTACTAATTAATATACCTCTCAAGACAAAAAAGGTTAGTTTAAACTCTATAATTTTTGCATTTTATATATTTTTAATTCAAAAACATATCGTTTTTCTTTGTGTTTGTTGAAGATGATTGGTTTTGAAGAAACGACATCGTATTGGGCACCACCATCAAGTCCAAGCCCAAGAACGATACTAGCAATGCTTAACCAAACCGATAATGATGTAAACCCAATGAACGAAATCTTCCATGAGACCAACACAACAACAACAACAACAACAACAACAACAAGAACAAACCAAGAAAGATCTGGTCATGGAGAGAGATTAGCTGATAGAAGAATAGGTTTTAACCTACCAAGGCTCGAGATAACAAATATGAACCCATTTGCTTCGTTATTTAGATGCACAACAACAACAACAACAACGACCAATAATAATAATAATAATAATAATGTTACATCTTCTTCTCCTGTGGTTGCAATCTCACCAGGTTTTAGCCCTTCTGCTTTGTTACAATCTCCTCTTCTCTTCTCTAACTCTTCACAGGTATGTTTTTATATTTATTTATTTAATTAATTAACATTCATTTTATTATTATTATTATTATTTTCTTTTATTTATATGTGAGATTTAATTTATCATTTTTAAATGAATCTTTGAATGAACCAACTATTTAAGAAGAAAAAATTACGTATTATATTTTTAAAAAATATATATTTATACGGGAATATAAACTATTATTGGTAAACATAGAATCTATTATTTCTTTTTTAGTCCATGCATGTTTTGATATTTTATCATACCTATTTTGGATCGATGAATACATTTTAAGTATGACTGATAAAAATATACTTTATTAGATCCTTTGACTATTTTTTTTTTTGAACGTTGAATTGTTGATTCCTTCTTAAAAACTGATCATTTGTTAATTGAACCTATGATCTTAATTAATAACTCTTAAGCCTTTTAAAAAAAATAATTAAAACTCAATATAACAAAACCTTAACTATTAATATTTGTGTTTTGGTAACTTGTTTTACAAGATAACCTCTCCATTAATCGCTAATGATGTGCCTCAAGAGATGGTGGAAAGTTCAGGACATGCAACGACGACGATGATGATGATATTCAACAACGATTCTTCTTCTTCTTCTAATGATCAGCCTTTACTACACGTTGAAATGCCTCCTACTCAACAAGGTAATTAATTAATAGAGTTGCTTGTGTCACAAGTTTGCTTCAATTTTTAATATATTTTCTAAAAAAATGTTAATTTTTAAACATGTGAAAACACAGGATCTTATGATATACCAACGGAAGAATCCGTGTATATCCCATCTCATGATAATGTTGATCCTATTGGTGCTTCTTTGGTTGGTTCTTTTGAATCTGAAGTGATTGATGAAACTGATATCATCAATTTCATTTCCTTGGATAGCGAGAACGAGGAAGACGAAGACGAATACGAAGATGAATTCAATGTTCAAGACAATATTGTTGATGACCTAGATATGGAACCTTCTTCTCCAAAGAGAAGGTACCAACCAACATTATTAATTAATTTATAGAGGTTTTACTATATACGTAACATAATATAAATATAAATATAATAATTGTAGGAGATATGAGATATCAAACATGATAGGAGCAACAAGGATAAGTAAGAACAAAAGAGTTATAATTCAAATGGAATCCGAAGAAGATCATCCTGATGATGGTTTCCGTTGGAGAAAATACGGTCGAAAAGTTGTCAAAGGCAATCCTAATCCAAGGTTCCCTTTAATTAATTAATTAATTATATATCATAATCAAAAATATATATGATTAGAATATTCCTAATATATATATATATAGACTAATTATTGAATATGAATTAAATATTGTGGTGGTGTAGGAGTTATTACAAGTGCACACAAAATGGATGCAAAGTGAAGAAACATGTGGAGAGAGGAGCAGACAATATGAAGTTAATAGTGACCACATACGATGGTATCCACGACCACTCTCCACCAGCTACACGTGGCCGTCCCAATCCCGGTTCAAGAAACCGGTCCGGTTCATCTCAAGATCCTAACAACAATCGAACCGGTGCTGGGTTAGGCAGGCCTCTTTCTCGCTTCATCTCTCAAGACAATGACAACAACATTAGGCCTTGTTTTTCTTCTTCTTTGATGGGCCCAAGAGTTGATATGACAGAGCTCTATTTAACCGGTTTGTCTAAGCTGCCTACTTTACCGGTTAACCACCAGGAGAATCTTGGTTTTGTGTACCGGAATGTTGTTGAACCGATGGTACATGATGATGATGGTACTAGAGAAGTGTACAAGGGAATCACGCAGCAGCTCTTTCTTAAGTATGGTGTTAATCTTTAATTAGATTTTTGTTATCCTTCATTTATTTATACAACAACAACATTAATTGGATTATAAAATATTATTGTCCTTTGATTTAATTAAGACCTTTGTTTTTATCTTTTTATTAGCTATTATAAAATATTAACAAAAAAAAAGCAGTGAATATTATGCAAAAATCTTGTACTCATGAGGAGGTTAATTAACTATGATTAACAATGAAATATTACTGTTTGAAACTTTGAATTAATTGCTAGCAGATATGAAATACTTAATCAGACATTGATTAATTAGTCGAATTAGAATCCGTGATTGGTCGTTTAAACCGGTATGACTAATCTTGCGTCCAAACACACCCGGTGTATGGTGGTATAAAATAGGGAAATTTTACTTAATTAGCTAAAAGCAATAAGACCAAAATGTGATTAGCTGAAAGTATTAAGACCAATTAATGTGATTAATTATTAATAAATTTATCTTGGAAAGGAAAATATTAGAGCAAATCCAATGGAGATGCTTAAATGGATCTTAGGTGTATTATTTTTGTATTTAGGCCCAAAAATAATGATTAAATCCAAGATCGATCTTAAACAAGCATTTTAAGATCAAGTTAAGATCGACACATGTTGAATTCTAACTGGTTCTTTTTTTTGTCGGGTTGTTTTTTCTTTTCCTCATTATTTTCATCCTCTCTCTTTCTCCTTGACGACGGAGGCGACGACGAAAGGTACGAAAGATGGATTTCCAGGAAAAATCGTCGTGTAATCGTCAGAGGAGTTTGGTCGATAGAAGACGAAGCAAGGGAGATCATCTTGTCTCAATCAAAACTGATTCCCAGCGACGATGGAGAGATCGACGTCGGTGGGTATCAACGACGACCGATTTGGTGTTAGACAATTCTCTTCTCCTTCTTTCTTTTCTTCCGTCAGACATGTTAACAACAATTAATATATTCTCTTTTTGATACTGAATCTTATGGCTTCTTTTATCATTTCAATTGTTGATTTTCTCTGATTGTTAATGTCTTTTCTTTGTTTATGTGTTTATTTCTGATCCAAAAGCTAGTTTTGTTGTTTTGATATAGATGAGTATTTGTTGTTGTTATTGTAATTAATTGGAAAAAATTAAAATATTTTTATCTTATGATAAAATTGAGCCCCTTTGATGCTTTACATATTAGTTTGACCACTTTGTGGTAAGGAGCATGTTGTGACTTGTGAATGTAATAAGCTCATGATCTGTCTTTTTGTTGGTGTTGTGTTCCTTTAGAGACTAAATTAGACTGTACTTTTCAACATTCTTGCAGCTGTGGGTCGTGCGGGTACGAGCTGAACCTAAGCTCCACAAACCGGATCACATCTTCGATCGGATCAAAGTATGGTAAATCTATGAAGAGTCGGATCATATCTTTCTTCAACATCGACGAGGGCCGGTTCAACCTGGTTGATGAGTTTCCAATGCATGCCTCACTTGTCTAGATATTTTTGGAGTTTGTTCAAACACGAACTAAGCTATTATGTCGTAAATTTAATAACTATATCCGCAATGCTACTCTGGAGAAAACTCCTGGATACGCGCTCGTAATTGAGGACTTTGTTTCATCATCGCACAAGAATGGTGATGCTGGTGCTGTCAAGAAGTATGATATCAAAATTCATAAGAGTAATAAAAAAAATTATGTTTTATTAAGATCCAAGATTAAGATGCACCATTGGATTGCAAAAACATTAAATACAATTAAAATTTCTTAAGAGTATAAAGTTTTATTAAAATTCAATTAAAAAATTTATTAAGGAACTAAGGTAAGATCCACCATTGGAGGTGCTCTTAGAGCTTCAACTTTCAAGTGGGTTTTTAGGCTTATTAGCAAATTGTATACTTAAGATTTGACTTGTGATTGATTCACTAGTCTAACCGATTAGTTAGTTATTAAATCAAGAAAACAATATTACTCATTTTTCTGATTTTCAATTAATTAATTATAAAAATTGACACTAATTCACGTAGATATATCTAACACATAATTAATTAACGACAAATGTAACCTGAATCAACATCACGTGTCGGGCTCATAAACCAAACACCCGAAAACCAGAATCTTGTCTAATTCGGTTTGTTGATTATTTTTTAATTTCAGTTCGTACAATAGTCATAATAATTTTCTATAGTAAGTAATATTATATCCTTCAATTTTATATAGATTTATTTAGTCAAGTCACATCAGTACTTAAACATTCACCAAAAACCTTTAAATCCAGAAAAAAAATCATTTCTTTGTAATCTTAATCTAAGTAAAAAGTATAGTTTATGTTTTAACATTACAGCAGATTTATATTTCAACCTTAGTAATATGAATATCTTTTGTGACAAATATATAGAGGAATATCTTTTGTGACAAATAATCTAAGTAAAAAGTATAGTTTATGTTTTAACATTACAGCAGATTTATATTTCAACCTTAGTAATATGAATATCTTTTGTGACAAATATATAGAGGAATTCACATATAACTTGTCAAATAATATAATATAGTCATTAACCATATATATATATATATATATATAGGAAAAACTGGTTTTAGAACTCGTTAGGCGCTATGCGTGCGGTCAGCAACCAAGGACCTAGCGCCTAACGAAAAAATCGGAGATTAATCGGGGAATAATTTTTGGATAAATTTATATTTTCATATATTTTTTTACTTTATATTGATTTTTTATTATCATTTATATTGTTATTAATCTCTAAAACTTATAACTTATCAAAAAATTTATAAAATTTAAATGCAAGTGATCAAATTAGTCAGACAATAGTCAAAAATTAACTGGATTAATAGAATTAGACGCCGTTATTCAGATCATTAAATTTACGCGGCCAAAAACTTAATCGATGCGGACGACCACTGAATAGCGAAAACGCGGAGGAGTAATCATCTAGGCGAATGAATTTTAGAACAAATGGAATACAACATGAATAAGAAGACATAGATCATATGAACTAGTTTTATAAGTTTAGTTAACACGTGTAAGATAGCATCTTTTGAACATATATATATATATATAGAATATATATATGTCTTTTGATAGATTAACGACTTTAGAGTCATTTAATAACAATTAATATCGTCATGAAGCACCTTACAAATTCTTTTAAGACAACACCGAATTAAACCCCATGAAACTCACGTTTTCCATTGAGGCAGGATCGGAATAAAAATTATTAGATTTTTAGAGCATTTCCATCCATTAGAAATTCATAGAGTATCTTGAGAATAAAATATAATATATTTTAAGTAAAGAAATTTATACTATTAAAAGAGAAGACAAAACGCCTACGTGTCGCGACGTGAGAGCTTTTAGGATATTTTTTATTTTTGTGCGTTTTAATCCTTATATTTTTGAATAATTTTTGTCCAACGAATTCTATAAATTATATTTCAGGCCCAACGAATTCATGCCACATAAAAAACTTTAATAATTAAATTTCTCCCACATTGAAAACAATAAGAAACAAAATAAGAATTTTTCTAATATAAATAAGAATTTATCATATGCAAAATTATTAAAGCGGGCCTTCGTGTAATGGGTCTGCGAATTTTGGTAAATGGATTGTGCCTTCATTTATCGGGGTATGTATAATGCGGATTTTTTTTTGAATAGGCTTGGAAAGTTTGATTAGTTATTTCGGCTTTCAATAATGGTCTTTCATAGATGCATGCCTCATAAATTGTCAACGGGTATTGGGAACTTTGATTAGTAGATTGGAGCCTAGGGCATTCAGTTTTCAGGTCAGGTTCATTCGAGTTCGGGTTTTTTGGGTTAAAAGATATATGGTCCGTTCGGGTTATTTACAAATACAGTTCTGTTCGGTTCGAATCTATTCGGGTTCAGGTCGAGTTTCATATATTTACCAAAACCTGACATGATACCAAATATTATTCGGTTCGGGTTTTTTGATTTTTTGGTTCGAATTTTCGGGTTTTACATATTTTTGGTAAGAAATTCGGGTCTTATTTTGGCTAATTCGGATTCGGTTCGGGTTTTGGTTCGGCTTATTCATATAACCCACAAAAAATTAAAATAGCATACTAAAATCCAAACTACCTTATCAAAACTATATACATGTGTATATCTTCGAGTCTATTCGAGTACAATTCGAGCTTCATGTCGGTCGGGTTAGAACGGAAACCCGAGTTAGAAAATATTAAACCCGATAGGATAATATGAGAGCTGAAACCGGACCAAACCGGATTTTTCAGGTCGATTCGGTTTCGGGTTTCGAATCTCGGGCTAAATGGTCAGCCCTAAATTGATCAATTTATGGTCTTCTATAATATAACTTAATATTATTTATGAATATCCCGTTTCGCGCAAGGCGCGGAGTACTTACCTAGTTTATATAGTATTTTAACAAAATATTACCTCCATTAGTAAGATACCCTATAAGATTCTTGACATATAATATTATCATCACTTGAATAATTTATTTTAAGTTTTTAATGTTAAAGTATTACTAATAAAATTTAAATTATATTAATATATATTTAGAAATATCAAATTATATTATAAATACGTCTTAATTAAGTTCTCAAAAATAAAATAAAATGTTATATCTTTATATTTATTTAAAATTATTAGTTTTTTTTGTTTTTCTTAACTTAATAGTATGAATTTAAAACTAATATGAAATAGAGTATAAAATTATACATAATTGAGCTTGTTATGTAGATAATTTTATTTTATGTGTTTATAAAATATTTTGAAAACAAAAATAATAATAGATAAAATATTTTAATTCATATTTTTAGTTTTGAGAAATTTAGATTACTAAAAATAATATTAACCACTATAAATAAACATGTGGCAAATAATAATGAGAGAGAGGGTTTCTATTGAGTCTCTTAAGGAAGAAACTATATGGCAGGTATTTATATATTGAAAGAATAGAATATTAATTTTTTAATAAGAGTTTCTAAACTAGAAACCGTTTGGAAATGCTCTTATAGCCGATATATATGAAAAAGCAAAGAAAATAAATAATAATAGATTGAGATTGATGGATGGAAGGTAATAAAAGAGAGTGGGTGTGTATGTAATAGAAGAGCATGAGGGATTGCTTCTGTCAGTAAGCATATAATATATATATATATATATATAAATTTAACCTAAATCCATTTTCTCTTCCTTTTGTGAATATTTTATTTACAACAACAAAAAAACATATTTACGTGCAAATTATTAATTTGGTTGGGTGAAATTTAGGGTTGTATCCACACGCAAAATCGCCTTTCAGGCTCATGACGACGTACGTCATCGACTTCCCATATTAATTTCACCGTCTTGTCATAAATTATTATTTGTTTGACAAGAAACCAGTAATTATTTGATGTTTGATATCTCAGAAAAAATTGTAGGGCTAGCTAATAATGTTTTCATTAACATATATATATATATATATGTGTGTATATTCGTACATTAGCATATTGTTCATTTTGTGAAAATCAAATAGTTTTGATTATATTATTTTTCAGCAATTTAGTTTATATAATTTGTATTGTGTAGAGACACCTTGGAAAACTAATCGATAAATTACAAAATATGTAACAGAGCATATATAAGATAAATAAACAAAATCACTATAAGTACAAAAATATATGCATTTTTTATGTATGGATACAAATATACCACAGTGCATGGTTTGGCTCGTGTGTGTATCAGAAAGATCGGATCTAAATCTGATCATTGCGTTTTTGAAATGAGACATAACTAAGCGCGCGCGCGTGTGTACGTACGTATGTATGTGTAGTTGCATAGACATGTGTGCAATGTTTTAGTTTTATATATATTTATAAATCAATAAATGTGTTAGGGCAAAGAGTGAACAAAAGTGTATGAAATAAGGGAGATGAAAGATACCTTTGAACCCATGTTGTGTCTTCATTAACTAAAACTTAAAAACAATATTTTAGATAAAAAAAAAATTAAAAAAAAATGTATATAACATGAGTATAAATAAACACACCCTTTTGTTTTATTTTTGAAAACTTTGATGCTTTTGTTTCATCCGACAAATGAGCACCTTTTAGGGTTTTCATTACATGTTTCTTCCCCAAAGACAAATCCCTTTTTTCACCCCATTAATTATTTTACTAATCTTTCAATATTATACTTATTACTTTAAACTTTGAATTTTAAATTAATCATATCGGTACCTTTCTTGGAAATAACGTAAACGCATCATTATATAACTCGACAAAGAAAAAAAAAGAATTTTGGGGAAACAAGAATTAAGAAGCGAGTGGTTCTTTGATTATTCCTCTAAGATCTCTTCTGTCGACACTAATTAACCCTAATAATTTAATTAACTAAATGACATCCAAATCGTGGTATTTTAGTTGTCCGAGTAAGAGGATTAATTATGATACTAATTGTAGGTTTATTGAATATCAAAATTGAAACAAAAGATATATTTAATTTGTTAAAAAAATATATGATCATAGAAAAAAAAAAAAGATGATTATTCTCTTTAAGTAAATTATGGCTTAATTTGTGCATCTCTATTATGAATTTAATATTTTTTGTAGAGGAATTCACAAAACTACACCCTTTCAATCATCCCTTCACAAAACTACACCTAATTCAATATTTTCACAAATTTACACGTTTTCAAAATTTTAAAAGGTTGATTTACCCTTTAAAAAATTACCAAAATTAAAATCTTTTTATTTGGGTTCGCTAATTAGTGTTTAGGGTATAATATTAAGAGTGTAAGATTGTGTGTATAAAGTTTATTTAGATTTAATTTTGAGTGTTTAGGTGTAGTTTTGTGAATTATTTTTGAAATGGTGTAATTTTGTGAAATATAATTTAAATGGTGTAGTTTTATGATTCTCCCTAATATTTTTTGTAAACACGCGCGGTTGGAATTAAAACGGACTTAGGTGTATAAGACCATGATTAATGGGGGATCTTATGTTGGGTTTTAAGGGAAAAGGCCCATTTATTTAATTCAAAAATTAAATAAACCCAAGATCTAGTCTGTTCTAGCTCTCCTTTAAGATCCGGTTCTGGAAAAAAAAGTTATTTTCTTCCTCTTTCTCTTCCGACAAACCATCAAGCGAAAAAAAACCCTTCTTCCTCTCCGACAAAATTAACCGCCGATTCACTTCCTCCGGTAAAATAAACTGTGAATCGATTACGAGAAGGTCTATAGGGACCGGGTCTGAAAAGGATCTATGAATCGACGACCGATTCTCCTTGTGCCGTGAAGAAATTATTATTTGAAATTGTAGCTACTCTGCAGTTCGTTAAGGAACCAATCGGTGTCGTCTCTGTTTGTGGTAGGGCTCGTCAATGAAAGAGCTTCATATTGAATCAGGTAAAGAGCTTTTTTGGGGAAATTGAGGTTTTTGGTTTTTTTTCGATTTTGTGGAAATTCTATTTTGTGATGTTTTGTCTTTGTGTAGGTTTTTGGACGTAGTAATGGGTTTCAAGTAGCATCGACACACAAGCCGTGTACAAAAGGGCTTTGGTTATGGAGCTCTCCTATTAAAAAAACAACACTTGATGGCGCTAAGTATAATCTCTTGCTTTTAGTTAGTGAAGGCATTGATGCCTATGACCAAATTGTATGAGTTTGAAATATAGTTTGAAGTGTTTAAGTGTAGTTTTGAAATTGTGGTATTATCGGCCTTTAATTGTTGTTTTGAATCGTTTAAGTGTAGTTTTGAAACTGTGGTATAAGCGTCCTTTTGGTGTTGTTTTGAAAATTTTAAGTGTTATTTTGAAATGTTTAAGTATTTTAAAGTGTTATTTTGAAAATGTTTTAAACTTTTAAGTGTTTTGAAATGTTTAAGTTTGTTTTAATTTCTAATTCTAGTTTGTTCTAATGTTTAAGTTTAAAGTGTAAATTTGAAAAAAATAGTTTTTTTTGTAATTTTTTTTTAAAAACTTATACAGAATTCTACCAATAATAAACTTGAAAAAAATATTTCACTATTAAATCTCTTAACTTTTATTTAAAATTACTTATACAGAATTTTAATGGCTAAGAACTCATTTCACTATTAAATCTCTAGCAATTTAATCATGCTCTAACAATGCTCTAACAAACTAAATAAAAACTCATATTTAATTACGTGAATTTATAACTGTTAATTAGCTATGAAAAAATAGCATCCTATTAGAATCACCTACACTTAGATATTGTCAAATTAGTTTTTATTAATCAAAGCTATAGTATAGTGTCAACGTTTGACATTAGTATAAGATTAATTAAATATAATTTTAACGGACACATTTGACTCTTGATTAAACAGTCGTTTTAGGTGCTTACCCGTGAAGTCAACTCGGAAATATTCGGGTAATTTAAATTTGATTTAGAGCTTTTTCTGTGGGAGGTGGCATGAACTATTTATGGATTAGTAATATATATATATATATATATATATATATATATATAATTGTATTTTAATTTTGATTACGATCGATTGAATTGACTAAAGGGCTTATAAAAGCTATATAATGTTCAAATTTTATAAAGAAAACTACAAGTTTAGGCTTGTGAAACAAATAAGGCGGTCTCATAATAATAATTTAATTTATCATTAGGACTATACATACATAAATACTAAAATAATGAAAAAGCATAAGAGAAAGTGGAATCTTTAAAAAGTTCGAAGAGACAGATTAACAACTCTCTTGTGCTGATTATAATTATTAAACCGCTTGATTCCAAATTAGGCCATTTTAATTTCCATAAATTTTAAGATCTCTTTAAACTATGACGTGACTAAATTAAATCGGATGATTTCATTCACTTGGTTAATAAAACTCTCACCTACTATTACAAACTTAATTATATCTCCATATATTAATATATGTATAGAAAGCCTCCACGAAATCTAAAATATATCATTAGTGGATGATAAATATAATAAATAAAAAAGAAGCATATAATAGTAGTGGATCCACTACTTATAATCAAACAAAAAAATCAAAAGAAAAAAGGGGATAATATATGTCAAAACGATACACCTAAAGATTATTGAGTTTGAAAAAGAAAAAGAAAAAGATATTAGTAGGTTAAACACAAAAGATTAGGTTGTCTCTTTATTTGATCTTCCCAAGAAACAATAAAAATACACACATCCCAATATTCCTCCACCGTCAACATTCTTCACCGGAGCCACCGTCCACCGTCGTCAAAATCATTTTCCTCTTTAGCCCTAGCTAACACCAAAAATCTTCAAATATCTTTTTCTCTATAATATAATTAAACCTATAAATTTTAGGGTTTTTCTTCTTCTTGAAATGATCATTTCCACGATGAGACAGAGAAGAGAAAACGATTTTGCCATCCAAGAAACAAAGAATCTTGTAGAAACTCAAGCTTATAACCTTCTGATGGGTAATGAAGCCTAAGCAAAAGCTTAGCTTGTGACAAAGCAAAGCTTCCTATAGGAACATTAACAAATCCAAATATCTTCATAATCTCTTCCCACATCAAAAACCTCTTTTGTCTTTGCCTTTGCCTTCTCTTCTCCGCCACAACAACGTCCATTATCTCTTTACCAAACCACCTTTGCTCTAAAGTTAGCCTCTCTCTACTATTTGGCGGCAAAGTAGCTTCCAACGAATCAAATATCGCCACGTAGTGATCCAAAGCCTCTAAGAATCTACTCAAGAAAGTATCATCTCCAAGATTTGCTTCTCTCTCGACCATTGTCAAGATTCTAGGGTTTAAGCTCTTAACCGCCGTTAAAAATTGACCTATCATGTCTCCGTCTAATCTATGAAGGAAGTGAACGCAATTAACGGCTAGGATCTCTCCTTGTAAAGAAGAGAGAGCCAACAATCTTATTTGTAACAAAAGACCGTGAAGATCTTCTTCTTCTTGATCTTCTTCTTGTTCAACGATCACAAGCTTGTGAAACTGAAAACAAAGACCTAGAGAGTTAGCAAACCTAGTTAACCGGTCTCCTGTCCGGTTTAAACCGGTTATATCTCGACCACATCCGGTTATACGAAGACATGGTTGTTGTGTATTAGGGTTTAGTGATGATGATGATCTCTCTCTTTCGGCTAGGGCTTGCATCAAAGGAGGCCATTGTAATCCTTGTGATATATCTAAATCAAGTATATGTAGTCCGTTACCGTTATTAGACTCCGTTACGTCAAGAATGGCTTGGTTAGCCGTTAAATGACCGAACCGGATAAACGGTGTTAACTGATTAAGCCAAAGATAGTAACAAGAGTCAAAGTCAAAGTTGTTGTTGTTGTTGTTGTTGTTACGAAACAAGAACTGTTCTTTGCATACACTGCTTGTGAAAACAGTGGAGCTTGTCATAACATCTTTTGATATACACGTGGCAACTGTTTTAGCCGTTGGATGGTCATCTTGGTTGATACGTAGGGACAAGGCTCTAGTGAAGAGATGGACTAGTCTCTCCGTGGAGTCACCGTAAGGTGAAGAGTTTGAAGAGAGGATTGTTAGTATGTTTTGAGCGGCGGTGAAGTTTGATTGAGAGATGAGTTCTGCTGCGGTTAAGAGGAGACGACGGAGGTGGTGAGAGGCGGTGGTGGAGGTGGAGGAGGAAGCTAGGAATAACGGTGGTGGAGGAGGAGGAGGAGGAGCATCTTCAGAGGAGGAGGAGGAGCTAGAGGATTTGAAAGAAGTTAGCATTTGTAAAAGATGCTTTTTTGGTTAAGATTCTTTTTGCTCTCTCGATCAAATGAGTCTTTTTCAATGGGTATAATAACAAAACAAATAATAATATTTTTTGTAGTATATATTATTAATTAATAAATTATAACACTAGCTAGGTAGATATATAGCATGTGTGTGTGTACACGCATATATATAATAAACATAAATATATGGATAGAGATGAAAGATGGACCGACCAAGCAATTCAAGTGTTCATGAGAATCCTCAAGCCGGTTTTAGGGTTTATTTTTATTAATATAAGCTTTACTTTTGTTAATTATCTCACGTATAGCTTCAAACCAATTTTTTGTTCAAAATTATACTACAAACTAAACACACATGCACAATTGATCTATAGTCTCTAACATGTTTAATTAGTTTAATATCTATATATATATATAGTACAATTTAACTTTGCATAAACAAAGGACACCTATTATGAAAAAAAACATAAACAAGATATAGACATATAATTAAATTGTTTATATGTTTAACATCCTCTAGAATTGATATCTTTGAAGCCAAGGAATCTTTCATTTATTATAATGGACGTGCAATAAATAAAACAAATCAAATACTATACCAATAACCCCCCCTGAAAAAATATAGCTACTAATTAAATAAACACTACAAAAAATATACAATATAATAATTATAAATCAGTCGCATAAATTATATTTTCCGCATTCACACGTCTTCGTCGACAGGATATTGTATACTTATGTGTGTATTTTATATTTTGTGCGGTGGATCATGAAGATGGCCCACTATATATTACTACTAATTTGATTATATAGCATTTGCAGAAATTATGCTCATAGGTTCCAAATATTAGATGCGTAAAACGGGATTTCTCATTGAGATTCTTCCTTATGCCAAATTACGATATTTAAAAATAAATAAATAGATAGTAACAAATACAATAAGACAAATATATTAGATGAAGGAATCTAAAAAATCTTGGGATGTACATATGAGAAAGAGAAGTAGCTTTGCTTGCAAAATCGAAAAGCTAACTCCCAAATCACTAATTATTACACTTTTTTCACTTATTGGATTTACCAAAATGGAAATGCTACAAAAAGATCTCTCCTTCACCCTTCAAGTGAAAGGATTCTCTCTCTCTATCTCTATCTCTCTCTCTATCTCTATCTCTATCTCTCTCACTATATATATTAAATTAAGTACTAATGTATATGTTTTTTTTGTTAAAAATGCACTATTCTATTAAGTAAGCATCTATAATTGAATTGGAGACTTTATTGCTATATCTATTTTTGTACTATAAATAAAAAGCATCTTATCGCATGATAAATGCATTTGCGTACCCTTTTTAATATAAAATCTTACATGCATAGTTCCACAAGGAAAAAAGATGCTTTCAATGTTACAAATATAAACCGTTAGGTATATGCAATTATGTATTCTCGAATGATTCCTTACTATATAACTACTTTTTTAAAAAAAATCTACGCACATCTTTAGGTTATTCAAATTTGAGTTATAAAATGTTGTTGATAATAGTACATATAATTATATTACAAATTAGTTTTTTAGGTTGTGCTAAATTTGAAGGGAAATTGTTTTAAAAAGGATGAGAATACTGAAGTTGGATCCAAGTCAAATCAACTTATTACTAAATAATAAAATATAAAAAATATAAATAGTGTATACATTAAATGAATAATAATTAGGAGCTTTATCAAATAAATAATTGAAATAATAAGGAGCGGGTAGAAGAGTAAGTCGACAAAGGAGAAGGATAAATGCTTTTGAGTCTGGATAACACATAAATGATTACATACGTATTTTTTTTTACACTAAATATTAAACAACTTTTCTTATGACAAGTCTTTTCGATTATGATGACTAAACATTACCATCAATCATCTACGTAAAAATCAATTTTAATTAACCTCAATAAAAACCGTATATATATATATATATTTGATTTAAGATGTAGTATAAAACTGGCTAGCTAGAGACCAAACATTCACTTCAAAAGCTAGACTAATTTTTAGGATATTTAGCTGTTATTTGCAAATTCTAGCCTAGTGACCAAACAAACGTTTAATAAAATGACAATAATTATTGGATAACACCAAAACACACATAACCAACAAAGAACAAAGTTAATGCTTATATATAATAAGTCTATCATCTTTTGAGATTTTGTAGCAAATTTATAGTTACAATTTTTTTGTTTAAAAATTATTTTATTTTTTAAACACTACAAAACTTAAATTACCCCTCGAAATTAAATCATAAATCCTCCAGACTAAGCTTTAACTTTTACAAATGTAAACCCACTTTTATACTAATTAAACTCAAACAAAAAAACTCTTTAAATAAAAAATAATCCAAAAACTGAATTCCAAATCTCTAATTTAGTTTTTCGTATCTATTAATTGTTTTGGTCAAAGAGAAAAATGTAATATACATAGATTTACGATGTTTTTTTTTGTATTTAGTCGTATTTAAAAAAGATTTATGAGTTATTTATTTACTTATAGAAAATCAATAAATAAAAAGGAAGAAGAAACCGCTTTCAGCTCACAAAGTAAATTGGCACACATTTGTGAGTTCCGCCTCCTGGTTCGAACCTCACCATTGGAATTAACATGCGGACTGCGGCGTTACCAAATACCGAACTCACTTCGGTGAGGATCAGGACACCAGAATTATAAAAAAAAAAAAAAAAAAAGGAAGAAGAAGCACGCAATGAAATAAATGAGGCAACGGTCGAGGCAGGAAGCTTAACCCAAAATATTGGACCAAAGGCTGACACACAATTTTGCCTTTCTCACTCTTTTTTTTTTTTTTGCTATTTCCTTTTATTTAACTAAATTGTTTCAATAATTTATTTAAATTTTTTGTTATTATGTATATATATTGGATGGATGGGACATTTTGGAACGAGACTTTTCCTTCCTACTCTCCACCACTGCCATTTCTATTAATTAATATCACTCCTATCTACATTCTTTCTGTTCCTAATTTCTATTTTCTTTACATAAACAATTACTTATGTTTTAAAATTTTACTAGAAGATAATAACAATAACAGTTTTATTTCTTTCTCAACAAACCATCTCTAACCATTACATTACTTGCGCTAAAGTCTTATTATTTGTTTTAAGTGAAAACTTTAAACATATATAAACGAATTCACAAAAAATAAATAAAAGGGGAAAACATAATGAAATAACTTTTATTCGCTTGAAATTCAAACTATATATATATATATGTATATTGAGAAATTATTTAAGATTTGTGGACATAAATTTACAAGGAATTCACAAATTACATCTTCTTATCCCTTATTTTAGTTAATTTATATATAATTCAGTATTTTCTATATTTATTACCTTTTAAAAATTTATCAAAACTAAATTTTTTCGTTTACATTCGATAATTAGTTTTTAAGGTATTAAATTAAATGGGTAAGATCGTGTGACTAAAGTTTATTTGAATTTAATTTTAAATGTTTAGATATGGTTTAGACAAATCACTTTAAAATGTTGTAGTTTTGTAAAGGGAGAATTACAAAACTACACAATTTGAATTACATTTCACAAAACTACAACATTTCAAAATTACTTCACAAAACTACACTTAAATACTCAAAATTAAATTCAAATAAACCTTACACACACAATCCTACCCTTTAATATTATATCCTAAACACTAATTAGCGAACCCAAATAAAAAGATTTTAATTTTGGTAATTTTTGAAAGAGTAAATCAAGTTTTTAAAATTTTGAAAGGATGTAAATATGTGAAAAATTGAATTAAATAAAGTTTTATAAAGAAACGGATGAAAGAATGTAGTTTTGTGAATTCATCTTTTGTAAAATGTAATTCAAAGAGCGTAACTCATCTAATTTATCAAATAATAATTTTTCTATTAAAGAAAGAAACTTTAAACTTTTATTTTGTTTGTTGACAAAGAAAAAACTTTTATATTGTTACAAAACTACACCATTTGAATTATATTTCACAAAACTACACCATTTCAAAAATACTTCACAAAACTACACCTAAACACTCAAAATTAAATCCAAATAAATTCTATCCACACAATCCTACCCCCTTAATACTATACCCTAAACACTAATTAGCGAACCCAAATGAATTTTTTTTAATTTTGGTAATTTTTTAAAGGATAAATCAAGCTTTTAAAATTTTGAAAATGCGTAAATATGTGAAAATTTTAAATTATGTGTAGTTTTGTGAAGGAGGGGTTGAAAGGGTGTAGTTTCGTGAATTCCTCAATTGAATATGTACGTTTCTTAATCTTCAAAGAGAGCAGTAGAAATAGTAAAAAAGAAAGAAACGGAGTAAGCATTTTTTACCGTTTAACTTCACCACGCGACATGCACGTGCACGTCAAGATCCTTGTCAGCTAGGGTTTCTCAACTCTCAAGTCTGTGATATGATTAATATTTGTCCCTAATCTATTTTTTTGCCTATTTATTTTTCATTAATAATATCTCCGACAAATTGTTTGATTTATCTTTTCTTTGTTTTTACATAAACAATCACGCTATTGTATTTACATCCATTTATTCACACACACCATATATATATTCTCATGCAATTTGTGAATTTTTCTGTATATATATTTGATTGCATATATCACAGCCCGGCCCAATTTCAATATTACGTTGTGTGAACGTGATTCACTCATTACAAAAAATTGAGTAAAAATTCTATAAATTAATATCTCTTTTTTTTATAACAAAATTAATAAAAATTTAATATCTCTTTTATAAAAAAATTCCTTTGTAAATTAATATTGTCGGACTACATTAAATTGCTATAAAATTATTAATCTATCGAGAAACAACTTGCACAAAAACTCAAATTTAGATATCGATAATTAATTTAAAAAAGTTATACCGTATATATATTTTCACACACTAGTATAAATGAAATTAGGGTTTACCAAAGAAGAAGGAAACAAAGTCAACGAATAAAGTCAACAAAAAATCCCCACCAGTTGCTTTCTTACACAACACAACAACAAAGTCAACACCAATACATTGGATTTTACTGTCGCGTCGTTATCTTTTATTAAATGTGGGACCATATTATGTATGGGGGCTTCCCATTTAATAAAAGCCCAACAGTTTTTATTTTCTCTTCTTCTTCTTTCATTAAATAAACAACTAAGATTATACTATCCACATGGCTTTATTTTGGGCTAATTGGCTTTTTAAATCTCTAATGGGCTTCATAAAATTAATCTTATATATTAGGCCTGTGTGCTTCTATATATTCTTTTGCCTTAACCCAAAATAAAAAGACAGATAAAAGTTTTTTTTTTAATTATTAATCAAGAAACCAACTTTCATTACAAACAAAAACTCCATGCAAGCTAAACTTGCATCATTTGTTGATATATCAAAAAGACTAATGACTCCATGAAGAATCAATAGAATAATGTTTTTTTTCTTTTTCTTATGTCTCTTTGGTTAGCCCATTGAAGAAGTCATTACCATATCCCATAAACCCTAATCCCATTAGTACACGCAGACGCAGCCATATCTCTTTTAGTTTCCTCACTAACCTATAACCTCTCCCTGCAAACCAAAACACACACACATGTAATCTCACCACAAGATTGAAAACATTACAAGAAAACACACAATGGTTTTGGTCCAAATAGTTTACCTCTTTCGACCACGATAGCTTGTTTTCCAAGCAATGGCGTAGGAGGAGCTACTACATCTTCCGCGACAGACAAAACTCTCTGTGATTGATCCAAACTCATCTCGGCCGATGAATCTTGCTCCCGTTCCGAGCTTTTATCAGCTCCAAACCACATATTGTCAATGTGTTTGCTAAGTCCATCGTATCTTAGACTTGGAGAGTAGAAAGATTCATTGTCATTGTAATCATCATCCACTTCAGGACATGAGTATTTGGACAGGATCTGTTCTTCTTCTGTTTCGGAAGAACATAGACATTGCAGCTCAAACAAGTCTTTAAGCATACTTGTAGGTTTAATATTCCCTGTCTCTTCTGTTTTATTCTCTTCTATATCTTCAAGCTTCTCATAGATTTCATTGCTCATGATCCCCGAAGACGCCTTTTCAAACGATCTGTTTCTGCTTAAAAGTTGTTTCTTGTCTTGCAAGAATGTTCTGTTTTCGGATTGCGAATGAAGCCAACTGCTAACCCTTGAAAACTCTGATTTCTTGCTAACGATTTTGTCGAAAATACCGATCTTTGAACGAGGTTTTGCCGCAGATTCTGGCACCAGTTTTGGTTTGTGTTCAGACACAACCAACTTAATATCACATTCAGATATGTCCTGACTATAAACTGTCGCTGCATCATCTGATGTGTTCTGACGCAGCATAGCGCAAGTAGACTTCGAAACACTTCTCTCCGATGAGTCACACGTAGAATCAAAACCCTTCTTCTTCTGCACCGGAAGACACACAGATTCGGCTCGGACAGAGACCATGGAGTTCCTTCTAGACTTAGTTCCCGGGCCATTAGAGATTACGCTAAAATCTGAGCCAGATAGTCTTCGGTTGCTACTAGCTGTTGGTCTCATGAAGCTAGGAAACACATCAGAAGCGCGTCTTGATTTGTTTCTTTGTATCTTTGGAGTGACTTGAACAATCTCTTCTCTTATTTCAAACTCTTCTTCCTCTTCAATAACATGAGGCTTACCTGAGACTTTCTCTAAAGTCTCCTTTAGGTTTCTGATATCTTTTAAAGCTCTATCGCGCTCTTGCTCGATCTTTTCCATCATATTCCGCAGATTCATCATCAAAGACTCCTTTTTCTTTTGTTCCTCCTAAGCGTCAATATAATCGTAACCCCAGGCAGAAAGTTTAACACTTTAAAGTAAAAGTCGAAGTGTTATGAAGTTGTTATTATATATAGTTTCATTACCGTTGTTTCTTCCTTTCCTAAATGGATGTTCTTTGCCCTTGTCGCAAAGTCTAAAGAGCATATAGTCTCAAATTGGTCGTCTTCTTTCGGACTTATATGAACAAGCATCAATGTTTTAGAATCTTGCCCTTAAAATCAAGAATCAAGAACTAAACATTAGTAAAGAAAGACATGTTCTACTTTAAGTCCAAGATTTGTCATAAGATCATAGAGTTACCAAGAGAGTCTTGGAGAACTTGTGTAAGCTTGCTGTTTCTGAAAACACACAAAAACTCAAAAAGATTCAGAAAATTAAGATCTCAAGGGTTACAACAAAAGAAAAAAGTCGACGTTTATACCTATAAGGAATGTGACTGTTCTTGTGTTGAAGAGAGTTAATAACATCACCAAGAGCAGATAAAGAGCGATTAATAGCTCTGCCTTCATCGAAACGAAGACCAGTGGCTCTAGTTTTCGACACGCGCTCGCTACCCCCAAGATCCACTAGCCATATCTTGTTTGTTTCACGTCTTCTCTCCGTAGCTCCAACACAAGTTATCGACACACGGATCATACTGTTTTTCATTCATTTTCAATCCATATATAAGAGATCAAAAGGAACATAATATAACAAAAAAAACCATATAAAAAATGTTTGATATATATGTTATTACCAATGTGATCTACTTGAAGCAGAGTTAGAATTAGTAGAAGCAGTAGCTCTGTTTCTACAACCTAGTTTGTATAGCTTCATGACTTGGTTTAAATCATTGACTTTAATAGTCACCAAATTCTCGATATCTATCTCTCCCTTTGAATCTGTGTGAATCACAAGGCTGAAACCAAAAAAAGAAAAAAACATAACTCAAGCATACCAGTCAATACACATGTTGTTAGGTTAGTATTGTTATTACTAACCTAGGAGGTATTGGAGCAATAGGTTTAGTTGCTTGAGAAACAAGCAAGTCTCTGAGACTTCCCATGTAAATCTCAAGCATACTAAACTTGATCACAAACCTATGATTGCTTTCGTCGACTTGTTTGAACAACCCTTTGATTGCTCGAGGAACGATACCTGGAGTTTCAGGACAACCCTCCTACACAAAATCAAATGATTATTACATATAAAGAGATTCAAGAAACACAACAATGAGATAATCATCAAAGAAGACATGTCTTTTTTTGATTCTTACCATTGTATATGTTTTACCAGTACCGGTTTGTCCATACGCGAAAATACAAGCGTTGTAGCCATCTATAACCGATTTTATTATTGGTTCTATCTCTAAAAACACATCATCTACAACAAAATTGAATACAATTATCATCAAGAATCATCAAGAATGTTCAAATATATAAGGAAAGTGTGTTAAAAACGACATCGTACCTTGTGATGAATCAGGCTGAAAAACTCTGTCGAAGTTGTAGGTTTTCTTCTTTGTTTCTGCGTAATTTGTGATAACGTTTCTTGCATCAGAAGCAACAGCTTCTTTCAAGTTCTTGGAGTCTAAGGGTTTCACTCGACAAAACACACGAATGTTCCCTGACCAAAAAATTGAAATAATAGTCTCTTTAAAAACGAATATATTAACAATAAAAACCATAGTTTATAGTCAAATTTTGATAACTAACCTTTAAGATCTAAGAACTCGTTAAGAATCTGTCTTCTTTGTTTGTTTTGATCATTGACTTGAACTGTAAGTGTAGAGAGTTGTTCTGTAATAATAAAAAAATCAGAGAACACATAAGTAACAAAACATAATAAATAAATAATAATTAAATTTGTGAGAGTTTTCTTATAAAAATAAATTAATATTTTCTGAATCAAAACATATATTCTCACATTTAATTATATATTCCAAAAACCAGCTTGACTATTATTATTATTATTGTTATCCATATAGAAAATCTTGACTACAGAAAACTGAAAAAACACATTCATAGAAAAAATGAATAATCAAACAACCGTTAGATTACTGCCACGTCACTTTAATAGTACTAAAACATACAATCCAACGGCGGGTATGTTCTGCATGTAGCAGGTAAAATCTCCACCAAAGAAATTTTAATTTCTAACAAGAAAACAATAATATTTATACATAAGAAAAATAAAAAAAATTGAAGAACAAAAATCCAAAGAAAGCAAAAAATCTTTTTTTTAATATAATATAAACATAATAAAAAGAAGGAATCTTGAGAGAAGAAGTACCTTTAATACTCTGTACATCGATAAAAACAGAGTCTTCTTCTTCTTCTTCTTCCTTTGGCTTTGAAGTAATAATAATCTCAGAGGAAGAAGAAGAAACATTGTTGTTGACTATGTTGCAGACAGATTTGACCCAATCTGAAGTCAAACGAGATTTTAAATCGACCAATGAATGTATTGTCTCTGGTAATTCACGAACCGGTTTGGATCTTGTTCTCTCCATTAAGGATCAAGAATCAAGAAACAGAGCAAGATTCAGATTCTTATAGTGAAAGAGAGAAGAGAGAGAGAGTAGTGAAGTTGGGATCAGAGCTCATCAATGGCTGAATCTGTAGAGAGAGATGATTATGTTTTAAAAGGACTAAACACAAACAAAAAGCTTGGGAGAGAATGTTATAATCAAAAATCTCAAAAGAGGGTTTTATATATAATTTGTTTTAGATAATCTTATGGTTTTAAAATGAAGAGACTTTTTTACCCTTGAAAATACCAAATAGAAAAATATAATTTTAAATAACTATAAATGACAATGATTTTTGTTTTCTATATTATTTTCAAAACATGCTATTAAGAATGTATTTGATTAGTGTCTTTTAACATAGTTCATCCAAACTATCACAATTTACAAATGTTTTTATTTCTAGATAATTGTTTTAAGCCTAAATATAAAGTTTATGATTTATTTTATTTTTTATATAATAAATAAATTTGAGGTATTAGTCTATTTTTATATAAAACCGTATAAATAAATTTATAGATAAATGACCAATATTAGATTCCTTTTTGTTTTTTTTTTCAAATTAAGTTGTTATTATTAATGAAAACCGCTTTTTAGCTTGTTTTATGATTTTTAGAAAGATATTATTCAAAATAAAAGTAATATACTATAAATAGGGAATTTCAATAATTAGTCAAAATTTTAATTTTCATAAATTTATTACTAAAAAATAATTTGGATTTTAATGCAATTCACGGTAAAAAAAAAACTAGAGAAGACAGACAAAGACAACTGTTGTATGCATATTTGGATTCGAATGCATTTCACCGTAAAAAGTACAGACTGTTTTCGACTGTTCTATCTGAATAATTATCAACCACAATTAAACTTCTCAAAGTTAATATCTTTCAACTTTTTGTACAATGAAATTTTAAATTAAATTATTGTTATCAAATAGAGTATATAATCTATTTCAAAACAACTTCATTTTGTTTGACAATAAACGCCATTAACTCTGTTAATTTGGCCTGTTAGTCAATTTAACGTCATGTCTATTAAGATCCATTCAAAATTTAAGAGAAGTCAAGAAACACTGTTTTTTTCTTTTACAATAGTTGTTTTAATTGCGGATGAGCAAGTTGGTAGTCACCTATGCATCTAATCGCATAACCCGGGGTTCGAACCTCGCCGCTTACAGTTGGACAAAACTACATAGACA
The DNA here is from genome assembly GCA_963556525.1 of Cochlearia excelsa. Taxonomy (NCBI): domain Eukaryota; kingdom Viridiplantae; phylum Streptophyta; class Magnoliopsida; order Brassicales; family Brassicaceae; genus Cochlearia; species Cochlearia excelsa. The sequence goes on along the minus strand of OY748329.1, from coordinate 34,536,363 downwards.
CTAGGATATAATGAAAAATAAATAAATAATTGTTTTAATTGACGTTTCATTAAAATTTGAGGATTATTTTGAGAGTTTTCTCTATATGTTGTGATACTTATTGTTCTTATTTTTTGTTAATTTTTTTTTCCATTCTCTTAAACATCTTACTTGGGTATTTTTTTAAAAGATATTTTGTTAATTACTTATGTTGTCTCATAGAAAAGAACCAATCAAATACAACACTAGTGATGAAACTCCCATGTGACAACAACATGAAGCATATAATAGCATTTCATGATGATAATAATACATTGTCTTATATATACTACTATAAGAATTATTATAATTTGAGAGTGAGCATGTTCTGTGTGTTCTTGGAGTTTCCCTTCCAATTTTAATATACATATTTGTGATAATGAGCTATTATGGCATGCAATAATATATTTTATAAAATCTACGACATTATGTTATCTCCATTTCTCATTGACAATGGTTAACAATATTCTTTTTTTTTTTTTTTTTGACACCATAATGGTTAACAATATTCATCCAATGTGTAATTAACTTTTATTTTTGGGTAATAGAGAGTGCACAATACCTTTTAGAGTCATCCTAAAAAATTAAACTAATCATCTCTAGAACATAATCAATCTAAATGTATCATTTTCATAAATTGAAAAAAATTATCTAAATGTTATAATTTCTTTTAGTCTTTACTCTTTAGTATAAATAACCGTTTTTTTGGTATATTTTATAAAATGCAAATCCCAAAACCGGCATGTCTCCATCAAATGATATATATATTTCACGCTTCTAATCTAATTAACCCAAATAATTAAATATTTATAAGCTTAAATTGTATGAATGCAATGTAGATTTACCTACTTGGATGGTTCCATCAATGGATAACGTAATCTAATTACTTGTTATCGTGTTATGGTTAGAGTAAAAGTCTCTTCTTCTACGTCTCTTTCTAACAAAGTTACAATCTATTAATTTTGTTCGTTAGCAAAAAGTATAGACTTTAGTTAAATTAAAAAATGAAGAGATTATATTAAAACAATAAGTCAATAACTATCATGTTTTGGGAGATAAACGCCAATTAACATAGACCAATGATGGAAAAGAATTGTTATTTTTTCCCAATATAGGTTGACCCAAGTATCTATGCATAATTGAATAGTGTTACTTTCTAAATATATACATCAAATATTTGAAAGATACATATTGTAACATTTTTTGTAATATTTGTACTACAAAAATACGCATTTCACATTAAAAAGGTTTATTAATCTAGTGGACGTATTTTGTTTTCAGTAGTGAAACGAGTTATATATTTCACATAAAAAAAAGAAATAATGATGTAGATCATATGTGTCATAAGTTATTTAATTACCAATATAAAAAGAGATGATCTTCATATTATATGAAATATGTTAAAATTATTTATTTTTCACTGACTTGGTTTTGTTGGTGAGAATTGCAAATCGCAAGACATATATGGGGCCTTTCGTAATTAAGACTCTGCAACAATAAATACATTTTTTTCTTGTTGGGGTCCATATATATATATGCACATAGTTATGTATATGTATAAACATGATTAGATAACGACCAAACAGTTATGGTAAACTGTAAAAAAATCACTAGACTTCAAAACACATGTAAAACTTTATGAGTTCTCAATTATTAGAAGTTGTATAACCTTTTTTGATAAAGACAATACTCAAATAGGTGAATATGATAACAAATTATAATATTACAAAAGTTTTGTTTTATCACATGGTACACTTCCACAAGTAATGTAACAATAGATTGATAAAAATTTATCGAAAGATAAAATACACTAAAAATTGAATTTACAACCTAAGAAAATTATTATGTTAGAGAGATATTAACGAATAATAATTTATAGAGGTTAAACTGCATGTGAAATGAAATAAAGTTTAATACCTATCTCAAAATTATGAACTTTTAGTGCTTTAACAAATTTTTTTTATGAACTTTTAGTTTAGCAAAAAAATAATCAGGGATCGGCTAATCAAAGGACAAAAACACTAATATATAGGAAAAATTATATACAAATACCATTAATTTGTAAATCAATTAAAAAGACTAATGTATAATTTGAAGAAATTTATATAAAGAAAACAGAGTATCCGTTTTTTTTTTTGTCAAAAAACAGAGTATCCGTTAGGGTTGTAAAATTCTAAATCAAAAACAAACGGTCATAAATTTAACGGCCGTAGTTAAATTAGCACAAAAGGATTAAACGGCACCGTTTTGATAACTATAAGCTAATGGGCCATTCAAATTACGACCCGGCCCAATTTAAAAAAACTAACCCTGAACCGCCATTGAACACACCGGCTTATATATCGCCGCTCCTTGGTTAAATCAGATTCCCACTCTCTCTCGTCGTCGTCGTCTTCTTCTACGAGCACTGGTTCGTCTCCTCCTCCTCCTCCTCCTCCTCCTCCTCCTTTCTCTCTCTCTCTACAATTCCCGCCCAATTAGGTCATCGAAGAAGCCGCAAGAGCTTGAGGAGATTTCAAAAACCATGGCCAAAGTTGAAATCGAAGAAGAAGGAGATCGCATCCAATCCACAGATTACTACTTCGACATAATCGGTGAGCCTCTCTTTATCAAAGAGGAAGACGCTCTTTACGATCTCGAGAATCCTCCGTCGCAGCCTCTCGCTATCTCCGAACGCCACGGCTTGGTTTTCGTCTCACATTCCTCAGGTTATTAGATTATTGTACATGTTTTTTTTTGTTCTCGTGCTTTGTGTTGTTTATGTATGTTGAAGTTTTTTTTGGTTTGATTTTGGAGATTAGGGTTTTTTGTTGGAAGGACAAAGGATGTGATTTTAGCTTCTAAGAATAGTAAAGAGAAAGTTTCTAGGGTTTGTCTACAAGATTTGTGTCTCGTGGATGTCCCTGTGGGGTATGTTCGTATACTGTCTCTCTCAGAAGATGATTCGATTCTCGCTGTCACTGTCGCTGCGGATATTCACTTCTTCTATGTGGATTCACTTCTCAAGAAGGTATATACGGCTCTTATGCCTTTAAGTCTTTGTGGTGTTTTTATCTGCTTGTAAGTTTGATTTCCATTGGTATATATCATCTTTTTCCATGTTGTGTTCTTCCTTAAGTTAGCTTCTTGCTAGTAATGCTTAATTTGAACCCGTTTTGTTCAATTTTATGCTAATTATGTATGTTTTTTTCTTGGGAGTGGCGTTGGGAAGCATATAACTAGAAGTAGCACACAATCTAAAAGTAGCACACAATCTGGATAAGCTTTTGCTAGGATTTAGAATTTGTCCTGATTGATGGTTTACTTACTTTATCTATCGTTTTGATGCAGGATGTGAAACCATCCTTTTCTTATTCACCTGATGATTCAGGTTTTGTTAAGGATTTTCGGTGGACAAGGAAAGATAAACATTCTTATCTTGTTCTTTCAAACAATGGGAAGCTCTTTCATGGAATCGATAATGCACCCCCTAGACATGTTATGGATGATATTGACGCTGGTTTGTTTCATTTTTTTTTGCTACTTCTTTGGCTATTATGGAAGATCCACTTTGTAGGAATTTATATATTATCTTTGTTTTTGTCAGTTGAATGGAGTTCAAAAGGGAGTTATATTGCTGTGGCTCAAGGTAATAGCCTACGGATTTTGTCGTCAAAGTTTAACGAAAAGCGGCGCATAACACTATCATTTGACACCTGGATTAGTGATTCCGATGAAGACTGTATTGTGAAAGGTATGTTGCATGTTTTTATCTTCTTATTTCGTATTAGTATTTTCTGTTTTTTTTTTCAAATGGCGTAGTTGTTGTATGGTATATGAGGTTTTTTCTTAGCAATGGAGTTCATAGCATGTAACTTTAGCATACGATCTAAAAGTTTACAAATTGGTCCTGTTGAGGATTCATAGTGTACTTTTCATAGCCATACTCACTTTATGATCGTTGTGATGCTAGGATGTAAACCACCTTTTCTTATCACCTGAGATTCAGGTTTTGTTAAGGATTTTCGGTGGACAAGGAAAGATAAACATTCTTATCTTGTTCTTTCAAACAATGGGAAGCTCTTTCATGGAATCGATAATGCACCCCCTAGACATGTTATGGATGATATTGACGCTGGTTTGTATCATTTTTTTTTGCTACTTCTTTGGCTATTATGGAAGATCCACTTTGTAGGAATTTATATATTATCTTTGTTTTTGTCAGTTGAATGGAGTTCAAAAGGGAGTTATATTGCTGTGGCTCAAGGTAATAGCCTACGGATTTTGTCGTCAAAGTTTAACGAAAAGCGGCGCATAACACTATCATTTGACACCTGGATTAGTGATTCCGATGAAGACTGTATTGTGAAAGGTATGTTGCATGTTTTTATCTTCTTATTTCGTATTAGTATTTTCTGTTTTTTTTTTCAAATGGCGTAGTTGTTGTATGGTATATGAGGTTTTTTCTTAGCAATGAGTCATAGTGTACTTTACATACGATGTTTACAAATTGGTCCTGTTGAGTCATAGTGTACTTTTCATAGCCATCTCACATGATCTGTATCTAGATAAAACCCATAGAGTTATGTATCTCATAAAATGGTGTTAAAACGTCCCTGCTTCTGTGCACGTTTCCTCTGAAAAGTATCATAGCTGGCTCTGAAGTCATACCCTCTCAATGAATGACTGTTTATCGACAACATTTTGCAACAGTTGATTCTATCAAATGGGTACGCCACAACTGTATTCTTCTCGGATGCTTTCAGCTGATTGAGGGCATGGAAGAAAATTATCTTGTTCAGGTGATCAGAAGTCCAGATGGGAAGATAATTGATGTGAGTAATCATTTTTTGAATGAAGGAAACAGTAGGGTACGTAACTCTACTTACATATTTATCTGATTTGTGATTTTTTTTGAGCTCTCCTTTGCAGGGTTCGTCCACTGTGGTTGCTTTATCTTTTTCTGATTTGTTTCCATGTTCGATGGATGATCTTGTTCCGGTGGGTGTTGGACCTCATTTGCTCTTTAGCTACATAGACCAATGGTATTTTAAGCGTTTATTGTTGTTTTTATGTTTATTATGTTGCTTGCTAACTTCTCTGTATTTTCACCATACAGCAAACTGGCGATCACAGCCAACAGGAAGAGCATAGATGAGCATGTTGTTTTGCTTAACTGGTCACCTCTTGATGGAAGCAGTGCAGTTTCCGTTGTTGATATTGACCGAGAGACCTTTTTGCCGAGGATTGGGCTCCAAAGTATGTGGCCTGATTGCTTTATTGTATGTTTGTTTTTCCTATAGTGACACGTTTGATATAAGTATGATTTTATTTTCCAGAAAATGGAGATGACAATATGATCATGGGACTCTGCATTGATAGGGTTTCTGTTGAGGGGACCATTAATGTCCGTTCCGGTGATGATGATCTAAAAGAACTCCCACCATATTGTGTTCTTTTGTGTCTTACTTTGGAAGGAAAGCTGGTAGTGTTTAATGTAGCTAGGTAGGCTTATTCTCTCAAAATGGTTTCAAGTTTATCATTGTTCATAAAACATTACATGAAACGTTAAACTGTGTTCCTCTGCAGTGTTGCTGGACTCCCAGCTTCATCTGATGTTGATTTGGCCACCTCTTCTGATATAGAAGACGATTATGCCCCTTCTGTTGGAAATGATCTTTCTAAAGAATCTTCTGAAGAGTCTGAACCAGAACTAAACCTGAATTTTTCGGTACAACATGAACAGAAACACCCCAACTCAGAGAATTCAATTTCTCTTCTGCCCACCCAACAAAGTTTTTCAAATGAAAAAGTTTCTCGAAAGGAGTCTGAAAAAAGCTTAGTCGCTGCAGATAACAAGAGTAAACAAGAGGTCTATGCTGAAAAATCATTACAAGTTGCAGATGGTCAACAAAGCATAATTCCTAGGCAGCCTGGAACAAGTTTTGGGCAACCTCCTTTTTCCTTGGGATTTGACACCAAAAAGTTTTCAGGATTTGGTCCTGTCCTCCCTGTTTCTGATGAACTTCAGAAAGACATATCTGAGCCGTCTAAGTCTATGAATTTGCAGGCCAGTTTGGGGTCAAAGAACACACCAGGATTATTTGCAGTATCTAGCCTGAATAACTCTAGTGTTCCATTACCACATTATACACCAGCTCTGACATGGTCTACTGGGAAAAGTGCCTTACCTTTTGCTTTTGGTCCTTTTCCTTCTGTAAAAGATAAGCAATCTGAACGGACTGAAACTGGATATGTGAATGTTCCTACCAGCTTCAAAGAGAAGCCTGTACAAGTTATGGAGACTGCTAAAGAATCAGCTCTGAGCAATATTTCTCCTCCACTAGGCCAAAATCAAGACGTTGATGAAGTGGTAGAGAAAATCGAGCCAATACCGTCTATCCATGCCTCTCAATTGTCACAACAAGTGAAATCTTCCTTTGAAAAGTCCTTCAGTCATCAGCAGCACAAAACTACGCACAATCCTGGACCTCGGAGACTTGAGCATGACATGTCAAAACATCCCAGTAATGTATATATTTATTCATATGGCTATGTATTATAGAAATTGGTATTCCAACTCATGCTTTCAAAATCTTTCGTACATACTTATATCTTTGCACAACTGACTCTTCCTTTCTTGTACCAGATAAATGAGATGGCTACAGAAATGGATGCGCTTTTACAGTCCATCGAAGGACCAGGTGGTTTCAAGGATTCTTGCACCTCTTTACTTAAAAGTCATATAGAAGAATTGGAGCAAGGACTTGAAGGTCTTGCTGGCAAGTGCCAAACATGGAAGGTATGTGAATGTACATGTCTGTCATTAATCCTGGTATTTTCTTTGTATTCTTAACTAATTTAGTTTGGTGGTCTTTAGAGCATAACTCATGAGCAGCAAGCAGAGATCCAATATCTTCTGGACAAAACAATTCAAGGTGATATATCTGATTTTTCATCTCGCACTGTGTACTTAAATATTATTTATCAAGTAGATTTTTTTCTGAGTCTTAGGCGAACTGGGAATATAGGCTTCTTAGCACTATCAGTAATATCTAGAACATATTAACTAAAAAGGCAGTATTCAATCTTATCACATTAAATCTCAACTTAAATCTGGAAGTTGAGAAGAGAGGAACAAATCTGGATAGAGTTACCTTTTGTATATGTATGTTTTCTTTTCCTGGGACTCTTGTTGATAATTACATTATTCTCTCTTCTGATAGTTAAATACGTGTATTTGCGTAAGCTTTTCAGTTTTACATATGTCGGTCTGGAAGTCCACATGCTCAAGTTTTTCTTGTTCTTTCGTCTTCTGGATATTTAATATAGTTTCGTATCTTAGGTTCAAATCTAGGGTGCAAACTATCAGGTTGTGATTTTGTTTTTCTTACATCAAATTTTAGTTTTGGCCAAAAAGACATACATGGAAGGTATGTATAAGCAAACTTCTGATAACCAGTACTGGCAACTTTGGAACCGCCGGAGGTTGAATCCTGAGCTTGAGGCCAAACGGCAGCATATTATGAAACTAGACAAGGTTATTTATGGATTGATATATCTCACTCATGTTATATGTTACTACTGCTTTATGCTCGCTTTTGTCATTTACCTTCTACTTTCGTATTCAGGATTTGACTCATCAACTGATTGAGTTAGAGAGATATTTTAATCGGCTTGAACTCGATCGCTACCAAGAGGATGAAGGACTTCCTGTGGCCCGAAGAGGTGTGCCAAATAGGTCTGCTCCTTCAAGGTATATTTTGTGGTTAGTTGTGTAATTCTAAGGAAAACCCATCACAAGAAATGTTTAAGTTGGTCATGAATTTTTCTTGTTCACTACTGAACCTTGGTCGATTCTCTCTGCAGACGCGTGCAATCCCTTCATAGCCTTCATAGCACAATGAGCTCCCAATTGGCAGCTGCTGAGCAACTCTCTGACTGTCTCTCGAAACAAATGAATTTTTTGAAGATAGATTCACCTGTCAAAAAGAATGTGAAGCAGGAGTTGTTTGAGACAATTGGGATTCCTTATGATGCTTCTTTCAACTCGCCAGATGTTGTAAAAGCTAACAGTGTATCCTCAGCGCAAAATCTATTACTCTCTTCTATTCCTGCTAGTATAAATGCACAGTCAAGACAACGCCGCCAGTCATCTGTTATGAAAAGTTCTGACCCTGAAACTGCCAGGAGGAGAAGAGAATCACTAGACAGGGTAAGTTTGTATGAAATCTTTCACCCAGTACTAGACCACACAATATATGCACTCTTTAATTTATGGCATACCTCACGCCCTACTCTACTTTTTGTATGTGGTCATTTTCAGAATTGGGCTGCTTTCGAGCCTCCAAAAACTACTGTCAAAAGGGTGCTTCTGCAGGAGCAACAGAGGAGTGGTATGAACCAACAGACTGTGCCGAGTGATAGAGTAAGGTCTACAATTAATACACCAGAACACTCACGGCTTCGCTTGAAAGATCATGCATCACCTGTAGTCTCCTCGAGTAAGGGTGAGCTAAGATTTACGATGGATTGCATTAATTTGATCCTGAAGTATATATATTTGTGTTTCAGTTGTATTCTTTATCACTTCTATGGTCTCATTGTGTAATTAATTTGAGCAGGAGTGATGGAACCATTCCAACAAGACACATCTGAGTCTCAATCAACCATGTTTAGATCAAGGGCCTCTATTCCACTAACTAACAGTCCCTTTACCCTCTCTCCAATCTCTGCCGCAAAGCCAAGTTTCAATTGGTCTGGAAATATGTCGAAGAGTACAGCTTCTTCTGGAGATGAAACTGTCCTGTCACATAGTAAGGAAATTAAGACAGTTTCACAATCAGAAGAATCTAATTTGTTACAGAAACCACCGGGGGGCTTCACTGTATCTGAACATACAGCAAAGAAGGACGGAGAAGTCAAACTTTCCGAAGGCAAGGCAAATGTGTTTCTTCATACAGCTGATGGTAGTCTGCAGTGGCTTACTACCACATCTTCGAGATCTGATTCTGAATCTAGCAAAGGCTTTGGCTTGCAACTCCCATCGATGTCTTCTGGTCCACCAGCATCTAGTTTCCCTGCAAAATCTTTGTTTGGTTTCAAAACCAGTAGCAGTATCCCTGGTGATAAAGTAACTTTTCCTGCTGCAACGGTATCAGTTTCATCTTCACCCTTCTCTAGCACATTATTTGGTTCCGCTTCCACCTTATCTACACCATTATCACCTCTAGTGTCTTCCTCCACACAAGATTCAGGTATATTTTCTCTGCCTCCAGGTATTTTGTTTAAATAACATAATACTCTAACTGTTTCAATTCTAATATATTTTCAATTTAAATTGCTGTTATCAGTTTTAGTTCCAGCATCTATTCCCATCAGCTCAGCATCAGCCCCTACGCCTTCAATCACATTGACATCTACAGTCTCAGCTACGGGATTCAATGTTCCATTTGGTAAATCGCCGACCAGTGCTAATCTAGATCTGAATCAAGCACCTTCTCCATCACCTGCCCCTACAACTGGTTTCTCTTTTAAGTTACAGGCTTTTTCTCCATCATCCCCTGAAACTGTCTCATCTTCAGCAGGCCAGTCTACATTTCTTCCAGCTTCTTCTACAGCACCGCAAGTGTCATCTAGTCTGGTCTCTACAGCCAGTTCCTTAACAAATAGTACTCAGTTGTTTTCATCAACCTCCTCGTCTTTGACTGCCACTGTTACTTCGACCGCTCCTGACACGTTTCAATCTCCTCAAGTTTCCACCCCAACCACCGCTGTTTCTAATATCGAGCCAGTCTCAGAACCTAAAAAACCAGAGACTCCAGAGACTCAGAGTTCGCCAAATCCTAGTATGGAAAATACTGTAGATTCGGTAGCAAGTGCAATAAAACCACAGACTGGGCTTCTACCGGTGAAAATTGAGATTTCAAACCCAGAGACTACAGTAACCCCTGCCAGTTCATCTGGATTCTTATCTGGATTTGCATCAGGACCACAGCCTAGTTCTGTTAGCATGGCACCTCCTTCATTCGGCTGGCCAGGTAGTTCTCAGCCGCAACAGCTGCCGTCTACACCTGCCCCTTTCCCTTCATCCTTATCAACTTCTACAAGTCCATTTGGCGAGAAAAAAGAAACTGTACAAACACAGGAAGAAGAAATGGATGAAGAAGCTCCAGAGGCCAATCAGACGACTGGACTTAGTAGTATGGGAAGTTTTGGAGGTTTTGGGCTTGGATCAACTCCGAACCCTGCTGCTCCGAAAACAAATCCATTTGGTGCTCCCTTTGGTAATGCTACAACAACAACAACGACAAGTAACCCGTTCAATATGACAGTCCCAAGTGGCGAGCTGTTCCGACCTGCATCATTCAGTTTTCAAAATCCTCAACCATCTCAGCCGGGAGGTTTTGGTTCGTTTTCTACAACACCTTCTCAAACTCCTACTCCGAGTGGATTTGGCCAACCTTCACAGGTAGGTGTAGGACAACAAGCTCTAGGATCGGTTCTTGGTACGTTTGGGCAGTCGAGGCAGTTTGGCACTGGTCTCCCTGGAGCTACGTTTGGTTCTCCTACCGGATTCGGTGGCTCTAACCCAGGTGGTGGCCTACCAAATGCACCAGCATCTGGTGGTTTTGCGGCTGCTGGTTCAAGTGCAACTGGTGGGTTTGCCGCCATGGCTTCAGCTGGTAGAGGATTCGCTGGTGCTTCTTCTAGTCCAACAGGTGGATTCGCTGGCTTAGCCTCAGGTAGTGGAGGCTTTGCCGGTGCTGCTCCAGGAGGAGGAGGAGGCGGGGGTGGGTTTGGTGGACTTGGTTCAGGTTCTGGAGGATTTGGAGGCTTTGCACCTACTAATAGTGGAGGTTTTGCAGGAGGTAAATAAACATGTTAACATTATTGACCTATACTTATTACACATAGAAGAGTCGTGCTTGTATACATTTTGAATACTGTTTTGTTGACAGGTGGTGGTTTCGGAGGTTTCGGGAACCAAGGCCAAGGCCAAGTTCAAGGCGGTGGTGGTGGTTTCTCAGCCTTTAGTAACAATGCCGGAGCATCAGGAAAGCCACCGGAGCTCTTTACACAGATGAGGAAATGAGACAATTTTAAGTTAAAATAACAAATGCAATGCAATAACAAGGCGAGTGTCTCTCGCATCTTTAGGTAGAGACCTATATGCTTGTTACGTATTCATGTCGTATATTTTATTTATATGTATTATATAGCATCATCATGTGTTTGTATACCCTTTTTGTTTAACCTCTCTCTCACGTGGCTCATGCCTTGGTGGATAGATGATGCAGTCAAGTTTTTCTTATTTATTTAAGTTTTGTTTGGTCAATATATATATATATATATATATATATATTTATTTATTATTTTTGCCATCTTGTGTGATTTTTTCTTCTCCAAAAGAAAAAAGGAGTGGGCCTAGTGGAAAGGAAGGAACCAATGTTTATTTATTATTTTTAATTTAATTTAAATTCACCGGAGAAATAATTTAAATTTAAATTCATCGTCCCTTCTCTCTCTGATAACTGTGTTGTTTGTCGCCTGAAAAGTCTCCGACGATAGAAGCTTTGTCCGTCGGGGATATTATATGAAGGGGCATCGTTTAAGTAACGACGAGATTTACGATGCTTTGTGGCTCATTACGAGATCGAATACACCCTTGGCTTCGCGACTATGTTAAGCTCCAATCTCTCGCCGTCTTCCTTATCTACGTTCAGGTCCTCTCTCTCTCTCTCTCTCTCTCTAGGGTTCGCCGATTCGAAATCGTGTCTTTGATTTGTTGTTTTTGCAGATTGGTAGTGCTTTGATTGGATCACTAGGAGCATTATACAATGGAGTATTGCTTATAAACTTGGCCATTGCTTTGTTTGCTCTTGTCGCTATCGAAAGCAATAGCCAAATCCTAGGCCGTACATACGCTGCTCTTCTCTTCTGTGCTCTTCTTGTTGATATCTCATGGTTCTTACTCTTCACCCAAGAGATTTGGTATCCATTGTTGCTTCTCCATCTCCAATCTCTTATTATATTTGCCTTTTACTTGATACATTATAAACACACCATTTTCAAACTTTGGTGAGGAGAATATAACACACATTATGTAATTGCCTCCTAGAGTTGGATCTAAAGTTAACAACTTTTGATTTGGCTCTCTATTCAGATTATGAAAATTGATCATTTCTAGCTTTTTTTTCTTTCTTTCGGGTTCTATAGTGTTTTATATATGGGAAATAGTGTTTATATGATATGCCCTTTTATTGACAACAACATTTGATTCCATTTTTGTTGATGCAGGGGAATTTCAGCTGATGAGACGTATGGAACCTTCTTCATATTTTCAGTGAAGCTGACCATGGCGATGGAGATGATTGGTTTCTTTGTTAGGCTGTCTTCTTCGCTCTTATGGTTTCAGATTTATAGGCTCGGGGCTTCTATTGTCGACACTTCACATCACCGTGAACCAGATTCGGATTTGCGAAACAGCTTCTTGAATCCACCAACTCCTGCTATAGCTAGGCAATGCTCAGGTGCTGAAGAAATCTTGGGTGGTTCTATCTACGATCCGGCTTACTACGCTTCTCTATTTGAAGAGGGTCAAACCAATATGAATTCACCCAAGGCAACACAGGTTTGCAGTTTCATGTAAATTTTATTTTTGTTGGGTAAGGTCACTTAGATTGTATTTCTACATGCCTGATTACACTATTAAGCAGTCCATCTAGAAAAGTTTGTCCTGATTCTTGCTCTAAACTGTTTGAACTGTATAGTAGATGCAAAGAACAAGAGCCCTTAGTAATGATATTTTCTCATTTTTTAGTATATGCATAGCACACAGAGTACATAGTGATAATGGTGAGAAGTTTCATCTAACATTATTGAAGAAGTTACTGAACCAATCAGAATGTTTTGTGTGATATGTAGGTGAATCATAATTCAAACAATGGATCACCATCTGCTTCAGAAGCAGCCTCTCTGATGAAGTCTCCCATATCGAGATCATTGCATTCAATTGATGTTAGTCTCCTTCCTTTGATTCAACATTTTTTCATTGCTCTTAGTTGTATTATTGCACATATTATGCTTTGTTTAACTGTTTCGATTTCTTTTCTCGTATCACATGTAAGAAGGCAATTCTTGGTTTTGGGCAGGAAGAGAAAGGTTTGAAGCTACAAGGGATGTCTTCACTATGAGCAAACTCTCCATTGGAAGATATTTTGGCATACATAAAGAAAGAGTTGTTGTCTGGTTTGCATTAGCCTGAGATTATAGGATTTGAAGCAGAGGCAATTATTTATGGCGCAAGTGAAAGAAACCGTGTTTCTTTCAAAGAACATCAAGATTTTATACAAACAATGAGAGGTTCTATATACAAGTAAGCACCGTTTATACTTTTGCTTATTATTTTGATTATGTATGATAAAAAAGTATTATATTTTTTGTGTGATATGTGGTTAGAATAGAGGCTTAAACTATATTTGATCATACATAATTACATACATCATCATATGATTCTTTCTGGTCTTTTTTCTTGTGTAAATAAATGGAGATATATGGTTTTTCTCTTTTTTTTTCTTTCTTGGTTGCAATGGAGATTTTGTTTTATGGGCCTTGTGTGTGTGTGGGATATGTGAACAAGTATGGTTAGTATTCTTCGGTGCCCCATCTTAACCACTCTAACTTATATATATTTAAAGCCCATATAATTTATGTATTAAGAAGCCCACTTTAAGCTTAATAACCCAAAAAAATAATAGTACGGTTAAAAAGTTGACTGGTCTTGTTTAGTATGCAGAGAAGAGTGCAGGCAGGGCAGCTCACTAGAGACAAAACAACACAAGCAAGCAAGCAAAGCCTCTCACACTATACAAATAGACATTTGCTTTTCATTTTTTTTTGGCTTTGTGCTTTCTCTGAGATTCTATCTTCGCTCTGCTTCGTTGGTGCTGTGGAAGACGACTCTACAGGTGCTTTGTTTCTTATGGTTTTTGTTTTTTTTATGTTTTGTTTTGTTTAGTTAGGTTTCTGTTTGGTGTTTTATTACTATTTTTGTCTGATTTTTAGGGTTTTAAACCACAACTGGTTTCTCTCCGTTAAGCACAATCTTCTTAGAATGACTCTGTTTCTGTATGAATGTTTGTTGATTCTTATGGTAATGTGATGTTTCTTCAACAAAAAAGACATCTCCTTTTTTTTGTTTTTGCTCTTCTTGTTGTTGCGTGTAATCGTCTGCTTTCAAAAAGACTGTTTTGTGTGTGTGTGTGTGTGTGTGTGTATGAACCAGGTAATACAACATTGCCATGGTTTTATTTTGTTTTGTTTAGTTAGGTTGTTGTTTGGTGTTTTATTACTATTTTTGTCTGATTTTTAGGGTTTACACCACAACTAGTTTGTCTCCGTTAAGCACAATCTTCTTTGAATAACTCTGTTCTTGTATGAAAAATGTTTGTTGATTCTATGGTCTTTCTGATGTTTCTTCAACAAAAAAAAAACAGCTCCTCTTTTTGTTTTTGCTCTTCTTGTTCTCTGAACTCGTCTGGTTACAAAAGACAGTTTTTTTGTGTGTGTGTGTATGAAACCAAGTATCACAACAAGTAAACAACATAAAAAGACTATGAAACCGTCTCCTTTTTGTTTTTTGCTCTTCTTGTTTGTGAAATCGTCTGGTCACTAAAATACTGTTTTTTGTGTGTGTGTGGGTGTGTATGAAACCAGGTATTACAACATAGTCATGGAACAAGCAGCTGCAACTAGGCCATATTGGTGTCACATGTGTTCCAAGACTGTGAATCCACTCATCCTCCAAGCTGCTGCTCATGATATCAAATGCCCCTTTTGTCAAACCGGTTTCGTTCAAGAGATGTCACCACCACAACCACCACCACTACAACAACAACAACAACAACAACAAGGTTATGATGATGATTTGAATCAGCAGCTCCAAGCTATTCTCACAAGAAGGAGACAGCTTTCTGCTGCTTTTAATCGTCATAGCAATGCGCGCTTGATCTTGATCGATCCTTCTACTCGAATGGCTGTTGTGCATACCTCTCTCGACACACTTGATTTTGACAGTCACACCTTTCTTCAGCCTTTTGCATTGAATGATCTTGATCATGATACTGATAGATACGGTACACCTCCTGCTCGTAAAGACGCTATCAAGGCTTTGCCTAGTGTGAAGATGGACGAGACTCTGCAGTGTCCTGTGTGTTTAGACATGTTTGAGATCGGTAAGGAGGCGAGAATGATGCCGTGTAAGCACAAGTTTCATGGTGACTGCTTGCTCCCATGGCTAGAGCTTCACAGTTCTTGTCCTGTTTGTAGGTATCTGTTGCCTGCAGCAGGTGAAACAAAGACTACTGGTTCAACAAGAAGTGCAGAGACAAGTCATGACAATGGTTCTGGTTCGAGCAGACATTGAACTCAAGAACAGTCTTTAGTAAGAGAAGCTTTTTGATATGAATAATGTTAGTTTGGAACTTTGAAAGCTGTTTGTCTGAACATAAGAGGTTCATGAGACTTGGTTTAATGTTTACTCTTTTGAAAAACAAAAATCTATCAGTTAGTGTTTTATTCATTTCTTGTGTTTTAATTTCTCCAATTTTATTAAGTATAATCTTTGATAAACTGCAAAATAACTGTTAAAACTTAAAATAACCAAAAAAAAATAGTTGAAATTTGGTGCATGAAAAAGACATCATTTTTTGTAGTATAATACGTGGCAGAGAAAGAGTGGACGTTCATATACAATACCAACAAAGACTGTAATAATAGAGTTTACACATATTTTTACAGAAATACCCTCACCTTACATAAAAGAAAAAGGGGTAGTTTAGGAAACTATATAAAAGGGTAAGAAGATGGCCTATAAGCTCTTGTTGAGATCTAAAACGCGATTCATAAGCCACACAGACCAAACAAATCTCATACCCAAAGAGAGAGAGAGAGCGATATCGAAAACCAATTCCTTTATAAATAATCCCTTCAAAAAATTTACAAAATCTCTTTTCCCTCTCGAAAATCTTCCTCTTCCTTTTCATATAAAAAGCCTTTCTTCTTCCTCAAAATCTATTCTCCCCAATCGATTTGGGTTTACGAAACCCTAGAATTTGGGGGGAAAAATCTCAGATCGCTAAAAGGTTTGATTTTGTTACTTACCCTCTGTTTAAAACGGCTTTAATTCTTCGAATTTGATATGGGTTTCTTCGAATCGGATCTCATACTGTCTCTCGGATTAGTTTCATAGCTTGTCGTTGTTTGATTGTGAAACTAAGTTATAAGCTTTATACTCTGTCGTTGATGGCTTTAGATCCACATGAGTTTCTGTGTGTTATTGTTTGTAGAGAATGTTAATTACTTAGATTCGCATGACAATCTGTTAAAGTAGATATTTTGCTGATCTGTGTGTGTATGGTTTTTGTGTGTATATTGTTAGTAGAGAATGGGAGATCAAGGAGGAGGAGGAGAAGGGAGCCAGCCTGTTGATATTCTCAAGCATCCTTCAGAGATTATTCCTACTCTTCAGTGAGTTCCTTTGATTCTACCCTCTCTCTCTCTCTCTCTCTTTGTTTATTTAAGTTTGTTATGCTTTGTGAATTGTAAAGATTTTAACTCTTTGTTTGTTTGTTTCAGGAACATTGTTTCAACAGTGAACTTAGACTGCAAGCTTGATCTTAAAGCTATAGCTTTGCAGGCTCGTAATGCTGAATATAACCCCAAGGTTTGCATTATTTTGTGGTACCATCCCTTATAATAGAACCCTCAAGTGGATCAAGACTTTTTAGAGCTAATAAGTTATTTAGTTTAATCTTTTGTGTTTCGTATTCCAGCGTTTTGCGGCTGTAATAATGAGGATAAGAGAGCCAAAGACGACAGCGTTGATCTTTGCTTCTGGGAAAATGGTATGTTATATTGGCTATTAGGCTTATTTGCTCACTTTTTCTCGTATTGATTTATCTACCTTGCTCTTGTTTTAACATGGCTTCTATGTCGTCCAATGTTAGGTGTGTACCGGAGCCAAGAGTGAACATCTTTCGAAGCTGGCGGCAAGAAAGGTAAAACCATTTTCTCTCAGTCACTCTCAATACAATCTGATATTCTTCTTTTAGGAACACTTTAGTCATAAACTTGATCTAATTTTCAGATATGTTAAAGAACTTATCTTTTTGCTTTCAGTTATGTTAAAGAACTTTCTTTTTGTTGTTCAGTATGCTCGGATTGTCCAAAAGCTTGGCTTTCCTGCAAAGTTCAAGGTACTCATATGGCTACATCTTGGTCAACATCCACTATATTATTCAGTTTTATCTAATGCAACTCATTTTTTTTTACCATTTGGAAGCAAGTTACATCTACTACGGTCTAGTAATGAAATTGCTAAAATAACGTTCTGCAGGATTTCAAGATTCAGAACATTGTAGGCTCATGTGATGTCAAATTCCCAATAAGGCTTGAAGGTCTTGCATATTCTCATAGTGCTTTCTCAAGTGTAAGTGATCACAAGAATCATAAAGCACTATAGTAGTAAGATGGAGATAATTGGTCTGATGGTTTAGCGTCTCTCTTTCTCTCTCTCTGTCATTATTGATGCCAGTACGAGCCTGAGCTATTTCCAGGACTGATATATAGGATGAAGCAACCAAAGATTGTGCTTCTAATTTTTGTTTCTGGAAAGATTGTTATAACTGGAGCTAAGGTAATGATTCTACATTTCTATTTCTCAAATGATTCAACAAATTTTTTCCATGAACTGATGAGCTTACACTATCTATCAGATGAGAGAGGAGACGTACACCGCCTTTGAGAATATCTTCCCAGTTCTTTCAGAATTCAGAAAAATCCAGCAATAAATATCGGATGTAAGGCTCTCTACCTTCTTCATCTCCCTTTTGCAGTACTCTTTCTCTATACATCTTAAACCAATCAATGGTTTGACTATGATCTCAGAGCCTATAAACAGTAGCAGAAAGACTATATGCCCACATATTGGATTGCCATCAAGTAGAAGAGATCTTTGGTTGTGGTGGCAAGTGCTTTGTGAGGTTATTTGACTTCATCAAGGACTTGGTTTGATTCAGATTTAAATCGAAAAAATTGTACATACAGAATGGAGATGCTAATATATCCTTTCTTTATTCTAAATTGTAAGATGTTTCCTGTAATGTTTGTTTTAATGAGTAATACCCAAACGTTAAGGACTTGCCTTAGTTTTTCTGCCAACTTTTGGCTGTAATAAGAAACCAAGTCACTGTTATAAGACTCCTTTGAGCTAACTTTCAGTTTTAGCTTCTGGCAATAATCACTTAATCAGCTCTAGAATGGTCTTAGATGATTGTTTATCAGTTATCATGTACACACTTAGCATAAAAATCACTACACAACATTCTCAAATTGTTGCAAGTTTTTTTCAATAGACAAGTCGAATGGCTAGTAATTGACAGTGGATTTGATTGCGTCTAAAATCTGCAACACAATGTGTAAACCCAAGAGGGAATGTTTCTGTTAGAGATGCAGTCTTATGATAAGAAGATAAAAGAGGAAGTGAAAGAGAACATGCCTTGTTCTTGGTGGGCATGTAGAATGGCTCAAACACAAGAGGGAATGGTGTGTCAAGACCACACACTCTGCTAACTGGTGCTTCTAACTGCAAAAGAAAACAAGAATAGAGTTACGAAACATACCAATTTAGGACTAATCTTGTACATGAACTAACTTTTACCTTCAAGAAGCAACGTTCGAGGATTGTTGCAGAGATCTCTGCTCCAAAACCTCCAGTTACAGGAGCTTCATGGCTTATCTGCAACCAAACCCAAGCAAAAGCAATCTATAAGACCGACTACACAAAAACAAAACCTGACATTGCAATCAAGAGTTGCTTGAAACTTACAAGAAGTCTTCCAGTCTTTTTAACCGAGGCCTCGACAGTTTCTTTGTCCCAAGGCAGTAAAGTCTTGAGATCTATCAGTTCACATGATATTCCTTCCTGCATAATATCAGGAGGACACATGTTAATAACTGCAAACCAATCATCATCGAGTTGAAAGATAAAGCAAAAACCTTTTCAGCGTCGAGACAAGCTTGTTCCATAATAGTAAGCTGTGCTCCCCATCCAACAAGTGTTATATCACTGCCTTCTCTAATAACCTGACAACAATAACTTCTCCTTTTTCAGTCTCAACTATGAGATCATCATCTCTGAAAAGAGACGGCGATAATGAACATATTGTATTACCTCAGCTTCGGATAAAGGTATCATATAGTCATCCTCGGGGACTTCCTCTACTGCTTGACGATATAGCCACTAAACAAATACCACAAAGTTTAGAGGACAGGACACTAAAGAAGAAGCAAAAGCTTACTTGGTTTTAAGAGAAGTAAGTAGTAAGTACCTTTGGTTCGAAGAAGACAACGGGGTTTGGATCACGGATAGATGACAACAAAAGTCCCTTTGCTTCACGTGGACTCCGAGGTATAACAACTTTGATACCAGGGACATGACAGAAGAAAGCTTCAGGTGATTGTGAATGGTAATGTCCACCGTGACCAACCGCTCCATAAGGTGCCCTTATCGTAAGTCCTAATCAAGGATCCATATGATTATGATGTCAAGTCAAGAATCATAATGATGTCAAAGTCATGAACAAGTGTAAAGATAAGGTTTGTACCTCCACAGTTGAATTGGTTACCACTTCTGTATCTAAACTTTGCTGCTTCATTAACAATCTATGAACCAAAAACTCGATCAAAAACATCGGTAGTAAAGAAACAGCTTCTTGTTTTTTAAAAGTGTAAACACTTACTTGATCAAAAGCAGGATATATATAATCCGCAAACTGAATTTCTACAATTGCTCGGTTTCCCTGTCGAAAAATCAAACACACAATAGACATCAAAATCAAGCTTACAACACAACACAAAACCGAAAATTGTATCACAACACAAGAGAACTCACCATAGCTGCAAGACCAATACCAAATCCAACAATGCCCTGAGAATCCAGTCAAAATACAAAACCAAACCAAACCTTACTTATCAACAACAATGAGACTTTTCTTTAAGAAACACAAAGCTCAAGGATTCAAAACAAAGAAGAAGAAGAAGAAGAAGAAGAAGAAGACACATACTTGTTCACAAAGAGGAGTATTAAAGACACGGTTTTTACCAAAGCGTTCAGCTAAACCTGTTGTGCAACGAAAGACTCCACCAAATCCAACATCTTCACCAAACACATAAGACCTTCCACACAATAAAAACACACACACACACACATATATAACCATTAGCCATGAAATGTACAACTTTGAAGCTTAATAAGACAAAAGAGAAGAAGACAAAAAATATCACCGAGAATCTGTTTCCAAGGCGATGTGAAGAGCTTGATTGATAGCAGAGTATAGATTCAAAGATTTCACAGTTGTTTCTGATTCAAACGCCGTCGTCGTCGTCGTCAAAAGCTTCCTTCCTCCGTGAGAAACCAGTTTCCGACAAAACTTGCCTAAAAGAGAAGCCATTTATGCAAAAAGCTTGAACCTTTTCGTCCGAAATCAATCTCAAAAATAGTATTTGTGTACAAATCAGTGAAACAAGAGAAAAAGGGTTTCTTTAATTTTTGGGTAAAGAGATGGTTAGGTGTGGAGGTAAAGGTACAAACTTTATTGAAGAAAACGAAATCAGGCTCTTTTAGGAGGAGGAAGATGATGATGGTAGTCTTGCCACGTAGGATCCTACACGAACTGTATTTGTGATTTGTCACGAGTCGATGATATCTATCTTTCCTCTTTTGTTTTTTTGAGTTTCTATCCAACAAGCAATACCAATTATTGTCTCTTTTAAATGAGTTTTATTATTCATCTTTATTGATTTTGTTGGATAATCATTGTTGTAATTATCCATTGTGGTAATTATCCATTTGGATAATTATATGGATAAAGATGAACTATATTATCCATTGTGAATATGGATAAAGATGAACTTATATTATATTATATAGTTAGATATTTATATAAGTTTTTTCGTGTTGAAGTAAACTTTTTACTATAAATAGTGCTCATAACGTTAAACAAAATCATAATGAAAACCAGCTCATCTCTACCTTTATCTCTGTAATTCTCTTAAACATTATATACACATAAATATATGGTTTATATACTTGATTGTTTTATAACACGTTATCAAGACGAACGTCTCTCGCTATACGAGGTAATCGTTGGATGACCTTCTATATACCCGTTAAATATTATTCGTGTAATTTTAAATTATGTCGTTAAGTTTATAAACATAGTGGAAAAATTTTGTTTCAAACCTATGACATAATTTATATCCTAAAATGTTTAAATTATGATTTTACTATATAAAAGAAACTCCGCAAAATTTAAATTAATATAGTTTAAAATTTAAGAGAAACTCTATCAAAATAATTTTTGCCAAAAGTATAAAATTAATAAATCTAAAAGAAACTCTGGCAAAATTTTAACTAATATAGTATTAAAAATCTAAAAGAAACTTTGCCAAAATTTAGTCGATAAAAATTATCGATATTTATAAATTTAATTTTTATATTGGAGCAAAAAAAGTTTTGTCAAAATATATAAAAAATAGAATATGCCTCTTTGAATAGAATATGCCTCTTTGATCAAATAAGACTAATAGTTCATAAATCAAATCAAGACTATGTCTCTTCGATTATATGAAAATATATGTCATTAATCAAATCAAGATAATAAGGTGTCTCTTTGATTATATTGATGATTTCTCTTTGATCTTATGAAAGCGCTACGTCTATTTCATTATACGGTAAGTTAAAACCCAAAATATATGAAAATTTTGCATATTGCAAAATAATTAAATGTTTTAAAAGAGTAAAATATTTTAATAACGTAAAAATGCTAAAGAGCTTAAAGGCTCACAAAGAGCTTAAATGCTCACGAAGAGCTTAAAGGCTCACGAAAAGCTTAAAGGCTCACGAAAAGCTTAAAGGCTCACGAAGAGCTTAAAGGCTCACGAAGAGCTTAAAGGCTCACGAAGAGCTTGAATGCTCCTGAAGAGCTTAAATGCTCATGAAGAGCTTATATGCTCATGAAGAGCTTATATGCTCATGAAGAGCTTAAACGTTCATGAAAAAATATACGCTCATGAAAAGCTTAACTCCCGAAGAGTTAAAAGTATTTTAAAAGAGCGAAAAAGCTTTAAACGAGCGAAAGAAAAGCTAAACGCTCTAAAAGAAAACATGATGACGACATGCAATAAGTATAAAAATGGCAAAAGATGTATATAAAAGTAAACCTGAAGTTTACAGATTAATTAAAGTTTAATATATCCGGTTAAGCCATCCGGGAGTATTAATGATTGAAGATCATTAAAATTTGTTGGAAAAACAAGAAGTTTTTCAACTTATGCATGTTTTAAAGAAAAGAAGAATCAAAGTCATCATCTAAATACAAATGAAAATCACTATTTTTTGGTTAAAAGAGCTCATTGAATATAATGGTTGATTTCTTTATAGAGATCCCCATATTATACTCCTAATATGACCGATCTAAAAGTGAGAATCGGTCCAAGATAAACGAGCATGTATAGCCGTTATCTTGAGAAAGAGAGTAATATGAATCTTATATTAAAAGTTAAAAGGATCCAATATAAAACACGTGATCCAAGATGGATATGTTGTTGATCCTACAAAGAGATTCATTTCGAGATGAATAATCTAGAAGAATTATTATCTCGAGGGGGAGAATTAAAGAATCCCACAATGACACTAAGTTGATAGTTTTGGTGGATTGATATCCCAAAACTAAAGCTTATTAAAAGCTTATTAGATAGCTTATTAGATGTCGAATGAGATAAAATTAAACATCCAGAAGATGAAAGTGAAACATCTAGAAGATGATATTCACAGTCAATGAGTTTTAAAGAATGGTGATATTTCCGTCTGGAAATTTGTGGGTGTGTGATATATATTATGAATGCTCCTCCACACCACATAAAAATAACATCCAAAGAGGATGAAGTGTATGAGCTGGAAATGAAGATCCGCTCTAAAAAGCCATCATTGGTGATGTGCTTATTGTAAGATTTGCAATCATAATCTTGATGATAAGATTTCTCTAAGGGAGAATTATGAAATAGTTGGAATACTTGAACAAAAGGATTATGAACCAGAAGTTCAAAAGTTCAAAGGATCACTATTCAAATTTATTGCAAATCAAATGATGGGTGAGTTTTATGAAATGAATTATCATTATAAGATTCTCATACGAAAGAAAATGGACTTGAAGTTCATAAGATAATTCAAGGTGATGAAAAGAAATCTCACTCCATATGAAAATGCTCCAATACAAAATATATGTGTTTATGAAGGATGACACATAAAGTCTATGTAAGACTACTTTGGTTCCGAAAATTAAGAAATGATAAAGGAGCAAATATTTATTAATCTCTTCAAAAGGAAAAGAGGAGTAATGAGTCATGATCGAAATCCCAGAGGATTAGATCCTAGAGGATTAGATCCTCGAAGGATCAAAGATGAAATCAAGTACTTCGAACAAAATCATTGATAATGATTAAGAGATCTCGATGGGTCATGACAATAAAGTAAATATGGAACCAAAGTCGAAATAAATGTCGACTATTATAGTGACATAACGCGCAATGTTATAAATGAGGATCAGAATTCTCCGCTTTGTGGATTAGCGTTGAGAGACATAATTGGCCAATAAATAAAAGACATTCAAGTCTTATTATACTCGTTTAAGTAACGAGAATTCTGGACCAGAAGTCTAGATATGAAAATAATATTAAAGTATATAAAACAAAACGCATATGATGTATGGTTTTGTAAAAAATACTCAGTGTTGAGAAATATATATGAGAGACTTGAATTACGTCTCATGAGAAAAATGCATGCAAAGTTTGAATTCCTGAAGAATTAATGATATCATAGTAATGTTCTCGAGAACTAAGATCGATCAAACTCTGAAGAGTTATAAACAAAGTAAAAGACTTTGGAAAGACTGTAAGTCTTCGACATTAAGTTAAACATCTAATGAAAAGATGTTATGTTAAGAACTTCTAGAAGAAGTTGAATATATATATATATATGGTCATAAAGGACCATACTTATATGATGTTAAACATCCATAGATTTTGCAAATTATACATGTAATTTGCTATTAATATATATGGAGGATATAACTCATCTCTTATGCGCATATATTGGGATGAGATATGATTAACGTGGGATTATTAGAAATCCCAAGTTTTGGTATAAGTTATTTTGCGTATATCGAAGTTTTATAAGATCTCGTAAAGCATGTAAAGAATGTGCAAAAGTATTTGTCCCCGAAGACGAGACTTCTGTGGAAAGCGAAGGAAGAAAACATGTTCTTTTTAATGACGTATTTGCAAAAGTGTTTATTTCGGAAGAAAACACATTCATTGAAAGACATGTTTGAGAAGATGATTATTTGTGAAGATATGACTTCCAGATGAAGTCATGATTATGTTCGCGGTTGCACTCTTTTTCCCCTCATCATGGTTTTTATCCCAATGGGTTTTTCCATGGTAAGGTTTTTAACGAGGCAACAAGAACGCGCCAAAAGATAAACATTTGTAGAAGAAGAAAACATATTTTCATGAAGATCTCTTTACAAAAGATGTATATTCCGGAAGATGATGATTTCAGGGGGAGAAATGATGAAATGCGTGGTTGCACTCTTTTTCCCTTATCGTGGTTTTTATCTCACTGAGTTTTTCCACGAAAAGGTTTTTAACGAGGCAACAACAACAAAACACGCAAAAGAAAGAATTTAGAAGACGGTGTCTACGAAATTTATTAAAGAAGATTATAACCAGTTATTCCAGAGAGACTACGCAATGATGAATAATTAAGGAGGAGTGTTGGATAATCATTGTTGTAATTATCCATTGTGGTAATTATCCATTTGGATAATTATATGGATAAAGATGAACTATATTATCCATTATGATAATTATCCATTTGGATAATTATATGGATAAAGATGAACTTATATTATATTATATAGTTAGATATTTATATAAGTTTCTTCGTGTTGAAGTAAACTTTTTACTATAAATAGGTTCATAACGTTAAACAAAATCATAATGAAAAACCAGTTCATCTCTCTAGCTTTATCTCTCTAGAATTCTCTTAAACATTATATACACATAAAGATATGGTTTATATACTTGATTGTTTTATAACAGATTTTAATTTTTTAACTAATACACATTTTTATGTCTCTCTCTAGTTGATATACAATTTTTTTATAATATGAAATTATTCTTAATACAAACAAGACTTTTAAACAAAACAAAAAAAAAACAAGACTTACAAAAAATGTATATAACAATCTTCAAAAATACTAAATTTTTTAGTTCTTATTCAAAAATATCACAAACGAAACTCCAAGTTTTTTAAAAATCAAACTCTAAAAAATTAAGCATTAAAGCTAAATTCTAGACCAGAAAATATGAAATCTAAATCTCAAAATTTTAGTGGCATTTTATAACCTTTTTTAACTATTGTGGTATTTAGAATCCCTAGCAACAATTTTAATAATATTGTGGTGTTTTTGAAAAAAGGTTTAGTGGCATCTTTAAAAAAGGGGCAAGGATAAAGGCCCAATATAAACTTCGGGCCAAGAAAGAGATCCAATATGCTATCTTAAGAGGATGAATCCAACGGCCAAGATTAACTCAAATCTTGTAAGAAGGGTAAGGTAACGTTAAAAAGCACACTCCATAAACCAAAACCTACTTACTTCCTTCTCTGCTTCTTCTCCTCCTTATCCAAATAAACCCATTCCCTTCCGGTGAATATCCTCTTCTGTCTCTTCTCCTTTCTTACACTCTTTATTACTTAAAAGCCTCTTGTAATTTCAGTGGCATAGTTTATGTCTGTCTGTGTGTGTGTGTGTGTTTGTTGTTTCTTTATGTTGAATTCGAGTTTGTTTGTAAGCTTTTATGAGTCTATTTGCTAGAAAGTCTAAAGCTTTTTGGGTTTTTTCTTGTTAGATTTATGAATGATTTGTTTCTTCAGGTTGTTCTTAGTGAGCTTTTACATTGAAAGGTGTCTCCTTTCTTCTATTTTGCTGATTTTGTTGCGAGTTTTCTTTGGTCTATCTTTATGGGTTTGTGTTTTCTTTAGTTTAATGTGATTATGTAAATCAAATATTGAAGAAAGGAAGGAAGAGCCTTTTTTTTAATATATATTTAGAAATTTTGTTATCTAATTGTTGGAATTGTCCTGTTGTCTGTGTGTTTGAAGTGAAAAGATGGCATCAACTTTCACTGCAACGTCTTCCATTGGTTCAATGGTTGCTACTAATGGTCACAAATCGGATAAGAAACTTATGAACAAGTTATCTTCAAGCTCCTTTGGAAGGAGTATGTGCCCAAGACCGAGAAGATCCGTTCCTGCCATCGTATGCGCAGCCAAGGAATTGCATTTCAATAAAGACGGAACCACTATAAGGAAACTACAAGTGAGTAGCTGAAAATCCATTTTCAAACTTTGCTTTAGGCGCTAAGGGTCTTGGATTTGATTTGGTTTCTGATTATTTTGTTGTGCTAGGCTGGTGTCAACAAGCTTGCAGACCTAGTTGGTGTTACACTTGGACCGAAAGGGCGAAATGTTGTTCTTGAGAGCAAGTATGGATCACCAAGAATTGTTAATGATGGTGTGACTGTTGCGAGGGAGGTATGGTATCGTTGTCGCTCTTAAAATGATGTTCCTTTTCATTTAAATGACTCTTATTGTTTCTAACTTTCTCTGTAGGTTGAGTTGGAAGACCCGGTTGAGAACATTGGTGCTAAGCTTGTGAGGCAAGCAGCTGCCAAGACCAATGACCTTGCCGGTGATGGCACAACAACATCTGTAGTACTTGCACAAGGTTTTATTGCTGAAGGTGTCAAGGTCTGTGTAACGTTCTTCTCCCAGCTTTCTGTGGAGAAACTCTTAAGAGCGGTAATAGTAATCTGAATTTTTTGTAACATTCAGGTCGTGGCTGCTGGTGCAAACCCTGTATTGATCACTAGAGGCATTGAGAAGACAGCAAAGGCTTTGGTTACCGAGCTCAAGAAAATGTCTAAGGAGGTTACATTTTATATTTCTCTTTCTTTGAATATTTGAAGAGTCTCTAACAAAAGATTCTGAAAGTAAGTCATGTCGATATAGGTTGAAGACAGTGAACTTGCAGATGTTGCAGCTGTTAGTGCGGGTAACAATGAAGAAATTGGAAGTATGATTGCTGAAGCAATGAGCAGAGTTGGTAGGAAGGGTGTGGTTACACTCGAGGAGGGTAAAAGTGCCGAGAATGCTCTCTACGTAGTGGAAGGAATGCAATTTGACCGCGGTTATATCTCACCTTACTTTGTCACAGACAGCGAAAAAATGTCTGTTGAGTTTGACAACTGCAAGGTAACTTGTTTCCTGATTTTGAGCTTACTCTACTGAACTGTTGCACTTGATGAATGTTTCTAATGTATTGTGTGATTGCAGTTGCTTCTTGTTGATAAGAAAATTACCAATGCAAGAGATCTTGTTGGTGTTCTAGAAGATGCAATTAGAGGTGGATACCCGATTTTGATAATTGCAGAAGACATTGAGCAGGAGGCTCTAGCGACTCTTGTTGTTAACAAGCTTAGAGGCACACTGAAGATTGCAGCTCTCAGAGCTCCAGGATTTGGAGAGCGCAAGAGCCTGTACCTTGACGATATTGCCATTCTAACTGGAGGTAAGTTCTGTCTGTATTGCTGAGCCATGTGTTTAGGCGTAATCTTTGCGGTTTAGCCTTATACTAGTTTTCTATTGGCGCTTGCAGCGACTGTGATTCGTGAAGAAGTAGGTCTCTCACTTGACAAAGCTGGAAAAGAGGTTCTTGGTAATGCCGCAAAGGTCGTCCTCACAAAGGAGACTTCGACCATTGTAGGTGATGGGACCACACAAGACGCAGTTCAAAAGCGTGTTACACAGATTAAGAATCTTATTGAGGTACCAACTTGTAGTGAAAGAGTAGAGAAAGCATGAGATCTATACTACTTTGTCGATAGCGTACTTACACTAGGAGGATACTTGGTTTGTGCAGCAAGCAGAACAAGATTATGAGAAGGAGAAACTAAACGAGAGAATTGCGAAGCTCTCTGGTGGAGTTGCTGTGATTCAGGTTAACTACAAAACTCCATTGCTACCTTTTGTCAGCTTCATAATGTGTTTCTGAGATATTAACTAAAGATCACTTGTTGAAAGGTTGGAGCACAAACTGAGACAGAACTCAAAGAGAAGAAGCTGAGAGTTGAAGATGCTCTTAATGCTACAAAGGTAATTCTTCTTTTTTCTTCCGAGGCATTAAAATGCATCCTCGTGAACTATAATCTGATATGGGTTTCGATTCTTCAGGCCGCTGTGGAGGAAGGTATTGTTGTTGGTGGTGGTTGCACTCTGCTTCGTCTTGCTTCTAAGGTTGATGCCATCAAAGCCACCCTTGAAAATGATGAAGAGAAGGTAAAATCGATTTCTAACTCCTAAAGCCTTCATGCTTTCTTAACTTGTCTGATTTGTTCAGGTTGGAGCGGATATCGTTAAAAGAGCACTGAGCTACCCTCTGAAACTGATTGCCAAGAACGCTGGAGTCAATGGAAGCGTAGTTAGCGAGAAGGTAGCTTAACCAAAAGAACCTAATCACATGTTTTGAATCTTGATATCAAATCAGATTCTTGAAGAGTTGTCTTTTATTTTGTTGGCAGGTGCTTTCTAACGAGAATGTTAAATTCGGTTACAACGCTGCAACCGGCAAGTACGAAGATTTAATGGCTGCAGGAATCATTGATCCAACAAAGGTCAGTTTTCTCGCATACATAAACCGCCTTTGCTAATCTACTATTTGGTCATCACAGAGCCATGGACTTGAGCTTGCTCTATCTTTGATTTTAAGGTTGTGAGATGTTGCTTGGAACACGCAGCTTCGGTTGCAAAGACATTCTTAATGTCAGACTGTGTTGTTGTTGAGATCAAGGAACCTGAGCCAGTTCCAGCAGGCAACCCAATGGATAACTCAGGTTTGTTCAGACATTCAAACTCTTAGAATCTCCTGTAAAGATCCACCAAGTTCATGTCTCATTACTGATTCTGTTAATTTAACTTGTTTCAGGATATGGATACTGAGAAGATAAAGGGAACATTCACATGAAAGTTGATTCCTTTTAGCTTTTAGTAGATGAGAGAGCAAGAGAATGTGCTTTGATGAACTTAAATTTTGAATTAATCTTATGAATAAATCATGTTTCCTTTTTTTTGTTATGACATGGTACACTATTACAAACCATTAGGCTATGTCCAGTTACAAAAAAAAAAAAGAGAATTGAGTTTTCACAGAAAGATAATAACTTTTTGAAAATTATTTTCATTTCTTCTGTAAAGTGTATAATTGACTCAAATGGTAAATAGAAAATTACATGTAAAAAGAACAATACAACTCCTCACACTTATAGAGCCAATAAGAGAAGTGAAGCTATGAACAAATAACATCAAAAAGGCAAACCTTAGGTGGTGTCAACTATTTATTGTTGAAGCCAAACAAGGATTTGATGGCATTAATGGCACTTTCATTGATGAAAGATTCATCAAATTGCTTCATGATTGGATCAAAATCTTCAGATTTCCTTATGTTTGCAAGATCAGGATCGGTTCGGATTCTCTAATAAAACAACAAACACAATGCTTCATATCATCTCTCATTTGAAACATAACAACTCATTGAAGTTAGTACCTTGAAATCTTCATATCCTGACTTCAATGCTTCTTCTAATGCAGAGAGAGACCAGCTTGAACCTATCAAAAACAACTCTTATAAGCTCCACAATTCAAAAACACCACAATATATTAAAGATCAAAAGCTTTTCTTAAAAACCTGATTAAGCTTTGAGTAACAACAAGCAACATTGTATCTCGCGACCGATGCTTCTTCTGGTGTTGGTTTAGTACCTAACACAGACTCAAACCTCTCTAATGCTTCCTCATATTTACCATTCCTACATCAATTCAGAGAGACAAATCAAATACTTAACTCTTAGGCCAACTTACAAAGAACACTTTGTGGAGGATTTACTTTGAAAACTGAAGCCCTTCGCGGAGATCTTTCTCCCTTTGTGCTTTCTGTTCTTTCTTCTTCAAATAGTTTTGCATCTAACCCATACAGTTCACAAGCCAACAATACATTAACTTTCGGTACAATGCTTTTATAAGAAGGTTTCAAAAGAGTTCTACTCACTTGGATTTCCCTTAATCTACTACTAATGAAACCGGCGTTTCTCTCGGCCCTTATGATCTCCTTCTCTGTTAACTCACCAGAATCATCAACTTTACCTGTAATAATAAAGAAGACACAAAGACAAAGTTTTGTAAAGAGAGACTAGATAACACAAAGCCAAATTTTGAATTTGAGCCAAGGGGGTTTCAACAAACCAAATCTCTTCTCCATTTGGATAAGCAAGGGACCGATTCTCTGTCTGATTGTGTACATTGTCCTACCGTACTCAGCTGCAGGCCAAATCTCTGTCCCAAACACTGCACTGCACACTCATTTTCAAGGTCTTATCATTACATTACATCAAATACATATACACAATACACAGAGCAATTATTGATAGTCAAGTCAAATCATTCACAATCTCTCACCAAAGACAAAGAGACAGAACATACCTTGTGGCAATAACTCTGTCACCAACTGTGAACTTTCCGGTTTTGTCGGCTGAGCCACCGGGCAAGATAGCATCAATGTAAGTGCCACCATCTCTTCCTTTCCTGAATTTCAAACCATAAGGTTGATCAACTTCCACTTCATATGTTTCATACTTCTCCACTTCTTCTCCAGCTTCAGTTTTAGCAGTGGGCTCTTTCTCTGAAGCTTTCAAAGCAAATTTTCGAAGATTGGCCACATGGGTATTGCTTAAAGAAGTTGAATTGCTTGAAAGGAAGAGCTTTTCTTGGAAGTGAAACTTTGTTGAGTGATCAAGCTAGAGTTTTCATGTGTTCTTGAAGGAGAAGAATACAAAGATGGATAACTTGTAGGAGCTAAAGACATGGTGAGTTTCTGCTTCTTTTTGGTTCAAAGCTCAGACACAAGTCCAAGAGAAACTTCTATTGACATTCTTTATGGAATCATCTAAACTTGTAATGAACTTGAAGAAACCAGAAACGGAAGCTACAAAAGCCTAAGCCTTTGAGATTAAAACTCTGCACTAGACATTTCAAACTTGCGGTTACTTGAACTTTGATAACATTTTGCTTCAAGCTCATATATGGAAAAGTGCCAATACACACCAACCACACAAATAGTAGATATTGACACAAATAAGAGATTGGTAAATCAAAGTAACAAACGAATCATGCTGAGCCGAGAAATCAATCATAACGACTTCAAGCACAAATGCATAGTCTACTATGTACCTCAACAAAACACTATAGTCATTAAAACTAGTTCACAAGATAACACATTCACATGTTCTTCCTCTATTCGAGTCCATATAGTCTTCTTCACTGCGAGAAAAGACAATCCTATCATTCAAAAATCCATCAAGAACTAAACAAAACAACATAATTAGATGCTAAATTGTAACACAATATCACATACCTAAGTTCGAATACTCGAATTTCGGCAAGCTCCTTAATCCCCATCAAGTCCACCCAATGTACTTTCTTCTTGTTCCTCTTACTATCAGCTTCTGATGAATTTGAATCCACCTCTTTTCTTAGACTACTTTTTAGAGTGAGAGTGTCTTCACCACTTAAACTCTCGTCTTCCTTTGCATCCACTACATCACCATTTTCTTCTGTTGAATTTGAATCCACCTCCTTTTTTCTTAGACTACTTTCTAGAGTGAGAGTGTCTCCACCACTTAAACTCTTATCTTCCTTTGCATCCACTACATCAACACCATCTTCTTCTTCTTCTTCTTCTGCTTCTTCTTCTCTAACCACATCATTCACATAACTAGCCACGTGATCAACAACTTCTTGATGTGCATCATCACCATTAGTGCCTGAAACAAAGAGTTTTTCAAGAAAACTTGTGAGAGAAAGGGCTTAAAGAAACACATATTTTATATAAAAAAGGAGAGATGATTCTTACAAAGCAAAACACTCATCAAAACATGTATTGAGTCTTTGAAACAATTGATCATCAATGTAGAAACTTCTTATTACAACCTCTTGTTTTGTCTCTGAGCTTAAGCTCATTTGGGTTTGTGCCCAAATTGAATAAAGCTACAAACTTTGAGCACAGAAGTTGTTTAATTTCACTGTTAGAAGAAGAAGAAGAAGAGATAAAACCCAGAAAAAGGGTTTCGAAGAATTAAACACAATACTTAATAAAAGAATCCTCTTTTAAAGAGAATCCACTGGTTTATGAAGAAACGGAGAAAGACAAAAGCAGAGGTTGAAGAAGAAAAAGGAAGATTCTTTACTGATTTTGAGAGGAGAGAGAGTAAAAGAGAGAGAGAGAGAGAGAGACTAGGAAATTATAAAACAGAAAGCTTTGAGATTTCCCTAAGAATAAGGAAGTGAAGAAAGATCAAAGTAGTTAATATTCTCATTCCCTCTTTTTTTCTCTTTAATTTATATTTCAGATTTGTTATATAACAAATAAGTCAAAAGAACCAACCAAAGTTTTATAATACACACTTGCAAGAAAAACTAAAGTTTGCTTTTTGAGAGCCTCTAAAAGGAAGACTTGTTTTTAAGACCTTGTGGGGGGTTATATTGCCCAATTTATATTTGTAGTATATATTCTCTATTTAGTATGTTCATGCATGTTTGTAACCTATAGTTAATTAGTTACAAACTTATGATATGTTTGTGTTAACAAAGTAAAGCTTTGTTTTGTCAAAAAAAAAAAAAACAAAGTAAAGCTTTGTTTGTGAAACCACAATCAAAAACATCACTAACAGTGAATGTCCAAAACACACCTGCAATGTCTCTTTGGTCATGAGGCTATCCATCAAGAAGCACAATGCATCAAACCCATCTTGTGTCCAATACAACCAAAAGATAATAAGAAGAAACCAAAAGCCAGAATCTTTTGACCACTTTGCTACATCACTAACAGTGAATGTCTAAAACACACTTGCACACAAAGAAAGAAAGGTTCAAGTAAGAAGAAATACATAACATGGTCTAGAGAATCTAATAATGGCTAAGCAAGTTTGCATATGTCTTCATACTCAATAGACTTTATGATTCTTCCATCGTATACACCTTTCTCGATCTGCACTTTAGCACAGAACTTCTCTGTATCCACACCCAACAACTTAGCATTCGAACCACGGTAGGCTCCATTCACTACCTTCACTGACCCTCCAATCTGTGGAAGCACCGTCTCAAGCTCCTCTTGATCAACTCTCAAAACATGTTTAGAATCAACCATTTCGATCTCTCCTACATACTTATCGACAACTCTCTTCACAACGCCTTTTTGCTTATAATACCCTTTCTCTGCCAATGCCTTGCTCATAACTTTCACAATGATCCCTTGGAACAACCAGTAATCTTTACGGTTCATCCTCTCCTTCTTCTTCTCTTCCTCTTTCATCAACTCTTCAATAGCCGATCTCCCAGAGTCTCCTCCTCTCTTCCTCTTCTCCCCTCCTCTCTCCTCATCTTCCTCCTCGAAAACACGCTTCGAGCTCTCTCCTCTTTCTTTACCCATAGCAACCTGTTTAATCCCTACACCACCAAGAGCAAAACCAACCTTAACACCACTCTTTAACCCCAATTCTTCATCTTTCTTCTTCTTCTCATCATCATCACCACCATCATCATCATCTTTTACAGTTTCTTGAACACTACTACCTTCACCATCACCTTCATTATAAAGTTTCTCAGCAGCTCTTTGAATCTGTTTCTGAATCTCTCTCTCTTGCTTCTCTTCCTCAGCTAAATCACTTTTAACCCTCTTATTCTTTAACCTCTCTTTAAACATAGTCTCTGAATCTCTATCTATGTAAGTAATGAACCAACCTTTAGGAGTTTCCTCTACTTTACACTTACCAGTTTTGCCCAAATACTTTATAAACTCCGTCAAAGTAGCCCACTCCGTAGAGTTCATATGCACGTGATGCCTGTCGTTGATATATTCGTTGTAAACAACGGTGGCGGCGATGCGAGAGAAGCGGTGGCTCCGCCGCATGAGATCTAGGAAAGTTTGTTCGAATTCTTCAGAGTAACCTTCGACAACGCGATGTGGGTTTTGTCCGAAAACTTGCATCTGTCGCTGGTGAGATTCGCTCATGCAATGGCACTTGAATCCGTTCTCGTCGCGACATTGCTTCTGACACATCTGACAATACCATCGTAGCTTTTGGAGACCTTTTGCTTTGATCCGATTCGCGATTGCTTTTGGGGTTAAGAAATCGTTCTTGCCCATCGATTCTTCTTCTCGAAAGAATCAAAGATCGAAGCTTGAAAAATTTGGTAAAGATTCGATTTTTCTCTCTTTGTTGTGAATGTAATGAAGAAGATGATTGGTTTAGTCGGCGATCGATAAGAGGAATCCCATTGGTTTATTTATTTTAATGAAAAGGTAAGGCCCATAAATTA
Source organism: Cochlearia excelsa (assembly GCA_963556525.1). Classification (NCBI taxonomy): domain Eukaryota; kingdom Viridiplantae; phylum Streptophyta; class Magnoliopsida; order Brassicales; family Brassicaceae; genus Cochlearia; species Cochlearia excelsa. The sequence continues at coordinate 34,501,754 of OY748329.1, read as the reverse complement.
AAACAAAGCCCTGAAAAAAAAGTAACATCATAAGATTTTGGATCATCAAAAACAGTTTAGCCTAAAATCCATTTTTTTACAAAAATACCACTATTTTTGTAGACCAAAATACCTTCAAAACTAACACTAAATATTCAATTCATTTGGTTTTCCCATAGTTATGGTGTTTTGGACCAAAAAACATTTTATAAGGTATTTTACGAGACAAAATTGTGGTGGTGTTTTTTGACAAAAAATAGACATGTGATGGTATTTTAAGGATTTTATGTGGTATTTTAAGGATTTTATAAGGTATTTAAAGAATTTTTGAAATGTTTAATCCTAAAATAAACTTTTATATGAATCTACATATGTATTTGTATACATAACATTTAGTTATGAAACTTTTGATGTATACATGAATTTGTATAAGTATATGCTATTATAAAATGAAAATGGTTAAAAAGTGATATATATTACAATAAAGAACATTAATGAATCAAAACACTTAATTACTCATGACTATATATATCTAGGGCTGTCAATTGGGTTGTCCATGTCCAAATGGGTTTTGTCCAATTGGACATTTTGTTTTGCACACAAAAAATGGTCACGGACAAAAACAACCATGGACAAAAAAACCATGGACAAAAACAACCATGGACAAAATACCCATGGACAATTGAACATACCCATGGACAACCCACGTTTATCTAAATTTTAGAGTTTAAAATTTTAAATACAAGTTCAACAAATCAAAACTAAAAAGACTAAACGTAAAATTATTTATTAATACACCAACAAAATTATTTTCCGTCAAACACATAAAAACGCGTTTTCCTGTCAAAACGCATAATTGTGTTTTCCCGTCAAAAACACAAAATTGCGCTTTCCCGTCAAAAACGCAAAATTGCGCTTTCCCGCTAAAAATGCGAAGTGCCATTTTTCCGTCCAAAACACAAAATCGTGCTTTTGCGTCAGAAAGCAAAATTCGTGATATTCCGTCAACAACGCAAAATCATATTTTTCCGTCAAAACCAAAAATCGTGCTTTCGCGTATAAAAAGTAAAATCGCGGTTTTCCGTCAAAATTTCAAAATTGCGTTTTTCCCATCAAAACCGCAAATCGCATTTTCATGTCAATATTACAAAATATCATCTTCTTAAGAGAACACGATTTCTTATTTTTATTTTGAATTTTGATTCACATTTTTTGTTAAAACTTTTTTCGATTTTACAATGGATGTAACAAACTCATAATTTTAAAATTTTAGTCAAAAATATAATTTCGTCCATAGAACTTACCTATCGTTATGTGTTATTCACACCCCATTTAAATCGTAGTCAGTTGGACCTAACCCACTGGACAACATAAAAAATGGGCTAAGCTATGACCAACCACTAAAAGCATGGACTTGGGCTCACCCATGGACAACCCAACCAATTGACACCCCTATATATATCCACTTTTTAGACATTAATAAGTTGATGAAAGAAACAATTCAAGAATTAGGATTGTGAAGATGTAAGACACCTCTCCAAACACAACCAGGTTCCAAATAGATTGGTTTTAACAATGAAGATGGTCCAACACATACATAAGCATACTTTGTGTAACTCTCAAGTTTGGAGCAGCCAGGGCTATACATATACACTTCTTCAAATCCTTCTCTTCCTAACACCACTGAGTTCCTTCTTCCCTATATATATATATATATATACCAAAATTAATATCACCAATTCAATATTGTATAACAAAAATCAACAAATATAATTAGTACATGATCCATCAATCTATATATAGTAAAACATTTTATAAATTAATGATGTCGGGAACTACACTATTTTATTAGAACATGTCAGTTTATAATTATTATTAATTTACAAAAAGATCGAGATCAATAGCATCAAAAAACTAAATTGGGATTGCAGAAAATAATAATTTTGTTGATGTATTATAGTATGGTATTTTACTCTATTGAACATTTATAAGTTAATAATGTCGAAACTACACTATTTTACTAAGAAAAAATATTAGTTTATAGTAGTATTATACTATTGAACATTTATAAGTTAATAATACTAATAACAATATTAGTTTATAGTAGTATTAATTAGTCTATCAAATGCTTATAACTTATATGGAGATTATATTTGTATTTATAAAAGTTATTACCCTGTCAATAATAGTGAAGCTCCTTGGAGCAAAAGTATAAACCCTACTCATCTCTTTATTCAACTGTTTGTAATTGCTCTCTTCTTCTCCTCCTCCTTCAAACCCTACTTTATCTTCTTCGTCTTCCTCGCCTTGTACTAGTCCGAAAAGAGGAAGAAAAGGCGTAGTTTCGACATAATCGGAGCCTTGTAATCCAACAGCAAATGTAGCTTCTGGTGTGCTTACTGTCAAATAACTCACAAGTGAACAACCTTCAATACTTTTACTCTTTGAATTGCTTTTGTTAGTAACTAAAATCTCAATGCTTAGTGTATCTCCTCTCAAAGTTACAATCTTTTTCATCTCAATATCTTTGTCATCATCATCATAATCACTTCTTCCTCTACTTCTTATAAGTTCAACTTTAACACATTCCTTTGAATCTCCTGTGATCTCATGTAGACACCACTCATCATAATTATTGTAATTATCTAATGAGTTAAATGTAGATGAAACACCTCCTCTTATTACTACAACTTCTTGCTCTTCTTCTTGTTGGACCCATGTGTGGAGAAGCTCTACTTTGCCTCCATGCCATACTTTTACTTTGTATGATGTGATCATGCCACGTGTCAACATAACATTGGCTGAACTTCCATTATCCAATGCTAGTTTTGCAACACATGTCTCACCTAATTAATTAACCACATCAAACTCTCTTTATATATTATATAGTATAAATTAATATTCCATAGACTAATTAATACCTCCATAAACTTATATTTAATTTCTCTGGTCCCAAATTTGATTTTTTTTACCTTGTTTGTCTCTTAATAAATTAATATATTCTTCTAGTAAAATGGTATACCTCCGACATTATTAGATTATAGATGTTTTATTTATACAACAAATAAGATTAAAAGTATATATATATATAGAGATATATATCATAAGTAAATATTGTATACCAATGTCTTCGAAAGTGGCTCCGTGGCCGGAGAATTCTCGCCGGAGATACTCAACGTCTATAGGAGAGTAAGGGAACGACGCAGCAGCGGAAGAAGCTAATTTCTTGAAGTTGTTGTTGTTGTTAAATTGAAATGGTGAAGAAACAAAAGGTGAAGTAATTAAAAGACCAAACTTTGAAGATTTGATCAAAGGAAGACAAGTGTTATGTGAAACAAAAGTGGAATGAGACAAAACCATTGTTTTTTTTTGGGAACTAAGAAGAGCAAAATGGTCTTATCTTCTATGATATCACTGACCGTTAAGCTGTTTCATTGCTCTCTCTCTATCTCTTAAGTGTTGTGTTGTGTGGTGTTGACTAAATAATAACAGAACTTTGAGTAATATGGGATGGGCTTATAATACTTTGGCCCAATAACACACAAACCATGATAGAGTATATTGATTGTTTAAGATCCAGGCCCAATACTTATATCTGAATATTCTAATTATAATTTTACTATGTTTTTTTATCCAATAAAATAGTATCTTGAAATATTATAAAAAAAAAGTATAATTAGTTTTTCTAGAAAATACTATTGAAAAGTTTTCTAGACCAAACAAATACCATAAGCATAAAAAATAAGTTTTAACATTTCAGTTTTTTGCCATTTGGTTCAATATTTAAGTATGTTTATGGTTTAGTTTTAAAAGGGATATTTAGTTTTAAAATAATTTTAAATCTTTTGGTATTATAGGCCGAAAAACTATTTAATTAGTGGTATTCTTGGGAAAATATTAAGATGATATTTTAGACGTAATAAAACAAATAATAATATTCTAAAAAACTACCTAGTTAATTATTTATGTTGGTGTGAAATATAAGATAAAAAATCGTACACTAGTGCATGACTTTTAGTGTAGAAACATTAAAAGATGATGTGAACACATGCTTGATATTTTGCATGCATCAAAGGATAGTAACAAGTCAAATTTTGGATTCAAAAGTTTCATATACATTATTGTCTGTGATTCACCAGTGTATTAAAAAGAAGAAGAAACAACAAAATTAAAGAGAGAAAAATAGTCACATGTCTCTCAATAGTCTTTCTCTTAAAAACAATTTGCTTGCATCCATTCACATACTCATGTGATATCTAATCATGTCACACACACATATATATATATATATATATATATATCACTCTATTGTGTCTATACATGTAAAAAAGCCACATATATATCTATTATTTATAGAGAAATTCACGTAACTATGCCCTTTCAATATTTTCTTCCCAAAACTACGCATAATTCAATATTTTTTACATATTTACATACTTTCAAAATTTCAAATGATTAATTTATCCTATAAAAAAATATCAAAATTAAAAAAAAATTATTTGGGTTCGCTAATTAGTATTTAGGGTATAGTATTAAAGAGACATGACTGTGTTGATAAGATTTATTTGATTTTAATTTTGAGTGTTTAGGTGTAGTTTTGAAAATTGATTTTAAAATGGTGTAATTGCGTAAAATGCAATTCAAAATGCCTAGTTTTGTAATTGTCTTTTATTTTTATATATAAATATATATGGTGTGATATATGAGTTTCCACGTCTATGAAGTTTGTGTTTAGTCTAAAACATCATGACATTTTGTAACAATTTTGTTCTCGTCATTTAAAAGTTTTCCATTTTTCTAATTTATTTACCAAAAAGAAGATAATAAACAAAAATCCATAAAGTTTGCATTATCATGATCAACACAATAATGGAGTGCTATATATATTAATTACTAAGAGATAACTATTGGAGAAAAGCTTGTGGTTCCACCACATTTCTTTTGCATGTAATTATCGAATCTTTTATAGTTCCATTATATTCTCTGCTCATTAATTTTACATCATATAGTTTTAGTAAAATAAATGATATATTATTATAAAATTTAGCACATGATTCATCAAATCATGCATTCTACTAAGATTAAAAGGCTTGAGTGGTAATTGTATAAATACCTTTGATTAAACAACAAAATATATAACTATTTCACATACCCTAATGATTATTAAGCGCAGCTTTGACTCCACATTTTCAACGAAATTGAACAAACATTATCCTCTGCATGTTTCTTAGATAACATCCGATATTAAAGCAAATAACGATTATTACATGACCTACCATATATAACCAATTATTACTTACATAGTTACATGTGAAACCAATATAATCTCTAAGCATGACAATGCAACATGTGATGCTTTATGGGATAATTATTATACATTAATATATATAGAGACAATATATATATATATATATATATGTGTGTGTTTGTGGTTTCGTGAGCTTGGAGCGATAATCGATGACATTTGCTTACTCGTGTTTTTGGACTTACGCTCAAGTGGGCACAAGCTATAACATGTAAATGTACAATTTTTAAAATTGAAATTAGACATTAAAAAAAATGAAAAGACAAGTTTTGGGTGGCTACTTAATGGAACTTTGTCCATATCACTTTTATTTTATTTTATTTGTATACTCAACAATAAACAATTGCATATGGTTTATCGCCAATAAAATCTAAAATCTAGATCCAATTATTATAGTAAATTTGTACAAGTAACACTCTTTTTTATTCACGTAGTATGTATATGTTTTTGAGGGAATTAAATTTTCATATTTACCCTAAAGATGGGCAAGCAAGTTAAAAAATTAATAAATTATGGGCGATTGCTTTGACTAGTCGTCTACGTTAAAAATATTAACGAATTATAGAACAAATTTTTATTTGGCAGTACAAAATTTTGGACTCATTATATTAAAAAAAATTGCGATGAGTTTTCCACCATTAGTAAATTACTAATATTCGTTAGCTAGTGTAAGAAAATAATTAATTAATAAAAAATCAAATAATGCAGAGCAACATGCAAACAGGATTAGAGCATAAAGAATCTTTGTCTTAGTGATATAACATTTGATTTTGAATTAATATAATTTAGTATTATTTTTTTGACAACATATCATATATATAGTATAAAGAATTAATATCATATAGTATTAATTAACCGTGGATTAAACGCCAAGCTGGCTCTGATCCTTCTGACCATTTCACATTTTACTCTTCAAAATTTTAAATTATTTTCTTGGAATTTCCACCAGATTTTCTTTATTTTCTTACCATTTTTACTATGTACAATATATTCTATTTTTTTGTTGATTTTCCATCAATATTTTGTGTCATTTGAAACCCTATATTATAACAAATTTGGTTCCTGTCATTTTCAGTCCATAATGTCTATAAATTACATTACATTTCTATTTTAAATATTCTTGAGCCAAATGATTTTTTTTTATTTATTTAGAGGAAACAACAAAAATATTTAAAAATTCAAAGATTCCGTAAATGGCGCAATATTCCACATAAAGTATATTTTTTCGTAAAAGCAAAAAAAAGAAGTAGAATATTTTATTGTGAATAATTCTCTACAGAAAGGTGGTTAAAAAATAATTAAAAAATACAGAGAGTAAAGTGAAGCTGATAAGAGAGAGAAAGTGAAAGAAGCTCCTTTGTAGAGAGAGAAGATTTAGCAGGAAAGTTTAGATTTTGATCTGTGTGGTTTGGATTCTTGCAAGAACTTAACAAGACCCACTTCCTCAATAACCTCCATTATCACTGTCCTCTTGTCTCTACGTCTTCTTCAAAGCTCACTGTTGTAACAATTTCACCCAAAAAAAGCAAACCTTTTTTAAGTTTAATTTCTGACGACAATGATAATGGCTCATCTTAGAACAGAGAAGTTAGCTAAAGGTTTCTTCTTACTCTGTTTATTGCTATGTGGTTTCATCTCGCTATCATACGCGGCAAGATCAAGCGTATCAAAGCAGAAATTTGAAGTGAAGAAGCATTTGAAAAGGCTTAACAAACCTGCCCTCAAGACCATTCAGGTAATATACACAATCAAAGTTGTGTTCTTTCTCATTATTATTGTGTGTTTCTAAGGAAAGTTTATTACTTGACAGAGCCCAGATGGTGATAAGATTGATTGTGTTCATATCTCAAAGCAACCTGCTTTTGATCATCCTTTCCTCAAAGACCACAAGATTCAGGTCCAATAACCAAACATTTATGTAGCATTGTGTGTGTGTTTATTATGTCCGAAGTGCTTATGTTTTTGATTTACTTTGTGTGGTATTTATTTAGATGAAGCCTAATTACCATCCTGAAGGATTACTCTTTGATGACAACAAAGTGTCAACTTCTACTAATTCAAAAGAGAAAGAGATGCATATACCTCAGCTATGGCATCGATACGGCAAGTGCCCTGAAGGAACCATTCCAATGAGAAGGACAAAAGAAGATGATGTCTTGAGAGCAAGTTCTGTTAGAAGATATGGTAAGAAGAAGCATAGAACTGTTCCTTTGCCTAAATCTGCAGAGCCTGACCTTATTAACCAAAGTGGCCATCAGGTAAGAGAGAGAGTCTTTAAGTGTATTTGTGTTCAAACTTGTCCTTTTTTGTTTGTTGGTTTCTTGATCTTTGAATGTGTTTGTGTGTGATTTTCTTCTTGGAATTGTTGTAGCATGCTATAGCTTATGTGGAAGGAGATAAGTATTATGGAGCTAAGGCGACTATAAATGTGTGGGAGCCAAAGATACAACAGCAGAATGAGTTCAGTTTGTCGCAGATATGGCTTCTTGGTGGCTCTTTCGGACAAGATCTTAACAGTATCGAAGCTGGTTGGCAGGTAATAACGCCGTTGTTGTTATTTCTTTCGGTTAACATGGTTTTATGTTGTATATACTAATCTGTTTTCGGTTTTTACTATAGGTGAGTCCGGATCTGTATGGTGACAATAACACAAGACTCTTCACTTACTGGACTGTAAGTTATTGTAAAACACCGTCTAATCAAGTTCTTATGGTCATGTTCCTTTTGGTTTTGTGCTTATGTTTCTTTGTTCTTCAGAGTGATGCATATCAAGCTACTGGCTGCTATAATCTTCTTTGCTCCGGTTTCATTCAAATCAACAGTGACATCGCAATGGGAGCAAGCATCTCACCTGTCTCTGGATACCGTAACTCACAGTATGATATTAGTATTCTGATCTGGAAGGTATGTTTAAGCCATAAAGAGAAAAGACAAGAGAAGCTCAAGTCTTTTGGTCTTAACCGATATGTTAACTTTTGTGACAGGATCCAAAAGAAGGACACTGGTGGATGCAGTTTGGTAACGGCTATGTATTAGGATATTGGCCGTCTTTTCTCTTCTCATACTTAACAGAGAGTGCATCGATGATCGAATGGGGAGGAGAAGTAGTGAACTCGCAATCAGATGGACATCACACTTCGACACAAATGGGAAGTGGAAAGTTTCCAGAAGAAGGGTTTAGCAAAGCAAGTTACTTCAGGAACATTCAAGTGGTCGATGCTTCAAACAATCTCAAGGCGCCTAAAGGACTCGGAACATTCACTGAACAGTCAAACTGTTACGATGTTCAGCCCGGAAACAATGATGATTGGGGTCATTTCTTCTACTATGGAGGTCCTGGTAAAAACGACAAGTGTCCATAAACTAGCCTCTCCAAGTAGTTTAATGGCTAAGTCTCTCTCGGGTTCTCTTGTCTTGTGAATTCGCCGTGTTTTTGTGTCTACATAGAGTTACTTAATCCGCCTTTCTCGTGTAGTTTTAGGGATCGTAAGAGTTATGTAATGGTTAGTTTTGTGGGGTCTGTTTAGTTTCTTCTTCTCCATGTAAAGTAAATGGAGAAGAAGAGTGGGTTTAAGTTTCTTTGAAAATTCAGAAACTTTGGCCCTTGGTGAATAATCTCACTGTCTCCTCCTTTTGTATTGTGACTTCTTTAATCAAGTGTATGAATCTCTCTTATTAATAACTATAACTTACTCAGACATAACTCTCTCCTTAAACATCATCTTCTTGATCATGGGACACACATTGATCAAATGTACATTTGTAGGTATTGTGACAAGTACAGTTTTTTCAACTAACTACTTATTTCAGAAACACAAGAGGAGACTTGTAACTTGTTAGGTAGTTAGATGGTTGGTGCAATTTGTTAGTGGTAGTTGCAGTTTTGGTTGGTGTCTTGTAATATTCAGAAACTAGTATATGAACTCTATGTCTCCAACTATGTTCTGAGTTCTTGTTACACATCTAAATAAAGATTCAAGAACTACTTCTCATCATGAAGCTCTAATTGTCTAATTGCAGAATTAACAATAATGAGAAAAAGAGATTTTGATTAGGAGGAAGATTGTAGATTAGCTTCAGAACCAAAAAACATCATCCAACAAAAATACAAGTGTCTCATTTTTGACCTGTAATAATGAAGAGTTATCTCAAAATGTAATGAAACAACACAGGTTCTTGTCTGTTATCTCCTTGATAGTCCTTTTTCATTCCACACGGTTTCTTCACTCCGAATCGCTTTCCATGCTCCCCATTGCTTTCAATCCTCTTGGTCTCTTCACAAGAACATCAAATTAGCACATAATCTTTGCAACTACAAAGAGAGAGAGATTAAGTGTACTCACTATCTACTTGTGGAAAGAGACAAGAAAGAGAGAAAAAGATAAGATACCTTCTTTGAAGTCTTCTTCTCTCTAACTTCATACCTCTCTTTACACAAATCTGAAAGCCAAGCACCCGGACTCACCAGCTGCGTAAAAAACATTACATAGCCAATGAGATTTATTGCATAACATTGAAAATGGACTATTTTATGAAAGGGGACTCACAAGCAATGTCTTTTGAACCAATTTAGCACGTTTCTTCGGTCTTTGAGGAAGCTTACACCCTTTCATAGCCAAGAAATCTTCTTCCTTCTCTTTATTCGACAAAGTTGTAAACAACTTTGGCCACACATGTTTCTTAGTCTCCTTCACAGGCTCTTTTACAACTTTCCCATTCTCGTCTACACTCATTGAACCTCTTGTTGTGTAGTATCTATCTTCTTTATCAGGCGATGCAACGAACGATCTCCTCACATTAAACGTAGAATCTATGATCCTATCAAACCACAACAAAGAACATAACAAACAATGTATCCAAACATCAAGAAACTAGAAGAAACCACTAAAAGAAATCGACATTTTTGAATCAAAGAGAGAAGTTTACTTGTTGTTAGGACGATTAAGATGTCGAGAAGAAGGAGAGCCTCTCTCGGAGCGAGGAACGAGTTTATTACTACTACTACTACGCTTGGTAGTAGCCAAAGAAGAATCTGTTGATTTGGGATTAGAAATTCTTTGGTCTTTCTTGACTTTCATGCATCTAACTCTTTTTCTATCTCCCCATTGCAACACAAAATCTGCTTCTGTGCTTCCACTTCCTCTTTGTCCTTTTACTTCTTCCATTACACACACACAACTTAACTTTAACCTTAACAACAACAAAAGAGATTTAACTCAGATCCACAAATAGATAACACACACCACAAGAAAATTCACAACAACAATACTAACAATGTTATGTTTATGCCTTTTTATACATTAAATGCATACAAAAGGGGAAAAAACACAGTTTATGATATTATTATAAATTCTTGATTTGTAAAAATTATATTAAATAATTAATTCACTAACCTCAAGATCTGCAAGTTAAACACAAGAATCACCCCCCCCCCCCCCCCCCTACAAAGAAGCAATATCCAAATTAATACTAAGAAAATATTATAAATCAAATTAGCCAAAAATTAAAAATAAATTTGTTAAATGCAGAATCGATTCTTGAGTTTTCTTAAACCTAAATCCACTATTATATATTTTCTCCACAAATAAATAAAAGATACAATAAACTAACAAGAGTGATAATAAAGACAGAGAGACTTACAAATAATCTTCTCTGTGAAGATAAAATAGATTCAAATACTCACAAAGAAAGTGTATCTATAGATTCTTCTTCTGTGATTATTTTTTGAAAATCTGTAGATGAAGAGACAGAGGATCCAACACTGTCTTTTTTATTATATTTTCTCTATTTTGTGTTATCTATCTTCTTTAAACATACAGAGACACACAAGAAAAGAAAAAGAAACTGTTTACCTTCTGGTCTTTTACTGCGACGCTCTTCTTTATTTCAATAACATTTTTTCTATTTTTTTTATTATAACATTTTTGATATTTCCTTATATTAACTATATAATTAATCAAAACCGTTGGATTCAAAATGGACGGTGAGATGGATATTCTAGAAGTAATAAAACCCTTTAGCCTGTTGTGTTTTCAATTACGAGAAATTCGTTATGGATAAATAACGAATTAAATAATGACACGTGTACTGTTATGACGGGAACACGTTACACCGAGTTTTACTGGATATTTTATTTCAAAGGATATCTTAAAAATAAGATTTTGTGTTATACAATAAAGACAGTAAAAGATTTAGTTACCACGCGCTAAGTAATTAACAGCTGAATATTTCCACATTTGACCTAAAAAGTCATCCCTGGACTTTAAGGCCGTGTAATTCACGCGCAATATAAAAGCGTGGTGTTTAAATTAAACCATTTTTCAAAAAAGTATTGTAATAAAACTTGGGCTAACATAGGCCTTTTTCCCATATCAATCCCACTCTAATATCCAATAGTTTTTGTGTTAAATGATTTCTTTTTTTTAATTTATATATATATATATATAAATATATCCAGTAGTTACAAAAACATTTATTTAGTTTAACAATATTAACTACTCCCTCCGTTTTTTAATATAAGATTTTTGTTGAAAATATTTGGTTTAAAAAGATAGATTTTCTCAATTTTCTATATACAATTATTAATGATAAATTATAGAATTCAAAAAAAATAATTAAACATTATTGATTTAGAGCTGTTGGAAATTATAAATCACAAAAATAATATATTTTAATATGTTTGTTTATTATATCTGAAAAACTAGAAAATCCTATAATAAAAAACTGAGGGAGTATTAGTTTTCTCTCGTTTAATATTTTAACGATATCATTAAAGAAAATAAATTTATTTAAATATCTTTTATGTTTCTTTCCCTAAAAATCAAAATTATGGGGTATAAAGTATAAGGTGAGTAAATAAATGAATTATTGGGTCTAGCTTGCTATAGCCCAAAAATGGTTGTATTAAATTTGTATATAAGATGTTAATAAACCGGGAAGAAGTGGCTCTTTTACTCGGTATTCGGTGAAGTTTGAGCTTTTCTATGGTGTAAACAATGGCGGCGTTTCGATTCCTACCAAGGCGACGACGACCAACACCAGCAAAACTTCGGAAGATGACGTGTTCGACGAATCACGTGGATAAGCATTGTCTTTTCTTTGTTCTTAGTTATTTCTGTTTGGGCTTAAATTTGTATTTTGGATCAGATAGTTAGATTTTTTATCGTTTTGTTGGATAGCTTTTGTAATAGTTTCAGATGTTTTGGGTTCGGCGTGGATTAATATTCAACAGATGACAAAAAAAAAAAATGTATAACAGATTTATTTGTGAATTCCACCAACGGTCACTAAATTTCAATAGTAAAAAATGTTTGAACTTGGTCGAAAACTTTAAAACTTTTATTTAAAATTGCAATGATTAAAGAAGAAGAATAAAAGCGTTTTAAATAATATAAGTTCCTCTTTTTTTGTAACATGGTAGTTGGTCATTTTCGTAGTTTGGTGTGAATATTTCAAAATTTCTCTAATAATTATTTTGACCTCTTCATGAAAACAATAATTACCAAAATAATACTCTAGATTTTTCTAAAACAATCTTATATAAAAAGGAGAGTTCTTGGAAATAAATTTAAAAATACAAAGAACTAACAACTAATCTTGAATTTATAAGTATTTGAATTTATAAGTATTTGAAAGCAAAAGTAATTGGAATTTTAAATTTCAAAAACCACTAATAAATTATGTTCCGACTTCTCTTCTTGTTATCGACTCATGTGAACACATTATAATAATTAAACAATAAAAATGAAAAAAAATTATAAACATAATTAAAAGGTTGGAAAGAAAAAGAAAAGACAGTTGTTGAGAAAATAAAAAAAGAATGTGGTTTGGGCCAAGAGACAGCCAATTTGCCAGCTATTAAAATATTATTTAATTGTTGTATAAATACACAATAACATCCCACACAAAAATATTATCATCACAACACACAACACATACACACAACAATACTAACAAGTCCTTATAAAAAATCAAAGAGAAGTAAAAAAAAAATGGAGTCAATGAAGATGATGGTGGTTATCATGGTTATTGCGGTGGCTTTCTCGGCCGTGGGACAAGTAGCGGTGGCGGCAACCACCGTGGAAGCACCAGCTCCTAGCCCAACTTCTGATGCTACTATGTTCATACCAACATTGTTTGCTTCTATTGTTGCTCTAGCTTCTAGTTTCATCTTTTGAGTAAAAAAACACACACATTTGTCATTTTTTTTTGTTCTTCATTACTTTTATTTGTTAATGAGTTTGTGTGGTTTTGGATTATATTGTTATAGAGTGTGTTTTTGTATTGTTTTATGTAACCATTTTGTTTTATAAATGTGCTTGTATGTAATGTATTATTATTAGTATTCATCAAACTCTTTATCTTATAATCTTTCTACAAAATTAGATAAATAAAATAACATATTTTCTTTGATTTTGGTACACACAAAAACATCAATAAAATACTTTGGAATTGTATATGATGGAATCAATGATGTGATGAGCTGTATTTGGAAGGTTGTGTGGGGTGCACTATGATGTTGACATCATTATCATTCATCATCATCATGATGATGATGTTATGGTGCATGATGATGGGTGTTATGGTGGCTTTAAGCAACATGAGTTTTCATGTGACTCACACTATAAAAGAAAGGTGAAAGTTAAGACCCCACAATAAATGATATCTCATGAATAAACCATTCAACCTTTAATTACATTAATCAATTCATACATATTTATCAATGCTAATGTAAAATGTGAAGTCATCTTCTTTGAAACTTAAGTGTTAAAATAAACATAGGAACACATAACAAAACCACCCATTTTGTATATAATATAGGGGTCCTCCTATAATATATATGAATAATAACAAAACAACCCATGTTTCTTGGTTAACAAACACATAGCCACAAGATGGTCCCAAGAAAGACAAAGAGAGACTAGACTCTCTAACCAAAGTCTATTGTCAGAATCTTTAGCTGTACAATCTCATACAATAGTCAAGATCCATTGTAACTTATCAAGACAGAGAGAACCATCAAGTGACAAATTTACAAGAAAAAGTCTTGTCCTGAGAAAAACCATTATTTTGCCTAATTTACAGAGGACTAATAAATAAAGTTAGATTACAAATACAAAGGGGGTAATAAACTAAACTAAACCTATGCAGCTTAAGTGAGATTAGAAACTGTATAGCAAAGCTGTAATTGCTTCTATAGATTATATAAGCCCGCCCCCAAATGTTGAAAAACACTGTTGTGTACTATCTGTCTCTGCTTCATCTTCTGATAGAGAACTTTAGTGATCTGTGTATGTTCCTCCATTGTTTCAAACTCCAGACTTCTCTGGTAGCTTGGAGAGTTCTTTATCCGCAAAATGAAGAAGACGTCTCAATCTAAGAACCATATCACAATGAAAGGGCAATGCAGTTCGCCTATCTAGATACGCTGGACTAACACTCATCCACGATAGAGCGTGTAGTTCTGCCGCTATTGACTCGAGGATAAGATGGCTTTCAACTTCAAAATCTCTAGTTTCTTTGGTCCCTGTTCCTCCTCCTCCTCCTCCTCCTTGCTTCATGATTCCTTGAAGGATTTTGTCATGACCACCGTAATAGTCTATGAGACTTACAGAGAGTATTGACGGCCATTCTTCTTTCGTGTTTATTTTAGAGTCTTTTCTCATAGAAGGCACAGCTTTTGATACGACGAATCCTGTAGACAAAGGGATTGCAGAGCCTTTGCTGTGTAGGAGGTGAGCAAGTGGAGGTGATTCTGCAGTTAAGCATGTGGGAAGCTGAAGAGGACTCGGGTGAAGAAAGCGCATGTTGGGTGATGGTATCATCATGTAAGAGAAAGCTGTTGACCCAAGAGACTTGACTGGAGTGAAACCTTCAATGTAATTTACTGAACTCACACCAGTACTGCTCTGACCACCTCCTGAACAATGATGCAAATAACCATGAAAGTCAGGATATATGCACATGAGTGAAACTAGGAGGAAGATAGAAAAGGCAATCAGAAACTGACCAAGAGATACCAACTCGGCCGGAAGAACAAAGTGCAGAGAATGATCAAGTGAAACAGAAGCAAAAGTGATGCTGTGAACCCATTGAAACAAACCCCTTGGAGAACCAGAGATGGCTTGTCCACTCAACATCTGTTTTCTTCCAGAAGATTGCCCCATACTGCCTTTCACAAAGGTGGACGGTTTTACATGAGAGCTGTAGAGGGAGCTAGTTGACGAGGTCCTCTCTTGAATCAAACTCAGATCCTGCTGTTGCAAGGAAGTTCCGTTGATATTGGTGGATATGCCAGAAGGCGCAGAACGTCGTAGTTGAATAGGCCACTTCTTAATCTCAGGACCTCCAGCTGAGTAAACCGCCTTTTGCCACTCTGTTATATCAGTTATAAGCACACAAGAAGACCAAGGTTATGATGCAATCAATACCAGAGAGTTCTATTTCCTAGTGAATTTGGCCTGAACTTAAGATTGAGAACAAGATGTAAGAGTAAAGAGAAGTATAAAAGAAGCTTATTTACCTAGGTATTCAAGCTCAAAGAAGTTCCCAATGCGCGTAATGACAAAATCCCTGGGTTTAAAAGATCCATTGTCAGGGGAAGAACATGCCTGGAGTATATGACATCCTTGCTGCAGAACTTGAGCAAAAAGACATTGCAGCCCTTTGGTATCCTGTCTACTGCTAATTCCACCAAAGGGGAATATATGGGTGTCGAGCAATTCACCCCTGGCGTCCGTCCATATGCTTACAAGCCATCTCCAGTCCTCTGTCCAACCGTAGCAGCAATGTAAACTCGGAATAGCCTTTCCTTCAAGCTGGGATGCATCCCCCTGGGAACTTGATCCCGACGTTATACCTTCCATTGAATTAGAGCCTCTGCCACCATCCTCAGGTACTGGCTTTGATGACTCGGATCCCAAGCTGCCAAAAGTAGGTGAAACTCCACGGTCCACGGAACCAGGCTCGGAAAGAATGAAAAGCGGTTCAAATAAATGGAAAACTTCATCCTTTAAGTGAAAATCTCCATTTCTGTTTGGGTCACAGCTTAATCCTCCAGATCTTGGTATTTGCCAGGAAGTATCCCAACCACCGCTTCTCATGCTACCATCAATGTCACCATCTCTTGGATGTGTAGAGCCTGTCATTCGAGAACCAACACAGTCTTTCCAGATTCCTGACATAGAGTTCATTGATGTCAAGGATGAAGATGATCTGTTTGATAAAGATGATGAGAGAAATGGATCATTAGGCATTCCTCGTGATATTCTCCGAGCTTTATTATATACCGAAAATGCAGTATCCTTGAGAATGACAAGCTCATTAAAGCTTGGACTTGTTATCCGGAAAATAGAATCAACAGATACTACTTGTAGAACTAGCTTAGGGACACTAAACCCCGAAAGCACCGGAATGTGAGATATGGATGCTTCGTCTACAGCAGCAGAACTACCAAACGCCCTTGCAACCTGACTGTTAAGTGTCGATCTCCTGTCTCTGTCTGGCTGAATTGCCGATCCTAGCGCAATAGACGATTCAACGATTGTCCTTAAAACAGCTGAAGGGTCAGGAAATGGACACACTATGTACACTACCTGAAAAGAAAGTAGAAGCAAACAAGTATCAACAGCTACACTACGTACAAGTGAGCAAATAAATCATCATCTTAGTTAACATATGTATATTCTAACTCAAACTTACCATGCAAGGACAAGCAGATCCTTCTTTCTGGTTTGTATAAAGGCTAGACCCAAACTTTAGTCCTTTCAGTGCTTTTGATAAAGACTTCAGATAGCTACTCACATTCCACCCATTCGACAAAGACAGAAAATAATCACTGAGAGATCCCAAAAGCGATGTGTTATTGCTTTCAATCTTCATTGATTGAGGGCAATCAAGCAGAACAAATCCAGATGAGGATAATCTTCCAGCGTCAGTTTCCATTTGATTTCCAAGGATCTGTGGCACATGGGTTCCCAGCCTGCACGCCTCATAAACTACGCAACAAACGGTTCATCAGAAAGTAGTTCATGTCATATTTGAATGGAACCTCTTAGGCAATTAAGAAATTCGTTGAGTTACCAGTTCCAAGTTGCTGGAAGAAATCAGCAGCAGCACATGTTAAAGGATCTATATTCGGGCATACAACAGTATAGTTGATCTGCGAAAGGTAACAAAGAAAAACCGCAAGTGTTTTAGTGGAGAAGATTCTCAATTGGCCTAAATTGCAGGAAACAAAAGCATATATTTCAGACAAGTTTATAAAAAACTCACATTTTTAGGCAAAGCATATGGCTCAAAAGGTGCCTTTTCCCAATGTGGCAAGGAGTTAGTAGATATCTTAAGCCAGTCATCTTGGTACCTGTCACAGAGAGAGGTCTAAATAACCAGCAATATAGTCCATAACAAAAAGCTCTGAAGATATCCCAACGAAAGAAAATCATGAACACGTCAGAAAATAACAAGATGACATGGGCATATATATGCATACATACCCGACAAGTATAGAAGGTGATGGAAGAACAAAAAGTGTTGGTCGGAGTAATTCTGAACTGTATATGTCTTGGCTCTGAGCAGTCTCCTCTCCTTTCACACCATCTAATGCATTTGACACTGGTTATTTGCCAAGATATAATAGAATAATTAGAGGTGCTGATATGCATTAACTCTATCAGAGACTAATGAACAACCACTGGAGAGTTCGACAGAATGATAAGCGAACATGAGATCGAGAAATAATAAGAATTAGTGTTTTACCTTCACTAAGGGATGACTCAGCAGTAGATCCTTCAGAAAAAGATGCTCCATCCACTGATTGATTTCGGCCCTTGCACCAATCTGTAACAGATAATGGTCCATCTGACTGACCAAATGCAGATTTCAGAGCCGTTTTGATGTCAGACTGCAGTAGAGTAATGACAGACGAAGGAAAGACCTGAAAAGAAAGAAGTCTCTAGAATCAGTTCTAAACCACCATAACCTATTATAGGAGATATATGAGCAATCTCAAAGTCTTATACAAAAAAATGTGATCATTTAGTATTTCCACCCCACATCAAGTAAGAACGTATCAACATTGAAACCCTTTTTCGATGCATCTTTAAACATTTCGAAAGCTTACCTCAGCTGAGAGTGGATCAACTAGTTTGACACCAGCAATGTCCAGAGAATGGCAAGACGCCAAAGTTCCTCCACAGCCTGCATGGCCAGCAGAAGGTCCACAAGAAAGTTCACGTCTCCACAACTCTTCCAGTGCAAGCCAGCCGTAAGGTCCATCTCCGCAATCTGAATCCAGTGCCAAATCAACGAAAGAAGTAGCTTGCTGTACAAGCAGTGCTATTCCATCTAGGAGCTCCAGCAATGGCTGCCTTTGACCATAAGAAAGTAAGCTGTCTTCACTAAATGAACTATGAGGCAAGGACGAGCCTGCATCAATATTTGGCGAACTCGCAGGTTTTGCTGTTTTTGGAACTGAAACAGTCCGCCACACGCCCACTGGTGCACTCATGTGGCTATCTAACAACCCTCCGTCAAAATCTCCAGCTATTCTAGTAGGTATTTCTTTCTTATATATCTCGTTCCTTGCAGATATGTTGTCTGTCAGAGTACTAGGCTCATTTTGCAGCTGGTTCAGGAAAAAGTTCCCACTAAGCCTAGCAAGACTAACAGGTGAACTGTGCTTCAAAGAAATGACTTTGTGCCGCATCCTACACATGAAAGCTTGGAACATAATGCTTCCCACGTCTGTTGCCAGTAAGGTCTTTGAAGATAGTAAAGTACTTACAATAGCCGATATACCGTTATTCTTTTTCCCCTGTATGGTTTTAACAGCACTAGCACCACTGTAGTTTGAAAACTTTAATTGAGAAACACCCTCCTTTTTACTGTTGTTGTCACTGATGACAGTAGGTAGCTTATCATATTGTTCCTTTCTGCCCACTACTTGAGTGTAATACTTTCTCGACTGAACCAAACTCCCGCCATTATTGTGAACAATGCAAGCTTTTGATCCAGGCAAAACCTTATCTGCTGCTCCAACAGAATTAGTGGCAGGTGGTGTGGGTCCATAAATATAGTTACTCGTTCTTGAATTTGCACTTTCCGCTTTTTGAGATTCAGGAAGATATGGGCTTTTGAACAAAGTCGAGGAAATCTCGCTCATAGGTGCCTCTACAGCTCCATACTCAGGAGCGAAGGTCATCATAGCTTCTGCTTTCATCAAATGATCGAACTCACCCGTATAAGAGCTTGACATTTGATTTATAGGAACTAAAGTGACACTGTTGTTGAGGACTTCTTGGCTTTTGATAAGGCTTTCATCTATGATAGGGGGAACAGGATTAAAGCTCTCAAAAGATGAAAACCCAACAGGCAAAACAATCTGATCTGATACATCCATCATATCCACTGGACTAGAACCTATATCAGCAGATTCCGGAGGAAGCATGAGAGTATGCGACTCTGCAGTTCCTGGTGGCTACACAAACATAATAAAAGTGCTTTATGGGATATGTATTGAACACTAAGCAGAATATCATTCACCAGCATAGATAATGCAGATAAGGGTAACAGAAGAGGGGAATTACCTCCCCAAAAGGCAATGCATCGTTTTCAAAGAAGTCACCAAAGTCTCCAAATTCTGAAAGAAGTGCCTGGATATCCATGCCAACTTCTCTATCATCATCGTCGTCGTCATCATCCCAATCCCAACCAATTTCATTTGTACCTACAAAACATTAGTTTATTAGTTTTAAGTAAAAATCATATCCTGACTTATATGAGTCCTGAATAGGTGCATTAGAGACAGTACCTACTTGACCGAATGACTCTCCCCTTCCTGTTCGCGGACGCTTGGAACCCTGCAAAGAATGTTATGGTACATATTGGTTATCGGAACTACGCAATCTCCACCCTTACCCTGATAAAAGCCATACCATTTTTAGGCGATCATCATTACAAGTTAGACCAGATTGTCTACACGTCAAAGAATCTGCATCTGCGTCAAGATCACCAGTTCTTGAAGTCCTTCTCCAACCACTCCCACTAGAAGCACTACTTGTTGAACTAATGCTGCTATTACGGCTACTACCACTGCTATTGTAACCATCTTTTTCGTAAAACCCATCACTCTTATTTCCATAGGCTCCAATGAAGTCAAAATTACCAGCCCTGCAAAAGATAATGTATACACTTTCACATCGTTCAGGTATTATGAACAGACTGTTATTATATAAAACAAAATTGATAAGCTTTATATATACAAACTCATAAATGCCACAGATCTCACTCATATGGAGCTCAGAAGATAGGGATTGCTTTGCCAAAACTCTATTTTGTGAGTTCCCTTTGATGTTCAAAATGTATACGAGATAGAAGAAAAAGACTCACCAGTGCATGAATAACGATGAGCCTGCTAATGATGGTCCTATCCAGTTTTGAAGCCAAAATCTGCAAGTACGATTTCACCTTGCGTCAGCTCCAAGCTGAAGAAAGATCACAATTATTACATCTTTCTATTGTTTATGCTCTGTAACAAGGTTCTGAACAATTCCTAAAAATCATCTCACTACAAACCTACAAAGTCAAATTTTCCGAATACATACCCTGAAAAAGTAGACAAACTCAACAAAAACGATTCAAATTATCCCTAGTTAGTGGATATTGACAGCCAATTTGGATCTTAAGCTTCTCACCTTTTCAAAGAAAATTTAGCGAATGCTGACTGTAATATTGGCACAAGCACCGCCTCAGCTGGATATATGAACTTTTTTTCACACTTCGATAAAATATCTGATTGTCCTTTCCGGGGATCTTTACTCCCAACTGAAACTTCGGGACACTGATTATGAGGCAAGTTAGGAGCAAAGGTAGAATTAGTTTGACTTGTGTTATCGTTTATGTTTTGGCAGCAACCAAGTGTAACTTCCACGTAACGATGATTCCCATTTATCATACGGAACCCACGACCAGCATCAGAAGGGAGACCAATATATTCACTTGAAGTCCTTAGGTTTCCAGAGCTGTGAGAGAAAAAAATATCGATTTAACAGCTACGAAATGTACAAAAAATAATGACGACTCAGATATTGGGAAGCAAAGGTATCAATTTCACCTGAAGTAGACTTGCTTGACGAGGTCATTGGGACATAATCCAGTGAGGCTGCCTCGTATTCCATGAGGAGAAACAATCACTGGTGGAAATAACATAAGCCTGTTAGAAGTGTTTCTATCAAAAAAGCTCTTACAGTTTTTGAAGCATGTGTAAAACCATTCCATGCCTCGATTCAAAAAGATGGCTTCAAAGAATTATATGTAGCACAATCTATTATACCCACTCTTTGCAAACCTCAGAAAGAAAAACTATACAGATAAGGTAGTAACATACTGACATGCTATATCTCTGCTTAGGTAGCACTAGACTATACTAGCTTCTTCCCACAATTGAATTCATTGAACACTGAGTTCAAAAAATCGACCAATCTATGTCACTAATATATCAGTACAACGCAGGAATAGGTCAACAAACGAATGGAACTAGTTCCACCAACTTCTTTTAAGTTATCATAGAGTCATAGACAAGTGGCATAATTTAGCAGTGCAAGTTATGATGAAAGAATGACTAACCTGGAAGCTTATAGCTCGAGTTTTTCAAAGAATTCTTTAACAGTCTTTCAGCATCACCACTTGAAAGCGTCCGGACATTCCTTCACGCATTAGAAATCAGCGTTAGTTTCACAATAGCTATAAATTGAGAAATATGACAAAAAAGCTTTACATACTTGGCAGATACAATGACATGGACAAACACAGCCTCTTCGGTAGCAGCAAAGATGAACTCAACAATAGGCTGTCCCCTCCTGTATAAACACCAAAGAGCATTAGCCACACATCTAATCATAGACTTCCTTTGATTTCAAAATTTACATTCAGGAAACCATTAAATCATAAGAAACTAATGAACAACAGAAGCTACAGGAGGAGATAGATATGATCGAAAAGCCATAGGAACAAACGTATACTTGCATAAGGGAATAGTTCAAGAAACGATTGATACCTCAAATATTCTTCACTCTGAGGACTGAATTTCGAAAATACGTCTCCAAATCTCATGTAGGAAAGTCCAGTTAATGCTCTGTTGCAATATCAAACAACTTAATATGAGATAATTCACTCCATTACATCTCTAAACCCAACCATTAGGTCATAAGAAACTAACTAACCTTTCAATGCAATTACGTAAAGCCTGTGAAAAGGCAACTGATATCTCTTCAGAGTCACCAGGCGCTACCCAAATTCCCGACGCGACAACTTTAAACCAAAGAAACAAAAAAAGTCAGGGCACATATAACCATAGACCACAAGCATATGCACTTTACAGCCACAAAAATCAGAATAAAGATGATATCTTCAAATATATTGAGTCGAAAAAAACAATCAATGAATCACTAGGAGAGTATACCTCTAAGTTTCGACACTGCGGCCTGAGCTTTCTCAGTAACCGATGAATGACGGCCAGGAATAAATAGCCAAAGCTTAACCTTTTCATCTGATAACTCAAAACAGAGAGAAACAATCATTCATCACACACACAACTACAAAAACATACACAAATATTTCTCTTAAGACAACAAGTGTAGTTTTTCATCTTTTCATTACCAGGATTGTATAAACCTTGAGATGGATCCCAAGGTCCAACAAAAGAGTTAGTCCATGTAGTAAGAAACCCTTCTTTCTGCAACCTTAGATGAGACCAAAGCACAAGATAAGTAGCAACTTCGTTCTGCTCAGCTCTTGAACTGTGACATTGAACAAGAACAAAGCTTAGTTACAGACACAATGTCTACTAAAAAGACATAAACATAAACAGAACCCAATTGAGAAAAAGATCAAAACTTTAAAACCTTCTATCATTACTAGGATTAAGCTCAGTTTCACTTGGTAGAAACTGAAACCAAGACACATTATGTAGACCACCCTGTTTTTTTTTTCAAAAAAATCAGAAAAAAAAATCAATACTTTACAACGAAAGACAAGAACTTTCTTACAGATTAGTAAGTGGGTATTGTTTTAAAGAATCAAAAAAGAGACAACTTACGATTCTGAAAACATTAGTCCACATAGCTTGAAAATCGTGAAGACGCTTAAGAAGGTTTGAATCGAGAGGGAAGAAACAAGATTCCCATAAATTCGTTGAAGAATCGATTCTTCTGTTGATCGATAAATCTCCAAAAAAACGTGTAAACGTAGAAGAAGAAGAAATCTCAAATCAGATCCATACGATTAAGCTCTTTAGGGTTTTTATTTATTTTGTTATTTTCCTTTTTTTTGGTTTAGTTAATTTCCTTTTTTTTTGGTTTAGTTAATTTCCTTTTTTCTTGGTTTAGTTAATTTCCTTTTTTTTTGGTTTAGTTATTTTCCTTTTTACTTACGGATAAATACTTCGGGAATTCACGAAACTAAACTCCGAGAAAGTTTTCTTTACAAAATTACACTTAATTCAATATTTTAATATATTTATACATTTTCAAAATTTTAACAGATTAATTTATATTTTAAAAAATTATCAAACTTAAAATTTTATTATTTATATTCGCTAATTAATATTTAAAATATAATACTAAAAGAATAAAATTGTATAAATAAAATTTATTTGAATTTAATTTTAATTATTTAGGTCTACACCTTTTTGAAAAGTGACAAAATGGTATACTTTGGCGAAATGTTTTGTAATTTCCATAAATAGTTTGGTTTAGTTTTATTTCGGTTCGGTTTAAAAGTGGAGGAGACACTCTGTTTCTCTCAGAAGCTTTCTATGCCTCTCTAAAACAAAGATTTTCTTTTTTATATAAGGAAAGCTCTGCATTTTTTGTCTTCTATGTTCCGTGCTACTGCATCTCTCTCTCTCTTGTCTCTTCTATTACAATAGCTATGGCGATAATCCGTCTTAACCCTTTACCTTTCTCGAGGTTTACGACAAGCCCATCAAATCAATTTCGCGAAAGGAGACACCTTTCTTGTCGGATTCGTCGTTCTCGATTCGGTGTGTTCTGCTCAAAAACATCTGATTATCAAGGTAATATAACAATTCACCGATTCTATAAGCTCAATATCTATGATGAACACAACACGTGTCTCCATGGTTTTGATGATCATTGAATTTAGAATGTTTTAGATGTTACTTAAGTGTTATGTTTACTTAGTGTTATGTCTCTTCTTTTGTAACTGAAAGTGTTGAATTTTTGTATGTTGGGGTTTTAGATTTTGAGAGGTATGCAAGGCCTATGCGTCTATTACAAGCAGAAGAAGTTAAAGTTTGTAGAGAGGATTCTTCTTACACTGTGAGCGAAACTCGGTCTTTGTATAAGGTTAAGCTGCAGACAAGTAACTTGTTAGGTTCAGGGATAAGTGATATCAATGCTAGAGTTCTTCTATGCTTAATAGACAACAAGGGAGATTCTTTATTACAGACTATACCTGCCAACTTGTCAAGCAACGAATCTTTAGATCCAGAGTTTGCTGCGGAGAATAGTGAAAGCCTCAAGTTCCAGAGAGGCTGTGTTGATGAATTCACATTTGAAGGACCGAAACTCGGCAAAATCAGAGCTTTTTGGATCAGTCTTGAGTCTGGTTAGCTTCTTTCACAACATAACTTGTCTTAGTACTTTATGTTGTGTTTCAAGACAAGTGCAAACTTTCAGGTCAATGGAGACTAGGAGGAGTTAGCTTGTGGGTGGTTAATCCTCGTGGCCACGGATCTGTGCGTGGAGAGACCGATGGAGAAACATTGTGTTACCGATATGATTTTGAAGCCGATGAGATCTTGCTTGGAGAGAGAAGTGACTTATCAATGGTGGAACTTAGGCCTACACGTATCACAAAACTCGCTGATTCACATCAAGTCTCTTTGGCTTCATCTCCGGGACTTGACAGTACAATTGTTTCGAAAGAAGAAAGCATGGAAGAATACGCAAACTTGAAACTCTCTCTGCTTCTCTACGATGCAACTCTCGTCCTTATCGGAAGTTTAGTCTTATCCTTTGTGCTAGGAGAACATTCCGTGGTTGCTTTCTTCTTCGGTGGAACAATGGGCTTTCTCTACTTGCTTCTCCTGCAGAGATCAGTCGATGAACTACAGGCACCGGGATCTGAAAACTCTAACAGAACACTCAAGATTCCGGTTTTGAGCCTTGCTTTAGCCACAGGATTGTCGGTTTTAGCCTTGAGAGGTTACATTGGAGAAGATCACATTACATTTAGAGTCACACCAAAAGAGATTGTGGTGGGGACTTTGGGGTTTCTTGTGTGCAAAGTAGCTGTTCTTTTGGCTGCTTTTAAGCCCTTGAAGGATGGATCTTAAGCCCTCTTTAAGAGAGACCAATGATATGTGTTTGTACATGACTTTGTAGTATACTAAATAGATATGTAAATAAGAATAGATACATGAATATATATACCTTATACAAATAATATAAAATATATATATTTGTATATATCTCTCCATTGGAATTCCAAGATCATCATTATACAATTATACTTGTTCAAACTCATGTATTATATATCAACTTCTACTAATTATCCTATTAGTATGTAAATGTATATTTAGAAGAATACAATAAAACTTCTATAAAATTAATAATGTGGAGAGTGTAATACATTATTGATTTATCAAGATAATAATTTATAGAAGTTTTACTAGTAGCTAGTTTGTGTTTTCTGGCTTTGACATTGCTTCCATTACATTTTGGTTGGTATGTATAAATTCACCAAAATGTTAAGGTCCATTCTTATACAATTCTATGTAGTATTATTGACTTTGACCTAATGTTTTTATGTGAAACTTTTGAAAAATGCTTATTATTGGAGGACAAATGAAAGTGTTATGGCATACAAAATCATTTGTTTTCTTTAGGGTTTAGTGGGATATCATTATCAAAGAATTAATTGGGCAAAGCTATGACTATGATTAAAAGTAAAATTAGGAGGAGAAAAATTTATCATGGGTAAGGCTTAATTTGTTTTCTCAATATAATATAAACACTTTTTAAAATCATAACTACTAACCACCAATATGTTTGATGAAAAATGGTCAAAATTAACTTCATGCATTTCTTATAAAAATATAAAGTAGTGTTGAAAAATTATCATTTTTAAGTCTTGATAGTTGCTATCATTGGTCCATATGCATGCATGCTTGTGCTTGGAACTCATCATTTTTCTTCTATTTTTATAATTTCTCTATAAATATAATGGTAATCAACTATTTTATGCTCAAAATATATACATCAATGGTTAATTATATAGAAATAAGATAATATTGTATTTGTATATATGCCCACGTAAAGTTTGGTTGGAAAGATGAGCTAATTGTGAATAATAATTATATCTTTTGTTAGGTTTAACCATTTGTTTTGTATTGTATTTTTGTGAAATTTTCTATTATATACTTCAATTATTGATATGGATAGACATGTCGTTTTGTATTTATTCTACATCTACAATTTGATTTTTTTGGTATATTTGTCTCACATACTATATGATAATTGATATGACAAACACTACTTCCTTGATGAAGTGGTTGAACAAATTACGTATTCCCTCCGTTTTTTAATGTAGGATTTTCTAGAAAAAAAAATTGTTTTGAAATGTAGGATTTTCTAGCATAATTAACACATATTTTTCTATTATGTCCTTATTTATACATTTATGGTTTATCATATTTATATTTTATCAATCATAATAAGGTTATAAAAGTCATTTTAAACAACTTCTTAATTTGTGATTTTTTTCTAGAAAATTCTACATTAAAAACGGAGGAGTATAATTTTGAAGATTAATATATAATAAAATTTAATACAAAAATAGGTAGATACTATATAGTCCAAATATAACCATAAAAAATCAACAAAAGTAATTGGTTATCTACAAAATTACATTTAAAATCATGAACGATCCAGCCTCTAATTTTTTTTTATTGCTTGTCCATTTAAATATTTTAATTAGAGTTTATATGAATTTCTTCAAATAATATTTGATTTTACTCTAGTCCAAAATGCTAGATTTGAAATACAAATAAATAGTTATCTACTAGCTAGAAATAGAAATTATAAAATATGCATTCAAATGAAAGGGTTTCCACTTTTTAACAAAAAGTTTAACTTCTCTTTAACTTATTGACATAAATAAGGTCCCCATAAATAAGTTATTTCTTCCCGACCGGTAAATTCTCGTTCACAATCTTACTAAATAAAACAGTTTTTATGTTAAAACTTAAAAATTATTGGGCAACTAATATAGTTTATAATAAAAATATCTATTTTGTCTGATATTCATTTTCGTTGACAATTAAAGAGCATATTGGAACATAGAACTTTGTTCACATTTTGAAATCCTTATAAGTGTTCAAAATATGTTTAACAAATTTAGATTTACTTTTCACCCTCTTAATCTAACACACATCCATTGATTAAAAAAACACAAACCTTACCACTTTTGTAAACTATTAAATCAATTAATTATCCACAAGTAGAATATTAATAATCCATTCATTCATTCAATAAACTCTAGATTCTCTAACTACAAAAATAGAAAGAAAAAACTTGAATCAATCAGAACAAAAAATTAACAAAAAAATAAAGTTTAGATTATTAGTACTAATATAGGGGCAATTACAAAACTACTTATTTAGAATTGCATTTCACAGATTACAACATTTTAAAGTCAAAATTTTAAAATTACACTACTCAAAATTAAATTTAAGTAAACCTTATCCACACAATTCTATTCATTTAATATTATACCGTAAACATTAATTAACAAACACAAATAAAATTTTTTTTTATAACTTTTTAATGGGTAAATTAACCATTTAAAATTTTGAAAAAAATATAAATACGCCCAAAAATATTGAATTATATATAGTTTGATTAAAGAACAGTAAAAATGAACAGTAAAAATGAAACTATGAATTACTCTGGTACATATGTTTTATGCAAGAGATATTAATTAAAAGCTTAAAACCATATATATATAGAGAGAGAGGAGAGAGAAACAGAACTAATCTCTTCTTCTTCTTCTTCTTCTTCTTCTTCCTGTGAGTATAGTGAGATTCGAGACCATTAGCTTTCTGGGTTTGTTTCATCAAAGTTTCTCCATCGTCTTCCTCACACAAGCCTTCGTAACTTCTCGATCTGTGTTTTCTCTTATGAGCTTCTGAGTTAAAAGTTTTCTACAAAAATGGATCCATCTTCTTCACAACGACAATCACCAACAGGGTTTCGTCTTCAAGCTCCATTGGTATGCAAAAGCTTCTCCCTTTCTTCGAAATTCTCATCGAAATCCAAAAGATTCATTATCGAACACAAGTCTATTTTTGGAAATTTTCTACACTTTCTGCTTTAGATTCGCTTCAATTTTAGTTTCCTTTTACAGAAACCCTAGCTTAAATTCTCCAAATTAGTTAGCTTTTTTACCTCTTCTTTAACAATCCCTCTCTGTAAATTATTGTAATTTTTTGCTCAATTAATGTTGATTTTTAGAATATTTTTTTGAGATTTTGAATCATCTCTCTCTCTTGTGTGTATGTGTGTGTGTAGGTGGATTCAGTGTCTTGTTATTGTAGAGTAGATTCAAGTTTCAAAACCGTTGTAGAAGCAAGAAAGTTTGTCCCTGGCTCTAAGCTTTGTATACAGCCTGATATCAATCACAATGCTCATAGGCGCCGCAAGAACACTAAGAGAGACAGGACAAGGATTCATCAGCCTCCTTTACTTCCCGGTCTCCCTGATGATCTAGCCGTTGCTTGTCTCATCCGTGTGCCACGCGCAGAACACAGGAAGCTAAGGCTAGTTTGTAAGAGATGGTATAGGCTTGTCTCTGGTAACTTCTTTTACTCGCAAAGGAAGCTACTTTGTATGTCTGAAGAATGGGTTTACGTCTTTAAGAGAGACCGTGATGGTAAGATCTCTTGGCACGGGTTTGATCCGGTTTCTCAGGCTTGGCAGCCGCTACCTCCTGTTCCTAGAGAGTATTCCGAAGCCGTTGGGTTCGGTTGCGCTGTTTTGAGCGGTTGTCATCTTTATTTGTTTGGTGGTAAAGATCCTTTAAGAGGGTCTATGAGACGGGTTGTATTCTACAATGCTAGGTCTAATAAGTGGCATAGAGCACCGGACATGCTTAGGAAACGACATTTCTTCGGTTCTTGTGTTATAAACAACTGTTTGTATGTAGCGGGTGGTGAGTGTGAAGGGATCCAGAGGACTTTACGGTCTGCAGAAGTTTATGATCCGAACAAGAACAGGTGGAGTTTCGTAGCTGATATGAGCACGGCGATGGTGCCTCTCATAGGCGTTGTTTATAACAACAAGTGGTTTCTCAAGGGTCTTGGGTCTCGACAACAAGTCATGAGTGAATCTTATGACCCCGAGAGTAACTCGTGGAGCTCGGTTAGTGACGGGTTTGTTACGGGGTGGAGAAACCCGTGTGCTTCTCTTGATAATCGCCTTTACGGGTTAGATTGTAGAGACGGGTGTAAGCTAAGAGTGTTTGATGAATCAGCGGATTCGTGGATCAAGTTCTTGGACAGTAAAGTTCATTTAGGTAACTCAAAGTCGCTTGAAGCCGCGGCTATTGTTACTTTGAAGGATAAGCTTTGTGTAATAAGGAACAACATGAGCATGAGTATTGTTGATGTGTCGAATCACGATAAGAACAGTCCTCAGATTTGGGAGAATATCGCGGTGAAAGGACAGTCGAAGAACATTCTGAGTAATATATGGTCGAGTATCGCGGGGAGAGCTGTGAAAAGCCATATTGTGCATTGCCAAGTGCTTCAAGCATGACTTAAAAAAACTCAACAATGGAGACAAATGTTGAGAAGGAAACAACCATTTGTGAGATTCCATGAAGAAGAGAAGACAAAAGCAGAGAAACTTCTTAAGTAAAGAACTGTTGCAGAAGGAGAATCTTTGTCAGAGGCAAAGAACTCATCACTCATGTCTGGTCTTAACATTCATTAAAAGAAGATGATGAAGAAGAAGAAGAAGAGACATAGCCATCTCTTCTGTTGTTAATTTTTGTTAGTAACTTAGTACATTAATTAATAATCTTTTTTTTTTTGTGCAACTAATAATCTTTTATTAAGCCATATAACACACTCTAATATATTGGGCCTATTGTTAATGTCATTGTTAGCCCAATTAGAACAATTCATAAGTTACCAAATTGACCAATTTTCTCTATTTATAAACCATTTTATTTTCTTAAAAAGAGAAAAATTATCAAAAAGCAATTTAACAAGTCTAGTATTATTACAATCTTAGGGGGTGTTATTCATTCATGGATTTTAAATCCAATGTATTTTATTGAGATTTTATAAGTCAAACACATGAATTCTCCTTTAATCAATGATTTAAAATCATTTCTAGTAGAAATCAATTATTTGGATTTTAAAATCTCATCAAAACATCTTGGATTTTGAATATCACATTTTATTCATAAAATTCAATGTCAAATGATTTGAAATGAATTAAAATCCATTGATTTTAGAAATCATTAGAGTGTTGAATAACACTAGATTTTAATAAATGATTTGAAATCATTAATTCAATAACACTAGATTTTAATAAAAGATTTAAAAACATCAATAACAATGGATTGTGAATGAAATTCAAATCT
Source organism: Cochlearia excelsa (assembly GCA_963556525.1). Classification (NCBI taxonomy): domain Eukaryota; kingdom Viridiplantae; phylum Streptophyta; class Magnoliopsida; order Brassicales; family Brassicaceae; genus Cochlearia; species Cochlearia excelsa. The sequence goes on along the minus strand of OY748329.1, from coordinate 34,470,799 downwards.
ATTAAAATCCATGATTGAATAATACCCCCTTAATGTATCAATACATTTTTTTGTTTCGATTTTCTTATAAACTACATTGTTATCAAGAAAAACAAACATGAATATTAGAAGCCAATTAATTTTAATTATCTTGCTATATTTTTTTATTTAACATCAGTTTTATAATATTAAGAAAAATTTCTTGAGTTGGTTGCCCAACATTGATGAAAATTACAAATAATAGAAACAAAACGAGTTATAAACAAATAATTGATATTACATAAATTAAGAAACCCATTAAACATTAATTAAACTGTTTTCACTCATTTTACATGCATAGATCATACACATACTGACATACACATGCATGTGTATCTATGCATATATATAATAACATTATATAAGATATTTGAAGCAAATTAACAAAACAAAACAAAAAGATATTTGAATCAAAGGAAAGGAAACATTAAATAAACATGAGAGGAAGATTTTTGAGAGAAGATACAATTAATTAAAAGAAGATGAGAGAAAGAGCAAATATTAAAAGCTCAACACCTAACCAACACTTCTTCTTCTTCTCTCCATTACTCTTCACTTGTTCAGCTTTTCCTCCTATTTTATTTTAACATATAATTTGTAAAATTAAAATAATCATGGGATTATTAGATTATATATACTTGTATTATGGACTAATTAATTGAAAAAATTATAATTTAATTATTATAAATAATTACCTTTAACATTTTGTGGAGGAGAAGTGGAGTTGCTGCTATTTGCTACAATCTTACCTAAGCTCTCAAACTCTTTAGCCAATGTTGAGTTTGGAGATATATGCAGAAGTGCTTTCCCATTATAACAAAAATACAAAATGTTAGCCAAAAAATATTAACGAAATTAATTTAAAATTATCCTAATAACTTCAAATTAAAAAAAAAAACATAGAAGACATCAAAATATAATTAGATATACCAATTTCACAATCTTCATTATAAAACCTTGCATTATATACTTACTAATAATTAGTTAATTACTATACAACTTTGTAAAATTTTATGAATACTTCATATACAATATTTACCATTAACTACTATTATTTCCCATGCATTATTTCCATATAGCATAAAACTAATTAAATAATGAACACTTCATAATAATTGCTCTTAAAATGTACATCAAATTGTACTATATAAATTACCTATCATATGTGATATCCAAAATTAGATAAAAAAAAAACTATAAAAGAAAGATAAAATTCGTATACTAACCAAAACAATTTACATACAAAACTTTACAAATATCAAACATTAAACTTCAAAAAATGAGGATAGAGAGAGACATACAAATACAGTTGGTGATGTTAGGAGCAGTAATATGACAAGCAGTAGGGATATGAGCAGCTAAAGATGGATCAACTTTAAGACCAAGATTTGGATCATCTTTGTCTTTAATCAAAATACAAACACACTTCTCACTCTTTGTAATAACTTGACCAAAACCTCCACAACAATCTTTTGTTGGTGCCTTTGCATTTCCTCCCACATAAGGTAGACATGGTGATAATGCTATTAGCTGGCTTGTACACTCATCTCTGTCTTTATCCAAATCTGAGTACACAAACCCTAACAACATAGAGGTTATGATCATCATCATCATCATCATCATGGTTGAATATTGATCCATGGTTTGATCAATGTTTTGTGGTGTCTTATGATCTTTATAATCTCTCTCTCTCTCTCTCTTTATATATATATTGTTAATATTGTAATGTTGATTACTTTTTAGATGGATAGAGAAGTGAAATAGTGTGTATATATATACATTTATTTTATGAATATATTACAAGTGTTGATGTAATGGTTGGATATATGTGAATTTATTACATTTCCACATTTATAGTTGTGTCAAGGTAAATACTTTTAAACGTGTGTGTATATATGTATACATCATACATGGTTGGTGTGTTAATTAATTATGGGTTACAAAATTTTCAAAGAATTAGGCACATCATTTGAATTATTAAAGATGATATTTGGGGTTTATAATGTCTATTTTCCTTAGAGGTCGTTAGTCTTTTGATTGTTAAATTGTGAGGAATTCAGAAAACTACACCATTTTATCCCTTCCTTCACAAAAATACACCTAATTTAATATTTTAACATAATTACACCCTTTCAAAATTTTAAAAACTTGATTTACCCTTTAAAAAATCACCAAAATTAAAATGTTTTCATTTGGGTTCGCTAATTAGTGTTTAGGGTATAGTATTAATGGGTTAAGATTGTGTGGATAGGGTTTATTTGGATTTAATTTTGAGTGTTTAGGAGTAGTTTTATGAAGTAATTTTGAAATGGTGTAGTTTTGTGAAATGTAATTCAAATGGTGTAGTTTTGTAATTCTCCCTTAAATTATTGGTGGATTTAGTCAATGGAATAAATTGTTTCAAGCCAAAACAATATTTGTCCATATCGTGACTTTTTTGGTGAAATATATATATATATATATATATATATATATATATATATATATATATATATATATATATCTTTTTACCGGTTAAAGCTTTTATCCATGAAACAATGCGATACTCAAAAGTTAATTATCAATCTATATGTAGTACATGTGGGTCAATATTCATATAACAAAAAATCAATTATATGATGGCATAGAATCTCTTCATTTACGACAACCAATTATTTGAGAATGTATTAAAAAAATTATAAAAAATTTGGACCAACAAACACATCGAATGTATTAATCAATATTTGTACATAGTCTAATCATCATTTTTAAAGGTAGATTAATTAGTAGATAGTGAAATGATTAGGCCAATATTTAATTATGAGAGTTATTAATGGTGGTATGGTGGAGCACTAGCTAGGACTTCTGCAATTTGCATGCATGCATACATGTGATTTTATTATATTATTATGAGTTAAAATGATAAGAAATAAACTATTACGATGATTTTTGTAAAACATAAAAAGTAATAAGTAATATAAAGTAAAGTAAATAGTGTTTTGAGGTTTTGAATAGTGAAATCTTAAATTTGAAATTTTGAGGCTTTGTTGGAGATGCATGTTGCTAATATTCTTTTTTTAATTTACGGATTCTATTTTGTGTGACAACATTTGATAATAGAGGTACGTGCATATACATATATACAGAAACGATTTAATATTTTGGAACCTTATATTATTTTATTAATATGCATATTATTTTATTTTGGAACCTTATATTATTTTAACAAAAAAAAACCTTATATTATTTTATACTATTCATTAATATGCCAAAAAAGGCAAATAATAATGTAAAAAAACATTATATGAGTGTAAGATAAAGAGCTTGAAAATTTGGTTGTCAATTTAATTTTTGGTTGTGAGAAACGTACGTAGAAGGCAATATTATTATTAAATAATTACTATTAGGGAGAATTCAATGAACCTAACATTTATTGACGTATATTACTTCACTTTCAATATACATGGCTTGTATTATTGTATATAAATTTTCAATATATTTTATATAATTAATACTGTTTTGAAAATAGTATATGGCTTGTATTATTGTATATAAATTTTCAATATTTCGAGCTGTTTATTTATTATACTTATGTAAGAATTCAATTTGAGCTGTTTATTTATTATATCAAAAAATTGTTTTTGAAAATTGCCTAGATAATCCCCTTGTATAACGAACCACTATATATTTTGTCAGCGTTTTAATGTAAACTAGACGAGGACCCGCAATTACGTGCATGATTTATATTGTTATAATTTTTATATTATAAGAGATGTTTTTTTAAATATATAATATACAATTATTTAATAAAAAATATATATTTAAAATTCATACATTGTTTTGGATTATATATTTTTGATATTTTGTTTCAAAAAGTACATGAAATTTTGTTAAAGGATTTTCTAGATTTGAACCCGTGTTTTCTACACGAATGCGATGTTTGTAAACTTATTACCCTAACACAACTTTTTTAAAAAATTGAGTGTATTTAAACATAAATTACAAATCATATTTGTATATTATCATATTACGAATAAAATTTATCTATATTTAATAAATTGTATATGATATTTTGACATGTTACAAAACTACATTTATATGTTTATCATTTGTTATTTAAAACAATTTGTGATTTAAAAAATCATTTGTGAATTACCAAAAAAAATCATTTGTGATTTAAAATTTGATCTATGATATTTTATTACCCGTTATACAATTTAAAATATTTTAAACTGATTTTTAATTATTTTCCGAATATTTTTCTTTTTGAAACTGATTTTAAAATTGTTTGTTTCTTTTTTTTTTAAATTAAAAATGTTTTCTTTTCCTGTTTTGAATATTCTTATTGGATTTTTTTTGTTTTTTTTTGTTTCCTATTTTAATGTTGAAATTAAAAATATTTTACTTGCTTTGTTTTTTTTTAGACATTATTTGTTTCTCTATATATTTTAATCATAGGTTATATTAAGTGGCATTGTAAATATAAACTTTTTTGTCATCTGCGTTCATTTCATTGTTTTTAGATATTCTTCAAATACTATGGTTTGTACTATTTTTAAGTATATATATATAAATAGATGTACTTTAATTCGTATTACTATTGTAGTAAGATTGTGGCATAATTATAGTTAAGAGTTTTAGATTTTATTGGAATTTTTTGCAACTTTAAATAATTAATATTAATGTAGGGTATGGTTTCCTTATATTTTGGTGTTTAAAGTGTTCAATTCAATAATTTTTGCTTTTAATTACCTAAGATTGATTTTAGAGTTAATTGTTAAAATAAATATTAGAAACTATATGTTAACTTGAGTGGCATTTCATTGTAATTAAAATTTTTTTAAGGGTTTTTTGCAAAAATGTTTTCCAATTAATATATAAGATTGTAATTAAGTAAGTCAAGTTTAACAAAATTCAGTAACAAAACAAAATGTTGTTGTCGCGTCATTGTCTTATTCTCTTTATCAGATTCCTCACGAGAAGCTTAAAAACAAGATTATATTAATTTATCTTGCTTATAAACATATATAGACAGAAATTAGCTATGTAGTACATAAGTATATATCTATATAATATAATCGAAATATTTAATAGTTCTTACAAGAAATTTGGGATTAAATTAGTATATTTTTGTATGGTGATATTTAAAGTTATGACCTACCTTTTTATTTTTCCACTTTGAATTTTCATGTGGTATGTCAGTTGAGTTACAGACATCACATATAAATAACCATTTTATTTTCTACATAAATTTGTTTGTACTGTGCAGAATTTTTGGATATTTTTTCCAATTAATAATTGTTTTGCAGCTATATTTTTCCAATTAGGTAGTACTACTAAGTAGAATCGTGACAAAGACATATCAATATTTCATAATCGTAATGTCTTAAATATAAATGTGACAAGAGGTTAGATAACAATAATGTGCAATTAAAAGCCTTAAAATCTCACAAGTTCCATTTAGGTATCTATCTTTCTATATGACAATTATCCTACCTAATAATAGCTCACAAGCATCATTTAATTTAATTTAATTTAATTTAATTTAATTCAATATATTCATTTTGTTTATATTTTTCATTAATCACCACTTTATTTCTCATTTTTTTTTCTTTAAATGAACAAAATAAATAGCACGAAACAGTGCACAACCTGAAGGTGGGAATCAGCCTTTGTATATTTAATTATTTATATATATGCAAAGAATAACTCATAAACATGTTATTTATCTAAATTCATTTCATATATTGATTTTGTATAAACTTTTCAATACCACAAACAAAACCTAAAGTCGAAAATCAACATAAATATATAGAGAATAATAGCTCAAAAGTCAAAAGCATCATTTAACTAAATCCCATCATATTCATTTTTTTGGAATATTTTCAATATAATTCACCAAATATTAATTAAAAAAATACATGAAAATATGCATATATACAACACAAAAACACAACCTAAAATTGGGAAATTTTGCAATATCAACAATTAATACTCTCTATATCATATCTCTGTATCTCTTTGTCATACTAATGTCAAGTCTTAATCAAGTCCCCATGTCATTAAACCAATGCATAAATAGAGGCAACACACAAAAAACACACACAACTGTCACATACTTAAATAAAACTTAAATAAATAAATAAATAAAAAAACATCAACATTTTCTCCATTAAAATCTCACCTAACTTCTCATCACCCACACACAGATTTGGTTGGTACTTATAACTAACTATCACTGCATAGAAGAAAAATGGACCACCACTACTATTTATACTTATTATTACTACTAATTGTAAGAAGATAAGAGAGTTTTATGTAATAAAACTCACATTGTGTTCTCTGTATAATGTTTTACATTTTGACAACGCGGACGTCGCTTTGTCCAAAGGCCGTGCCGCAGCCCGGACATTTCCGGTGTCTGATCTCTAAACTTCTTTGAATGCATTGCTTGCAGAAGAGATGATAACATTTCACAATCACCACCTGCAACATTGTTTTGCAAAATTGATTATTCTTGGATGATGGTGCTGCATGCAAAATATTTGATTATGACTATATGATGTGAGAGGATTTATCGAATTATTAACCTCTTTAGGCCTATCGAAACAGACACCACACTTGAGGATGTTTTTGCAATTCTTAACTTCTTCTTGGAGTCTAAGTATCACAGCTTCTACACTCTCGGAGCCTAACTCTTCAAGCTCCTTGTTTAACTCCATTAGCTCTTCTTCAAGCTTCTTCTTCTCACTCCTGTTTATTAAGTAGATCATAGAGCTTATTATATCACATTCTGACAATGTATATATATATATATATATTTATTTACTTTGAATCAAATATACTACCTTTCATCGTCTAATTCGAGTTTGATATCGTTTGCTCTCCTGCTGATCTGTTCATATTCTTTCTCGGATGAAGAAACGGCCGATTTAACCCACCTGAACTCCTTTTCAGCATCAGCTAACTCCCACTTTGTGGTTTCGATGCTGAGAGCGAGGTGACGATCTTCTTGTATCATTTTATAAGCTTCGGAGAAACATCCTTTCATCTGTGAAACGTAATAAGAGACCATTAGCGAAAAGAGAGCAGTTTTAGAGAGTTACAAGAGAAAAGCTGCTTACCTGTTCCTCGCTGTATGCGATCCTTGCTTTAAGAGTCTCTACTGATGCATTAACTTGTTGGAGCTGCTTTTCCATTACTTGCTTCTCAGATAAGTGAATGTTGTAAGCATTCTTTGCCTTCACACTCTCGGAAACAAGCTGCATCGTCGATCAAATAAATAATCTATAATCTGATTTGTTCAAAGGCTATAGATAGAGTTAATTCGAAGGTAAAAGTTGAGGAAAGAGCATAAAAACAGAGGAGCAAGATAACAAAATTTCAAAATCAATATGTACTATTAGCACTAAGCAGTAAAAACTACCTTGATATTATAATCATCCCGCTCAGCCACTTGCTGCAACAAATGTTGGTTCTGTGTTTGCATGTCTTCATAGGCTTGACCAACAGTCTAAAGAAAACAAAGTATCAGTGATTCGTATCAGCATTTTGGACTTATAGAGTTAATATGAGAAAAAACAAGTATAATGTATATTGTGGAGTACCTCCATTTCAGCAATCAAAGCCTCTGCCTCCTGCTCTTTTACTTTAATACCTTCCTTAAGTTCCAAGACCTCCCTGCAAATTAGAAAACAATATGATACTGATTAATATATCCTGAAACGGTGACAATGATAAGTTGCACGAGCTTAAATGCTGTAACATATGAGAAGGCATACCTCTCAGAGAGATCTAAATGAGTTCTCAATTCAGCAATTTCAGCCTTTGCGGTAGCAAGTCGTTCTTGGCAAGCAGTTTCAGTCTCATTCGCCGCTTTCACTCTCAATTCAAGAAAGTGGTCATCTAATACATTTTTCAGCTCTTGAGCCTGAGCACGAGCTTTCTGTTGGGACTCCTTAATTTCTGCCAATCCTCTGAAATTTAAAATCTCCAATCATATATTTTCAGTGTAAAAAGAAGAGATCACTGGCTAACAATACACTGAAATGGTGAGATACCTTTCATCATTGCACTCACGAGCACATATGCTTGCTAAATTTTGCAGCTCTAATTTTTCTTTCTGCAGTTTCTCAATCTGCAAAGTTACAATAGACCATTGAGACTCTTTGAACTGAACTGTCTAAAGTTTCAGTATATACGAATACCTAAAAGATGTACTGAAGAAAAATCACTAAGCATGCTGATGAGTTAAATGCTTCAGAAACGGTTACTTACCATCCTGATCGAGTTATCAACATAGATTCCAAAAGAAGAAGTCACTGGCTATATTACCAACTTTCGATGGTAATTACCAATTTCTAGTACGGAACTAAAAGAAAAAAGAGAAGATGGTTTTGGGGACAAAGAAACTTACTAGAGCCTTCATTGATTTAATTTCCCCCATCTGTTCAGCACATTTATCTTCTAAACCCTTCTGTTCATCTGCCTTTGTTAACATGAAAAAAGTATATTTCAGGGAGTAGTCTACTAAATTATTCGAATGCAAAGGAAAAATATTGTAGGCTTAAAGCATTTATATATACAAATGGAAGAAATTCCACATTTATATTTCCATATCAGCATTCAGATTATAGAAAAGAACCGCCTAGTGTATAATTTTTGTTTGTGTAACCTGTTCTTTACTAACTTATGCATTGACTAGATAGGCCATCCACAGTCAACAGATAGATTAAACAGAGTTGTGGTTGTGTTCAAACCTTGTTACTTAATGAAACTCTCAGCGATTGTGCTTGTTCACGCAGGTAAAGAGCATCATGTGCAGTGTCCTTCCACCGTTTCAACTGCACTTCCATTATCTCCATCTCTTTAGATAAGGTTGACGCCATTGCAACAAACTCCTTTTTAATATCTTGCCGTTCTGGAATACAAAAAATGTTTGTTAAGAACAGAAAATAAACCGTTACACAGGCAATGAGTACTGAAATAGAGTGAATATCACCAGAGTCTTGAATAGCTTCTTCTGTTTCAAGCTCTAATCTATTCTTTTCAACTATACAACTCTGCAACTTATGTTCCAGATCTTCAATTCTAGAGCCAACAGTGGTCAACTTCTGGTAAGCTGCATCCATAGATTCTGCCCTTAAATTTAGTTCCTTCTCCCGTCTCATTACAAAGGACCTGTCAGCCTGAAGCAGGGGTTAGACAAGGATAGTAAAAAAACCCAGACTAGACGTGGGAGAGAAACACCGACAAACTAAATAAGAAACATACCTGAACCGCCTCAGTCAAAATTTTGTACCGGTCCAGTTCAGCATTCCAGTGATGGAGTTGATCCTTGATCAAACTATACAGTCTAGATGAGTATATATACTGGTCATCCTTTAGTTCATTCTACATCCATTAAGCAGACTGATCACTGTCAACTGCAGCTATTTCTCTTAGAAATATACTTTTCACTAAAAATTTTGTAGATATACCTCAATATCTAGACATTGTCTCGACAGGGAAAGATTATACTCTTGTGCAGCTTGAAGCTCAGACAACCGACCTTCTGCCACTATCTATAGTAATTATTCAGAACACCGTGAGTAATAAAAAATCTGAAACCATGAACCGCTATTACCTACCTTTATTTCATCGATTGAGTCCTTCAATTCACGCAACTTTGTTTTATCTACAGCCTTCTCAGGAGAATGGCTTCCATTAGCTATAGTCGGTGATGTTGCATAAGCTTCACATGCAGCATCCTTTTGCATTTTCAGGTTTATCAATTTTCTTCTATTCTCTTCAAGCTCAGACTTGATCTCTTCCAGTTCACCTTCAATAACCAAAGATATTCCAAAACCCATACTCAATAATAATAATGAAATTTCACCATGGTATTTAACATAAATTCATACATTCCAGTTCAAGAGTGCAAAAAAGCAAATTGCCACGCTTATACAAATAAACAACTGAACTTTTTTTATGTTGTCTAGAATCATGAAATATGTAACCTTTGAGGTGTTTAAGCTCGGATTGATCTGTTGAATGGCTGCTTGTGTACACCTGAATCTGCTCGGTATGTGATTTGTGCCTACCATTTATAGCATCAATCATCTCGCGCAAGTGTTTAGCCTCCTCTTTCATTAAATCATTAATGTTAGACAACTGGATGGTGGCATCTGTAAGAAAAAGCACGTGACATATCTATAGCGAACTAGCGACTAAAATAAAATGAACCGATAGTAGGCAGACCAACAAACCTTCTGCTGATTTCACTGAATGTAAATTTTGTGATATGCTTTCAGCTTTTGTCCTCTGCGTAGCAATGGTATTTTCAAAGACTCCCATCAACTCCATTGTAGAGGAGTGACGCAGAGCAAGAGCTTCTTCAACCTTTCTTACTACCTCGTCACTATTACTAGCACCTACGGAATCTACTTGCAGAAGTCTACATAGAAACGTTTCATCAGCAACGCAAGGAGGCACATAACCTAGATAACAGTAAGACATATATAGAAACTGTTACACAAAACCTTAAAAACATCTATTATACTTAGAGAAACTAAAAAGAGAGCTCTTATTAATACCTCGCTTTTTATCTGCAATGTCCAAGTATTTTAGTGCCTCTTCATTAGCCCCAGCGCGAACTCCAAGCAAGACCAAATCATCTACCAACTAAAAAAAACGGCAAAAACACAAATTTAACCACAAACACAATGAATTCAACATCAAACAATACACTTAGTCATTACACAAAAACTAAAAAGAACCATTGAAAAACCGACACCAAACTATAAACCGACGCCAAGCTATAAAAAACCCATCAAAAACACGAATTTAACCACAAACACAATGAATTAAACACCAAACAATACACTTAGTCATTAAAAAAAGACTAAAAAAGAACATGATAACCTTGAAAAACCGATAAACTGACCTGGTTCCAAAGCCGATTAACCGAGACAAGTTCATGATCATAAGATGTTTGGTTGATTTGCAACTGATGGATCTTGGTCTCAACATCATACATATGTTTCTTCTGCAAGTCTAATTGCTGCACAAGCTTCTGATTCTGTAACTGTAGAACAGTGGCATCAACCTATAAACACACACACACACAAAACCCTAAAATAAACTCACTATTGTATAGTCTCCTCTTTGATTCCAATCAAATCCAAATACAAATCATTCATAGAAGAAGTAATCATAATCTTATACAAAGAGCTTACGCTTTTAGCTATGGTGTGAGAAGGCGAAGAATTACGAGCCGTGGAAGTCGGAGAAACCGAATCCATAAGATGAGGTTTCTTCTGCATCGGATCTTCAGGTTCTTGATTCTCCATTGAAATCACTCGAAGAAAAAGTTGCAGAGAAGAAACCCTAATTCGAACCTGATCGGATTCGTCGTCGGCGAAATCGTGTTTTGGCCGGAGAAGATTCCGAGTATTTTAAAGTGGATAGGTTTTTAATTTATTTTGTACAGAAGAGGAAAAGTATTAAAACGACGTCGTACAGGCTAGGTATGCTTGTAAGGCCTAAAGGCTGATTGGGCTCGAGCTACATTAAGCACTTTATTGGATTATAACCCGGGCGTTGTGTTTTCTACTTAATAAACATTACTTTCTCTAAACTAAAAAGATTAAATATTTTGCAAACAATTTTTAAATAGAAATTTCTTATAATATCATCAAAATAAGTTTTTTTAGAATACCATTACAAATTTTTTTATAACAAAAGTACAATTACATGTTTACCATAAAAAAGTAGTATTTTACAAAAATAACACAAATACAAAAAACGAGTTTTAATACTTTTAGATTTTAATTTTTCATTTTGGTTCGCTAAATAGTCTTTAAGGTATAATTTTGAAGGGGGAAGGTATAGTTTTTTGAAAGTTTTGGGTGTAATTTTGAAAATTAAAGAGTTGTGATATTTATGAAAAAAAATTAAATGGTATTTTTGAAACTTTCGAAATATGTGCTAATTGGGTTAAAAAAACTTTATTGGTGTTATTTATGAGAATTGCCCATTTTTAAATGACCACAATTTTTTTAAAAAAAAATTTAAAGTACTCAACATCGTTGTTTTTAACTTTTTCTGTTGAAGTACAATTTCTTTTCTGATACTTTACAATTTATATATCTAATATGATTTAACCCGTGATACACCACGAGTTTATGTTTTTCAAATAGTTTTATATATCTATAGTTAATATAGAAATTTGTAATATATTTTTTGTTTTTTGTTAAATAAATAAAAATAATTAGAATTTCTATATAGTATTGTGTTCCTTTTATTTTTGTTTATACAAACAAATATATAGAAGAATTTGATCATGAAAGTTGTTGGAGTAACATTTTATATTACTAATTAATATTTTGTAGTACATTTTTTATATAGCAAAATTTTAATATAATAGTAACATTTTGAAATTTGTTTTGTTATATTTAGAGATGGACCAAATACCCGGATCTGAAATACCGAACCGTAACTAAATCGAAATTTCCAAATCAAAACCGAAATCCCCAGATCAAACAGAAATCATAATATTGAAATAATTTTATATGGAGGCAAAAGTCATTTCACAGAATTTATATTGGCTTGTCCTTCATAATATAAATGATAACTTAATAATTAATAATATTTTTCATCAGAACTAAGAACCTTAGAGCATCTTAACCGATGGAGAGTTAGTAATTGTATTAAAAATAATAATTTATATATTTTTTAATTATTTTAATATAAAAAAATAAAATATGGCTAATAATGGTAGAACATGTGGCATACAAGATGTAAACCGTGGTAATAACGTTTCTTAAAGTGCTTCTATAAGAGATGTTTTTTTTTTTTTTTTGACAATAGGATGTTTTTTATTTAAGTTCTCTTTTTCTTTATTTTTAATTAAATTTTAATTTAAGTAACTCTTTAAATACCTCCATTGGAGGTGCCCTTATAACAAGAACATTTTTCATCAGTTATTTTTTGTAAAATATTATTCCTCTTTAACTAATTTCAAAATTTGTAACTACACAAAGCTTAGATGGAGACGTAATTGATTGTATGCATATATACGATCAACCTTCATTTCATAACCCTTTATTGGTAGACCACATAATTAAGGTATAGTTTATTCACATATTTTTTTTAAAGTACTTAACTAAGATATCTTATCATATGTTTAACTGTTAACAAATCTAATTTTTTGTAACTTTCATAATTAAAATTTGCAGAACATACCGGCCCCAAACGCCGACGAAAAATGAGTCCAACAAGTTTGGAACCAAAATGGGACACGGTGTCCCGACGACATTGTTCCCATTAGGCGCCGTACCGGAACAAACAACAAAATGAAGAAAAAACACCCGTTTAGTCGAGAGGCTCACCCGTATCCCGCCGAGGTGGGACACGAGGTAAAAAATTAATTAAAATATGATATATTTACATAGTAAAATAAAACAAACGTTGTAATTTATTGTTATTTTTTGTTTCTACTTAAAATATTATTTAATGTGTAAAATATAGTATGCTATTGGATACATGGGGTATCAACAAGGGATTTTCGGTACCCATGCGACAATGAATGTATGGGCACCGGAAGTCGAGGCAGGAAGCGACGAGTTCAGTCTTTCACAGATTTGGCTCGTCGCGGGACACTACGACGGATCCGATCTCAACACTATTGAGGCGGATTGGCAGGTTTGTTGTCTAAGTCTAAATTTTTGGCAATAAATTACAATAAATATTTTTATTTTATTTTCACGTAAGAAAATTTAGAAAAAAAACTAGTAAAGTTGATATGTTTAGGGTAACTTTTTCAGGTTTTTCCAGAGCATTATCACAATAACCAACCACGGCTCTTTGTGTATTGGACGGTATTATTTAGCTTTACATAACTTATCAAAATTGATTTAATATCATCACATTTAAAAGTTTGGTTTTGGTAGGTTGAGTTAAACTTATACATATATATATATATATGTATATATATATATATTAATATATATATGAGTAACTATAGTGTTAGTAGTTTTAGAAACAATCATGAACTCTATAAGTTACATAATATAAAAATTGTATGCGCTTTCCTAATTCTATATTTATATGTTTTTTGTGATATAAATTGTTATGTTTATAAGTATTTATGAATTTAATGATATGCAATTTTTTCTTTTATAGAGAGATACATATCAAAACACAGGCTACTTGAACCTTGAATGTCCCGGGTTCGTTCAAGTCTCCAACGAGTATGCAATAGGAGCCGCAATTGCTCCGGTCTCGACCTACGATGGCACACAAACCGAGTTTAGCTTCTGTCCATATGGAAGGTATAGGCATATTAGAATCTCTATAGCTTATATATAGTATATAAAATAAAAGACTAAAACGGTTTACTATGCTAAATATAACCTTTAAAATTAATTAATAGGATACCGATACCGGGGACTGGTGGCTAGGTATTGGGTTATCATTGGTCGGGTATTGGCCCTCGACGTTGTTCACCCACTTAGCTCACGGTCCCGCGTATTTGGTTCAATGGGGCACGGAAGTGGTAAACACGCATATTAACGGCCATCTTATTACGACGGACATGGGTTCGAGTCACTTCGAAGGCTCCACTTTTAACCATTAAGGTTGATATTTTAATTAATTATATCAATTTTCAATCTCAAAAGTTCTTAAAATATATGGAAAAATTATACTAAAAATCTTTTGTTTCACAACTTTGGTAATACAAGATGTGAAAATTCACTTTAAATCTGATAAGTCATAACAAGTTATTTTATATTGTATATCATAAGTCGTAACAAATTTTTTTAGTATTATCTTATCTTCATTAACTATTTTGAAATTCTTTGCTAAAATAAATGAAAAAAGAACCTTAATTTTTTCTTATAAATTTGTTACAAATTAAAAAAAAATAAAGAAAAATAAAGAAAAAATAAAGAAAAAATTGAGTAAAAATTGCGTAAATTTTGAGCAAAACATATAAAATATTGAGGAAAATTTGATAAAAAACAATTTGTTTGAATTCTTCTAGAAAATCTGCGATTATTTTTGTTTTAAAAGATTCATTTTAAACCACAACTACACAATTATAATTTAAGCATATCATATAAGAAAATATGACGCTTCAACTTGATTAAGATGTAATGTTTTGAGTCTTTTGCTAATCGGTTATATAAATTCTTTGATTTTTTTACTGAATTTGAAAGTATTGGTGGTTAATTAGCAATTATAAAAAGGGAGAATTATAAAACTACACCATTTGAATTACATTTCACAAAACTACACCATTTCCAAAATATTTCACAAAACTACACCTAAACACTCAAAATTAAATTCAAATAAATCATACCCAAACAATTTTACCCCTTTAATACTATACCCTAAACACTAATTAGCGAACCCAAATGAAAAGATTTAAATTTTGGTAATTTTTAAAAGGGTAAATCAAGCTTATAAAATTTTGAAAGGGTGTAAACTTGTGAATATATTGAATTATGTGTAGTTTTGTGAAGGGAGGGTTGAAAGGGTGTAGTTTTGTGAATTTCTCTTATAAAAATAATATATAACATCGATAAAAAAATATTACGTATGTTGTTTCAATATAATACATAATAAAAACAATTAGATTAATGTGAGGTTTGTGTATATAATATAGAAGAATTCACAAATCTACACCCTTTCAACCCCTTCTTCACAAAACTACTCCTAATTTAATATTTTCACATATTTACACCCTTTCAAAATTTTAAAAGCTTGATTTAACCTTTAAAAAATTATCAAAATTAATTTTTTTCATTTGGGTTCGCTAATTAGTGTTTAAGGTATAGTATTAAAGGGGTAAGATTGTTTGGGTAGAGTTTATTTAAATTTAATTTTGAGTGTTTAGGTGTAGTTTTGTGAAGTATTTTGGAAATGGTGTAGTTTTGTGAAATGTAATTCAAATGGTGTAGTTTTGTGATTCTCCCTATAATATATCCCTAAGACATTATTTGTGAAGTGATTTGTGAAGTGGTTTATAAATATATTTTTACAAAAACTGAATAAAGTTGAAATAAAAAATTGAAAATTTTTATATTCAAAACATAAGTAATCAAGCTATAAATATTAGAGAAATTCACAAAACTACACCCTTTCAACCCTCCCTTCACAAAACTACACCTAATTCAATATTTTCGCAAGTTTACACCCTTTCAAAATTTTAAAAGCTTGATTTACCTTTTTAAAAATTACCATTAAAATCTTTTCATTTGGGTTTGCTAATTAGTGTTTATGGTATAGTATTAAGGGGGTAGGATTGTTTGGATAGGGTTTATTTATATTTAATTTTGAGTGTTTAGGTGTAGTTTTGTGAAGTATTTTTGAAATGGTGTAATTTTGTGAAATGTAATTCAAATGGTGTAGTTTTGTGATTCTCCCCTAATTTAATTGTTTCTTTATTAAAGTTTTTATAGTTTGACTAAAAATAACTTTTTCAAAACTTTTTTACCCTAAACTAAATATGGTGTTATTGACAAATATGAAAGAACCCTTTGTGGTAACAAATAATAAGACTATTTGACTAATAACATAATAATGATATTTATCATTTTTATGTGTTCAATTTCAAGTCGAAAGATCTATAAATAAAACTTATGCGACTTCTTAAATATTGCATACACTAAAATTTGTTTTCTTCAATATATTTTGTACTTCTAAAAAAAAATATGAAAATTTCAAAAATCTCAATGAGTTTTTTCTTTGTAATTTTACTGGTTGTTTCCATGTCCATCCAAAACGTTATGAGTGCAGGTATATACATAAATTCAAATTTGTTGTTTGCTATTATATACAAGAAAATTATTTTATTTTAATTAATGTGTGTATATAATATATGTGCATGCAGATACGAAAATACCATATCGTAGATGTATTTTCAAGTGTCAAAAAGGATATACATCGGCTCAATGCAATGGAGAATGTATAGGAAGAGGTTATTGGGGAGGAGAATGTACCCAAAATTGGTATTTTGAGCCTTATGAATGTTGTTGCTCTCATTAAATTATCCTTAATTCATGTTTAATTATCATAAGCATTGTATTGAAAATGTTATAAATAAAAAAAAGTAATTTTTATACATCTCTAAATTGAATGTTGATACTAAAATTATTTTGAGCTTAAAAATCCACAATATTTTGGGTTTGGTGTGGATTTTTTAACATAGAGAATGTTTCAAACCAAAAGCAGAAAATATAATATTGGTTTTTAATGATAGATATTCGATATAATTTATTATAGGGAGAATCACAAAACTACACCATTTGAATTACATTTCACAAAAATACACCATTTCAAAATTACTTCACAAAACTACACCTAAATACTCAAAATTAAATCCAAATAAATCCTACCCCCTTAATACTATACACTAAACACTAATTAGCAAACCCAAATGAAAATGTTTTAATTTTGGTAATTTTTTAAAGGTAAATCAAGCTTTTAAAATTTTGAAAGGTGTAGTTTTGTGAAAATATTGAATTAGGTGTAATTTTGTGAGAGGAGGGTTGAAAGAGTGTAGTTTTGTGAATTTCTCTTTATTATATGATATAACAATAAAAATTTGTAAATCGAGTTAAACATAGTTATTAAAAACATAGATTATCTACCATTTTCAGTTTTGATTTTTGTGAAATATATAAAGTAACTATACGTTTATATTTTTTACTTGGGGATATAAACTTGTAATTGTGAACATTTAAGATATAGTATATGATATGTTGATAATTAATATTTTATTCCGTAATATTTTTTAATACAACATGTTTTCTCGTAATCGAAACAAAATATAATCTATTCATCACTTTTACTTATTTAACCAAAATCCGCAACAACAAAATCGTGTTTCGCATCTTCCAGGTAGGTTAAAGTTGTCCACGCAAAACCTTTCGCATTCAGGGTTTCCATAAGTAAAACCACATCTATGAAAACATTCACTCTTTACATCTGCCCAAAAACACACACACACACATTATGTATCTAAATATAATGAAATAACCATATCTACTACCAATGTTCACGAATATGGACATGAAATATTTTGTTTATTTTTATTAAAGTTTTATATAGTTTTTGATAAAAAAAAATTTAACAAATATATGTACCTGCTGACTCTACAACGTTTTGGCTCGACATCGATACAACTAACATCATTGCAAGAAAAAATGTTACTAAGATTTTTGTGAAACTCATCTTCTTATTTTTCTTTTGTTCAAAGTTTACTGAAGAAACAAATTATGTGGTATGAAAATTTTCAGATATTACATAACCCTTTTATATAGACTTTTCATTCTCATTAAATTTGGATATCCTATTAATTATTTTCGTCTCTAAAACGTTTTTACCATGAAAGCTTTTAAATGTTGGTCAAAATAATATTTTGGGTAATAATAATATGAATAATATTATGAATTACTATATTTTAGTTAATGATTGATAATATGGTCAAAACAATATTTATGTATGTGGGATTATTTTCGAGATCTTTGACCACATGTTTAAATAAGTTTTCTCTGATTATATGCTATTGGCAAATGTGAAAAGCTAATTGTTACAAAATAATGAAAAAGCTAATTGTTACAAAATAAATTTTTATAGTTTTTCGCTATAAAAATAAATATTTGAAATAAAAATCCAACATTTGCGATAGATGAATGATATGGTGATAAACTTAGCTTTTATTCCATAATATTTTGTAATACAACATGTTTTCTCATAATCAAAGAAAAACATAAGAAGATTATAATATTCATAACTTTTAATTTCACCAATATCCGCAACAACATAATAAAAGTGAGCATTTTCCGGGTTGGTTATGGTTTTTCTTACACCAATCTCCACATTGTTTATCTCCAAAAGTAAAACTACATTTTCCAAAACACTCATTGTCCACAACTGCACAAAACACACACACGCATTATGTATCTAAATATTATGAAATAACCATTTGGACATAAAAATATTTTCAATATTTATCGATGTTTTATATTGTTTTTTGATACTAATTAAATAATATACTTACGTGACTCCACAACGTTTTCGCTGGTCATCGATACAACCAATATCAATGCAAGAAAAAATGTCACAAAGCTTTTTGTATAACCCATCTTCTTCTTTTTTGTTTAAAGTTTTGTTGAATTAACAAATTATATGGTATGAAATATTTGAGATATAACATAAACCTTATTTATAGAATTTTCAATCTCACTATATTCGGAAATCCTTGTTTTATTTTCTAAATATTTTTTATCATAATTTTTTTTTCATGTTGGTCAATCTTGGGGTAATAATAATTTGGAAAAGCAATTGATTATATTCCAAAATATGGTTATTGATTGATAATATGGTCAAAAACAATATATGTCCGTATATAACTTTTTCAAGACTTTTGACCAAATGTTTAGATAAGCTTTCTCTTAATACATGCTTTTAAAAATTGTGAAATACTAATTGTAGGAAACAATAATGAAAAATAAATGTTAATGGATTCTTTTAGTTAAAATACTCCCTCGTTTAAAATTGTTTGATTTTTTTTTATAAGATTTTCACACTTATTAAGAAACACAATTGATATGTAGTAATAAATACTTTGATTTAATAAATTGCACAATATAACATACCAAACAACCAATGATAATTTACCGATTCATTTTTTCTCAATAAATATTTTTTTGATATTCACAATTTTTCAATAAATTATACATAGGAAACCTAAAACATCAATCATTTTAGTAAACAAAAAAATCCCTAAAATATCAAACAATTTGATAAAAAAAAGGGAGTAGTTAATAGTGTAACGCTCTGAAAATCCCACAACTTTTAAGGCATCATTAGAACGATAAGATTTCATAAAAAATCTAAACTAAAAATCATAAATTAAAAGTTCAAATAAAAATCTACAAAGTCTCACATTTCAATATTAAATATAATTAAACCATATACACAAAAACTCTACTCACTTTACCTCTAAACCTTAGTGTGAATGTCATGATTTCAAGTCTTAACAACATATGAGTGATAAATCATCAGATTCTTTAGATTGATATATAGATTGTGAATTGAGTAAATCATACTTCTAAAAAGATGTATTTGTCTAAAGAAGTGGAGATTATCACAAATGCTAAAAGCTTTCGATTAACAATGTAACAAAGAAAATAGTTTAAAAGGAGGATGGAGAGTAAATATATTTTTTTGTAAGAGTAATTTCTCAAAATACCATGAAAACATATGTTAAATCACTAGTAAAAAAAAACAAAATACCCACGAAAATTTTCGTGGGTTTTTAGCCTATTTTTTCGTGGGTAACCCACGAAAACCCACGAAAATTTTTCGTGGGTATAGCGTCGTGGGTAGAAATTTTCGTGGGTAATTTACCCACGAAAAACCCACGAAAATTTTCGTGGGTATTACCCACGAAAAGCCACGAAAATTTTCGTGGCAAATCTACCCACGAAAATTTTCGTGGGTTTTTCGTGGGTAGGCTGAATTTAAAAAAAAATAATAATAATCCAATTTACGAAATTATAAATTTTAAAAATTAAAACCGAATTAGAAAGACAATAATATTTTATAATTAAAACCGCAAAGCAAATAGTTTAACAAAATTCAAAGTTATATAAATAAAAACAATTGTTGCAAAATACAAAAAACTACAAGTTATAATCAAAATTCACAAGCGAGTTTAGGTGGATTGTGTTGAACTCCTCGAGCTGGATCGGGCCTAGCGACACTAGAGTCGGGTCTAGCGTGCCTTGATTCAGGTCTTCTGGATCCTGCGAGACTTGACCCGGCCCCGCCGAGCTTCCAGCTTCAAGAACGAGATTGGGGAAGACCCAACTGCGACCTACTAGAACGAGATCGTGTACCCCTAGATGAAGACATAACTACAAATAGAACCTAACAATCAAATTTTAAAACAAACATACATTTAAGTAAAAAAACATGGCATCACAAATTTTAGAACACTAATCAAGGAAACATATTTTGAAATTAGTGTTTTAAAATTCAGATATATTAAGTGATTAAACAAAGATATCTTAAGTAAAAATCACATATTTTAAGTGAAATTCATATATTTTTGTCACATATGATTAGTGTTTAAAAATTTATACCAAATTCATTACCAAGACAATAGAAAGTTTAAGTAAAATAAACAATTATAGAAAGACAAAATCTCTAAGATTTGCAATGGAGAAAATTGTTACAATTGTATAATTTTTAGTTTAAATTGTTTATGACCTTATAATTATGAATGACCTTATAATTGTTTATGTCCTTAACAATATAATCAACAACAAATTCAAACAACAATTATGATAATCAACGACAAAATCAAACAACAACAAGATCTAGATCAAACAACAAAAACAATCAAACAACAAGAACAATATAATCAACAACAAAATCAAACAACAACAAGATCTACAACAAACAACAAAATCAAATAACAATTATGATAATTCAACAACAATCAAAATTTAAACAACCAAATATACATATATAAGTTAACCTGAAGAAATAGCACATTTTTCGCCTAAAATCGCCGGAATTTCGCCTTAAATCGCCGGAAATCATCAAAAATACCAAAGGAAAATATTGTGTGCGGCGGAAATTAGGTTTGGGAAGAAGACGAAGTACCATTTAAAAAGCCACGAAAATTTTCGTGGGTACTTAAAAAGCCAAGAAAAAGCCACGAAAATTTTCGTGGGTATTCAAAAGCCACGAAAATTTTCGTGGGTAATCGTGGGTTTTACAGTACCCACGAAAATTTTCGTGGGTAATTCGTGGGTTTCACGCTACCCACGAAAATTTTTGTGGGTAATTCGTGGGTTTCACGCTACCCAAGAAAATTTTCGTGGGTAATTCGTGGGTTTCACGCTACCCACGAAAATTTTCGTGGGTAATTTGTGGGTGGCACGATACCCACGAAAATTTTCGTGGGTAATTCGTGGGTAGCACGAAAAAGCCATTAAAAAGCCACGAAATTTTTCGTGGGTAGCCTATTACCGTTCACCGCGGCTTTTCGTGGCATTTCGTGGCTTTTGTCCTATACCCACGAAAATTTTCGTGGCTTTTTCGTGGGTATGGACAATTTTTTTACTAGTGAATTAAAAAAAAACTTGATAAGTTTTTTTCTCAAAATATCATCATAAAGTTTGTTTTGACCAATATATCATAGACACACAACAAATAAGTTTTAACGCTTTAGTTTTTTTTTCATTTGTGTTTAATATTTCATGTTTAATTTTGAAGAGGGTAAGGTTTATTTTGAGGGGTTTAGGATTTAGAGTCATGTCATGACATTACATTGATACACTCATATATGGTTAAGACTTAAGATCATGACATTGTGTTGAACACTACAATCTTGCCCATGAAACATTAACACTAATACACTCAATTTGTTGATTGATGGTAACCATGAAATTGTTTATATCATGAAGAAAAAAAACAACTCGAAACCGAAAGAATTTTAAGAAGAGAGTTGTTTTAAAGGATAAACTTGTTCCCAAAAATTCATGATATTCTTGAATTCGAGTCTTAGAGATGAAAAGAAACAATACACAACCCGAGTTTTGTTTCTTATGTCTGTCTTTTTTTCTTTTATCTTCCATGAAACTTGTTGTAAGATGAAAACAACCGTCATAAAGGCATCGAAATACCTGCAAATTTGTACAGACAACAACGAATTTTAGCTAATACCATAAGATTTAAGAGTGATTCTTGAGACCATAATACTAGTTTACCATTTCATAACATAATATGCCAAAAAAGTATCAACTATGAAACTAAAGCTACGTGTTACTACTAAATGTTAAACCATAAGCCAATAAAGATAAAAGTCAATTTCAATCACCACAAAGTAAACATTTTCATGACAAGAGCTTATCTTCGAAAAAGAGATAAAAGCCATGGATTTAACCAAAGCTCAACAAAACAATAATCTATATCATGATGCTACTACTTTCACTACTAAGTTTATAATCTAAAACATCCTTATCAAGAAGTGATATAACCACAATTTCAAAACCAAAACATCCCTAGAGAGAGAGAGAGAGTTGCAAACACACACACACACACAGGAAACATAACAACAAAGTTGTAATTCATTAATCACTATTCAATAGCTTCTTCTTAAATCAATAGATAAAGACTTTACCTTGAGGAACAAAACACCAGATCTTAGATTCAACAGACAAACTCGAAACCAATCTTGAAGAAGCAATAGCACTATGCAGCGGAAACAAAGATACACAGCTACTCATCTCCACTGGTAATCTGTTTATTACCACAACACAACATAAATGGTAAAGGTTAGTCCTTTATCTACTAATTACAAACAAAAAACTTAAAAGTAAAAAAAAAGCTTATAGATTTGCGTTTCCTTTGATGGGTTTTCATAAAGGTTGGTCCTTTATGTAGTAATTACAGACAAATCTTAAAGTAAAAGCTTATAGATTTTCATTTGCTTTGATGGGTTTTTGTCTATCCATTGATAAGGAGAAAACACTTAACCTGAAAGAGAGACGGCTTGTGGAAGAAGACGGAGATGAAGATTTGATGGGAGAAGGTAAAGAAGAGACATGAAGATTGGTCTTGCTTAGCTTCTGTGATAATAAAGATTGTAACTTTGATGATAATTTGCAGACTTTCGAAGAAGAAGAAGACGCCATTGTTGGGAATGAAGAGAAATCAGATTTGAGATCGGATTAATTTTTTTTTTTAGGGTTTATCTTGGCCGGGTCGGGTCGGGTTGTCGGGTCAATAATTGGATTATTCGAAAAGGAGCTTGTTAGCTAAACGACATCGTATCAATTATTAACCTAAACAAGACATAAAACACAAGGCTTTTGTGTGTCAAAAACACCATCATAAATTTTTTAACCATAAATATCACTATTTTCAAAAATACCATAAATACAATATTTTTTTTTTATTTAGCTTTAATTTTTAGTGTGTAGTCTGAAGTTTAGTTTTAAAAGAAAGAAATTAAACTTTTTTAATTAACAGTAAATTGAAATGTTTTAAAATTAGTTTTGACTGTTGTTATAAACTAATTTAGACTAGTTTTATGGTATTGTTGGAAAATTAATGATATGAAAACCAATTATACCATAGTAATTTGGAAAAAATGTTTAATGGATTAAAACTAAATAAAATAACGTTATAATATTACAAATTAATCCATCAAACAAACACAAATTAGAACCTTTTCAAAAATCACACACACAAAAAAAAACAAAAATACATAAAATATTAGAAAAATCAAACAAAATCAGTTAATGACGTCATCGCCGAGATCTTCCTCGTCAATAAACAAATCATCGCTCTTCCTAACCACCGCATGTATCAAAACCAACGCGACGGCGACGACAAGCGACACAACGATATTACACGTGGCGTGAGTCAACAAAAGAAAAACAACCGTCAAAATCGATAAACAAATCATGACCGTCCGATCACCGATCTGATGATCCAAAACAACGAGAGACTCGTCGCGTAGAAAATATAAGAAAATCCAGAACACGACCAACACTGTAAACACTAGCAGCGATTTCGGGTGGTAGATTAAGCTTAAGAAGAGGAGGAAGAGAGTCGCGACGGCGTAATTCGCTCTGAAATAGTTCAGATTCGTTTTGGATCTGGAGATTGCGTCGGAGAAATTTTGTGGGATTGTTATTGATTTTAGATCGAACATTGTTCTCCATGGCCGGCGCGTGGCGAGTCCGGATTTTATTCTTTGTTTCGCGCGTGAGATGTATTCGAGATCTACCGTCGTCGTCGGTGACGGTGACGGTGGTGGATGTGACGACGTCGGGATCGTGCCGTATTTTGACATTTTTTTTTGTTTTATTCGACAAAAGAGAGGTTAGAAAAATCGAATTGAAGTTAAATCAATTTGTGGTATTATAAGAAATTTTGAGAAAATATAAACATTCTGTTGGTTAAATATAAACAACATTTTTGAGAACATTTCTGATAAAAAAAATCTAGAACGTGTATACCATTAAAAAGTTTAATCTTGGATTAATTACATAATAATATTAATTAATTAGCATACAAAATCATTTATTACATTAGTTCACTAGTACACGTGGCTTATCTCACGTAATATTTGCAAACAGCACCTTACGTTCTCATAATATGTCACATTTGAACCCAAAACTTATATTTCTAATTTTCGAAACACATTAATACTTTGCTTTTAAAATTCCTAGAGAGATAAAAACAAATCGAATGCTTAATTTGTATTCAAAGATACTTCAATTTCATTTTTTTACTAAAATAAGTAGATGAATGTTTTTCTTTAAGATTGTCCATGTAGAATCCTACAAGTTTCATCAAAAAAAACATTTTTTATAATATATATATGGACACATCCTTGTGAATAATGTTACTAACCATCTTTAACACACATATTTGAGAATCACAAAAAATATAGAAAGAAGATGGAGATTGAAGAACAGAACAAGTTCTTTCATGGAACACTCGAAATAACAATCTTCGACGCGGCGACGCCTTATTCTTCTCAATTTCCTTTCAATGCAAGTATATATATTATATCAAGATGTTGTATCATTGTGTTTTAATAATTTTCATGAGCTATATTGTTGTTTATCTTATTCACAGTGTATATTAACAAAGCCAAGACCAGCTTACGTGACCATCAAGATAAACAAGAAGAAAGTTGCGCAGACAAGCTCTGAACACGACCGTATCTGGAACCAGACTTTTCAGATCCTCTGCGCACACCCAGTTTCCAAAACGACTGTCACCATCACGATCAAGACTCGGTGTTCTGTTCTCGGAAGATACCGTGTCTCCGCAGACCAGATTCTAACTTCGGATTCATCGGTTGTAAATGGGTTCTTTCCCTTGGTTACAGACAATGGATTAAAAAAACCTAACTTGAAGCTCAAGTTTATGTTGTGGTTCAGACATGCTTATCTCGAACCAAGATGGTGTAAATCTCTTAAAGATCAGTCTTATCAAGGTGTTGGAAATGCGAGCTTTCCTCACAGACCGAATTGTAGAGTTGTGTTGTATCAAGACGCGCACCATAGAGCCACGTTCGATCCTAGGGTTCGTGATGTTTCTTGTAAAGCAAGAAACCTATGGGAAGATATTTACAAAGCGATCGAATGCGCTAGACACTTGGTTTACATTGCAGGATGGGCTTTAAATCCTAACCTAGTTCTAGTCCGAGACGACGAAACCGAGATTCCACACGCGGTAGGAGTAACGATAGGCGAGCTACTTAAACGAAAAGCACACGAAGGCATAGCGGTGAGAGTAATGCTATGGAGCGACGAAACATCGTTACCGATGATCAAGAACAAAGGTCTAATGCGAACAAACGACCAAACAGCTTTCGCTTATTTCAAAGACACAAACGTTGTTTGTAGACTATGTCCGAGACTGCACAAGAAACTCCCCACGGCTTTCGCACACCACCAAAAGACGATCACGGTGGACACACGTGTAACGGATACAAACACTAAAGAGCGAGAAATTATGAGCTTTCTGGGCGGTTTTGACCTATGTGATGGTCGGTACGACACAGAGGTCCATTCTCTGTTCCGTACACTCGGAACCAAGGACGATTTTTATCAGACAAGCGTTGCGGGAGCTAAGCTAAGCAGAGGCGGCCCGAGAGAGCCATGGCACGATTGCCACATGTGCGTGGTCGGAGGAGCCGCTTGGGATGTTTTTAAGAACTTTGAACAGAGGTGGACAAAACAGTGTAACCCTTCGGTGTTGGTCAACACTTTAGGTATCAGAAACTTAGTAAACCGAACCGGACCAGCAACCGCAGATGAAGAAGATGATCGGAAATGGAACGTTCAGGTTCTCAGGTCGATAGATCACGTGTCAGCAACCGAGATGCCGAGAGGCTTACCGATCGAGAAGAGTGTACACGATGGCTACGTCACGGCGATCCGAAAAGCAGAGAGGTTTATATACATTGAGAATCAGTATTTCATGGGAAGCTCCGACCACTGGGAGAATAAGAACGATAAGTACGCAATTTTCTTTCTAAGAACTTATCGCAGCGATTTTGATTTAATCTAGTTTTTCGTTTTTTTATCGATGTGTAGAATCAACAGCGGATGCACGAACCTGATACCTGTGGAAATAGCGTTAAAGATTGCGGCTAAGATAAGAGAGAAAGCTCGATTTGCGGTGTATATAGTGATACCGATGTGGCCCGAAGGACCACCAGAGAGCGAAACCGTCGAAGAGATGCTTCACTGGACGAGAGAGACCATGTCGATGATGTATCGGATCATAGGAGAAGCGATACGAGATGCCGGAGACGGATCTCACCCGAGGGATTACCTAAACTTCTTTTGTCTCGCAAACAGAGAAGAGAAGAGAGACGGAGAAGTCCAAGCGGCTTCGTCGCCACGTCCCAAAACGCATTACTCGAACGCGCAGAGGAACCGTAGATTCATGGTCTACGTCCACTCCAAGATGATGATAGTGGACGACGTGTACGTTATCATAGGCTCCGCGAATATTAACCAGAGGTCGATGGACGGCTCTCGCGACACCGAGATCGCAATAGGTTGCTACCAAACCGATACAGCCAAAACCAACGAAATCCGAGCTTACCGGTTGTCTCTCTGGTACGAGCATACGGGCGGCGGCAAGATAACATCGGACGAGTTATCTTCGTCGGAACCAGAGAGTGTTGAATGCGTGCGAGGGTTGCGGACAATAGGAGAGCAAATGTGGGAGATTTACAGCGGAGACAGAGTCGTGGACATGAACGGTGTCCACTTGGTTGCGTACCCGATTAAAGTGACGAGAGATGGTGTCGTCCAAGAAGTCGGTGACGGTTATTTTCCGGATACAAAGACTTTGGTGAAAGGAAAGAGGTCAAAGATGTTGCCTCCTATTTTAACAACCTGAAACAAAAATATTCAGAATCAGAATCGTTTTATTCAAACATTAACTTGCAATATTTAAGCATACATAACAGTGATTACAACACTTTCTGTAATAACCCACATTCTGTTCTCCTATGTCGGTTCCAACTATTTTAAGCTTGTGTTGGCTTCTGTCTTTTTCAAGCTTTTGTTGCCTGCAACAAGGAGAATAATAATCAAAACATGTATAAACCCAAGAACAAGTAGCTTTTTAATAGTGAAAAATAGTCATAAAGCTTATAAAGCTACTTGATATAACAGACCGACTAAGCGAATATCTCTATATCTATGTCTAAAGGTAAACAGGTATGTAGCATGGGATGAAACTTATTCGTGTTTAAGCTCATCTAATGGCTGAGAAAAAATCTTCCTCTTTGCAGAGAGTGCAAATCCAAGACGATTCCCTATTTTAAGCAGAAGGAGCGCTGTACCAAGCTTCTCGCAGATCTAGTGTAAACTTTTCTGAAGATGTTAGTAACTTCTATATCTCACTGTGCCGGAAGATCTTAGAGTCTTTAAAAAGTAAGAGGAGAAGTAAACAAAGTAGTCCTAGAATTATGTCTGTTACAACCTTTCATCCTTAACAAACCTACACCGAGCTAACTTCAGATCAATATAAGCCTTAAAGCTTACAACTATAGGCGGTAGCTAATCAAGTCAATATGCTTATCCTATGTATTTGTTAGCTACAAAAGCTTCGCCTTTCTTCTTTATCTATAAGATCTCTTGCGGCCTCCGGAAACAAAAGTGGTTAAGATAATCTTGTCCAGAGGATTCTAAACAACTTTTCTACTACGCGACACCAGTAACCAAATGTAGTAAACCATCTTCAAGAACCAGCTACTTCTCTATCGGCTCAGCAAGTCGTTTCCATCAACAAGCTAATTTCAAATCTAGAGAAGTCTGCACAAACCCTCTAGGAATAAAATTGGCTGATTCAACACTAAATGGTCACAGCTCTGAAGAGAATCTAAGATCTATATGCAAGAAAAATTATGAATCTGTGTCTAAGAAGTACTTTTATATGCAATCTATTTAAAGTCATGAAGAAAACATAGATGCCAAAACGAAACGGCAAGCTAGACTCTTGAAGATATAACAAGAAAATAAACAGATAAACTTTCTCGTAGGAGACTAGGATAGTTTCTATTAGAAAGATCGCGTACCTGTCTCCTGGCTTGTAGGAAGAAGACCCTTTATTTGTAAGGCACATCAACATCACAATCTCTTGATATATGAAGAAGGTACTTCGAAACTGTAGCTTTCTTCTTAAGATAGTTTCTGCTGAGTAAGCCAAACTTGCTGAAAACTTTCACTTACAAACGCACTTTGTGCCCCCCTCGAAGACAGAGTGGTTAATCTCTTCAAGCAAATAGTGGGACCAAAACAGTAACCATTTATAGGATGCGCCACCGAAACCGTATCTGCCACACTGCACCTTGTTGAATTTTTATCTCCTGCTCATCGTGGGAGTTCCAAAACTAAGATATAGACTTCTGCGTCAGAATGTCTACGATCCAGACTAATATGAAAGAATTCTGCACACTTCATCAACGATGTCCTAATCGAGTTCTTATCAGCTCTCTGCCCACCCTCAAATTTCCCAAAAAGCAAGGAATTTTTGTGGCATTGCAATGCGCCTAGCTCATATCTAGGCAGATAATTCCCATTAGGCGGTCACTAACATGTTGGCCAAGCTATCAGCAAATTCAGTAGTCCTACATACTGATGAAAGACTGATGACTCTGTAAGCCGATTACTATGTCTGAAGATGCACCGCTACGATTCCACAAAAGTTGCTTTGATTTGCCTTCCATAAATCCGTAAGTTATCAATGAACGGGAATCTTTACTCAGCCTCTTAAATTTATGTTCTTCAGTATCCAGATTCGACCTATGAAACTAAGATTCATCAATCCAACAAAAGCTGCTGTCCATCAGCTTCAGAGCAGTGTTCTTCCACTGGTCCAGACCCTGAAAAATGTGGATCACCTTGTGGCACACAAGGGTAGGGTTCTGATGGTGGGAACAAGGACTATATTTTCCCAATCCAGTAGAATATTGCATGTGGGCGGTAGAGTGGGTCCTGCAACTCGATAGGGATGCTGATAGATCAGATGGAAGGCTTTGCTCAAACAATCCTTGTCTAAGTTCTTCTCGGAAGAAAGAACCCGCTCATGCTGATCCACTGACCCTAGAAAGTGGCTTCTGCGCGCTGCTAGATGTTTATTGGCTTGATCCCAGAAAGGCGTGATCGGTGAATCCAAGAATGAGTCAGCAGCATTGACAATGTAGACATGATCTTCAACGCTACCTCCAGACAATCTATAAATGGATGTCCTTCCAATATTTCCACTTCATCTTAATCGAGATTCTCCTATATACCTTAAATCTGGTTGAAGCAAACATAAAACCAACACAGATAAACAATGATCTGTGGCTATGCTAGCTCTTTCAGCTTCCAGCAACAAGCAATCACAACTTGAGAGTTTCTCCAAAAATTTGGCCACAATCAATCCCTTTCGCTCAAAGCTCTCTTTAACGCCTCTAAGTGTAGCTAGCCAGAAATTTATAAATTCAAATACTAGAGAAGGAAGAAGAGACGGCTTTAAGCACAAGGAGGGGAATTTCAGATAAAATATCCCTCCTTTTTCAAACATTGTTTATTGGTTTCTCAAACTTACTCGTACAATGGTAGATTCCTCTGAGTTTCTACAGGAGGGATGATCTTTTACAAATAACAAAACCCAGAGCGTAAAGAATGCGAGCAGAAGAATAAGAAGGATAATAGCACAATAGATAATATCAAACACGAAAACCCAAATCGTAAAATTGTAGAAAGGTCCGACATAACTTAGCCATCTAATAATTAAAACGACTTATTTAGAAAGCATATGAACTAACACTTAGATTTAGAGTAGATGCATACCCACACACAACTATTTAGACTCACCTCATTCTTTTTCCACAGATCGTTTATGAGATTCAATGACGATCCAAGCGAGGTTTCTTCTGCGAGCCAGACGTGTGGCTATAGTATTGACTCCTTTCCGTAGATCCCTAAGAGACAAAATAAAGAAGAATATATGCGTGTCAAAGTAAAAGTTCACAAGAATATATCAAAATAACACAAGACTGTACGCAAAAAGTACCAAGAAACTATCGTTTTCGCCATAAGAACCACGGAAAGAGCTGTCCATATTGCTCAAATTCATCCCATTACCATACGATGCACCTGGACAAATAACATATCTCAACAAAACAGTTAAAGCTTTAACGAAAAAAATACCAAATTTTTAATAGGAAGTTAAGGATTATACCGAAACCCCAAGGCCTACTATCAACAGTAGCAAGTTCTGCTCTTAGCTTCTCAACTTCACGAGCCATAGAAACCATGTTCTTCTCCATTGTCTGCCGCTGCTCCATAAGCTCAAACTTTTCCTTCTTCTCATAATCAATCGCACCTCTGCTCCAAAAGAAAAACCAAATGTTTAGGCATTGAAATATCGACTACAAATACTAACTGAATGATTAACAAAAGTTTCACAATCTTATACCTAGCGTGCATAAGCTCCTTTTGCAGGTCTTTAACCTCGGCTCTCAAACTCGGAATCTGCTTGTTATCTGATTGCAACTTAACCAAATCTTTCCTAAGTATCTGAACATCTCCACTTAGCTCACGTTTAACCTCACTTAGCTTCTGAGCTTCCCCACGCAACTGCACAGCTTCCTTCTTGTAAGACTCCATAGCACGGATCTCCGTCTCAAGCTTATGCCTTTTCTCAGAAAACTCTCTCAGCTGCAAGTCTTGTTCGCCACGGAGATCAGAGACCAAAAGATTCATACGTCGAAGCTCTTCTTTAGCGGAACCGAGCTCACGCTCTAGAATGCCACGGTCTTCGGCTAATCTATGGTTATCGTTCAAAAGCCTCCGAATCTCAGCGTCCTGTATCTGAAGATCTTCTAACAGAGATTGTGGTGGTGGTGGCTGTATCATAGGAGGAGCTCGGAGAAAGGGTCTCTCCGGTGAATAAACACGGCGATCATGGTAACTATCTCGGTAAATTCGGCTTCTTCCAGACATTGATAAACTAATCATTACATATCACACAACAACAACAACAACAAAAAACAAATTTTAACATTAACCCAATTTTTAAGAATATGGAGAGAAAAAATTATAAAATTCTTTAAAAATTTAAACTTTCTCGAAAAAAAAATCGATCTATCATCACATAGCAATTAAAATTAGCACACAGCACACAGAAAAATAAAAATCAAAATTTAAGATTAACCCAATTATTAATAAAATTAGGGTATTATTAAGATCAAGCAATAGTAAAATCAAGCAAAATTAAAATCTAAAATAAATCAATTTCTAGTTTAATTTGATTCTAAGAGGAAGAAGATCGATGATTATATGTGTTTCGTATTTTTATAATCAGCAAAATCGATTTGGGTAAATGGAGATTTCAGAAGATGATAGTTATAGAGAATTATACATATTGCGAAAATAATGAAAAGAAGAAGAAGAGAAAAGAGTCAAAACCCTTTTCTTCTGCAGAGCGAATTTCGTCGTCTTCTACCTCTTTGTGTTCTTCTTCTTTAGATGGTTTTTCAAGTCTTCTCTTTTTGAGAAAGAACACAAAGGTCACAGACATGGATGACTAATACGACGTCGTCTTCTTTTATTGTCATCTATATTGGCCTTTGAATGGGCCTTTTGTGCTCAAATCATTTTAATTTAAGACCAATTCGTAAAGATACCATCTTTTTATGCCAAGAATACCATCACAATGTTTTTTAGTCATAAAATACCACAATAAGATTTTTGGCCAAAATAACACCAAATTTAAAATATATTAAAATCATTAAAATTCAACCATAAAACCTCAAAACTAAATATTATCCACTTCAAAAACCATAAATATTATCCAAATAAAAATAATTAAATTCTAAAATAATTAAATGTTGTTATTTTTTTATGTCTGTGGTGTTTTAGCTAAATTTTCTAATGCAGATTTGGATTTTTATAAACTTGTGAGGGTGTTTTTGGATTAACACAGTTTTTAGTGGTATTTTCAAAAAAGTTTATTAACTTCATTAGTGCAAACAATAATAACTACATCTACTCCAACATGAATTTATAATTATTCACAGAAACACAATATCAAACATTGGATCAAATATAGCATGAAAACTATATAAGAAGATTCCAAAAAAAAACTGATTTCAATTTTCAACAATTCAAACTTAAAAAAAAGAAGAAAAAACTTCCAAAAGCAAACAAATGATATCCACAAGAACAAGCATTTTTAAAACACACAAAGCTTAAACATATATTTTTCTTTAAAAAAATCAGAGAGTAGGAATGGTTTTGGATGCTATGAAGTGTTTCAGAATAGCTTTCTCTTCATCGTTTATCTTCTTCTCCTCCGCGTTTCTTGTTTTTACTTTCCTTTTCTCCTCCAACATCCATTTGAATAGCTCGCGCTGTTGCTTCTCTGGTATCGGCTCACGCGCCTTGACCACCATTACGGGCTCTGCAACAGCAACAACAGCAGCAGAAGAAGACACAGGTTTCGACATCGCAACAGGAGCCGCAGCAGCGACTAAACCTCCTGATTTAGCAACAGTCTCTTCATCTGAAGTATCTATGTCCTTTTTCTTAGTTCTAAAGAAAAGGTAACCTGAAAAAAAAAACAAGAAATAACCATTAGTGAGTGTATCATAGAAGACTCTGAGAGCATTTTCACGGCAGCTTAGCACACAATACACATGTAAAAGTTCTGATTCCAGTGGAAGAAATCAAGAAACTAACTATTCAAGAAGAAAAAACTTGTTAGGGACTGAGATATCAAATGTAACAAGTAAAGAGCTAACTAGATGTGTAAGAGAATTTATCCATAGACAAGGTTTGGTCAGCGGAAACAAAAAAAAAAAGCAGTGAGATATTACTCTGCATAATGGTGTAATAGACATTACTAAGATCACACAAAGCACAAAACAAAAACTCTTAAGACATTCACAAACAACTCATAGAAGAAGATATTATAATCTTAAGCACATGGCGAAAAAAAGGGATAAATTCATCGAAATACCACCAAAAAAAGTTTTCATTTATAAAATACCATTAAAAGTTTTTCATAACAAAAATACCACTAAAATATTTTTGATATCAAAATACCACTAAAAACTTTCAATTTAAGAAGATATAAAAAACGAATTTAACACTTAAAATTTTAGTCTTTTTTCCATTTGGGTTCGCTATATAGTGTTTAGGGTATGGTTTTGAACGTGGTAAATTTTAATTTTGAAGGTTTACGGTTTGATTTTGGAAGTTTTAAACTAATTTAAGATTTGTGGTATTTATGGAAAAAATAATGGCCGTGTGTTAATTTTGTAAGAAAACTTTATTTAATGTTATTCACGATAATTAACCCAAGAAAAAAAAGGTCAAAGCTTTATTATTGTGCCTAATAAAAAAAAACCCTAATAATGATTCTAAAAGGCTAATATTTTTGTGTGCAAAATCAACAGACCAAATCATTACCTCCAATGGCGAGATTGACTGTAAGAAGAACCGGCCATACATATTTGTACCTTCGAGCAAACGATTCCTTAAGAGGCGGAGGAGGAGGAACAGAACCACCGGTCGTATACGAAGCCGCCGCCGCTGCAGCCGGAGAAGAAGAAGAAGAAGGAGCGGTGGGGTTGTTGAAATTGGCTTCAACGTTCTTAAGCTGAGCAATAATGTCTGGTTTATGATTACGAAAACGAGATCACAAGTCAAAAGAATCAACAGTGAGAAGAAGAAGAAGAAGAAGATTGTTTGGTGTAAAAGAGATAACCTTTCTTCTTGGGTTTGTTTGTGTAAAGCTTAGGACTTTCTTCACTCATTGCGATTTACTCTGATTTCTTCCGCTTGCGATCTCTGAGATTCTTTTTTTTTTTGTTTTTGTTTCCTCCAAGTGATTTTTCGTATATTTATGACTTGATTAATTATAAATTTCTTTGGTAAATAATAATTTATATTTCAACATTTTATTAATATTAGTCAGCTTTTAATTTTTTTCAACCTATTAACTCGCATTTCTACTATGGATTAGCATTCATTTATGACATTTTCTATAATACATGATACAAAAAATATGACTAAAACCCTAGCATATATCATAAACTAATTTATGTATTTTTATGTCTAAGATTAACAAAATTGATTCTCACAATTTAAGATTAACCAAAGTTAACAAATTATTAACCTAAATTTAGATGGATCGGATATAATGTTTCTCTTACATATTTCAAATGTAATGATAAGATGTAATATTGTTAGGGAGGAGCAAATAGAGAGAAAGAGAAAGATTAACAGATAATACATAAACACTAACAACAAATGATCAACTCCATCCTCTTCTACTTCCTCTGTCTCTACTAAATCCTCCAAGCCCTGTTTCCACATAATATTTCATTCAACATCCTTATTATTATTAACCAAAGATCCAAACTTTATTATTATCTTCCTACAAGATTTGAATAAAAAGCCAAGTAGTGCAAATCTTGTAATAAGTTTTGTCTCTATTTCTAGTGAACCTAAAAGCAAGAACTTTTCGCTAGTGAACTTACCTGGAGGAGGAGGAGGAGCGTTGCTACGACCCATCGATGCTAATTCGTGGCTGACTTTCTGTCCAGCTTCTCCTAATATGTTTATAAGTTCTTTAGCAAATCTGGCGTTCGCAGCTGTGAAGAAAGTGTAAGCTGTTCCTTTCGCCCCGGCTCTACCCGTTCGTCCTATCCTGTGAACATAATCCTCAAGTGATCCAGGGAAGTCATAGTTTACTACATACTTCACATCTTTTACGTCTGTTTAAAGACAAAAGGACGTTTATTAGCTTTACGCGTGGTCGGGACTAGAGAGAGAGAGTTGATATCGTGAACAAGGGGATGACAAAAGATTTTAGTACCTAACCCACGAGCTGCAACGTCTGTAGCAGTCATTATCGGGCTTTTGCCTGATCTGAACTCCGAGAGAACCCAATCTCTTTCAGCTTGACTTTTATCACCATGTATTGACAAAGCAGGCCAACCATCCATTCGAAGCTGACGAGTTATTTGGTCACATCCCTTTTTTGTATCGAGGAACACGAGTATTCTACTTCCATCCATTATGTCTTCAAGCAATTTCACCAGCCTGAAATATCATTAAGAATCATTTCAATTCAATACAATTTCCATCGCGGAAATGAGAGACGGGAGAGCATAGATATGGATACGTACTTGTTATACTTTTGGCTTTCGGAAATGACATCAACAATTTGACGGATCGAGCGATTAGCTTTTAAATCAGAAGATCCTATTATCACCTGCACTTAAGACCCAACAAGCATGCTCAGATTTTGTGAACAGCTAAACCATAACAAGAAAACTACGAGAACTGTCTCTTACTTTGTATGGGTTATAAAGAAACTTCTTAGATAGTTGTTCCACCTCCTTGGGCCAAGTAGCACTCCAATACAAAGTTTGACGGTCTGGCCGAATCTGCACACATTTCAACAGATTTAAAACAAAGCAGCCAGAATACACATATATGTGACAGAAACAGAGGTAAGTAAACGAACTTGTGAAACAATTTTACGGATCTGAGGGTCAAACCCCATATCCAGCATTCGATCAGCCTCATCCAGAACAAGATAAGTAACCCTTCGCAGGTTTGTGTTGTGCGACTCCATCATGTCTATTAACCTCCCAGGAGTAGCAATAACGATCTCCACACCTAAATCCAAAGGACAATACTCACTATCAGAATGATCTTAAAAGAAAGCCTAATAGTTTGAGTAATTCACCTTTCTGGAGATCACGCACTTGAGGCCCTTTTGGGACTCCACCGTATATACAGGTGCTCTTGATCTTTGATGATGAACCAAATTTAGACGCCTCTTGATGTATCTGCACAGCCAGTTCACGTGTCGGAGCAAGAACCAAGACAATCGGGCCGTCCCCAGGAGCTGGTCAAAAATATTCGAATCAGTACAAGCTCTTAACAGCTTACTACCGAACAACGACAACAAAAAACTCCCCAAGCGGTAATCAAGTGTTACCTAAAATTGGTTGGGCATTCACATGGACTATAGCAGGTAGCAAGTAGGAAAGAGTCTTCCCAGAGCCAGTTTCAGCAATGCCAATAAGATCACGTCCCTTTAACGCCATTGGCCAGCCTTGAGACTGTATAGGTGTTGGTTCAGTAAAACCTGCCTTCTTAACTTCTTCCAAAACATAATCTACGACAACCAAGACAATCCTTTTCAGTACATACATAATACCCCTAAGAAATGTATGTGAAATCAAACAAAACATTTATCTCTACAAAAATTCCCAAAATCAAGAGTGAGAATAACCGAAATCGAAGTCAAAGCAAATGATTACAAAGAAATCCTTATTAGTAGACATATATATATACACGAATAAACACATCATCCCACACAATACAACTCTTTACGTACGAAATAGAGACCGAATCCAACTGTTTTCATGATGAAAACGAGCTTACCGGGAAAGCCAACATCGCGAAAACTCTTGACGGGTTTAGGGATATCTCTTCCATCAACAGTAATCTCCCTCAGCTTTCGATATTCATCGACTTCTGCAACCGTCATAGCCGCCACGGCAGGAGACTCTACATAGAAATTCTTCTCAAAAGGAGTCAAACCATCCAAATCTGGCTTCCTTGGAGACTCATTACCATCATCATTATCCTTTTTACTAGCTGAGCTTCCATATGCAGAAGCCCCACCAAAGCCTGAATCACTAATTAGGAGAAGAGCAAACACATACACACACACAAATTTTGAAAAAAAAACTAAGCAAAACACATCACAGAGAACTGATTAAAGATTCGATTTCTAAAAACACAAACTTTAGATCCAAAAACTTAATCTAAATATACCTTCAATTAACGAAATCGAACAGAAACAAAAATCGTAGCTTAAAACGCAGTGAATAATTTTAGGGTTACGAAATCAAACACACGCTTTACCTTCGACGGTCATGATACGAGTTGGAATCGCCGGTCCGGCTATCGTAGCGACTCATCGGTGGCTCCGATTAAAGAAATATCGCCGGAAAGTTTAAAGGAAGAAGACGATTTATTAGGGTTTTACAAATCGCGAAGAAAAGGAAGAGAGAGTGAGACAATTGTATTGTTAAAGCTACGAGAAGGTTTGTTATTATTATATAACAAACAAATAAAATGACGACACGTGGAAAAATGAAAATCACCGCCTTATTATTATTTAATTTAATCACTGTGTATGTTGTGCTTAGTGATGATCTTTAGAGTTTAGACGAGCTCTATTTTTTTGTTAAATGGCTTAATTTAAATTTAGAAGTTCTTGTAGTTAATCATTGTTTAATTTATACCCTTCGTTTTATCGAAAATAGTTGTTTATAATAGAGGAATTTACAAAACTACACCCTTTGGACTTTTCTTTCACAAAATTACACATAATTCAATATTTTTACATATTTACATTCTTTCAAAATTTTAAATTGTCGGTTTATCATTTAAAAATTTACCAAAATTGAAATATTTTTATTTGGTTCGCTAATTAATGTTTATGATATAGTATTAAAGTGGTAAAAACAAAATTTCTTAAGCAACAAACAAAACCACTCAAGCCATTAATTGATACTTAAAATATTATGTTCCTTGTTATTAACCTACAATAATTATCATCATAAAAATTTAAAGATATGTATATTTGTTAACATATATTTTGTATAAAAGCAATATGTTGTGGAAATACATGTAATAGATTTCCTATTATTTCTTCATTTTTAATTGTATTTTAAGCACTATTTAAGGATCACCTAGCAAAATCGTACCAACGTTAGAGATCAAAACGGACAATAGCACACTAAAAGAGCGGTTAAACTTGAAAACATATTGTAACAAAATAATTTCACAAAAAAAAATTAGTGGAAGAATAAAGTTTTGAACAATGTTAATAACTCATACAATAATAGTATATGCATAGTCTCTTTTTGTTTTAATTATACAAATCAAGAATTCAAGACTTGTTAAGTGAGTGTGTATCTTTACACTCAATGAATGTTGACTCATCATTATTGATTTGAGCAGATTTCAAGCTCCAAGCACTTAAACTCAAGACATTAACACTTTGTTTTCCTTTGTTGAATACAAAAAGATTTGCATTTTCTCCAATTGCCAATTTTGGATACACTCTTGAAGTTATACATACTTTCCCTCCTCCTCCAAAACTCTCTACTATTGAATGATCAATCTACAAAATAAATTAAACCACTCATAAATTAGTATACATCTTGAGTGTTATAGTTTCGAAAACTCGCATATATCATGTTATTAATGAAAAATAGTATTATCTTACCAAAGTCCTAAGAGAAAAGGTTTGGTTAGAAAGGTCTATCTCCACAAAAGCACCAAATGTTATTTTATCATTTTCTTCATTCAAAGAAGATCTACACAATATGATTAGGAAATAGTAAAAAAAGTTAGTTTAATTTTCTAAGAAATATATATGTAAAATAAGAACAAAAGATAATAATAATAATGTGTCTTTTAATTCATGTATATACCTGCTTTGGTTACTACACAACAAGACCACATGCTTAGTATCCTTACTAGTAGAATTATTTGACTTGAAAATTCTAAAGTAAACCGATGTGTACTCTTCAAAGTCATTTGATGCCAAAACCATCAAACCAAATGGTCCTAAACCGGACTTAACCGAATAATCTTTTTGGCTACATATCTTCTGTGGATCGGTCCAATTCGGTTCAATCAAATCCGCTTTTTCCAAATCATTCACCTTAAACAATACCTCAACATCTGCCTGCAAAATACCAAACAAACCAAAACAAAAACACAAAAAAAATTAGAGAAATTTCTTCTAATACCATTTACAAAGTTTTTCATAACAAAAATACAATTAAAATGTTTCTTAATATCAAAATATCATTAGAAAATTTCATTTTACAAAAAATACCACAAAGACAAAAACAAGTTTTAGCCTTTTTAGAATTTAAATATTTTTCATATGCGTTCAGTAATTAGTGTTTAGGTTTTAGTTTTGACGGTTTAGGGTTCAGTATTGAAAGTTTTAAACTAATTTAAAGTTTGTGGTGTGTTTAAGGAAAAAACTTTTTTAATGATACTTGTAAGATTTTGAGAATGTGTGCTGCTTTTGTAAAGAAAATTTTATTTAGTGTTATTAATGAGAATTGCCCAATAAATATCGATTTGGATTCGCCAAGGTTAAAGATAGGTTGTTTTTTTAATACCTGTGCTGCAGTAACACCATGAACTTGAAGAGTAGATTCTGTCTTGATAACTTTATTAAGGCACTTGACTTGTGTTACACGTAATGTCTCAATCTCTTCAATAGGCCATTGTAATAATCCCTTTCCAGATTCATCAAGCCATATTTTCCTTGGAAATGACTATCAAAACCAAACCGGTTTATTAAGATTTCTCTAAACCAGATTAATCTAGAGGAAATTATAATTCAAAAATTCCTTAAAATACCACACCAGAAACAGCTTTTATTCCAAAAAATAACATTCTTAACTTTTTCAGACCAAAAATAACACAAAAACATTTGTACTCCAAATATACCACAATTACAAAAAAAAATCGTAACTTGTAACACTTACGAATTTTTTTTTTTTTTGAAGTTCAATATTTACCGTTTAGTTTTGAAAGTTTAGAATTTAGTTTCAAAGGTTTTTTTGTTGACAAAAATAAAAGTTTCAAAGGTTTTAAGCTAGCTTTAAATTTTCTGGTATTTTTAACCAAAAAAACATTCTAGTGGTATTTGTAAAACTTTTGAGAATGTATGTTATTTTTGTCAAAAAAAAACATGAGTAATTAAGTGCTATATATTAGAATTGCCCAAAATATAATATTTTTTTTTATACCTGAAGACCAGACCAACCTTTCTTAACATCATCTTGAGAAGTCGAAGATTCATTAACCCAACCCCACAAGATTCTCCGTTTCTTAACGTCGTCGAAAAACGTTTTCGACGCGTAGAATTTACCGTAATCTAATCTCGGAGCCGTACCGTCTTGCACGAAACCAAGATCCGGTTCATACACATCTTGATCACTGTCGTATTCACCGATCGTGTAATAATCATGTGACGTCTCTATCAAGCTAACTTTAAGCACGTGCTTTATTTTTACTTTGCCGTTAAACGACGACGTTTCTAAACCGTTAGATCCGGTTAAGTAAACCGGGAAAAAATCAGGACATTCCCACATTCCGGTTAAGTCTTCGTAGTGTAGAGGATTCTCCGATTGCGTCCAATTCAAAAAATCTCTGCTTCTGTAGAGAATCGCTAGCCCGCGGCGATCGTCTGTCGAGCTTCCGACGATGATTCGCCATTCTCCGTCGCGGCCTAGCCACGCGGTGGTTGGATCTCGGAACCGGTCTGGGTTAATTCCGTTGACGGCGTTAGTAACGATCAGAGGATTTAACGGAGATTTTGACCATTCACGGAGATAAGGATCTGAGAGGTTAAGTGGAACGGCGACGTTTTGGACTTGCCTTTTGTTGAGGTCGATGCCGGTGTAGAGGATCATTGGTGTGGCGTTTGGTAGAATCGTGACGGAACCTGACCAACAGCCGTTGATATCTGACGGCTGAGATGGATTGAAAGCTGGAGGATGTGGGGTCCAGTTGACTAAGTCAACGGAAGTGGAGTGACCCCACACGATTCTTTGGTTCCATACGGCACCGTATGGATTATATTGATAGAATAAATGGTATAATCCTTTATACACCATTGGTCCTACAACATAATAAAATAAAACATATATATTTTATTTTTTTTGGAAAAATAATAATAATATATGAATTAGAAAAAAATAATAATAAAGAGGGAACTAACCATTAGGATCTGAAAAATTAGATTTCATCGAAAAACAACCAAAGAATTAAAAAAAGATGTTAATAATAACTAAAAATAAAAATGGAATATACAAAAAAATGATAAACCGGTTAATTTAAAGACCGGTTTGGTACGGGACATACCGTTCATCCAATTTCTGGGAGGTTGAAAGTGAAAACCGGTTCGGTAAGGTTGGTTAGGATCTTGATTTGAAGAAGCTTCGATGTATATGATAAAGTTGCAGAGTAATAGTAATGACAAACCAATGTCCGAACAATTTAATTTCGCCATTGTTTTTTTTTTGTTTCTGTCTCTCTATCTTAACTTTCTTGTGGTTGGGTTTGGTCTTATATATTTTGAGTACGATGGTTTTTTTTTTTTTTTTCAACATTTTGGTACAATTGGCCACCATTACCTAAACCTACACTATCGTAAGGCGGGGAATCGATCCGGGTGGGGTGGTCTTCACTGCTCGCATGAACATGATATGCCACTAGTACGATGGTTTTTTTTAACAGCTAATTTAATAATTAAAAAATGATTTAATTATATTGATTCGATAGATTAAGTAATGTACAAGTGGGTACGTAGCTACTAGTATAAATTGGATTAAATCTTAATTTGAAGCTAATTTAATCAACTAGGTTTAAACGGTGCCGTTTTGAAAAGACAATAAATAAGAAGAAAAAAAGCCTATCGTATTAATTTGGAATAATATAGTATTTTTGGTGTTAAAAATTTTGAATAATATAGTTGATATATATAAAAAAATTGGATAATATATTTGATTCTCGATCTTGTTTACGGTTAAAACTTAGAGTAGTTTTGTTTAATCGCCAAAAGAAGAACAAATTCAACAAAAGTTATGATTAAATCATACGAATGTTATAAATTTATATATTGGTTAACATAAGTTGTTTTTGTCTTCCACATGTTTAAAAGAAACATAATAATTGTACAAGCCGGCACGTTATGGCAAATATAAATCCATTAATCAAAGACCAAACAATTAATTAAGCTTAATTAATTTGACGACACAAAAGTCCACCAATATTTCTCATGCTATTTTTGATGAATAAAAATAAAGCGAAAGACTATCATAACCTTCAATATTAACCAAATATATCATTATATAAGTTACTAGTTTAAATTACATGTAATACCAAAAGAATGTGTGTTTTTTTAACATATGTTATTTAGTTGAAATATTTTTGATGAATTTCTCCAAAATATGAAATATTATAAAAAAAATTGTACAAATATACACTTGGAGAAAACTTATTAGAAGTCATTTACTGTAGTTTGTGTTGGTTTCTTCAACACCAAAATTTATACATTTTCAGTTGATGCAAAGATGTTATTTTTGTTTTCACGCTGTTTCAAACTTACACTTTGGTCTGAAGCAGAGAACCCTCAAGAGAAAGAAAGTGTTTCATCAAAGACCAGCACTCGGGTCGCCGGAGTTTGCTGCCACGACTCCAACTTCTTGGCCAGAGTTAGCAATCGAGTCGCCGTTTAAGCCATCAACAATCTCATCAATCTTCTTAAACTGGTAAGGCCACTTACTATTGTACAGAAACTGCCTCAGGTCAAATCTGTTGTCTTCAGGAGAATAACTCTGCAACAAGAAAAACACACACAATGATCAAATCTCTCGTCCTTTCGAAAACAAGATTCAAGACACAAATCTTCGATTCACTTGTAGTATACCTCTGCGTGGTAAGACGGTGTGATTACAGTCATTTTGTGTCGGTTTATCGAATAATACTTGAAAAAGTATTTAACTTTCTCAGCTACTTCTGCTGGGCTTAGCTTTGTTCCCCACTTGTAACATAGATTCTGCATAATCATTACACAACAGTTTCAGTTTTCACTGTAACAACATGATTTAGTATTCTCAAGATTCAAGAAACTCGAACCTTGAACATGGACACTGGTCCACACCGGAATATCTTCCTCATTCTTCCATAGACCGAAAGCTCTTCATACGTCATCCCCATATCGACTTCATCAAGCTGTATAACACAACTCAAAATGTCTTACAAAGATGGCTTCATTGGCTTTTAAGCTAAAGAGAGTTACAGAACAGTTTTGTTATTACCTGAGTATAGTCAGAACGAATAGGCTCAAGCTCGGCTGTTGGTGGCGCAGCTTCTATCTCTGCCAAAGATGGATAACCGAGATTTGTTGCAGCCCATTTCAAGAACAACCTTAGAT
The DNA here is from genome assembly GCA_963556525.1 of Cochlearia excelsa. Taxonomy (NCBI): domain Eukaryota; kingdom Viridiplantae; phylum Streptophyta; class Magnoliopsida; order Brassicales; family Brassicaceae; genus Cochlearia; species Cochlearia excelsa. The sequence continues at coordinate 34,426,699 of OY748329.1, read as the reverse complement.
CTTGTTTACTGATACTTCCTATAGGGTTTATGTCTGCTGAGCTACAATCATACTGTTTCAACAAAGAGAAAAGAGAGTTTAGATTAAAAATGTAATGATAAATTGAGAATGTAAGTCAAAGTCCCTCCACCTTTGTCAAGTAACCACGAAGTCCTTCATCGACGTTGGAGCTGCCTAGAACAAGGTAAAAGCCCGGTTTGCTATGAACCCAAGGCAAGAGAGAAGCTAGCATAAACGCTAAAACCATTCTCATCCTTGCTTGAATGTTCTGTAACCCGAGATTCTCAACGTTTGATCCTCCATCAACTTTATATCGTGGCCGCTTGCCTGTAACAGTTTGAAACAAAGATAAAACCGAAGAGACAACGCCGTCTATACAAACATCAAGATGCCATGCACCTATCTCATCTGCTAGCTGCTTTGCACGCGATTTTGTAGCTTCGGAACTGTAAAAAACGTGATATCAATACGAGAAAATGTTTCTTTGTTCGGTTACTATTTCAATTTTACCTGTTTTCGGAACCCATAAAGACAGTATAAAATATCCGCTTAGCAAACTCTTTGCTATCAGTAGGAAACTTCCCCGTCTCATAGTTCCCGATTCGGTTTGCATCAGTCTTCACTTGCTCATCTCCTTTAGCAATTTCTACACAACCAAGAAGATATCATCACCATGAAGTCTCATATTAAGTTATTCGCAAAAGACGGTTCAACATTACCTTTAACGACAAGCTGGCACATGCAGCCAACAATAGCTGCCACCGAAGAGCTGTCTGCTCCACCAGAGAGAGGAAGCAAAAACCCCGAAGCACCACTTCTTCTCAAATAATCCCAAAGCCAACAAGCAGGACCAAAAGCTATTTCCTCTTGTGGAGAGTGGTACATAATCTACACACACACACACTGATATATTTTAAAATCGGAAAATTTTGATACTAACTTGAGATCAAAAACAGGAGAAGCAGAGGATGATCAAGAACCTTCTTCGGACTGCTAAGTGACATTTTTAGATTGAAGGATTGTGTCAGCTTATAAGGCACCGATACTGAAGATACTTTAACCTTGCAACTAGCTTGTTCCTGAAAACTACTTATTGATCCGCGAAGACTAGCAACCTTTTCACAGAGAAAGAAAACAAAAATGGTGTTAATAAGATTTTCATTTACATATCAAGAAACAGAGAAAGCAAAGGCAGAGTGTAACTGTGAAATGATACCGCATCTAGATCCACTTGTGAAATGATAACCTCAACGTCCTTCAACGAGAATTGTGAGCCTTGAGCGACAACATTCCCGTTTACAACAATACATGCACATCCATCTATACTTGAGAAATCAAGATGACCATTATCCAAAAAGTAAACAAGATTTACTCAAAGTTTAACAATTTTCTTAGAAGATACCGTAATATAAGCGGCCTCCATCGCAACCCTGTTGATTACTGTACATATACACGCCACCACGAGCATTAGTAGCCCCCATGAAAGCGTTCATACGAATATCTAGCTTTCTCAACTGGTGATGACTACCACTTGCATTCATAAACACTTCTACTCCGTTCAATGCTAGCTCGGCGTGAGGAGGGACAGGACTAAACAGCTCCTCACAGACTTCAGGGGCAACAGCTCTGATAACAAAATGTAATAAAATACAATTTAGAATCCACATACGAAAAAACATTGACACCGATGTTGAAAGCCCCTGAAACTCACGTGTCGAGAAATTGTATGTAACCATAACCGAAAGGTACTGATCTCTGTGACAAAGCCTCAGAGATGTCAATAGGGAGCTGAAACTCTTCGAGCTCTCCTCTCTGTTTCCAAGCCGTGAACCAACGTAGCTCCCTATAGTTCCCATCGTTTGCTAGCCACATTTTTGGTCGGATCATGATGATTCTCTTGTTCATACATAGAACCTGACAGTTATACCTCTCTGATCCTTTAATCACAGGCATCCCTACGCTACACAATATCCCATCGGTCCAATCACCGAGCAACAATTCCTTCAAACACTCCCACCTAAAAACAAACACAGTCACAAGGAACCATAAACTCCATTATCTACCGTGAATATTACTAAGCCACTAAAGCGATTCGATTCTTCAACATACTGAAACTAGGAATAAGAAGAAGAAGAAGAAGAAGCATACACCTAAAAAGTAACATATTCACAAAGAACATTAAGAAAAATGCGTGTTTTAAGCTTTAACATGATCCATAAGCATCATTATCTACACTTAAAGTGATTCTTCATCATACTGAAACTAGTAAGAAGAAGGAGAAGGAAGAATACGCGTGAGTGACGGTGTCTAGCTCCAAGAAGTGATCCTCACAGCCATAGCCAGTGACCTCAAGCTCAGGTCCAAGCCTTATAACGGCACCAGAGGCTTTAGCCTCTGAGATAGAAGCCTTGATGTTGTTCATGTTGCATTCAAATTCCATTGCCCATTGGTTCAAATTACACGTAGCTACCTTCAACAACCTCATCTTCTTCACTCAAAACAATAAGACAACAAAAGTTGTGAACGAATCAAAACACAGAAACATTGAAAAAACCCAATAACAAGCTGAGTAATTTTTGCAATTTTTCAATCTAAAATCGAAACCAAAACCAAGAAAGTCTCCTCCTTTATAGGTTTCACAGTGTGAATCGACATACCCATAATTTGAAATCAAAGATTCACACACCAAAATAGCACTCAAATTAAAATGATATTCAACGTTACCTTGGAATCGGAAATACAAAAAGGACGAAGCTTTATAGAGACTTATCGATCGAAAACAATGATAAGTTAAAGATTCGTCGTCGTCTTCACAAAACTCACCACCGTCGATAAATAAATGGAGAGTGAAGACTAATCACCTGCTAAACACTTCTTGCTTAATAGAACGACGCCGTTTTAGTTGGGATTTTGTATTGTTCTATTAAACGACGTCGTTTACGTGTACTATAAGTTTTGGGCTAAATTGGGCTTTTGTATTGTTCTATTAAACGACGTCGTTTACGTGTACTATAAGTTTTGGGCTAAATTGGGCTTTTGTTAGGGCCCAATAAGAAGTTCTATTTCAGAAATCTAATGTAAAAAGAAATTAGATTTTGTAGCTCTTCCTCTCGTCTTCTTCTTCTTCTTCTCCGAATTTTTAGGGTTTATAATATTTATCTTCTTCGAATTGTGCAATCGAATCTTCGAAACCATAATCTTTTGCTTCAGGTGATATTTATCTCCTTAATATTTTCAATTTCAAGAACTCCACAACGACTGGTGATCGCGGGGTTGAAACAGCGACGCCATGGTGGAAGAACTGTTGTGGAGTTCTTGATCTTCTCAAGACAACATCATCTACTAAATAAACATGAACTTCCATGTGAAGAAGACGCATAGACAGAGATAAAAAGATCCCACCAAATATACATAGTTGGTCTTGTCCACCAAATATGCTAATAAATTGTGGCTACACATAGTCCTTAGTAATATAACATATTAGAAGAAGATATAATCGGTGGTGGATGATAACTATATATGCTATGTGTAGATAGATCCCACTAGTTCTCCTCCTGTTCGAACCAAACCTATGGCGGCAACAACTCACACATGCGTTTGTTGATTATTAAAACTTAGTCAATATTTAGTAACAGATTTAAATCAAAGATCTTCATGAGAGGTTAAATATCACAGGTCAATTATATCGTTCTAAATCTGGTGATGATAAATTATGAATAAGTAAATACAAAGAGTCACTTATAAGTAAAAAATAACCCTTTTAGTGGACTTCACATATAATTTTAATGCGGAATAATCAACGTTAATTCTAAATGATGATAATATTTTCACAAGTTTACACATCTTTCACATGAACATGACATTATACTTATGTTAAGATTAATATCATCCACATAGTCCTTGTGACCTAACAGTCACATAAGACAGAAGGTTACTTTTAACGCCGTTGATACACATCACTAATTCTTAAACAATTATTTTTAATTAATATAACCCAAATCAATAAAGAATCTGCTTCGGTTATAACAAGATAAATCTCTAATATTAATCATCCGTCTAATGACCCCTGTTAAGTTGCTTTTAACGCCGTTGATAGACATCACTAATTCTTAAATCTCTCCATATTTTTAGAACAAATTAAATCTCTAATATTATTTGGGTTATTAATTAAAAATAATTGTTTAAGAATTAGTGATGTCTATCAACGGCGTAATAGTGTTATAATAGTAATCCATATTTTAGTGTGAATTCAATATTTAGTGTTTATAGGCTTTTGGTTTTACCACTTAAAGGCATCACACACATTAATTGGTTAAATTGATAGTAGTTTGTTTATTTGTTATGTTTTAATTGTTATCATAATGGTTCCGTAACTAGAAATAAATTCATGTCGATTCGGTTTTGGGTTTAATTAAAGTAGGAAGTCGGATAATTAATTTTTTTAATCTTTTCGCATGAACAAACACAATACATAACAGATTATGTACCATTTATTTCTAGTTACGGAACCTTCTATTATATAATAACACAATACTCTCTCAATCTAAGACATCCACATCATCAACATAAATAATTAAAATAATTCAATTAAAAATCATTTAATAAAACTCATTCAATATTTATAAAACTCATTCAATATTAATAAAATTAAAATAAAAAACATTCAATATAATATTTAACATTAATAAAAAACATGTATATCAACTTTCTAAAATGAAAATATATAAAAAAATTTCTCTCTTATACTAATTTTTTTGATATATATTACATATGTCCCATTATCTAAATTTTTCTATCTAAAAGCACAATATTTAAAAGTTATAAATGATGTTTAACATTTATTCAAAAAATTAAAAATTAAGACTACATAATACTAGTGGTCACATTATAGTTAATAAATAAAAAATATGCATAGAAACTTGTGAAAATCAAATAATATGGAACAAATCAAAAGACCTAAGACATTTAAAAATGGGTGAGAGAGAGAATAGTTTAAAAATAAATAAATATAATTTTAGAAAAGTTAAAATAACTATAATATGGGATGAAAAAACTCCATATATATACATACTTTCTAAATCTAAATGTTTGTACCAAATAAATATATGAAATAAACTTAAAATATTTACGGAGAAAACAAAACCTCATACAAAATAAACAATTACATATACAAATAATTCAATAACATTATAGAGAATACAAAAAAAAATATGATCCAAATTAATTGACGGGTTAAGATCTCCACGTAAAACCAAAGTGAACAACAAACGTTTGAGAATAAACTAAAACATCCAAACAGAAGTTGTTCGTAAACAAAATCATTTTCATTAGTTTAGTAAAATATAAAATAGATGGAAAATATCTAAAGTTAAACCATATATCTATTACAAAAATAAAAAACTTCATAAAACAAACCAAAACACCCGTAAATTCACATGTAAAATTATTTAAAATTACTATAATAAATAGCGAATATTCCGCGCAACGCGCGGGTTCTTTCCTAGTTATGATAACAATTAAAACATAACAAATAATGAAATAATGTGACTTTTGACTTATATAAAAATCGTAAAAATCATTCAAGAAAAAAGAGGGGCGTTTATAGTTACTAGGAGGGAAGCCCCGCGCAAGCGCGGGGACGTATGTGTATTTTAAATATGATAACAAATATTTAACTAATGTTGAATCGATGAGAAAAGTTATGAGCTGAAGTAGGAGTGTGCAGTGTTGTGACGACGAAAAAGACTGATATCAAATGCTAACAGTGGATGTATTTTATATTTGTTCTCCATTTGTAAGAGGAAATTTAAATTGGTGAACATATAGGGTGAATTTTATTTTATTTTTAAAGTTTGAATAATTGTTAGAATTAAAATTTTAAAGTGAAACTTGTTCATAAATATAGACTGAGAAACCTATGTACCCTGAAGAGTGAATACATTTTTATTTGTATATGCGAAGAGAAAACAGAAAACAGAGAACAAACTGAATGCTTTAAAGAAAAAAGCGTTGTCATTAAAAAAACAAAAAGAGACGCAAGAACACAGACTTGGCTTCAGGGTGGGTTCAAAGTTTTAGTCAACTGAGATATCAGGTTTAATGAAAGGAAGATAAAAATAAACAAAGCAAAGCCAAACGACCACTATTAAGATAATAGCACATTCCATGGCAAAGAGGACAAAAATATCAAAGGAAGATATATTCGGTTAAGTTTGATACTTAGATGAAGAATGATGATAATGTTAGTGATAAGGCAACACACACTTGCTCATCTTTTCTTACTTATTTCAAATATAAAGAATGTTTGAGTTACCACTGAACAATAACTTATTAGAGAAACCAATAGTGCTCATAGAACCAATTAAAGTTTACAAATTTCAAGACTTTACCTCCAAAAAGTTCGAGATTAACAATGGTGACAAACATGACAAATTGTGTCCTATCACCCAACATCATCCCACAAAGACAAGTAAACAACCACATTTGTTATGCCAATGATTGTCGTCAATTTCAGTAAGACGTAATAATGTGTGATGCACTTAGTTTTCCTTTAAATATTTATTTTGAATTTAGTTATTACTAACTAAAACTAAAACTAAATATTTGTAACTTTAGTATCAGAAATTGTATATTTACATAATTGCTAATAAGAATTATAAACCTTGATAAGTTGAAAAATTATTTATAAAATACTTTTTAGAATTTCATTTCAGTTAAATGTATATAGTTAGAAAAATCCATCATTATTAGAAAAACTAATAAAAAAAGAATAGATAATATTTTGACAGAGTTTTGGTTAAGGACCCTTAAGTTGAAGATGATTTGAAGGGTTTTTCTATAAAAGTTATTCCCAATTAATAGTATAGATATACACAATTCACTTATATTTATTTTAATCTGTTTTTTTTAATATTGATTGTGACCATATGAATTGTAAGATGTTTCTAGTTTTTTTGTTTTTTAATTTATACCTTTTGTAAGAAAAATCTATCATTATAAGAAAAACTAATAAAAAAGAGAGTAGAGAATACTTTGACAGAGTTTTGGTCAAGGGCCCTGACGTTGAAGATGACTTGAAGAGTTTTTCTATAAAAGTAAATTTATTTTAATTTGCTTTTTAAAATATTGATTGTTACCATATGAATTGTTATATGTTTCTAGTTTTCTTGTTTTTTTCTTTATACCGTTTGTAAGATTTATTTATGATTAGTTTTAATAGCTATTTAAAATTGATATATGTATATATATAGATATTTTATAAATGTTAAAAATTAAATTAAATATTTCTTGCGTCTGTTTTTAGGGGCATTCTCAAGTCGTGTGATAGGACATAATCTGTCATGTTTGTCACCACTGTTAATCCCGAACTTTTTGGAGGTAAAGTCTTGAAATTTGTAAACTTTAATTGGTTCTATGAGCACCATTGGTTTCTCTAATAAGTTGTTGTTCAGTGTTAACTCAAACATTCTTAATATTTGAAACAAGTAAGAAAAGATGAGCAAAGATGAGCAAGTGTGTGTTGTCTTATCACTAACATTATCATCATTCTTCATCTAAGTATCAAATTTAACCGAATGTATCTTCCTTTGATATTTTTTGTCCTCCTTGCCATGGAATGTGCTATTATCTTAATAGTGGTCGTTTGGCTTTGCTTTGTTTACTTTTATCTTCCTTTCATTAAATCTGATATATCAGGTGACTAAAACTTTGAACCCACCCTGAAGTCAAGTCTGTGTTCTTGCGTCTCTTTTTGTTTTTTTAATGACAACGCTTTTTTCTTTAAAGCATTCAGTTTCTTCTCTGTTTTTTGTTTTCTCTTCGCATATACAAATAAAAACGTATTCACTATTCAGGGTGCATAGGTTTCTCAGTCTATATTTATGAACAAGTTTCACTTTAAAATTTTCTAACAATTATTCAAACTTTAAAAATAAAAAATTGTCACCCTATATGATCACCAATTTAAATTTTCATCAACAGTATTAGGAACTATCACAATTTAAAACCTGCCTCTTACAAATGGAGAGCAAATATAAAATACATTCACTGTTACCATTTGATATCAGCCATTTTCGTCGTCACAACACTGCAAACTCCTACTTCAGCTCATAACTTTTTTCATCGATTCAACATTAGTTAAATATTTGTTACCATATTTAAAATACACATACGTCCCCGCCCTTGCTGCCGGAGAAAGTGTTATTGGCCAAAACCAAAATGTGAAAAGATAGTAGTAGTAATTACTATGTACGATCAATTAAATTCAAATATATTAATATTTTTAGAGGAATTCACAAAACTATACTCTTTCAACCCTTCCTTCACAAAACTACATCTAATTTAATATTTTCACATATTTACACTTTTTCAAAATTTTAAAGCTTGATTTACTCTTTAAAAAAATTACCAAAATTATTTTTTTTTTCATTTGGGTTCGCTAATTAGTGTTTAGGGCATAGTATTAAAGGAGTAGGTTTGTGTGAGTATGGTTTATTTGGATTTAATTTTAAGTGTTTAGGTGTAGTTTTATGAAGTAATTTGGAAATGGTGTAATTTTGTGAAATGTAATTCAAATTGTGTAGTTTTGTGATTCTCCCATATTTTTATTAACGACTTTTCATTTCTATATGGAACAAATATCCAACTCCAATTTGAGATTTTACTTTTTAGATGTCCACTACAACAAATTGTACTTACAATGTTGTCTGGCTTTCCGGTAGGTATGCTGTTTATGGTGTTTTATCAATATGAGTTTATTTACATAGGAACTTATACATACTTTTTTAAAAAAATTGGTTAATTCCTAAGTAAAATAAATTTTTATTTTAAACTTTATAATCTAAAACTTTCAATTTCGTGAATCAAGAAATCAAGAATAGTTGATGTCAACTTTATTACTCGTATTTAAACTTTATTATTGAATTTTAGTTTTATGCAATTCACATTGTAACTCTCTTTGATTCTTTGATAATTAAGTTTTTCATTATTTTATTTTTTATCTTAATTAAAAAAACATTAAATAATTAAGTACTTTGAATTTAAAGTATCAGTAAATAAATTTTAATATTTTTTTGCTTAGGCGGACACTTTAGATGGAGATAACACTGTGTTATTAAAATCACGTCAGATTTACAAAAATACAACATTTGCATTTTATAAACTTCCATCATTTTAAAGTTACTTTACAAAACAACAATTAAACATTCAAAATTAAATTTAAATAATTTCTACTCACATAATCTTAACCTTTTAATTATACTATAAATATTAGAGAAATTCACAAATTGCACCGTTTCAATCATTCATTCACAAAATTACACATAATTTAATTTTTTCCTACTTTTACACCATTTTCAAATGGTTCAATTATGCTCTAAAAAATTATCAAAATTAAAATATTTTTTATTTGGGTTCGGTAATTAGTGTTTAGGGTATAATATTAAAGGGTATGATTGGGTGGGTAGGCTTAATTTGGATTTAATTTTGAGGAATTCACAAAACTACACCTTTCAAAACCTCATTCACAAAACTACACCTAATTTAATTTTTTCACATATTTACACCCCTTCAAAATTTTAAAAGCTTGATTTACCCTTTTAAAAATTACCAAAATTAATTTTTTTTCATTTGGATTATGTAATTAGTGTTTAGGGTATAATATTAAGGGCGTATGGTTGTGTGGGTAAGGTTTATTTGGATTTAATTTTGAGAAATTCACATAACTACACCAAAAGCTCCCTTCCTTTACAACTTTACACCCAATTTAAAATTTTCACAAAACTACACCTCTTTCATCTGTAAAAAGACTTCATTACCCTTATTTAATTAGGTTTTTGTTTTCTTCTTTTGTCAATAGAGAACACGAAGAAGCTGAAGAAGAAGAAAGAGACAGCCGATAATCGCTGATATTCAGACGACGATCTCGAAATCTGGAAGCATCTTCTCCGTCGCAGTCGTCGATATGAGCTTCTCCGATCACGAATTCGCCTTCTTCTTATAAATCTGAAACTATTTTCACATACAAAGATCTTATAGATCTTGTAGATCTTATATATCTTGTAGATCTTATAGATCTTGTAGATCTTGTAGATCTTGTAGATCTTATAGATTTGTAGATCTACAAGATCTTGTAGATCTTGTAGATCTTATAGATAGAGAAGACAAATAAGCCTAAGAAGAAGAATAGCTTCACATACGAAGATCTAAGATCTGAAACTATTTTCTCAGATTTATAATTAAAGGTAATTACTCCTCCTTTTCATGGATTCTCCATGTTAATGAAATAAATTGAATAATTAAGAAATTGATAATTAAGAGATTAGGCGTATGAGCAGAAACTTGGATTAGGTTCAAGAGCATTTGCTGTCATACCTTTTTGATATATTATAAATTTCACAATCTACTATTATAAGTATTATAAGCTGAACCATTGTTTGATGTTGATAAGTAGTATTAGAAGTATTATTGTTGATGTTGAACCATTATTCTCTACAGGACACATGCTTTAAAACGAAGATATAGAAGACGAAGTTTCAAATACGACAATCTCTAAGATCTGAAAGTAGCTTCTCAAATTTATAATTAAAGGTAATTACTCCTACTTTTCACGGTTTCTCCATGTGAATGAAATAGATTGAATAATTAAGAGATTAGGAGTATGAGCAGAAGCTTATATTAGGTTCAATAGCATTTTGCTGTCATACCTTTTTGATATATTATAAATTTCACAATCCTATTATTATAAGTATTATAAGTTGAACTATTGTTTGATGTTGATAAGTAGTATTATAAGTACTATTGTTGATGTTGAACCATTATTCTCTACATGGCAGATGCTTGATCTCTACTGTGTTTGTGGGCAGTGGAAGTCAACAAATTCTTCTTGGGAATTTGTTATTGATGTTGATAGATGTGATTCTCTTACCTCCATCGCCCAAGATATGTCTTATGAAGACTAGTTGTGTAGCGCAATTTGATTTATTTTCACCATTTATGTGTTTCATTCAATTTTTAATGCAAGACTTGTCATAATATACTAGTAAGACTTCCAAATGATTCAGATGTTATAACACTTATAACACTTATAACATTTATAATAAATGTTATAAATTCTATTAGCTTACTGTCTTTTACTTTCCACGTGTACATGTTTGTTACCCTATTTAATGCAAGACTTGTCATAAGATACTAGTAAGACTTCCAAATGATTCAGATTTTATAACACTTATAACACTTATAACACTTATAATAAATGTTATAAATTCCATTAGCTTACTGTCTTTTACTTTCCTGGTGTACATGTTTGTTGTCCTATTTAATGCAAGACTTGTCATAAGATACTCGTAAAAAGAGATGAATCTGTAGAGGAAACCGCCGTCGAAGAGAAACTCTAGATCTTTTGATATTTTACGATATGGGCTCCGTTTATTATAAATATTATAAGTGTTATAATTCATTCTATCGTTTTAAAATGGGCTCCGTTTATTATAAGTGTTATAAGTGTTATAAATATTGTAACGTTTGTTTTTTTTTGTAATAAGTGTTATAGAACAAACTTCTCAAAAATATCAGATAAATGTTATAAGTGTTATAAGTGTTATAAACCAACAATTGTTGAGATTTCAAAAAAATTCAGACCTAATCAAGAAGAGAAAGCTCAGACATCAGATAAATGTTAAGATTTCAGCAAAGATATTTGATGCTAGTTTCTTCCTCAACTCCGATATCTTCGCATCCTTGAGCTTCAATAAGTAAGAGATCCTCATAGCAATGCGTTCCAAGAGTTTCAGGGACACAATTTCTGAATTTGTCTGACAAACCTATCATATTCAAAAAACAAAAAAAATACATTAAGTCAATCTGCCAAAAATATGTGGAAACAATTGAATCATTAAGTCACCAATGACTATTATATACGGTGATGTATCATAACTATCATATATAGTTTAATCATTAAGTCAAGTTAGGTTCATAATTACACTTTATAACTAATACTTTATTATATTGTTACATTTGATTTTATACAATTTGTGTTTTATAATACTTATAACACTCATAACACTTGCCATTAAAACGTTGTAACATATTAGCTGGTGAAACAGATTGAGTCATTAACACACACAAACTATCAATTTAAGGTATTATTCTCTTTATAACATTTATAACATTTTTACCTCTTTCTTGTTTCTCTCTTCCAAAAGATTATGGATGTTATCAATCCTAATGGTTAGGTGGTAACAATATTGATAAGGATATCTAGTTTTTCATTAACTAAATCGCAATAATCTGCCAAAAAGTAAAATCCATTAAAACACATCAATTACTAAATGGGAAATCACTTATGTATCACTAATAACTCTTATAAGCTGAATAAAAAATCCATTAAACACATCAATCATGCTGAAGCGAGATCGAGAAGATGAAGCTAAGGTGAGATCTAGACAATGTAGCTACGGCGAGATCCAGATCTAAACGACGATAAAGAAGACGGCGAGATCTAGATTATGAAGGCGAGATCCAGATCTAGACGACGGTGAAGAGACGGAGAGATCTAGATTATTAATGTGAGATTCAGATCCAAATCTAGACGGCGAGATCGATACGGCGACGATGAAACGATGGAGAAATCGAGATCGAGATAGAAATTGAGAAGAAGAAGAAGAAGAAGAAGAATAAGAAGAAAAAGAAGAAGAAGAAGAAGAAGAATACAGAGGAAGAAGAAGAAAAATAAAGAGGAAGAAAAAGAGGAAGAAGAAGAAGAAGAATACATAGGGTAATATTGTCTTTTTGATTATGAAAGAGGTGTAGAATTAAAAAGTCACTTTCAGAAGGTGTAGTTTTGTGAATTCACTTTCAAAAGGTGTAGTTTTGTGATTGTCCCTTTAATTTTTAGTATTTAGATGTAGTTTTGTGAAGTATTTTTAAAATGGTGTAGTTTTGTGAAATGTAATTCAAATGGTGTAGTTTCGTAATTCTCCCTAAATATTAATTAGCGAATCCAAATTATTCTTTTTAATTTTGATAATTTTTAAAAGGTAAATCAATCTTTTAAAATTTTGAAAGAGTGTAATTACATAAAAATATTGAATTAGATAGATTTTTGCGAAAAAATGATGAAATGGTGTAATCTTGTGAATTCCTCTAAAATAAATACAACAAATGTTATATTAATGAATATTTAATTAAAATCAAATATGTGGAATAGGAAGAGTTAGTCTGTGTGTTAACATATAAATAACTTAATCCTAATTAGATGAAAGCATAATCTCAGTTCTACGCTAAAGAAAACCACATTAAACCTAAAATAAGACGATTCAACTTTCCTCTCTCAATATTCTTCGATGAAATCTCTAAGCGACGAAGAAGACGAAGTGGAGACTTCATACAAACTCTTCTTCATCATCATCATCATCATCATCATGAGAGAGTTCAGGTCCGGGTTCCCTTGCGGAACATATTGGGAACTAAATGTCACTGAAGACACTCTTGCAAAGCAATTTCATAGATGGCCAATCGGGTTTGTAACGACAGGATTTGTCTGTGGAAGGTAAAGAAAAAGAAACATACAAAATCTTTATTGATTAGAAAGTGACTAGAGACTGGTTTTGTTTATGATTAGACCATCTCCAACAGAGAAACCCACAAAATTTCTTAACTATTCAGTGGGTCCATGAACAGTTGGATTAAAACAAAATAAAAAAATAAAAAATAAAAACAGACTAATCATGGGCCGCCACGTATGCATAAATAGTTAAGATCTGGATCTTAAATAAGAAATATAAGATTCAGATCTTAACTATTTAGGTGGGCTCCACATGCTAAGATCCCGTTAAGAAACACCATTCGACTTGCTCTTAGGATCCTAAAAAAAAAGTTGTGTTAATGTGCAGTAAAAAGCAGAGGGCGGAAGCTCTGTGTGATGCAGTGTTGTTAGGGAGAGTGAGAGAAGAGCAATGGAGAGACAAAGAAGATGTGAAACGGAGGAAGAAGGAAATATATGTTTTGGTTAGAAACTTAAGATCGTGTGCTTATAGACTCGCAATTGCTACTGTTTGCTTGGAGCAACAAGACTCCACTCATGTCCATTGCTTTTTAAACCCCTCTTTTTCTTGAGTATTTATATTTGTCTTGTAGTATCAAATTATTTTACACAATTCTACATACTACTTTTGAATATTATGTTGTATAAACTTTCTTCCCTTGTGAGATTGTATGAATCAAACATACTTTTGTGAATTGATATTGCATGACAATAAGCCAAGTGGTATAAAAGAAGAAGTGAATGTTGTGTTTGTGGCTGTAATACTAATACTTGTAAACTAATACCATATGCTATTCTTAAAACCAAGACAGATTTAACCATCATACAAGATAATAAATAAATAGTGCATGTGATAAAATAAAAGAGACATGTTCGAAATCGTTGATGAATACAAGAAAATGAAAACAGAGCAAGTATCAATGATGATCAAGAGAGAGAGAGAAAGAGAGAGGTGTCAAAAATATCAAAACAAAAGCAAGTAACCTTTTCTTCTTCTTCTTCAACTTTCAAAGAAGATCAGCGACATTGGAAGGAAGCTCCTCAACAAGAACATTGTAGAACTTTTGAATATCAGAAAGCATTCTCTCATCATCACTTGTCATAAAGTTAATCGCCACACCTTTCCTCCCAAACCTTCCGCTTCTTCCGATACGGTGAAGGTAGTTCTCTGGCTGTGTCGGCAAGTCAAAGTTTATGACCAGCGAGACTTGCTGCACGTCGATACCACGAGCCAGGAGATCGGTTGTGATGAGGACACGGGAAGAACCGGACCTGAACTCTCTCATGATGATGTCTCTCGTGTTTTGGTCCATGTCTCCATGTGTCGCTGAGACAGTGTGGTCACGGCTTCTCATTTTGTCAGTGAGCCAGTCCACCTTGCGACGTGTGTTGACAAAGATAACACTCTGCGTGATGGCTAGTGTCTCGTAGAGGTCACAGAGGGTTTCGAGCTTCCACTCTTCTTTCTCAACGTTCACATAAAACTGCTTGATACCTTCAAGCGTGAGCTCGTCACGTTTCACCAAGATTCTCACTGGTTTGCTCATGAACTTCCTTGTGATCTCGAGAGCCTCTGGTGGCATTGTTGCTGAGAACACACCAACTTGAATCTTTGATGGTAGAAGCTGGAATATGTCATAGATCTACAACATAGTAACAAAATCACAATCAGAGTTTAACCGTTAAAGACAAAAAGATTCAAACTTGGATATATATATATATGAACAAACCTGATCCTTGAAACCACGAGAGAGCATTTCATCAGCTTCATCAAGGACAAACATCTTGATAGAGTCAGAGCGAAGAGACTGTCTTCGAAGCATATCAAACACACGGCCAGGTGTCCCAACAACAACATGAACACCAGCTTGGAGGATACGCTGATCCTCACGAACACTGGTTCCACCAACACAGGCATGAACCTTAACACCAAGGAAATCACCGAGGGCACGCATGACCTTCTCAATCTGCTGGGCAAGCTCCCTGGTGGGTGCCAAAACAAGAGCCTGACACTGGATAAGGCTATAGTCAAGCTGCTGCAAGACACCAGAGCAGAAAGTGGCGGTTTTTCCAGTACCGGATTGCGCCTGCTGAATCACATCAAGACCCTTGCAAAAGGGCACAATCCCTCTTTGCTGAATAGCAGAAGGCTTCTCAAAACCTATAAAAAGAAAAGCTTTTAAAAAGAATCCTCGAAAAAAGAAGGCAATAAAGATGTTACTATGAATCTTCTTCTTCTTCGACATCATCATCATAATTCATAAACTTACCATAAGCATAGATACCCCTGAGAAGGTTCTCTTGCAAGCCCATGGCATCAAAGCTATCATGAACCTCATCATAAGAGGTAAAGAACTCATCTTGACCATCAAGCCTGTACACAAACAAGTAAGCTATAACATAAACAAAATCACAAAAGAGAAGAAAAGTACCATAAGCAAAAGACTTACACTTCATTGAGCTTCTGGTCAAAGTGACGAGTATCAAAGTGTGTACCTTCTGGTCCTGATCCTGCCATAACTACAACAACAACAACAACAAGCACACAAATAAAGACAAAACAAAACAAAGATCTAGGCTTGTGTAAGGATAATAACAAACAAGAGTGTAGCAGAATAGCCAAACTTGATAATCCATAGAAAGAGGAACACAAGCATTAATATCTGATTTTTTAATTTATATTTATGTAAGGAGATAAATAAGAATATGGTTCATCCAAATAATCATAGATACCATTCGAATATATATATATAAAAATCTCCATGAAAAGCATATAAAAATCGAAACTTGTTTTTATCATTATCATCATCATAAGCTCAAAAACAAAGAGAGATCCAAATCAAAAGAAGATCCAATCGCACAAAACCAAACACGAACCTTGAGATTGATTTGTAGGAGAGAGACGAAAGCTTGAAGAGAGCGAAAGTGGAGAGCTTGAAATCTCCGAAACTTGGATCTGAAAAAGATGAGAGAGCGGAAAAAAAGTGTAGAGGTAGAGAGAGAGAGCGTGACGGAACAAAAAAAACTTTAATATATAGTCTCCTTTTATTTCTCTGGGGAATTAGGGTTACTTCTTCTTTAGAATTGTTCTTCTTCACTATTGAATTTACCCTTTTACCCCTACTTTCTCTTTTTCCTTTTTCCATAGGAAATATTTAAAAGTATATATGAAACAGAAAGTTAATACAATAATTTAAAAAAGATTAATTTTTTACAGCAACTTTTGATGCTTTATGACGTATTAAGCATTCTCACGACTCAAAAAGACACTTAACTAACGAAGATAGTAAACAGTCATTAGTACAGAACACAATCATATGTATTTAACAAAGATAGTAATCACTTGTGTTGTTCACATCTAAACACGTTTAACCTCAAAAAAAACTAAACACAAGTGACCAAAAGTTATACTAATCAAATGCAAATCATCATATTAGTCTACTTGCTTATCTATTTACTCTCCAAAGCCACTAAAAACTGTTAGTCCATCTATCTAATCCTTATACATTTGATGATTCATACCACACAGTGTGACAAATGTTTTTACAGCAGGTACACTTCTTTGCCTTGTACACCTGCAAAAAGAACAAGAACAGATGGTGATCATAGATCATCATGATGATGATATGGTTGTGACTTTAGAGGTGTATTGGAGAATCATTACATTGTTCAACAATCTCATTGGCTAACTCGAACATCGTGACGCTTCGTTCTAACAGCTCGTTGGCTCTCTTCCAAGCTTCCACTGCCTCTTCTGCTTCCAGTTCCTTGTTGTCAGCCTCTGCGATCGCTTTTGCTGTCTCTCCTTCTACCGTCCATGAACTGTTTGTGGAATCTTCTTCTGCAACATTGAGGATCTTGTAGCGGTTTTCTACCTGCGTTTATCAAAGTTTTGTTATCTGAACTGATCAAACTCACATATATATATACTGAATCTAGCATTAGTATGAGCAAGTTGTGAGTATAATAGATTACCATGGCTAGTATGTTTTGAGAAACAAGTTTGTTTAGCATAACTCTCAGTTTCTTCATGAATTTTGTCCGTACCGCACGCTTTCTTTCCTGCAAAATTTATCAGCCACAATTGTAACTTTCAAACTAGGAAATGATCCAAATGTGACAGAGAGATATAGATGCAAGCCATTAGAGTGATCAAGAACAATGGGAGGATTCAGCAAACAAAGATACACTATATGCGTATTTTGATGTCAGTTTTCAGATCATAATGTGACACATATCTGTCTTTCTCTCTCTGTTGTAATAAGCTAGTGAGTCACTTTCACACAAACTATATCCATTGAATCATCTCAGAACAACCATGAAACAGTTTCACTCACGAAAAGACATATATCGCATATCAAACCTTGACTAAGATGCAACAAAGAAACGTAGAGAAGAGAGAGTTTCCTTGTAAGATTCTCCAGGCAAAATCAATGGATGAAACAGTTTCACTCATGGATGCAATTTTAAACAGTTTAAAGAAAACACAGTTCAATTCAAGATAATACCTTAATGAATTCAGAAATGGCTTCGATTTCAACACCATCCCCATGATCATCGAATGTCGAAATAGCCTCAATAACCAGATTCTTATACGTATCCCTGAATAATAATTAACAATTCAAAGAAACAAATCAAAACCCATAAGAGATATATCACACAAACCAAAGATTTCGATTCAAAATCCAAAGAAAAAAAAGGAAAAACAAACCCAGATCCAACATCAGAGACATACGTAGAAATCTTCACAGGATCCATTAGCCACTAAAGAACACACAAAATCAGCCGATTAAACCATAGAGATTACAAAACTAGGGTTATCTTCACATAAGACTCAAAATCGATTCGCATAAGAAAACAAAAGGTTTTTTTGTTCGGAAATACCTTAAAATCGAGTATCGTAAGGAGTATATAAGCGCGTATACACAGATATACAGTCGTGTATATATGCGATTCAGAAAACCCAGTCGCAATCGCCGGAGAAGAAGACGAAGAAGAAGAGATTTCTTTTTTTTTCCCGCTTTTCGACTAATTTTGTTATTTTCGGCAACTGCAAAATATTAAAAGCGTAACAGTAAAATATATATATATAACAAATATGATTGGGCCCATTATGAGATATTAATGGGCCTAATTCAAGGCTTTTTATCAAAGTCCAAATTAAAATTATACTTTTAATCTCGACCGTCCAATAGCCCACGTCACTTATTAAACAGCTCAATTAATAATAATAGTGTATTATTTCCGGTTATTGATAATGGATAATGGGTTGGGTTTTCTTGACAAAAACACCACTTTAAATTGAGAATCATAAATACAAAACTTTACCCTTTTGACATTAAGTGGATTACAAAACTAACCATTTGTATTGCATTTTATAAAACTATTAATTTTATAGTCACTTTTAAAAATATACATAAACACTCAAAATTAAAGTTAAATAAATCATACCCAAACAATTATACCCCCTTAATAATATATTATAAACACTAATTAGCGAATCTAAATATAAATATTTTAATTTTCGTAATTCTTTAAAAGATAAATCAAACTTTCACAATTTTAAAAATGTATAATTATAGAAAATATTGAATTAAATAATGTTTTGTAAAGAAAATGATGAAATGGTATAGTTTTGTGAATTTTTCTAACACTAAACTCTACACATTAATAAATAGTGAAATCAAATGATTTTTTTAATTTTATTAAATTTTTTAAAAGTATTTTAACCATTTAAAATTTGAAATTAATATAAATTTAGAAATAATTTGAATTAAGTATAGTTTTTTGCAAGAAAGTTTAATAGAGCGTAATTTTATGTTTTGAAAGAGGAGCTTTTTTGCAAGATGGTGTGAAAAGGGGTGGTTATGTGAATTTGTCTTAAAAACTATTTTTAAAATACTCAAGAGCATGTCCATCGTTGAGAATCTTGAGATTGTCTATTAAGATATAAACACTTTCAATAATAATTTAATGAATTGAATTTTATATAGAAGAATAAAATATTTTGGGGAAGTGACCTTGGTATTATGACAGTCATAAGTCCACATAAGACAGGTAGCACCACCCCACTCGGAATCGATTCCCCACACCTACGATAATGTAGGTTTGGCTATTAGACCAGCCATTTGTGGCAAATGGCCCAAATATCGACAAAAAAAAAATAGGGTCAATTAAATATCTGGCCATGGAGGAATCAAATATTAGGTGGAAGAACTTTTTTTGTTTTTCATTAGCTCTAACACATATTTGATTTTTTATTGAGACGAAAATGCCCCTATGACACATACTGACATCGCCGTGAAAAGAGGGGACAAACTTACTGTTTGTTGCAGAGAAAAAAGATTCGGTGGATATATGGAGCATTAAATGCTCAGATTTGGGCGGGAGGTAACGCAAATATTTTCGCGATAACCAATATGTTATCCGCTAACATCATCTATACCAATGTTAATTATTAGCTAAAACCTATGATAACTTAGCAAATAGGTTTGTGGTTAGTATATAATAATCGAAGCAATAAAAAACGTTGTTGAAGTTAAGTTGAAGGAATCGACAAGCTCCTGTTAGAGCTAATTTTGCAGGTAACATATTAGTTAACCGATATTATTAATGTTATCAGAGCATCTATGACGTACATAAATGGATTACTGAAGAAGGTAAGACATGTTATCCCGTAACAAATAATTTATCTTGTATAACTTAAGCGTAATCATATATCACATATTACGCTTTTGATTGTTTACACAAATGCAGAAACTCTACACATAGCAATATAAGATACTGACTATGAGGAGAACAAATTATTCTTAGGTGGGGAATTCAAGAACAAAGACGATTGTTTGACCAAATTAGCCATACACGATGACCCTATCACCAATAAACTCTTCAAAGATAAGCAATAATCCTCTTGGGAAGTTCATGTACAATCATATGTGGATACAAAGATTGTTAGCATCGAAAGTTACTAACGCGACAGTTATCGGATACGATATATTACATACGATAACATAATTATCAGGTAAAATGAAGAAAATGGTTATCAGATAACAAAATTTCTAGTGGTTATTAGGAAATGTCTAGATCAACCATCTGCATAACCATATCACCAAACATGAAGCATATCAGATAATGATACAGTTACAGAATACTAATTCTCACAAAGGTAATTAGGTTATCAGATAACATCTACTATATCATGTATCCAATACATGCCGATATTGGCCGCTGAAAATATCAGATATCGATCTTAACAGACACCAAAACACGATATTCGCATCACTATGGACTCCTCTTTGACTATGTTCATAAACATTTGAAATTTGAAATTGATTACAAAATAAAATCGAAACTAACAAAACAGAAAGGTTATCTCTTTTCCAAAAGCAATGATCCTTTTGGGAAGTTTGATATCGGTCATCTGCA
The DNA here is from genome assembly GCA_963556525.1 of Cochlearia excelsa. Classification (NCBI taxonomy): domain Eukaryota; kingdom Viridiplantae; phylum Streptophyta; class Magnoliopsida; order Brassicales; family Brassicaceae; genus Cochlearia; species Cochlearia excelsa. The sequence continues at coordinate 34,405,734 of OY748329.1, read as the reverse complement.
ATATACAATTTACAAGAAAGACATAAGTTGATGCATAGTCAAAACATAAACACCAACCAAATCCAGATCTGAAACTTCAATCCCCAACAATCAACCACAACAATTTACAAAATTTAAGATCACCCATCTCTAAGGAGACCGAAATCAAAAACCCAAACACAGAATCAGAAGAAAAAAAATAAACCAAGAACATGATATTAAAATCATCAAAATCTATGGAAATTAGAGTTTTAAAAGGGAGAAAAGAAAAGACCTCGAGAATTAAGTTTGTTCCTCTGAGTTTTAAAGCGATTGAGATTGTTACCTTTAACGGAGATGGCGGAGTAGCTCGTGGATTTTATGGAGATAGTACTGTTTAAACCTTTTTCCTTGCTTCGCCACCGACCCTTTGACGTTGCAGACTTCCTCCATCGACGTCTCGTGACGCATCACCTCTACTCCCACGGTCGCCATTTGTACAGTGATTGAGGAGATTATAGAAGAGAAAGATGAGATATCTAGTAGAAGAGAAGAAGAGAAAGAGATGAAATCTCTAGTAGAAGAGAAGAAGAGAAGAGATCTGTATATTAGTTTCTTTGATTGGATTATGATAATCATCAAACAAACACTTTTCAATTTGTTAACTTTAGGAAGAGAGAGAATAAAAATATGATTTTTGTGTCAGTTGTTGTGTCAGTATTTTTGATTTTTAAAATCAAGTGGATGGCGTAGGGATAAGGGCACAATGGTAAGTTTGTTAGTGAATAATACACTCAATAGTATCACATTTTACGGACCTAATTTACGTTTCCTCTATGTCTATATTTTGCAATTATCCAAAAAAATATTATAACTAATAGAAAAAAAGACACGTAGACAAAAGGTCTCTTAAAAAGTAAGAAATGGTATTTAATTTAAAGATTGAATGACGTTTCTTATTTATGTTAACTTTTCTCTATTCTTTAATTCATTATTGTATTTATATTTATGTTGACTTTTGTAGTATTGTTAGACCACCTCCATCTCTTTGAAGGTTTCTAATATTACTAAATCAATATATTTTTAAAAAATGCAATTAACAAAAAAACATTAAAAATATAAACTAATTTAACCAATTATAAGATGACACATAAATGTATAGATTCTAGAAACTGGTACGATCGATTCTAAATTGAGGAATTCACAAAACTACACCATTTCAACTAGGGGTCGGCATAATTCCCGTCTCGTTCCGATCCGTCCCGTTTCGTCCCGTTCCCGTTCCCAAATTCCCGTCCCATATAGAACGAATGTCCCGATATGGAACAAAAGTTTAATTCCCAATTGGGACCGGGACGTGACGGGAACGGGAATACCCGAAGTCCCGAAGTAAATTTTAATAATGTGATGTGATATATATATTGTTTTCTTTTTCTATGTGTACACAAGTTATAAATAAAGTATAAACACATCTAATTTACTTATCTATTTAATCTAATATTTAAGATTTGATGCAAAGAGATAGTGTGTACTTAGTTGTTTCATGTTTGGTTTTTGAAGTTTTTTTATTATTAAACATTTCTTTTTACTTGAGTTTTATTATATGACTTCGGCTTTTGTGGTGGATTTTATTGGTTTAGATTTTAGGAACTTTGATTATTAATTAAGTGTGACAAAATATATTTTTATATCATTGATACAAAAATTATCATCGTATAAGAATTGTGATATAAATTATTTAAACATGATAATTGATAAGTAATCACGATTGTAAATTTTTAACAAATGAATTATGAATGTCTAGATATTTGGGAATTCTCGATCCGTTCCCGTTCCGTCCCGTTCCATTTCCGTTCCGTCCCAAATATAAAATGGGACAAGAATGGGACAATTTTTTACGTTCCGAAATTCCCGTCCCATTCCCGGACCCGAAAAATCCCGTTCCGAATTCCCGATTGCCCACCCCTAATTTCAACCATTCCTTCACAAAACTACACGTAATTTATTTTTTTCACATATTTACACCATTTCAAAATTTTAAAAGCTTGATTTACTCCTTTAAAAATTACAAAAATTAAAAAAATTTCATTTGGATTCGCTAATTAGTGTTTAGTGTATAGTATTAAAGGGGTAGGATTGTGTGGGTAGGGTTTATTTGGATTTAATTTTTAATGTTTAGGTGTAGTTTTGTGAAGAAATTTTGAAATGATGTAGTTTTGTGAAATGTAATCCAAATGGTGTAGTTTATGAATTTTATTACGGATGCTTTATTTTCTTATTATCTCTTTCTTCTTTTCAATTTTTTATTCAAATTTAATTGTATAAACTTATTTTGAAAACATGCCATGTAGATGGCCTTACATCCTTCATTACCCAATAAATGACATTAAGTAACCTACTATATAGTATATATATATATCACATAATTTTAACCAAAAGCAAAGAGAGCAAGAAATAAAAAAGCTATATCAAAATGAACAACAAAGAGATAAAAGATTATGATAACTCTAACTTTTATGAAACCGGAGCCAAAATCGTAGGCATCGTTGGAGCCGTTGGAGTAGTCGCGGGTCTACTCGCGTGGGCCGGTTCAAGCTCGGACGATAATGGACCGAAAGAGAAAATGATGAAAGCTCCGGGGAAAAATGGTTATATTTCAAGGAAAGATTTCGAAAACAATCCAAAAGACTACTTTAAAAATCTTCATGGTAAAAAATGAATTATGTATGGGGAAAATCAACAATGTGTTATTCTCAATAAATAATTAATTATATGTTTGAATGTCATATATGTCATGTGTATCATGTTATGGATTTCTAAAAATCGCTATTTTCATCTTGTTTAATATGTTTTGAATAATTGTCGATGCTAATGACGACTAATTAATATATGTGTTGTGTTTATCATGATAAAAAAAATTGTTAATCTCTCAAGATAATTGTACAATGTTGTCAACTTCTACAATGAAAATAAAAAAATGTTGGGACATGTAAATAGACAAGAACACACTTCTCTTCTCTACTTTAAGTAAGAATTGTTAAACCAAGCTTAAATAATTTTGACCACATTTAGTATTCAAATAAACATTTGAAATGAGTTTTTTGTGATTTGGATGAATTTGAGAGTTGTAGTGATTTGTTGATGAAATTCTCTAAAATCTCATATAGAACCATGAGATTTGATTCTTTGTATTTTTAACTAAAAACTCTCATCTGATTTGAGTAAATCACATGAAATCTATTGTTCAAGTTTTTTTTCTCAATAACAGTCGATTTTAAAAGATTTTTTCAAATTATTGTTTCGGTAACACTTGATTTATATTCTTAACATAAATCACTCAAAATCATCAATTGAATACACTCCCATATTGTTCAAAAAATGTTTCAATTGGTATCTTTTGAAAATCTTAACTCATTTCTTTTTTTGGCAACATTTAACAAACAAATTTTGACCATGTTCTCTATATATAGAACCATATGTTCTTCCCATATCATAAGCAATATTCACAAGATAAAGAAAAATTGTTGATAAATTTTTTTTATATCATTCAACTAAATGGCTTTCTCAAAGTTTCAACTTCTTGTTCTTCTCTTCACATGTTTTATCATGTTTAGCTCCCAATCAAATGGTAAATCTATTGCATTCTTCTCCTTTCTCATTTTTTAATTACAAAAACAAACTATAATTGTAAATATTTGTGTGTAAAATGATAGGGCTAAAGACAGAAGAAAACACACACCCAGGAGGATGTAATTACAGAAGTTCATGCAACACAAACAATGATTGCAAGAGACCATGTGGACCTCCTGAGTTTGGTCGGTCCACTATTGGTTTATGCAAAACCAATCCTTCTGGTCATGGAAAAGTTTGTTGTTGTATTTATGACTAATTCTTTCTACACAAATAAAATACACAATGTTTACAATGACTTCTTGACTCAAAGCCAAAACTAGACCACCATTGATTATTATATAAGTAGCAAGGGACAAGATACATTATCTATGTCCATCCCTGCCTTTGAAGCCAACCATGGTTCCCATAGAGAAATGTGAAACATTTTTATGCATTGAATAAAAGAAATAAGCATATAGTTTTCACAGGAAAAAAAAACAAACAAAATATGTTCTTTTTGGCTTCTTGTTATGATTTCAATTCAACAAATAAAAACATGTTAGATTTTTTTTTTTTGTTCAGAAGTTTGCAGGCCAGTTAAGATGACCAAGCTGTGGTTGCTGCTGATAACCGCCCACTTGAACCGGAGAAGGAGATGGAGCAACACCTATCCCGACGTTACCGCCTAGTCCAGGTCCCATATGGTGAGGATTCGCTATCGGACCAGGCTGTTGCGGGTGGAACACGCCTTGGAACTGCACGTGAGAGGACTGAACCGGAGGAGAGTTGAAAGACGACATATAAGCACCGTGTGGCGTTTGGCCAGCCACGTTGTAGAATGGTTGAGACTGTAGACCTGTTAGTTCTCTCGTGTTTTGCATCCATATTTCAGAAGTCTCTGTCTATAGCGTCAAAGAAACAAACCAAAACGCGACTTAGATTGATATTACGAAAGCTAGTGTCTGATAAATAGAAGCAGCCTACTCGTATATATTACCTGAGGATTAGGGACATATACATTTCCATCTTTGTACTTCATGCGAGAAGAATCTTCATATCCTGGAGCGTTACTAATTTGATACCCATTAGGGTTGTTGAAAGTCCCAAAACCAGCTGGTCCACCCGTAGGGACTGGCTTGAACTGTTGGATCCCATACTTTACGCCGTTTCCACCGGGATGAGAACTGCCTCCAGGCATCATCATGTAGCTATTGCCATTTGAAGGGTGAGCATATGCTCCTGGGTTACCAGAGTATCCTTGCATTGGCATTTGAGGGACATAGACTGGGGAGATGAACTGACGAAAAGGCATGCCGTTGGGATAATGTGAAACATGAACCTGCGGATACATCTGTGATACCGGACCCTGTTGCTGCTGCATCATAGGAATTGAAGTTGCAGGGGTGCTGCTGAACATGTGCGGATTTATTGTTTGCTGCATGACCGAAATGATAAATCATTAGTTTTACTGGAACTGACAATATGGAAAGATAACTACATCACATGCACAGTGACATTTATCATATATGCAGAAAGTCTCTAATAAGTTAAGGGAGCATGCCTAATGAAAGTAACAAAAAGAGAGATCACCTCGTGAGGAGAAGGTATTCCTTGTCCCCGCATGTTTTCCTCCATTGCTTGCCTGAAATACTGCAAGTCATAACCACCTCGGGGATCGTATTCCTGCTGGGAGATGAAGAGCATGTCAAGACCAGCACTAAAATACTAGAGAAGTAATATATCACGAATAATCTACTTCTATAACAATCAATCAAGAAAAACTACGATAAAGTAAACTCACTGAGAACTTGTGAAGTTCAAGTGGATCTTGCTGCTGATGCTGCTGCTTCGGCTCTAGAGCAGGATAAGGAGAACCATTTCCACTGATGAATTCAATTTGTCCATACCCATCCAAATTCTGAGATATAGGAGCCTCCTTCTGTTCAGACAACTGTTGATCTGATGCCGTCAATTCAGGAGGCGGTGAGCCAGCTCCAGAGTTTATGGCTTCACTATCAAAAGTTTCGACTATCTTAGTGCCAGAAGCAACATTGGCTGCTGCCTCGTTAGGAGTGTCCAAACTGTTATCAATATCACTTTGTTTAAGTTCTTGTGAAGAGTATGCTTCCTCAAATCCAGATGCTGAATTTACTGAAGGATCAAATTCCGGTACAAAGCTACCAAAAGTCAGCTGACAGCGATCAGTCTCTGGGACACGGATATAATCTGCAATTATGACATTCTGACTTTCGCTGATACTAACATGCGAAAGGTTATCCTGCAACTTCACAGTTTCTGTTTCCATGTTTTTGGAATTATCAGCAGTAGGAGCACGAGACGGTTTAGGAGTTCCAATAACTCCAAGATTATTACCAATAGATTTCTGATTAGATTTAGGCTTCCACTGTTTATTCTGAGAAACTCCTGCATGAAATAAAGGTTGAAAAATATGTCAGTACCATGAAAAGGAACACCAGAAATATGTCAGCACCAGTAAATCCGAAGAATCAAAATAAACCTGGTGATTTGTTAAGCGTAATATCGAATAAATGAAGTGAGAGCTTTTCTTTTAAGGAAAATTGGTGAGCAAATTGGCAAGAATCAAGCCTAAAAGAACAAACCCGTTACACTTGCCAAAATTACCTTTTTGATGACCACCAGCTTGTTGTTGTGTTCTCGCGTATTGGTAGCTTCTATTCCCATGCCGATTGTTCGAAATAGATCTATGGTTGGGATTAACAGACTTTCGTGCATTTACTTGAATGCCTTGATCAACCTTCGAAGTTGGGGAACATGGTCTATATGCTTTTGGAACATCCTTTCTATTTGCAGGCTCCACCAAAGAGCCAGCTGCAGATGAATCTTTAGATACATTTTCAAAAGGTTTTCGACCAGAACCTAAACCCCTAACTTCTCGTCTGATAGCTCCAACAGCTGATGATCTATTTTCAGGAGATGGTACATGAACTGGATCTGCCATAGATGAATATACACCAAGAATAGAATTGCTTTCTGGGACAGTAACATCTTGAGCTCTCTGTCTTCCCTCATAGAGTTCTTTTCTTGTAGGACGACGTTGATGAACATTTCCAGTCTGCCTGGGCTTTCTATGAGCCACATTCCGATCCCCATATGGCTGATGATCTACTGAACCAACTGATGAGCTGCCAAACCATAAAACAGGACAAACATTAATATTTAAATTATGTGAAATCGAGTGCACTAATTGCCGAAGTTCAACAGAAACAGACCTACTGATGTAAAGTCTTCTAGTACTATAAATATATCACTGACAGAGCCCAAATGACATGTACAAAATATGGCAAGTTCACAAACAGATCATCTAAAAGATGCCCAACCATAAGATCTAAAGAAAAAGAAAGTCTGTTTATGTAAAGTCTTCTAGTACTATAAAGTGCATGAGAAGTCACCTACCCCTTTTGGTTTTGAATGGCAACCTTTTCCCTGATATTTGATCCAGATGACTGAGTGGAAGTATGCTTGAATTCTTTATCTGCATTCAGATTAGACCTGTTGTCTCTAACAACACGAAACTCTCTGCTTGGTCCTGCAAATTGCATGAAACTAACAGTCGTATCAGGCAGCATACAACATTTCTACGTGACAACAGTCGGTAAGTTATGTGAAAGTTGAAGACCTCAAAACCCCATCACATAAGGGAATAAGTGAAGGGGAATTGATTTTCCATGTTCAAGCCACAAGTAATTTATATCCTTTTGAGAAAGGCGTGTTAAACAGAACAGATTAAGATCAATTTAAACTAGTAAAACAACTCCAGCACAGGGAGTAAAAGAAAACAAGAAACAAATGGTCATCACAGTTAGTTACCAGCAGCGGGATTCTTAGGGACGGAATTCCTTGGAGCCGCATTCCTGGGGATATTATTCTGATTGTAGTCTCTTCTCCGAACATTACGTTCAGGCTGTGTACGAGTACTCACTTCTCTGGAAATGTTTTCAGAAGGTTTAATCATCTCAGCAGGCTCCACGGACACCGTTTCCTGAGGCTAAAGAACAAATTATAACAATCAAAAGTCATACTAGACAGAGGTTTCCTTTATCAAGACACTAACATCTACTATGAAACAAGAGTAACAAAATGCGTCTAGATAAATCAAAACTACGTGAATAAATGGATATAAAGCCAAATATTTTAACCAGCAATTGAGAGAAACACAAACATATCATCAAGCTCCATAACAAAGATAGTCAAGACTGCCCAGTAAAAGTAAACATCCTTCAATGAAGCTAAGCACAAGACAAGATGCTATTGATACAAGCAAGTACTAACACTAAGTATTATCATCACACAAGAAGAGATGCTAGTGACACAAAACAAGTATCATCACAAATCAAAGCATATAAACACACAGAAACACACAAAGAAACTAATTGAGAATTTAACCTCTTTCTTCTTATCCTTTCTTCTCTTGACCTCATGGAATGGATCTGCACAAAAGAACCAAAAGGGTTCATATATATACCAAAAAAAACAAACAAATACAAAAGATCTATAAACACGAATTCGAGAGATTCATAAGAGAAACCTTGATACATGAGTTTGTGAACAGCTTCATCAGCGTCCATGTTAACTTCTTTCAACACAGCAAAGACATCGGAATCAGAGTGATTACCCACGATTTCCTTTATGTAACTAATCGTCTTCTTCGTTTCATCATCGATTCCTATCGCGACACTGCCACCGACTCTAGACCCAGTCACCATCTCCGATCGTTGGATCGAATTAGGGCAAAAACACACACAACAACGACGACGAAAGCGATAATACGATAGAAAAGGATTGTTCAAGGAAGAATGATTTTGCGGTTAAACCCTGAAAATCGAGTAAAGGAAAATTAGGGTTTCGAGTTTGTGAGAGAGAGAGAGAGAGAAAGCGACGACGAAGAAGAAGAAGGCAACTTGTACGGCTTAAATAGAGGGGTTTGGTTAATTTCGTTCAGAAGGTGCCGCTTATAGAGGCTTATATGAATTTGAAATTACTTTTTTACCCTTCTCGGATGAAATATTTAGTCAACATTTATATTAGAGAGGGGGATTTTAATTTTTATTTAACTAGAACAAAACTCGCGCTTCAGCACAATATTTATCAACCTGATTATTAGTGTTGTAAATTTTTTAAAAAATATTTACAATAAATTTAAAATGGTGTAACTTTCATCTTGTGAATTACAATACTTTTCAAATATATTCGTACTAGAATTTAACCCGTGGTACACCACGGGTCTATGTTTTCTAAATGATTGTATATATCTATATATATTTAATTTAAAAGTTTGTGATATATTTTTATTTGTTTTATAGAATAAATAGAAATGTTCAAAAGTTTTGAATATTATTATTGTTTATAGAAACAAATAAGATAATTTGATCATTTCATATTCAAATAAATCGGATTTGAAATATCAAACCTGAACATAACCGAAATATCCAAATTGAAACCGATCAAAAAATAAAACCTCGAACGTGTAGAGAAATTTAGTAACTGAAACCCCCAAATTGCATCTGAATTGAAACAAATTTTATGGAATCTATTTGAATTACCCAATAATTATTTTAAATAATAATAATTTTAATATTAAAAGTTGTTGAAATGAGTTTTTTTGATACTATATAATATTTTGTAGTACATAGTCCATATATAATTTTTAATATGATTTGTAAGTTGAGTTTTTCAAACTATTTTAAACTATTTAAACTATTGAAATTGTTATTTTTGTATATTATAAAGGTGGACAAAATACCCGCATCCAAATTACTGATATATTTAAACCAAAACTAATCTAAAAAAATTAAATAACCCGGACACATAGAAAAATTGATTACTCGATAACCCAAAATCGAATCAAACCGGAATTTTGTGGAACATAACCGAATTACCCTAGTTACCTAAAATTTATTTAAATATTAATAATTTTAATTGTAAATATAAATATTTTTAAAAAATATATTCAAAATATATTATATTAAATAGCAAAATTACTATCTTAAGCTTTTTGTGAAATATTTTATATTACCATTTAATTGGTGAATATTAAATATACTTTCCGTTCTTTGTTGGTGAATAATTTTGTTGCCAAATGTTAGGGGTATGGAATAATTGGTAACCAAGTTTTTATATGTATTTTTCGTAACCAATTTTATTTTAACGTTTATTGATGATAATGGCAATTAAATAATTTCCAATTTTGATTTTCTTAATCCTATTTTGATTTACATATTTAATTATATGATATTGATTGACAATGGTTAAGGTAAATTTCACATAATGTAAATATGCTATTCTATTTTTATTAGCATTTTTAAAAAACTTGTGATTAAAATAAGAAAAAAAATAATTATTTTCTGTAAAGTTCAAATTTTTTATAATTGTGATGAAAACAATATTTATAATTGTGATCAAAATAGGCATCATACTTGTTATTTTTTGCGAAACTATAATATTTACTATCTAAATTTGAAAAAATAGTAATGATATATTGTATTGTACAAATAATATTAGTTGAGTGTTATAATTATTTCACACATGATTTAAATTTTTTAATTTAAGAAATTAATTTTTTAAAATTGTGGTTTATGGTATGATTAATCTTTTTAAATTTTTTTTAAATAGTTTTCGTGGGTATTTTTTATGTCCTTTATTTTCCTACATAACATTTTTTGTATTTTATAATTAATGATTTAAGAAAAACGAAAATTTAAATCTAATAATTTAAGATAAACGAAACTTAAATATGTTTGGGTATAAGTTTAGAATTATTTTCTTTTATGATTGTTATCCATGTTAAAGATAGAAATAATCTTTAATATTTTTGTTTGTATTTTTGGAAGTTATAATTTTGCCCTTTTTAAAAATTCAAATCATTTGTGAAACCAATGGCATGAGATGTAAATAAGTGTGAATTTTTGGAAAATTTTAAATTAGTACTTCAAAAATACTAATATAGATATTAAATTGGGAGAATTACAAAACTATACCATTTGAATTACATCTCACAAAATTACACAATTTTAAAATAACTTCATAAAACTACATCTAAACACTAAAAATTAAATCCAAATAAATCTTACTCATATAATTCTACCCTTTAATATTATACCCTACATACTAATTAACGAACGCAAATGAAAAATTTTTAGTTTTGATAATTTTTTAAAGGGAAAATCAAGCTTTGAAAATTTTGAAATGATATAAATATGTGAAAAAATTAAATTAGGTAGAGTTTTGTAAATGAATGAAAGAAATGATGTAGTTTTGTGAATTTCACATATAATATTAACCTACTTCATTATTTAAGTTTCGTTTTGATTTACATATTTGGTTTGATATTGGATATGAACGTTTCGTTATATGTGTTATCAAACTAACGAAGTGAAAATGAGTTCATATATTTTATACACGGTAGTTTCACTCGTCATTTTAATTTCCATCATATTTTTGTTTCGTTTTTGTGATGTTATTAAAAATATTTATATGTGTTCTTATTTATTTGGTTCTGATTTTACTGTAAATATTTTTTATATAAAATTTGTACTAACATTTGGTTGAAACATGGAAAAACAAAAAATTGTGTGATAATTTATCTTATATATATATATGCATAAGGAATTGACCAAGTTAACAAATAAGAAATTTTCAAATGAGAAAATAAAATCATTAGTGTAATGTTTGTTGATAATGTCGAAAATATAATTACAAAGTTAAGAAAAATCGTTAGAATACCACCAAAATAAGTTTTTGTTTTGAAAATATAATTACAAAGTTTTTTATAACAAAATACCATAAAAATGTTTTTATATCGAAAATTCCATTAAATAGTAGTACTTTACAAAAATACCACAAATACAAAATACGAGTTATAATACTTTTAAATTTAAATTTTTTTTATTTGTGTTCGTTATATAATGTTTAAAATATAGTTTTGGAGGGGTGGAATATAATTTTTTGAAAGTTTTGTATGTAATTTTGAAAATTAAAGAGTTATGATATTTATGAAAAAAACTTTTTAATGATATTTATAAAACTTCTAAAGTGACAATTTTGTTAAAAAAACTTTATTTAATAATATTTACGGGAATTGCCCTAAAATTAATCGGTAATGGGCCCCAACAAGTTTGAACAAATAATAAAAAGCCCATAAATTAATTACAACTTACACATACATATATACATCGATACATACATTCGATCTCGTTTTTTCCCCTAAATTTACTCATTGCTAAAGAAAGAAAATAAAAAAAAAAAAATCAAATCTGGGTCTCGTCTTTTTCTCCTGAGATTCATTGTTGTTGACTCGGTGTTTACCGGAGATTTTCTCTGCGACTCGCCGGTAAACCAACCTTGTTTATCGGCGTCGTGAATCACCGCCACCTTCACCGTCGTCTTCTCCTCTCTGTCGATTTTCAGCTCATTAAGGTAAAGATCTCTGTTGCGTATAGTTTCCTGAGAATTTTTGTTGGTAAAATTCGATGAATCAATTGGGCTGTTTCGATTTTAGGGTTTTCTTTTAGTGCTCTTTCTAATTCAAAAAGTGAATGTCTTGGTGATTTATATTGTTGTCTTGTGTATGCTTTTGATGTCTTTAGGGTTTTAGCTTTGTTCTTCCCTTTTTCATGTTATTTTGTTATTGTAGAGTTAGTGCGTATGCTTGGTTTGTTTGATGATATATGAAGCTTGTACTAGTTTTTTATGCATAAATTCTTAAAATTTTTATGATGGAGAATGGTCTTAATTCTTGCAAGTTACGTTTTTGTTGGCAGTTTTATTGGTTTCAGCTTTGTAATTATAGTATCATAGTATACTTTTTTTTTTCTCTCACGAGTCTTTCACAGACCATTCACATTGCTTCTCTGTGTAGTGTAGGAAAGAGGGAGATACATTTTAGTCTATTCTTTTGAGATTATGAACTTAAGTGTGCCACTCTATTAAGAGATTTAGATGGTTCCATCGCGTTGGTTTGGTTGGAGTTTTGCAACATAGGCAGTTGAATTGGAGACAATTTTGCATATCAGGCTCAATCATCTCATGAGACCTGGCAAATAAACTATAATTTTAACCAGATTTTTTACAGTTATCTTTGTTTTCTCATCCCAACAGGTTAAGGCATCAATGAATAGCCAGCCTTTATCTAATGGATTTCCGCGCAGAAGGGTTGAGAAAGAGACAGGGATGAATAAGGGGCAGCCGATAAAATCGCACTCCGTGAAACATACAGGTTTTCTCTATATATATTGGTAGATATATACATCACATGTGTGCGTTCTGATTTAGCATCAACATCATATCTTTCATTCTCTTGTTTGTTGATTCATATGTGCAGAAAATGGTGGGGAAGCTGGAAGTTTTGATAGCCCTTCTCACAATCCATTTCTCCATCTTACAACTTGTATGATCGGACATCAAGTAGAAGTTCATTTAAAAGATGGACCCGTTTACAGTGGCATATTTCACGCGTCTGATACTGAGAACAATTTTGGTGAGGCTCTATATGGGAACCTTTTTGTTCCTTTGAGAATGTGCTATATTATATAAGAAGAGGTCACTTACAAACTGCTTTGAAACTGTCAGGAATTGTTCTGAAAATGGCATGCTTGATTAGTGAAGGTAATTTACGAGGAATGAAATCCCGTTCTCCTCTTGTCAGCAAGCCATCTTCAAAGATATTCACTATCCCTGCCGACGAACTTGTGCAAGTTGTAGCTAAGGTTTGTACTCTTTTCTTGCAAATGAGGTTGTGTTTTTATGTTCATGTCAATGCGTTAGCATGTTAGGAAGACTACTTGGTGTTTGACATTGTTATTCCTTTCTTGACATTTGTTTTGGTACTAGGACCTTCCTGTATATAGCAATAGCGAGAAACAATTAGAGCTGTTGACAGACTCTTTAATATCACAGTCTCATAATGTTGATTTGGAAAGAGAACTGAAACCTTGGGTACCTGATGAAGATGTTCTAGACTGTCCAGATCTTGAGAATGTCTTTGATGACCCTTGGAAGAGGTACCTATTGTTTTAATTAGGATATTTTCATGTAGTGGGCTGAAACATTTTGTGGGTTTTTATGGTCCGGGATCATGGCGGATTGACACCCTTACTTGGTTGCCTGTTACTTTCTTGTTATTTAACGTGATGATATCATAGGGGCTGGAATCAGTTTGAGGTCAACAAGACATTGTTCGGAGTAACAAGCACTTTCGACGAGGAGTTGTATACCACAAAACTTGAGAGAGGTCCTCGTACAAGAGAGTTAGAAGAACGAGCCTTGAGGATTGCAAGAGAGATTGAGGGTGAGAATACCAGAGATCTTCACGTAGCAGAGGTGAATTAGGGATGTCTTATGTGCCTCTTGGTTTTATCCTTTCACGTTGTCCCATTTCTAAGTTTTAATGGTTCATGCATCCATCATTTTAAACAGGAAAGAGGCATTCAGCTAAGTGGAAACTTTGATATTGATGAGGAAACTAAATACTCATCAGTCTGTCCGGTGAATGGATATGATGATACGGGTTATGAAGAGGAAGAAGAAGAAATATTGCTGAACTGCTGCAACAATCTGACATTTGGAGATTCATCTGCTTTTGATGGCATGAAACCTGCTTCAACTGGCAAGTTCTTTGAAGAAGCATGGGTATGGTTTGAGTTCTTCTCTTGTCGTAATCTCTATGAAATCAAAATAGGTTGATTTTTCCAGATTTTTCATCTTTCAGGGTCACAGTCTGCCTTCACAGAGTAACACAAATGTAGATCAGAGCTGGTCCAACACAAATAAGCACGCTTGGCAGTTTATGTCCGAACAACCATCCAACGAGATTACCTGTCCAGAAAGCAATACCAGGTCTTTTTTGTGTTAAAATGTACTCTCTCTCTCTTTTCAAATATCGTTCACTGATTTATAACTTTCGGTTCATTTATAGGAATGAGAGCCGGTTTGGTGAGGAGAGAAACAACAAAAGTTTAGAAGCTTCTCACTACAAAAAGGTGAGTTAAACTCTTTTCACGCATCTAGTCTTTATTGCATATAGCATATTCTTAAGAATCAATGACATATAACATTATCTTATTGTCTTCAATCTATATCAACACAGCCATCTGAGAAATTAGTCGCCGGTCTTACAGGTATGTTCAAATACAGCTTATCATCATATTCTTAATATTGTTACCCATAGAATCTTCAGCTAATAGAGATATCAATGAAGGTGCGGCAACTTCTGAGTGGCAAACTTCCAATAATGGAAGACAAGTTGGTCCATTTTCTGACAAAACTAAACCTGAGAGCTCTTATGGTTGGCATGGAAGCTCCATTTCTAAAATTTCTGAAAACTCTGCAGCTTCCTCACCGTCAAGTCGTCCAATACTGTCACCGTGCTCTTCACTTGGTTCTGTTTCTTCAGACAAGTCCACACTAAACCCAAATGCTAAGGTTTTTTTCCGATTATTCTTATCTAATTTCCCTTAAATCGTCTTAAGCTTGTAACTAACGAGGTTTAACTCTGAATCAGGAATTTAAGCTAAACCCGAACGCAAAGAGTTTCAAACCGTCTCCAACAGCAACACCGCCTCGATCTCCAGTACATGACGGATCATTCTACTACCCTCCTCTTCCACCAATGCCCGGGTCACACATTTTATATGGCGTAACTTTCTCCTCTCTTTAATCTCCTCTAATGGTCAACTCCTAAATCACCCTTTGAGCCTCTCTAATAATGTTTTCTGATACAGATGGGAGGAGCAACATATCCAGGACAACAACAACAACCAATGATGTACAATAATAATACAACACAGATTAGTCCTAATCAATCATATTATGCACCAAATAGTCCACAGGTTTGTAATGTTGCTATAGAACCATTACTCTAAATTATTACTTTCTTAAAAGATGAATCTTTAAAAATTGAATGTTAACAGTACACACAGCAAAGACCGGTTCTGTTCATGCCACCGACTCCGTACCAACAGGTTTACTATGTATTATTGTCTTTTGTGATTTGTGTTTGGTGTTTGTGTATTTCTTAATTAAATGATGAAAAGAGTTATAAGAAGATTATGCAATTTGATTGATTTTTTTTCATTGCAGGAAATGCAATATAAAGGAAGAGACTCTTATTAGCTTCTGTGACCAAAACCCATGAAGAATATGTTAGCAACCAAATCTTCTGATTTGTTGAATTTTTACTTTTTTTTATTTCCAGCACTAAACCCTTTTTAATTGTTATTTATTTATTTTGAAAAAGCTTTGATAAATTGGTTTAAAGATTGAAAACAAGTGATGATTTTAATTTTCAAATTTGTTTATAGAGTTAGATTTGTGCTGCTCTCATTTCTTTATTCAAAATTTAGACGTGTGCCACTATTTTTGAGTCTTATAATGTTTTTTTTGAAAAACTAACTATAGTAATCTTTTTATGATATCACCAATTCTCTGAAACTACAATACAAATAACATTACTCTCTATAACATATACTCAACACACATAAATGAGAGAAGAAGATTCATCAACAGTAATATACACGCATAGATCCTCTAATGCTCTGAAGACATACAGGACACTTTGGTATTAACTCTCTTTCCACTGTCGACGCGCATCGTCTGCAACACACAACATGTCCACACGGTATAAACGCAGGTACTCTCCTCCTCGACACACATATCACACACAGTTCCCCATCCGGGATCTCTTCTGTGTCTTCCGTCTCTTCAACATCGTCGACCACCACCTCGGGCTCTTGGTTTGGTAGTACCTGTGGCGGTGGTTCTCGTCGATGACTGTTACGTAGTTTCCACTTATTCCATGTCCTGGAGACCAAAACAGTGTAAACAAGAACAAGAATCAAAAACATTGTCTATACACAAAAACTAACTGTGTCTTGAGAGCTTTTAGTACCTAACAGCAGCAAAGCTAAGGATACCAACAGAGACACATCCAAGGACAACACTACCCCAGAAGAGTACTGTGTTTTGATACATAAGGTCTAGTACCATCTTGTCCTTAGTCATATCTGATCTACAAAAACATTCACAAAGACTTATAGTTAAACATCAAAAGAGCTTGTTGAAGAAAAGAGTATATTCAAGCTAAAAAACTCACAAGAAATAGGGAAGATCTTGGCAAGATTTGATCTGAGGAACTCCGTCGTTAAAACTACACACACCAACAGCTGTTAAATCTGTCCCCGGCGGTAATATCTTCTCTACGTCAAGCAGACCAACCTTGTAAGAGAAAAGAACACACAAAGTAAGCCAAGTACAAAGCAAAACCATTAGTCCTTAAGACAGAAATATCTTACTCACAGGATACTCTGGGAAGAACAGGGCTTGAAAAAACGAATAAGGAGACGAACTAAGAGGAATTAAGCGATTATACACGGTGGTAAGAGGAAGAGGTTGTCTAGACCCATCCATGTTAACAAAGAGAGAACTAGACTGATCTTGTTCATTACTATCCACCATAACAAAAGGTACCTACACACATAGTCCCCATAAGATCTATCAGTTTTCAAAAGCTAGCATTGATCAATGGATATAAGCCAAAACAAAGCTTATAAAAGAGTGGAGAGAGAGAGAGAGACAAGAAGACTTTCACCATTCTCATCAAATCAGCTCCTTGTTCAGACATTGATCTTTGTAATAGAAACCGATGACCATTCGATAACGGTGAATAAGTAGTCCTTCTACTATACATGTACTGTATGTATATCACATCAAAAAACCAATCAGAAAGATCACATTTTTGGGAAGAGAAATTCCTTAAAATACCACCAAAATAAGTTTTCATTTTGAAAATACAATTACAAAGTTTTTCATAACAAAAAAAAACCATTAAAAAGTAGTAGTTTACAAAAATACCACCAATACAAAACGAGTTTTAACATTTTTAGAATTATTTTTGTTTCACTTGTGTTCCCTACGTAGTGTTTAGGGTATAGTTTTAAAGGATAGGGTACAGTTTTTAAAGTTTTAAACTAATTTAAGATTTGTGGTATGTTTGAGAAAGAAAAAAATTAATGGTGTTTGTGAAACTTTCAAGAATGTGTTCTAATTTTGTAAGAAAAACTGTATTTAGTGTTATTTATGAAAACCCTAAACCCTAACAACACAACACATACGATTCCTTCTCTCCTAAGCCAAAAATCAACCACCACTATGTAACTTTTGAGAATATGTGCTAATTTTGTAAGAAAAACTTTATTTAGTGCTATTTTTGAGAAAACCTAAACCCTAACAACACAACACACATACGATTCCTTATCTCCCAAGCAATAACAATCACTATACTTACAGTTTGTGATCTATGGATGATAAGAGCTTTATCTCCAGTCTCTGGAGAGACAAGCACTTTGCTCTGACTTTCGTCGCCGCCGGTGAATTTTGGTTTGACTTTTCCACGAACCATGTAGATCCGTTGACTATTGCTGTTTCCGACATCGATTTCACCGGATCCGTCGTCGGAAGACGGAATCAGTGATCGGAGATCGGAAACGGAGACTTCGTTTGCGTCTCTGATCTTTTCCAACGCGGCGGAGCTGGAGGCGTACTTGAGAACAGAGCGCACAGCGGCGTAAGCTAGGGTTAAACCGAGGATTGCTCCGTCGCAAGAGAGAGCGATATCGGACAAGAGGGAGAGGACGACGCGCTCCGGCGAGGACATTTTGGTAATTTCGTAGACTACTGAGTCACGGACAAGACAAAGAGGAAATGGGCATAAGGGTGTTATCGGTATTTAATATATATACAATACGACCGTCACTATTAATTGGGCCTTTAATGGGCTTAAGACATGGTTCCTAATGAAATCAGTTTTGGTCTAAGAACAGCTCTTTTTTCGATATCCATATATTTTGTAGAGAAATTTTCTTAAATACCACTATAAATTATAGATCAAAAATAACATCACAAATTTTTAGATTAAAATTAGCATTACAAATATAATAGAACCAAAATGATACTAAAATTTTATCCAAAATACCACAGACACAGGAAAATAGTTCAAAATTTTGTTTTAATCAGATTTAAGTTTTGTGGTACTTTTGATTAAAAAAGTTAATGAAAATTTTTAGCAGACATTTCAAAAGATGGTGTTTCTGGAAATTGACCTATATTACATACTAGTCACCAGAGTCAGTTTTCGTAGGCTATTTTTACATATATATATTATATACATCGTTTAGAGCATAGAAATCAACAAACAACAAATCTTTTAAAGCATATATCACTTTTTAACAACACAATACATAACATTTCAAACAAGGATCTTGACTTCAAAATCCATATTAGCTTCCCCAACCAACAGTTGTGGCAGAAGCAGCGGCACGGTTTGGCCGAGAAAAGGCGAGCCCACGATCATACATCCGTTGAATCTCCTCTCTGTATTCGGTTAAAGATTTGTCGGGTATAGCTGGAGTCAGCTCAACAACATCACCCATCTTCAGTTTACATTTCAGATCATTTATTGGTGTTTGGTTTAGCCTTGGCCTTAGCTCTTCTTTCGCAGGGATGCTATACGTTGACCATCTCGAGCTACTTGGTCCTGCTCTGCTTAAAAGGTCCGAGACACTGGAGCTCGCCGGAAACTCTTGCACTGTCATCTGTGTTTTTCAGGTTAAAAGCAAATTATATTAACTCTAAAAGCGAAATACATATCCTCGAGGAGAAGAAGTTGAAAGTGATTTATAATCGAGACAATTCTTAAAATACCATCACAAGTTTATTAGACCAAAAATACCGATAAACGGTTTTTATTTAAAAAATACCACAATACAAAAAAAAGAGTTTTAACATTTTACAATCTATTTATTTTCATTTTGGTTCAATGTTTAGTATTTAGGGTTTAGTTTTGAAGGGGTAGGGTTTTAGATTCAAGGTTTAGGATTTAACTTCAAATTTTGAAGCTAATTTAAGTTTTGTGGTATTTGTAAAACATTTAAGAGTTGAAGCTTTAGTTTTGAAGGTTTATGGTTTAGGTTCAAAGATATTAAGCTAATTTAAGTTTTGTGGTATTTTAGATAGAAAAGCAAACATTTTAGTGATATCTATAAAACTTTTAAGAGTGTATGTTATTTTTGACAAAAAAACTTGATTTAGTGCTATATATATATATATATGAGAATTGACCCTTTATAATAAATAACTAACCTTGTCGTTTTCGATTACAATGACATAGACTGGTCCTTCTTGGTTACCATCAGGCTTGTAAGAAAACGGACAGTCTTCAGCGTGAGACGGGAAACTGCACAATGGCTCGAAAGAGCAAATCGAGGATCTATCTTGGCTCATGGTTTCACAGTGCCATGTCACGACCCATCTTGCCCATTCAACCATCTGAAGCACAAACGAAGAGTGTTTGCAATCACCTTCCTTGTATCTCCAATGAGCCGCAAACCCAAACTCGGCTTGCAAATGCATCTCCTTCGTACGTATTTGAACTTCGAGCGGAATGGTTCCATCTCCCATTACTACGGTATGCAGAGACTTGTACCTAAAATTTCAAAACACCAAAGTCAGAAGAAAATAAACAGAGAAGGCTCGAGTGTGCATCAGTTTGCGAAACCCACCCGTTGAACTTGGGATGAGAAATGTAATCTTTTAGCTTTCCGGGAACTTCAGACCATAGCTTGTGAACTACTCCTAAGGCTTTGTAACAATCTTTCTCGTTGTCGACAATCAAACGTAGCCCATGAATGTCAAGAATTTCATCCATGGTTAGCTTTTTCCTGGTTACAAATGAAGAGCCAGCCAACAAGATCAGTACACAAGAAACCGATAAACCAACAAACCCATTTTAACAAAGAGGAAATGAGTACTTACTTCAGCATCTTGCAGTAGATACTATACAAGCTCTTATGTCTCCCAGAGATAACATGATAAGAAATGCCTTCTTTCTTAAGAGCATGCTCCATTTTCTCAATCGCTGAAGTAATCATAGCCTCGTCGAGCGAATCCTCGAGCATACCTGACATCTCGTGGTGCTGATCAGGATAAAGATGCTTGAAACATAGATTCTCAAGCTCAACTTTCCAGCTAGAGATACCCAATCGATTAGCCAAAGGCGCAAATATCTCTAGAGTCTCTTTAGCGAATCTTTGCTGCTTAACTGGAGGCAGAGCATAAAGTGTCATCATGTTATGTAACCGGTCAGCCAACTTTATAAGAACAGCTCTCGCGTCTGCCATCGCAAGAAACATAGTGTGCAAACGATCCGCTTCAACGGTTTTACACGCGGTATTGTTTTCCCGAGCAAGTTTACTTAATTGGCTAAGCTTAGATACCTAAATGCAATAAACAAAACAAAAGACTCAATTTTTATAATCTCTCAGGAATTAACAAGCTTTTTTACGGAAAAAAACACATCCATGGATGTTTTGTTAACTTACCCCTTCCACAAGATCAGCAACTCCTGAACCAAAAGTTCTTAGAATATAATCATAGCTCATAAACGAATCGTCTAAAGTATCATGCAGAATCCCAGCTACAACAACGGTCGGATTAGCTCCAATGTTAGCCAACAACATCGCAGTTTCAACACAATGTTGCAAGTAAGTATCACCATTTGCTCTCATCTGATTCAAACACACGACACAATTAGTCAAAAACAAATCATTGAGAAAAGAAAAATTCCTTAAAATACCACCAAAAAAGTTTTTTATTTTGAATTGTTCATAACAAAAATACCACTAAAATGTTTTTTAATATAAAAAATACCATTAAAAAGCTTTAGGTTACAAAAATACCATAAATACAAAATACGGATTTTAACACTTTTAGAATATATATTTTTTCATTTGGTTCGCTATATAATGTTTAGGGTATACTTTTGATTGGATAGAGTATAGTTTTGATTGGGTAGGGCATAGTTTTGAAGGTTTAGAGTGTAATTTTAAAAGTTGTAAACTAGTTTACTTAAGATTTGTGGTATTTTTGAGAAAAAAAACTTTTCAATGGTATTTGTAAAACTTTTGACAATGTGTGCTAATTTTGTAAGAATTGCCGGAAAAGAAAAACTCTAAAGTTGTTTATCTTCTTTCTTCTTCTTTCGTACCTGTCCTCTATGAGCTTTCTCTGCTTCATAAAACGCTTTAATCACAGATTTATCTTCAAATACTTTATGTTGTAATTGAGCACGCCTAAGCAAATCTCTAGCATATTGTTGTTGTCTCCTTTCTCCTTCGAAACCATCATCCATGGCGAATGGTAACTGCTCATCTACAAGAACAGAGTCTGTATCGTAATCAACACAAGACCCAACAGCTTTCGTGACGAAACCATTGAACAATCTTCTAGTTCCTACACGTAGAGAAGAAGAAGAAGAAGGAGAAGAAGATACGCCATTGAAGCTCACGTCTAAGCTCCGATCTCGCGAGATTCTCATCGGAGGGCTATTGCTCGACGAGATCTGACCGTGAAGCACCGATACGGGGCTTTGGTGATCTCTTTTAAGATACGACGACGACGACGACGAGGAGGAGGAGACGGTGAATTTGCTCGGAGAGTAACACAAGGAGGAGGAGACGCCGCCTCCGCCGCATAAGGTCCGATCCTCGATGATCCGATCATCTATAGCCGTTGGATGCGATGACGATGACGAGGAGGAGGAGGAGGAAGAAGACGATGTAGATTTGACGGAAGCGGCGGAGAAAAGGAGAGAGAGACCACCGATGATCGGAGACGCCGTGGAAGAAGAAGATCTAGGGTTTAGATCTAGATCGTATGAGATATGAGTGGTGATCTGGTGAGACGCGGAGCATACGGTGCTTGGTGGACTCGCGTAAAGAGCTATTGTTGTTGCTACTACCACCATGGAAGCTTCTTCTCTTGTTTTTTTTTTTTTTTTTTTTGCGAAATCGAAGATTCAGATCTCAAATTCGAAAATTGAAAACGAAGAAGATAATCTATTTATGAAAATTTACAAATTTCAAGATAAATCGAAAAAGAATACAGATAACGATTCAAAGAGAGAGAGTGAAATTACAAAAAAAAAACTTCTCCTTCGATTATTTTTTTTTAATTAATCTGAGAAAAACAAATAAATCTATCCTGCGTGTTCTTCTTATTCGCCTCTTGAATCAATCCCAATGAAGCGAGTAGGCCCGGGCAAAATACCCGGAACCGAAAAACCGGAACCGAAGAACCGAAAAAACGGTTCCGGTTCCGGTTTCGGTTCCACCCTAAATATCCGATGGTTCCTAATCTTAAGAACCATGGGTATCGGGTAGGAACCGGAACCGAACCGAATACCCATAGGTAGAATCGAAGAACCAAAATATTTTTATATATTTTGAGTATTTTTTATATTTTTGGCTATTTTTCTAACTTCGGGTATTTTTTATTATCCTATTCCGGGTATTTTTTTGTTTTCGGGTTTTTTTTTCAATTTTTGGGTTTTTTTCATAATTTTGAGTATTTTTATGAACTTTTTTTGGATATATTTTATGTTTTCGGGTATTTTTTTCTATTTTTGATTTGAAATACCCGGAACCGAACTGGAACCGAAAATTTCGGGTATTTATCGGTTCCTCAAACAAAGAACCGAACCGAACCGAAACCGATAGGAACCGAACCGGAACCGAACCGAAATATTGAAAAGTAGTGATTGGGTAATAGATTCAAGAACCGAACCGGAACCGAAATTTTAGACCCGGAACCGAACCGAATATCCGAATGCCCAGGCTTAGAAGCGAGACCGTGGATGCTAATTTACTTAAATACCCTTTTGTTAATGGATTTTTAAGTGAATCATCACACTTAAATACACTTATTAAGAATTTAATTACTTGGTGGTTATGGTGTGTATTTTTCATGTAAGAAAAACATTTATAATAGTTTGCAAGATATCAGGAAATGGTCGGGGAGTGGGGTCCACGTTGGGATTCTTCTATGTGTTTTGTTTGGTTGGGATTTTGTTTTTTATTCAATGAATCTAATTTCGGATGAGGAATCCTTTTTTTATTTCTCATTTAAGCTAAAAACAAATTATATTACAAATGATTAATTATGTTCGTTTATTGATAAACGAAAGTCATAAAAACAAAATTCTTAGAATACCATCAAAATAAAAAATTATTTTGAAAATACATTTACAAAGTTTTTTATAACAAAAATACCATAAAAAATAATAATTTACAAAAATACCACAAATACAAAAAACGAGTTTAACACTTTTAAATTTTTTCATTTGGATTAGTACTTAAGGTATAGTTTTGAAGGATATGGTATAGTTTTTTGAAGATTTTGGATGTAATTTTGAAAATTTAAGATTTGTGGTATTTACGAGAAATTTTTTTTTTAATGATATTTGTAAAACTTTCAAAAATTTGTGTTAATTGTGTTAAAAAAAACTTATTTTAGTGGTATTCATAAGAATTGCCCTAAAAATAACATGTTTTCCACATCTATCACAAAAAAAAACATCTATTTTCAGCAGTGTAAGTTACACTGTGTATATGGGCCAAGTGCTCTTGGTCTAGTGGTTTCCACTTGTGTGGAGGAGTCGCCCTGTGGGTCTAGGCCAGGGATCGATTCCCCGCGAGTGCGAAATTGTTAGATTATTCACTCAGCACATGGATATGGGCGCTTCTTTCGGCCATTTGAATACCCGAGAGAGAGTTTATCCGTGGTGCCGCACCTCCCTCGGGATTAGTACGGCCAGGTCGGGATACCCCCAGGTTTACCAAAAAAAAAAAAAAAAAAAAAAAAAAAAAAAAGTTACACTGTGTAACAAAACATAAGTAAATCACTAAATCTCTTATTATCAACAAAGAAAACATATTAAATTCTTGCGGATATACTAAATTATATGATAAGGACACCGACGAACACTCAATAACCATTACTACAACTACCACGTGGCTTTAAGAGACGGACTTAAACTAGACACGTGTCAAACTCTTGTGGCCAAGTTTATTGTTTCATACACAACCTCAGCTTCTTTATATGAGCTTGTGAGAATTGTTCACCTACAAAAATCAACGGTTCTAATCGAAATTTTATACATTAAATTACAATCATCAAATATCAACACATACATGTAAAACATATGCTATTGTATTCGACTTTCCATTAATACACACACACACACACGTGTGTGTTTATGCAGCCCAAGGTATGAATCCCATGGCTGTGCTAAGCCTAAAAGTTACAAATATAACATACATTGTGATCAGACCAATGCCCATAACTCTGTTCGGTCTCATATCGTTTCGTGGCAGCGTCACAAGAGACCAAACCAATCCTAATATCAAAAACCCTAGCGTGTAGAACAAGCTATCATCTTTAGGTACTATGTAAGTCTCTGGACTCTTTGACCAAGCACCAAGAAACATTGACATACCTAACCCGACAAGTGTGTTAAACATCGGACCTGCGTAGCAACCCGATAACGCAATCTGTACACCGTCTCCACCGTTCATCGACAATGCTACGTTTGATACTAAATCTCCCATCGAGTTTCCCCAGGCTAGTACGGTTAAACCGAGTATCGACGGGTTGATTCCGTAGATCCCACCAAATGTAACCAAAAGAGCGACGAGTTCGTTTGCAATCATGTAGAACCATACTATGCTCATAACGAATCCTCCGAGTACCCACGGGATCAAGTACCTTCGAGGCGGGTGGTCCGGTTCCGTGTTTCTATACGCGAGAAACCCGAGTGTAGATCCAACCACAAAACCGAGAAAGTAGGCTACGACACGTGGTCCAAGACTCGTATCGTCTTGGCTACTACTACTCCAAAGAAAAGCAAGAAGGGTGGGAGCTAGTGAGACGCTAGCTACAGCGTACGTCTTTGACCAGCTATCTTCCTCAATCAACGGGATTGTTAACCTTCTAGGAACCGTCAACGGAGTTTCCAAAAAGGATGTGACTCTAGAGCATAAAGAGCTTTCGGCTTCTCCACCGTTGTCTTCTGCCCATCCCCATGGAGGCCTT
This sequence comes from Cochlearia excelsa, assembly GCA_963556525.1. Lineage (NCBI taxonomy): Eukaryota > Viridiplantae > Streptophyta > Magnoliopsida > Brassicales > Brassicaceae > Cochlearia > Cochlearia excelsa. The sequence goes on along the minus strand of OY748329.1, from coordinate 34,380,207 downwards.
TCTTCATCATTGGCATTATTTTTCGCGTAATGGTTCGAGTAGATTGCTACATTAGTAGCCCACATCCACTGTGGTAGAGAATCGTGCAGCCGTGGTGGACCTTCCTCTGTGTCGAGTTCTAGCAACGGACTGTACATAGGAACATTATCATCTTCAACACTCAGTGAAGAAGAGAACACGCTTCCTTGCATAGGGAGCAACGGCATGAAAGAATCAAGCTTCAACAACCTCGAATGTTTCCTCAAGATCTCATTCGCGGCCACAAGAGAAGCATAAACCACATAGATCGAAACAAACGCAACCATGACACCCACGGTCACTTTACCAACAAACAAAATCACCATCAAGCACACCAAAGTGAAAAGGAAGAAACTCAAGTCTCGGACGAAACACTTCTTATCGATCTTAACCTCTTTATCAGCGACACAAAGCGAAACGATGCCAACAACGACACAAGTAACAAACACAGCACCACCTAAGACGCTGTTAAGACCGACTTCACCTTTGTCCGAACCGACAAAAGCAGCTATACTAGCAAACACATCAGGCGCGCCGTTACCAAGCGGAAGCAGAGTAACACCAGCAACAGTAGGAGGCAACTTCAAAAGCTTAGATAGCTTCTCTAACGAACAACAAAAGTAATCAGCGGCGGTGTTACCCAATAGATAGAACAAAGCAACAAGCCAAACACCTAAGACTATGTAACCGAAGATTTTAAAATCTCTGCAGGAGCAGTAGAAGAATCTGAGGTAATCAAAGAAGCTATCTGGAGAACACACCGGGTTCGATATCAAGAACTCGCATTGATCAGCATAGCCTCTGTGTTCATGTAACCCAGAGCACATTAGAGTGTTATCACTCAAGGTGGTGTTATTACCAGAACCATCATTGATGTCTAACTCAATCAAATGTCGATGAATTACAGGAAAAGATAGATACTTTATCAATGGGTTTTGATCAACGAAGAAGAAGAAGAAGAGGGTTATAGTGAAAAGGCCATTGAAAATGAATCGGAATCTGGGATAGCTCGAGCTTCTCATTTTTAGAAATCAGATACGTTATTTATCTACGAAGACATGGATCGTTGAAATTAAGCTAATTGGGTACCTAATGAAACCAGAAAAGGGGGGTTAGGGTTTGAAGCAAAAGCTGAGAAATTTTTGAATCAGACATAAAGATCCGATCAAAGGGCTTCAAGGTTCTCACCTAACAGAGTGTAGGAGACAACGGTGATGATGTCTGATCAAGGAAAGTGTGTCTTGTCCTCTGAATTAAGAGTAAAGATCGGGAGGCGACAATGGCATGTGTCTTCTTCTTCTTCTTCTTCTAAAATCGGATCCTTATTTGACCCGGAAACCCACGTAATTGATTCGTATTAGGGTCCGTTTTTGTTATTATTTTTTGACAAATTGGGCCTTGTGATATAAAAGCCCATATATAAAGGGGCCTTTTTAAAAAAATAACAAATCATCATCGGGTAGGAATAAGATCGTTTCGTGGCAAATAGCGACAAACTCCTTGTTGTCGTTATCTGAATTATTTGATCTAAAACCAGAAAAAACATAGGGACACGTGACAAAAAACCATATATTATACGATAAGGATTATACAAATAAATCCAAAAAATAAAAATTAATGTTAACGATCTTATATTATTAATACAGGAGACAGAGAGAGAAAATAAGTGTGAAAAGCTGACGTGTCATAACCAGAGAGATCGTGGTCCCACTTAATTTAATGATTCGGAAATTTTATGAAAAGCCCAAATTTTAAAGATATCAAAACGCCCAAATTTTATGAAGAAGAAATCGATCCAAATTTTTTTACACGGATCGTATAATCTTTTGTAAGTGAAATCACAATCTTCTACGATCACAAGGTAGTCTTAAATAGCCCAATTTTTTAAAAGACCCAACATCGTTTGACACAATAATCCAAATTCTTTTGTTGTGCCGCTAAATAAGCAGACTTCCGTCAAGTGAGGTATGTCGATTCAAAGCAAAACTTAATTATATATGAAGATGAGTTGGACAAAAATTGAAGAAGAATGTCTCGACAAGAAACCGTAATTGAGAAAATGATTATAAAATCACACGTATTATAATATTAGCAATTCTGATCCCACATAACTAAAAGATTTATTACAAATTCATAAAGGGTATAACAAAAAGCCCAAGTTTATCACAAATGAACAATATGTTTACACAATTTAAAAACCCCATAAAATATGATTTTAAAAATCTCTAAAAACAAAATTTTATAATTTTTAATAGATTTCTCCAATTTTTGTATGTTATATTTTTCCACATCGAGTCCAAAAGAATGATAAAACATATTGTTCACTTATAAATAGCAATATTATTTTGTAAAATTGTATTGAACACCAAAATCCATGTCAAAGGACAAAATTTGAACACAAAATTGACCCGACCCATCGGTTCCCGGAATTTCAACAGTTTAATCCGAGTTTTATGACAAATCAGTACCAGATTGACATTCATCGTTAAACGAATCATATCCTGGTTTAAAAACACTATGTAGTTATTGTTCTTCAATCATAATAGATAATAATGATTTTCTTAATATGTGTGAAATCTTCAAATAATCAATGTTTTTGATACAGAGGGAGTAGTTAATTTTACGTAATGGTAAATATCCAAAATAAAAAAGGCAAAGGTAATCTTTTTCGAAGATAAATATCAAAATGGTAACGGTAATAAATTTTAGTAAATAAGACAATATAAAAACCAATATATAGTAATAATATATTTTTATATATAATATATATACTTAAAATTTTAAACTCCACGTTTAACGCGGGTCACATGAGATCCAAATTTATTTTTATCTCATTTTATTATACACATTGTTTTTACCAATAAACATTTTTTCTTCAATTCCGTAAATTGTTATCCCGCGCTTGGCCTACACGTGACTATTAAACCTTGTTTTTTCTTTACACTTAAAAGCGTACACGTCTCTCTCTTCTCTCTTAAAGAGTCTCGTGATCGAAACTATAAACTCTCCTTCTTCTTCGATTCATAGTAACCAAAAGGTGATTATTTGAATTTCTTCGATTTCTTCGATTCAGTGATTGATTTTTGAATTCTCTGCAGAGATGGGATCAAAGAGCAAAGAGTACGAGTTTCTGAGCGAGATTGGGTTGTCTTGTAATAACTTAGGATGTTACGTTGCTGGAGAATGGCAAGGACACGGTCCCGTTGTCTCCACTTTGAATCCTGCTAATAATCAGGTCAGGTCCCTTTCAAGCTATATAATCCTCCATCAGATTCGAGATCTGAATCAAATCTGATGAAATTACTTTCTAAGTTTTGATTAGTTTTTGGTTTGATTTTGTCTTGTTTCTGTGTGTTTTTGATGGTTTTGTGCTTATTTGCAAGTACTTTTCTCCAGAGAAGGGTTTGTTTTGTGTTGTGTTGTATTGCTTATTGAAATTGTTTTGGTTAGTTTTTGGTTTGATTTTGTTTTGTTTCTGTGTGTGTTTTTTTTTTTATGGTTTTGTGATTGTTTAAGTAGTTTCTTCAGAGAATGGTTTGTTTATGATTTTGTGATTGTTTAAGTAGTATCTTCAGAGAATGGTTTGTTTTGTGCTGTGTTATTTTGCTTATTGATCAGTTTAGATTAGTTTTTGGTTTGATATTGTTTTGTTTCTGTGTTTTGATGGTTTTTCGCTTCTTTTTTCTTCAGAGAATTGTTTGTTTGTTTGTGTTGTGTTTTATTGCATATTGAAATGGATTTTAACTGTTGTTGCAGCCAATAGCTGAAGTTGTTGAAGCTTCTTTGGAAGATTACGAAAAGGGTATGAAAGCTTGTGAGGAAGCAGCTAAAGTATGGATGCAGGTAAGTTACAAAGTTCATCATGTGAATTGCGTAGAATCTCTAAGAAATTGTATACTTAATAGCTAACGAAAATGTTCTTTTTATAAGGTTCCTGCTCCAAAGAGAGGTGATATAGTGAGACAAATTGGAGATGCACTAAGATCCAAACTTGAATATCTTGGCCGTCTTTTGTCACTCGAAATGGGAAAGATTCTTGCTGAAGGAATCGGAGAAGTTCAGGTATGTTTACTCTGCAAAGTTTTTAGCTCCTTTTGATTGTTACATTTAGGGTAGCCGTAGCGACAACTTTTAAGTGAAAGCTTTATGACCCGTTTTAGAGTATGCCTACGATTTTATAAAACATAACCGCTGATTTTTCGTTGTGGACTGTGGCTCGTCTCTTTTTCAGGAAGTAATTGACATGTGTGATTTTGCTGTTGGCTTGAGCCGTCAACTCAATGGATCGGTCATACCTTCAGAACGTGAGTTGTGGCTTTTTAGTGACAATAGTCTATAAAGCTTATATAAGCAAATTTCTCTCACAAAAAGTTATATCTTAGCCAAATTTATTACTAAACTCATATCATCTCTTTGTTGCAGGTCCAAATCACACGATGCTTGAGGTGAGTTCGAGTTCCTATAGTTGGAGTTGTTAAGAATATGTTTCTTAGGTTTTGATTAACATTTTGCTTGGATAATGTAACGCAGATGTGGAATCCTCTCGGCATTGTTGGTGTTATCACAGCGTTTAACTTCCCATGTGCAGTTCTTGGTAAGTCTTGTGTCCATTTTCAAATCTTTTAAGGATCGTTCCTCACGAAACAGAGGAACGATATAAACTGTAAACCATCTTTTACCAGCTGATGTGTCTCATAAGATTGCACATGAAACTCTGCCATGATTCTTACCTAGCTCTGCAATCTCATTTTCTGATTCCCACTTGAAAATAGACATAATAGGAATGATGAAGCTCCTCATATTTTGGCAATTAGATTTGTGGCATTATAGAAGTTTGTGCTTCCGCTCTTTGTTCCACAAATTTATGGCCAATGTTGTGGTATCGCAGGTTGGAATGCTTGCATTGCACTTGTCTGCGGAAACTGTGTAGTCTGGTAAGTAACAACCCTGACCCTAATCCGAGCTTTGTGTATTATCAAAAATTACAGTGACATTTATTACCGTTTCTTCCTGGCTGAATTAGTATAATAAATACATTTGGTTCCACAGGAAAGGAGCTCCCACCACGCCGTTAATAACTATCGCAATGACCAAGCTAGTGGCCGAAGTTTTAAAGAAGAACAATTTACCCGGTGCCATTTTCACGGCCATGTGTGGTGGTGCTGAAATCGGAGAAGCAATATCCAAGGACACACGCATCCCCTTAGTATCATTCACCGGAAGCTCCAAGGTACTTCTTCCACCACACCATAACTCCTTGTTGCTTGTCACGTTCTTGTCGTTTGAATATTTCGACTATGCATCATAGGTGGGCTTAACGGTACAACGAATAGTGAGTGAGAGATCAGGAAAAACGCTTCTCGAGTTGAGTGGAAACAATGCAATCATTGTCATGGACGATGCCGACATACAGCTAGCCGCTCGTTCTGTCCTGTTTGCAGCGGTTGGAACCGCTGGTCAACGCTGCACAACTTGCCGTAGGCTGGTACAATACTCTAATCCCATCATCATATAGTGGTTTCTACTGTTCCTTTTGTTTAATTCTCTAGAAATGTTCTTTTACTGTCTTAAAAAAGCTTTTGCATGAGAGTGTCTACGACAAAGTACTCGAGCAACTCCTTACTTCATACAAACAAGTCAAAATCGGAGATCCTCTTGAAAAGGGAACATTGTTAGGACCGTTACATACTCCTGAATCAAAGAAGAACTTTGAGAAAGGAATCGAAGTTATCAAATCCCAGGCAAGTAACACAATTCTCTATCTGTTATGTTGTGTAACCAAGAACCGACAAGAAGAGTTTTAAAAAACAGTTTTGTATTTACAGGGCGGTAAAATACTTACGGGTGGTAAAGGAATCGAACGTGAAGGAAACTTTGTGGAGCCTACGATAATCGAGATATCATCAGATGCTGCTGTTGTTAAAGAAGAGCTATTCGCTCCGGTTCTATATGCTCTCAAGTTTAAGGTAAAAAAAGTCTATAAAATCGACAACTTATCTTCGGAGATAGACTTGTATACAAGTAATAAGAACCCATTTTGTCTGTCTGGACAGACATTTGAAGAAGCTGTTGCGATAAACAACTCGGTTCCTCAAGGTCTAAGCAGCTCGATATTCACTCGTAACCCCGAGAACATCTTCAAGTGGATAGGGTAAGTGTTAAAATTAACAAAAACAACACTTTTTCTCAATCTATTCTTGTTTAAATTTACTAAAGTTAGTTTCTTTGTGATGGTTTTTTTCCGACGAATAGACCAATGGGAAGTGATTGTGGTATAGTGAATGTGAATATACCGACCAATGGAGCAGAGATCGGAGGAGCTTTTGGCGGCGAGAAAGCCACTGGTGGTGGCCGTGAAGCTGGAAGCGACTCATGGAAACAGTACATGCGTCGTTCAACTTGGTAATAAACAAAAGTCTATACTTATTTAAGTTTCTCTATTTAGCTTTTTTTGTCTGAAATTTTTCTGTTTATGTTTTATTTTGTGACAGTACGATCAATTATGGGAATGAGTTACCTCTAGCGCAAGGAATCAACTTTGGTTAATTCCCTCATAAGCAATGTTTAATGTTGTATTTGTATGCGTTGTACTTTTAAAGATAAAAACTTAAAGCTACACAATGAGTAATAAAATATAAATAAAATTGTTACTTGGTTGCTAAACTAAACGCATAATCATACTAAAATTAAAAATTATGTTAATTTTGTATTTAGATTGATTTTGTTAGATTTTTAGGTTTTTAAGTTCAAATTAGTTGGTCATAACCGTTTGTCGTATAATTTTAAGATATTAGCTTTTTAGTTTTTATAATCTAGCATCAAATTACTTTTAAAAATTAATTAAATTAATTTTCGAAAAATAATGATTTACTATTTTACTTAATAAAAAGTACAAAAAATTATGAATTTATTTAGGTCAAATAGTAATTTAGATAAATAATATAGTAGTCTTTAATATTTAGATTGGATTGGGCCATTTATCAACAAGCTAATAAGTTATTGATCCATCTCAATTTATTTCTAACTAATGTAAACTCTCTTTGGGCCTAAGCCCATTAAGCTAAAAAACAGCTAAATCATTGGTCGGTGACGGAAACAAATAATACAGCCCCGTGAGATTAATATTCACTCTTTATTATCCTCACGAAGAAATCGTCTTCCTCTATAAAAAATGGTTCCTCACAAAAATCGTACGGATATTTTCATTACTCTCACTTTCACAAAGCGTGCAGTTTTGTTTCCTCTCTTTACTTCTCTGATTTTCTCTTTTTTTTTTCTTTTCTTTTTTTTTTGGTTTTCTTCTTCTTCTTCTTCTTCTTCTTCTTCTTCTTCGTACTTTGATTTCGAACCCTAGCTAAAGGTAAAATAGTTAAATTTTCTCTAGAAAAACAAAAAAAATGCAAAACGCGAGGCTTAAACAACAACAACAAGCACAAGCACAAGCTATGATGATTCAACAACAACAACAAGCTATGATTCAACAACATCATCACTCTCTCTATCATCATCCTGGTCTTATGCCTCCTCCTCCTCCTCAGGTTTGATCTAATTTTGCTATTTTTGCCTGCGAAATTAGGGTTTGTTCTTGAAAGTTTCGATTTGTGGGTCTATAGTAACATCACTGACTTGTATTGCCTCTTATTTTGAAAACCCACTTTCTATTTTCGCTAATACCACGAAAAGTTATGACCTTTTTCTTATTTCCGTGTTAGTGATTTTGTGTATTTTTGTAATTAATTTTTCTGGGTTTTTCGATTACGCTTTGTAAAATTTAGGGGTTGTTCTTAAAAGTTCCGATTCGTGGGTCTATAGTAACATCACTGACTTGTGTTGCCTTGAATTTCGAATACCCACTTTCTATTTTCGCTAATACCACGAAAAGTTATGAACTTTTTGAGTTTCGTGTTAGTGATTTTGCTGGGTATTTAATGTACAATTCTAAGTAGTAAAGCTGTGATTTTTGCTAACTTTTCGTTTTATTGGTTTTTTAAAAAGATGAAGCCATTACCAAGTGGGAATCTTCCTCCTGGTTTTGATCCAAGTACTTGCCGTAGTGTGTAAGTGTCTTTTTATTTTAACTAAATTGTGTCATTGTGATTTTGTTAATGCCTTAGTAGTTTCATGGACTCAAGCTTCTTGAAATCGTTAAATGGTCTTAAACAGGTATGTAGGCAACATCCATACACAAGTCACAGAGGTTCTTCTCCAAGAGATTTTCGCAAGTACCGGTGGTCCTGTCGAGAGCTGTAAGCTCATAAGAAAGGATAAGGTGTGAGGTTTATTCTATGTTGTTCTGTAAAACTGGTTTTATGAGTTATGCTTATGAATGTTTATGTTTTGAAAACTTTTCACAGTCATCTTATGGTTTTGTTCACTACTTTGATCGAAGATCTGCTGGTGTGGCTATAATGTCGCTTAACGGAAGGCATCTGTAAGAATCTGACATTAATAGTTGAATCGATTTGTGTGTTATCTTAGAATGTAATACTTTGGATTTTGCAGGTTTGGACAGCCTATCAAAGTTAATTGGGCGTACGCTACTGGTCAAAGAGAAGATACATCAAGTAAGTTTTCAGTCTAGTTGTGTTTTGTTTGAGTGTTATTTAAGAAAGTTTGTCTGATGAGTACTTTTTTGTTTCCATGGCATGCAGGTCATTTCAACATTTTTGTTGGAGATCTCAGTCCAGAGGTTACTGATGCAGCATTGTTTAATAGCTTTTGTGGCTTCAACAATTGCTCGTAAGTTCTCGTGCTTTTTTTATAGACTAGCTGGTTTAGTGAAATATCTAGTTACAGAACTAAGAATTGTGATATATTATGATATATCACTATGTATTCCAATTTATTTACATATTGATTGGATTTTAATTTGTTTTAGACAAGAATTCTATCTGAAATTGTGATCTAATAATATATATGTTGTTTCTTATGTAGGGATGCAAGAGTAATGTGGGACCAGCAAACCGGTCGCTCGAGAGGCTTTGGGTTTGTTTCCTTCCGCAATCAGCAGGTTATTGTACTCTTCAAATAACGTGTGACCGTTTTTCTGTAGCCCTATCGATGACTTTTGTATTGATTTTAAATGTTTTTATGTAACTTACAGGATGCTCAAATTGCCATAAATGAGATGAATGGTAAGAGCTATAATATATCAAATGTTGTCTTAGAGATTTTTTAGTTGTGTGATCTTTGGTTTCTATGTGTTGATATTGTAAAGATGCATTTGAAGTGTACCATGTTATGGCTAGGGAGGGTAAAGTTATGTGATTTGTAGCTTATCGTTGACGAATTTGTTGAAGCTACATGTCCTTTTTTGCCAAACTGTGTATCAAAACATTTTGACTACTTTTTTTTTGTCAATATTATAACCCATGTTTCTATTATCTTATCTTAGGTAAATGGTTAAGTAGCAGACAAATAAGATGCAACTGGGCGACAAAAGGTGCTGCTTTTGGTGAGGACAAGCTTAGCTCCGATGGAAAAAGTGTCGTGGAACTTACAAACGGTTCCTCAGGTTTACCTTCGATCACAACTTTAAATTTTTCATGTACTTCCTAAGAGCGGAGTTTCGTGAAGGTTACATTGATTTTGTGCTTGATTGGTGCAGAGGATGGTAGAGAGGTCTTAAACGAAGATGCTCCTGAGAACAATTCTCAATATACAACCGTCTATGTAGGAAACCTCGCTCCAGAAGTAAGTTATCTGCTTTTAGGGAATTGCTCTTTGTGATTGTAACTTATGATCACTGTCCATAAACACAGAGACATCCCTTGGTTGTCTTATTTTGGCACCTCTTGACGGTTATCAATCTTGCAGGTAACTCAGCTTGACCTACACCGCCTATTCTATGCACTTGGCGCTGGAGTGATTGAAGAGGTCCGTGTGCAACGAGACAAAGGCTTTGGTTTCGTGAGATATAACACTCATGAAGAGGCTGCTCTTGCTATTCAAATGGGCAACTCTCAGCCTTTCCTCTTTAACAGACAGATAAAGGTACTAACATCAGTTACATCGAACCGTTTGTGCATCTAATTGGACTGTGTTTGGTTTTTCTGTAAACCAATTTATTTTGGTTCTGTGATAAATTGTAGTGTTCATGGGGAAGCAAACCAACACCATCAGGCATAGCTTCAAACCCGCTTCCACCACCGGTTCCGGTCCCTAGTCCAATGGACTTTTTAGCCTATGAGAGGCAAATGGCTCAAGCCAAGATGCACCCTCAGGCTCAGCATTCCCAAAGCCACGTCAATGCGGCTATGTACGATGGTGGCTTTCAGAATGTAGCTGCGCCGCATCAGCAGCTCATGTACTATCAGTAATAAACTAACTCTGGTCTCTTTGCTCCGAGATACCTCTTTTTCTTTCTTTCTTAATTTTATCACTTTCATGTTTTTGCTATTTTATTTCAAAGACCTTGTTTTGGGAGTCTTTATGTATGTTTCTGTTTCACTTGAAGTTGTTGGTTTTATATGTATGTTTAGTTTGTGTAACCTATGGGTCTAAACTTGGATTATAAGCCAAGCAATAAGTTAACATTGAAATAAAAGGGGTTATTGTATTTAACTACTTTGTCTCTTTGGCCACATTAATTATTATTATTAGCTTAATTAATTAAGGAGGTTTTAATATGTATAAAGATGCTGCCTAATCATTAGTCTCTGCCTAAAGGCTTCTCTAATCTTATTCTAATTAAGACAAGACAAGGTGAGTACTCTCTATAAGTTGTGTCTTAACTTAGAAAGTTAGAATCACATAGGTGCTAAATATATTAAGAAAAGACTCAAAAACTTTATAGAATCTGCAGAGATTCTACTCATGAGTTTTGTTTATAATTCTAAGAATAACAGAAACTTCAAGACATTTAAGTTCAAAGCTTTTTTTAATGTGCCCATGTTTCAGACAAGATAACTTAACAACACCAACAACAACATAATGATCTCTAGACCCTTTCATGATAACAACAACATTTACACATAACATAACAACAAAATGATCAAATCCTAAATCCAGACAATCTAGAGACGTTTATAATCATAGCAAATCACAAGTAAAACACACACACATTTGTGTTCCAATTTTGTCAGCTACTTACATTGCCATTATTCTTCACATCGCGATGATCATCATCATCAAGGATCCTTCTTTCTCCTCTCCTGCTCCTCTCTTCTTCTTCCTCTTGATTGTTCTGTGTTATCTCCAGCTGAGTTTTCAAGAACTGCATTCTCTGCAACTCCATCTCTTTAGCAAACTTCATCCTCTCCTTCTCCAATTCCACCATCAGCTTAAGCTTAGCCATCTCCGCCTTCTCATAAGCTTCGGTGAATCCAAGTATCGCCTTCGCCACATCTCCAGCTCCTCCTCCTCCTCCTATTGATGTCGTCTTCTCCATCTTCAACCGCTTTGGCAGCTGAAACGGTTTAAGCGGTTGCAACGGTGGCAAACTCTCGGCTGAGTAAGGAGGAGAAGGAGGCTCAGGATCAGACTCAGATTCAGTCTCGGAAGCACTTCTTTTCCTGAAATGCCACCGCATCGAATCAGAGGAGCTTCTCTGTTGCTGCGTAACCTGTGTTCCTTTGGCTTGACGTTTGTTCAAAAGAAGACCCTTTTCGGATAACCTCGAAGAAGAAGAAGCATTCATGGTGGTATTGTTGCTACCAATTAAAGCTTCAAGCTTTTTGAAGAAAACCCATTTGCTAGATTGCCTATCAACATCATCACAAGTAGAAGCTAACTTAGCTTTCTCTTGCTTATACTTCTTCTTAACAGTATCGATCCTGTTCTTACACTGAACATCTGTTTTGTTGTATTTGCATTTACCACTATCGTTAACGATATCAGCTACTTGTTTCCATTGTTGTTGTTTCAATGTTCCTTTACCTTGTTCTGAGAATCTATCTCCCCATGCTTCGATTAGTACTTTCGTTGCTTCTTCGCTCCAACAATCGTCTCTTCCTCCTCCTCCTCCTCCGCTTCCGCCGCTTCGTCCGTTTCTGCCACCGCTTACTCCTCCTCCGCCTCCGCTGGTGACGGACGGTGTGTGAACGATTAGAGCCAAGGCGTTAGACGGCGGAGATTGAGGAGGTTTCTTCGCGACGGCGACTGTAACGGAGCTCGTAGGCAAAATCGGAGATAACGGAGAACGGAGAGGCTGCTTAGTCTCGTGAATCTCGTCTTCTTCTTCCATTGTTTTGAGATCGGAGAAGATGAGATTTTGAATTTCGAATTTTTTTTATTTAATTTTTTGAGATCTGAGAATTTTTTTTATTATTATTTCACCGGCGTAAGAGATAAGGTCACCGGATGAGTAATCTCCGTTATTGACCCGATAGGTTTTGTGAAATGACTAATATACCCTTTGATCTTTCCTTTTTTTATTAGGAGCAAAAGGGAAATTATTGGAATTTGTGAATATTCGTATGACGTTATGGTAAATTAACATTTATATGATTTTGCAAATTTTAGTTAGGAACAAAAGGAGTTATAATATATATCATTTACAAAAATTATTTAGATTAAAAAATTAGATTTATAATATATGATAAAGCGCATATTTAAAATCAAACTTTAATAAAAAAAACAGATTTGTGCAATTTAATTTTATTTAGATAAAAAACAATTTATCGTAGAGATAAAACTTTAACCAAAAAGTTAAATATGATAAAAAGTAATATTTTGTTATTTGTATGATATCGAAAAAAGTAGGAGAATTACAAAACTACACTTTTTAAATTGTATTTCACAAAACTACAATTTTTAAAATTATTTCACAAAACTACATCTAGTTACTAAAAAAATTTTAGTAAAAATTAAATCGAAATTAGTCTTATCCACAAAATTATAGACCTTCAATATTATATCTTAAACATTAATTAGCGAATCCAAATGAAAATATTTTAATTTTAATGATTTTTTAGAGCATAATTGAACGATTTAAAATTTGAAAATGATGTAAAAATAGTAAAATATTGAATTATGTGTAATTTTACGAAAGAATGATTGAAACGGTGTAGTTTCGTGAATTTCTCAAAAAGGTAATGTTTTTTAATATTGACGATGGGTCTTATAACTTTTACCAGTGGTAAGCAAAAAAAAATAAAAATAAGAATAAGAATAAATCAGATCCAATGGGCCATAGCCCACAGAAGTTGAGATCTAAAGAGACCCAATAAAAATGATGACGTGGAATTGATACGACTATGTTGTGTGTGTGATTATCTTATTCGTGACCTTAAAATACGTGTATAGCACTATTAGCCACTACATAATAATATTAACAAAGTATAATATAAACTAACTTTACTATTTTTTTAAAATTGTTTATTCTAACTTATTCACCACATGCCTTCTTTTATTTCAACATGCCTTCTTTTATTTCAAGTGGGGTCACCACCATGTGTCCACTCTCCCATTTTATGAATACTTCATTCAATAGCGTGAATTTGGTGAACATTATAAAGCGAAGGTTTAATTTGCAAAAATAACAAAAACATGTGTAAATTTGTCAAAATTACAAGGGTTTTTTAATCTCAGTTTCACCATTTATTTCTCTATAATAAAAATAATCATCTATTGAAAACTATTTATTGAATCAACAAACAAACGTTCATTATCCAATTGAAAATAGACGTATATTATCTTCAATAGACGTATATTATATGTAAAATAGACGTATATTATCTAAAAAATCATATTTATCATCTATTTCTAAATATATCATAAACTTTATACACTTACCTTTAAACCCTAAAACTCTAAACACTTAACCCTACATCATAAACCATAAACCCTATACATTTACATTTACCCTAAAACCATAAACATTTAACCCTATATCATAAACTTTTATCTCATAATCATTATTTATTCTCAAAATAGTTATCTATTATAACTTAGATAATAGATAACTATTTCTAAAAAATCACATTTATCGTTTCATATTATTTTCTGACATTCGGGAAATAGATGAATAATATACTAAAGTTTTCATAAATGACGTTCATTATCGAAATTGAATAAGAATAAAAGATGAGAAAAAGAAGATAGTGAAAATAATATAAAAAATAAGATAAAATAAAATGAGAGAAGAAGATGAGAAAAAAAAACGAAGAAAAAGAGAAAAAGAATATGGGAAAGAGAAAGAAAAAGGAAGAAGGAGAGAAGAAGATAATAGTTAGGGGTAAAAAAGAAATTTTTCACTACCTCTCTCTACTCTTTTATTTTTGCAAATTAATCCCCACTTTCTAATATTCACCCATATTTCCCTTGCATATATACATTTGTCCTTACTACTTTTACACCCATAAAAATCGCATCTTGATTTCAGAGAATAATTAATTAACTTTTTGGATTAACATAAACTAGGATTACTAAACTACACATTTTTAATTTTATTTTACATAACTACACATTTTTAATATGTATTTCGCAAAACTACATTTAAATACTAAAAATTGAATTCAAATAAACTTTATTCACATAATTGTATTTCTTACTATTATATCATAAACAATAATTAACGAACTCAAATAGCGAATTCAAAAGAAAAAGTAATTTAGGTAAATTTTTAAAGAATAAATTCACAAATAAAATTTTTAGTAAGACGTATATATAGAAAAATATTCAATCAAGTGTAATTTTGTGGAGAAAGAAGTGAAATGATGTATTTTGTAAATTTCTCTTAGCATAAACTCAGAAACTAGTGTCATTAGATGATTTTTTTAATAATTTTAATGGTTTATAAGAGAAAAAAATAAACGGAAAACAAAAAGAAAATAAGATAGGTTTCTAAAAACAAGTAATAATTGAACTTAAATTTCTTAACTAAAAACCTATTAAAATATTCCAACATTTAATAATATATATATATATATATTAATATAATATTATTATAATTAAGATACTCCTACTCTCTCAAGTCAATTCTCTCTTCTCAATATAGTTGTAATATAAATAATAACCTCGCGTGACACGTTATTATTAAACAAAAGACAAGTATGTAATATAAATATAACGAAATGGTCT
The DNA here is from genome assembly GCA_963556525.1 of Cochlearia excelsa. Lineage (NCBI taxonomy): Eukaryota > Viridiplantae > Streptophyta > Magnoliopsida > Brassicales > Brassicaceae > Cochlearia > Cochlearia excelsa. Next base: position 34,365,168 of record OY748329.1, on the reverse strand, counting down.
CTAAACTTAAAAGTCACACAAAACATAAAATAAATGGCAGAGATTATCAAAACAAGTTTAGCAAAAAGTGTTGTAGGGTTACTTTTGGTATTTACATTGTTACCGATCAACGTGTCGGGACAGAATATAAAGGCGGCGACACTTTTCACGTTCGGTGACTCAAATTTTGATGTCGGAAACAAACAGACACTAACCAAAGCTAACGTGGCGCAAGGTTTTTGGCCGTACGGTAAATCACGTGATGAACCTAACGGCAAATTCTCCGACGGTTTTATTGCACCGGACTTTTTAGGTATATAATTATTTTTTATTTTTTTATTATGTTTATTTGATCTTTTAATTATAATTATATAGGAAGATCTTTAATTAGATTAAAGTCTAGTGTAATATATTTAAAAAATAATACCGCAAATATAAAAATCAACTTTTAACACTTTAAAGGTTAATAATTTCATTTGTATATAGAGTTTTGGATTTGTCTTTGAAGGTGGATAGGATGGGATGTAATTTTGAAATTTTGAGATTTATAGTTACTTTAAGTTTTGTGGTATATTTAGTCAAATGTTTTTTTTTAAATGTATTTTTGAAAAAATTGCTCTTATAAATATGCGATATTAACCAAGTGCTCTTGGTCTAGTGGTTTCCACTTGTGTGGAGGAGTCGCCATGTTGGTCTAGGCCAGGGATCGATTCCTTGCAAGTGCGAAATTGTTAGATTATTCACTTGGCCAGATGGATATGGGCTCTTGCTTTCGGCTCATTTGAATACCCGGAAAGAGAGTCTATCCGTGGGGTGCACTTCCCCTTGGGGATTAGTCTGGACCCTTCCGTAGGTCTGGGATACCCAAGTTAACCAAAAAAAAAAAAAAATATGCGATATTTTAGAGTTAGGATAAGTGATATTTTAGAGTTAGGATAAGTGATATTTTAGACACTCATATATGGTGTCCTAAAACTTTTAAAATGGTATTTTTTAAAATTGCTCTTATTAAATATGTGGACTAATATTATATGGAAAATCTAATTGATTAGGCATTAACTAAAATATAAAATTAAATTAAAAATGCAGCAACGTTCATGGGGATTCCGATAAAGATCCCGGCGGCGCTTAAACCGGAGGTGGATGTCTCACGTGGAGCTAGTTTCGCCGTTGCCGATGCTACTCTTCTCGGAGCTCCGGTGGAATCTGTTAGTCTACTTATTTTAATTTCTCCTATGCATATTATACATTTTTTTAGTCTTAAATATGCATATATTACATAGAGACATTTTAATTATATATTACATAGAGTATTCAAATAAAAAACAAAGAGTTGTTATTGGCTAATGTTTTTAGTTGACTTTTACATCTATAGGAAATTTAGGTAAATTTGAAATGGCTTCTAAAATATCAAGATTTACTTATTTGACTCTTTGTTTTTTTTTTCTTACCTATAAATACATTAAAATTTAAAGGGTCCCAAATTTAAAGTGGATTTTTAAATCCAATTACAAAATCATTAAACTAATATAATATTATTAGATTTCAATTAACAAGTATTTTACTTTTTCTTACCCGCAATTTAATAATTAAGTGGGGGGCTCTTTTTAAAATATTTGTCATATACAAATATTCGACTTAAAATCTAATAAGATTCATATTAATATTTGTAATTATTACAATTGATTATATAATTTATTTAATTTTTAATTTCTGTAGTTGAGTCTGAATCAACAAATAAGAAAATTCAATCAAATGAAAGCAGAAAATTGGAACGACGACTTCATAAAAAAATCAGTGTTTATGATATACATTGGCGCCAACGATTATTTAAATTTCACAAAAACTAACCCTAAAGCAGACGCAACTGCCCAACAAGCTTTTGTTACTTCCGTGACTAACAAGTTAAAGAGCGACATAAACTTGTTATACTCATCAGGAGCTAGCAAGTTTGTGATCCAAACCCTAGCACCATTAGGTTGCTTACCTATCTCTAGACAAGACCACAACACTGGTTTGGACCAATGTTTCGAGCCACTCAACGATTTGGCTAGACAACATAACGAGAAAATCGGACCGATGTTGAACGAAATGGCTAAGACCACCTCTGGTTTTCAATTCACGGTGTTCGATTTCTACAATGTTATTATACGCAGGACACAACAGAATATGAACTATAGTAAGTTTTTTTAATTTACGCATTTGTTATATGTGTATTGCTTTTGGGGGTAATTACGCCTTTAAAATTGTATTTTACGAAAAGAAAAAATAAGTTTTATTTTCATAAATACAACTAAACACCAAATATTACTAAATATTATATTGAACACAACTAAACCATAAACAATAAATATTAAACATAAATGAAAACCTTTTTTAATTAATTGGGATAAAATTTTAGAAAATAATTTAATTATTTGTTTTTTAAAGTGTATAGTTTTAAAAAGATGGGTATAGTTTTTTGTTTGTAAAAGGAAGGGTATTCAATATTTAAACGAAAAGAAAGAGTTTTACATGGCCAAAAACAGAAGTAATTCCAAAAAATGAATTTTAATTTATAGGTGTATAGTTTTACAATTAGTGTTTTGAAAAATTGTAGTTTTATGAATTTCTCTTTGACATATCCCATATGATGTGATTACTTAATTATGTACAAAAATGCTAAAATATTTGTTAATTTTTTAGGGTTTTCTGTGACAAACTCATCGTGTTGCGGCGTTGGAACACACAATGCATATGGTTGTGGTTTACCTAACGTGCACTCCAAGCTATGTGAATACCAAAGATCTTACTTATTCTTCGATGGACGTCACAACACAGAGAAAGCACAAGAAATGTTTGCTCATCTTCTTATCGGAGCCGATACTAATGTGATCAATCCAATGAACGTACGTGAGCTTGTGGTTTACCCTGTGGATGAACCTATGCGTGAGCTTTGGTTTCCTACAAATGATCAAGCCACTAGTAGTGTTAAGACCAGTGACACTACTACTAGCTCTGTGTCTAGCCGTGGTTACGAGGTTTATTAATGAAGTCTCTATAAGTTAATTTGGTTTTATTCTCTACAATGATAAGAATTGTAATGTTTTTTGCAACTTTTTTTTTTCTTCTAAAATAAAAGATTCATCTTTTTGTAACTCTTGTCATGGATTAGATTGAGTCTATAAATCAATAATTTTGGTTTTCACAAGGATCATGAGTTTATTAAATATTTGTATCGAGATCATAATTATTATTAGATTTTTATCCAAAATAAAAATTGTTATTAGTTAAAAAAATTATTAGAACTTTTTTTTATAAACAAAAAATATTAGAATTTCATAAGAACAAAAAATAATTTTATAAAATATATATATGTGAACAAGTAGATAGCTTCAGAACGTGTTTGTTGTGACCATTTGTTTCTTGTTCTCTGACAACTTTTTGACTTGTTGTGACAGATTCATCTGTAAATAAACATAATCAAGTTTTGAAAATTACCTCTTTTGATTTATTTATTTTTTTTGAATCAAAACATCATCACAAGGTTTATTATGCAACATAATATTATTATTATTATTATTATTATTATTATTATTATTATTATTATTATTATTATAAAAATTGGGGTTTATTTTGTCGTAGCTTGACCCGTGATTTTTCGAATTAATGTCGTTAAAATAAACATTGCATGTTAGACCATTTCCAACAGAGAAACCCACAAAATTTCTTAACTATTCACTGGGATCTATGAACAGTTGGTTTAAAAAAAATAAAAATAAAATAATTAAAAACGCATCAATCATAGGCCGCCACGTATCCAAAGGGTCCACTAAATAGTTAAGATCATGCTCTTAAATAGGAAATATAAGACCATAAACATTGCAAGCTCTAAAGTGGGTTTTAAAATTAAAAGCCCATTAAAATATAATTAAAAACAAAAAATTCTAAGAGACGACTTCTATCATCTCTAATTTCGGAACCGGATCTGAAAAAAAAAGTTCTTTTTCTCTCTCTCAACATCGTCTTCGTCTTCTTCATAGTTTCAACATCTCTATCGATCTCTCTCTTCCCTTACTTCTACAAGCACAAAACCTATTTTAATAGCTTTGATCACCACACAGATTCAGATTCTTTCTCTCGATTTCAGAGATGATTTCAGAGATGGTTTCAAAACCTGACTATTTCTAGATTTATTTTGATTTTTTTGAAATTGGAATTTTTGGACAGTGATGGAAGGTTTATGGTATGTGTATGGAGAATCTGAGTTAGCTTCTTATGGGTTAAGTAAATAATCGATTTTGTTATATGTCTGTGTTGGATACTCTGCTTCTATTATGCTTTGTCATGTACTTGTACTTGGTGTAGTCTCTAATCTCATTTAAGTGTGTGATATTTTATCTAAAATTTCAATACAAGGTTGATCAAAATCAAGCCCTGAATCTCATCTGAATCTCATAGAACATGGTCAACTTACTGTGTGTGATTTTTGTTAAAAACCCATTGACAGTTCTACCAATAATACCCATTTTTCATTAATATCCTAATCAAATTTTTTAATCTTTTATAATATTAACTTTTTGGCTTAGAACCATAAATTGGGTTTTACCAATGTTCATGCTCTAAGATCCAGATCTTAACTATTTAATGGGTCCCACCTGCTAAGATCCAGATCTTAACTATTTAATGGGTTCCATCTGCTAAGATCTGTTTAAGAAACACCAATGGATATACTCTTACATGCATAGCTTTATAGTTTCTCTTTCTTTCTTTTTGTTTTCTCTTTTAACGTTTTGCTCAAGCAACTAACACGTCACATACATCATGCATGCAATATTGTAGTGTAGACGAAGAGAAGTTTTGTATTTTATTGAATGTGTGTTTGTTTGTAGTTAAATTAGACTATTCTGAATCAAACATGCTTATGTGTTGGAGTATGGAGACATTGCAATTTTGTAAGTCATGCAAATCTTAAATGTGTCAAATTCCTTGATGCATTTTTTGTTTGCTATTCTATTATTTTTTCCCTAGACGACCTTATACATAGAAAAAAAAATTTGTACTCTTACCAACACACTTCACTTCTTGAAACACACTTTATAATTGTCCTGACTATTATAATGAAAAATTATTACTTTTACATTAGAAGTATAAAAATATATATTGTTTTAATTACGTTTCATAAAACTATTACATACTAAACATTAAATTCAAATTAATACTAAACACAAATTCATATCCTCTTAGCATTAGCATTAAATTTGACATACTGATAAAAACCCAAATAACAAGTTTTAGTTTAAAATAAATTTTAACAGGATGATAACTTAACCATTTTTTAAAAAACATATATAAATTTCATTATAGTTAGGTTTAGTTTTTGTGACAAAAAAAGTTATGTTTGGTTTTGTAATTAAAGAAAAGACTGAAAGGATATGATTTTTTAATTTCTTTCTTTATTAAATTTATGAAATTTCTTAAACTAAACAACAAAATATTTTAATCCATTAAATATTAAATGGATTTTAAAATTTACTCCTTGTTTATCAGAAAAAAATCCTCATAATCTTGCCAACAAGAAAAAAATAGATTTCCGATGAATTTTTAATGTGTCACACTTTTTTTTAAATAGAACTCATTTAATTTCGAATAATTTCACATTTCACAATATAAATATAGTAGAAGACCCAAAAACTTTATCAAACGTTATCATTTCTCTAGTTAAACATAAAAATGGCAAGCAAGTATAATTTAGTGAATGTACTTGTGGTATTATTGATATCATCTCTTTTTGATATCATCACCGTCTCCGGGCAACGTATACCGACGGTGGCATTGTTCACGTTCGGAGATTCAAACTTTGACGCCGGAAATAGAAAGCATATCTCAAGAACTACTTTGACTCTTCCTCAACACTTTTGGCCTTATGGTAAATCTAGAGATGACCCCAATGGCAAGTTTTCTGATGGCAAAATCGTCCCTGATTTTATCGGTAAGTTATAGCATAATATTTATATTATTTGTTAAAATACAATTATAGTATTAATTTATATAAATACACTAAATATAAATTTGATCTAACAAGTATTAAATTATAGAGATTGAGATTGTTGTTATTTTGTTTTTGGGTTTTCCTCCAAAGAAAAATAAGTAACTACAATTTTTATTCTTTTTTAGTTTGAGGAAAAAATAGTGAACACATTAACCAAAAAAAGACAAAATAGTGAACACCATATATATTATTTAACCGATATATATGTTTTAATATGACCAAACTCCAAAACCATGTTTAAATCACTTTATTATCCATTGTTCTTATAAGTTGTAACATAAATAAAAATATTAAAAGGGTAAATAAAATTAAGAACAATGATCATAATTAAGGAGTGAATATAATTTAAATCATAGCAAGATTCATGGGGATTCAACACGACCTACCTCCGGCGTTTAAACCCGACGCCGATCTCTCACGAGGAGCCAGCTTCGCCGTCGGCTCCGCCTCTCTTCTCGGCTCTCCTACAAACTCCGTAAGCTTACTTAACTTTATTTTTAAAAGTTACAACATAACCAACCTAATTAATAGTCATAAACTTTCATCGTAAAAATTGTGTAGAATGGTGCTACGTGCCTTTAGTCTCGCTTAACTATTTATATATATATATATTTAGTATCATTGTTTTTTATCACGGTAAAATTTATTAAATGATATTTTTTACAAAAAAGGAAATACAATAGTATTATAATATAATCTCTATAACTTAATACTCAATTCATATTTTAATATGTTTATAAAATAATAATTTTTGCGGATGAGCAAGTGGCCCAATGGTAGTCACCTCTGCATCTAATCGCATAACCCGGGGTTCGATCCTCGCCGCTCTCAGTTGGGAGAGAACTACTTAGACACTAGGCAACGATGAAAAAAAAAATAATAATAATTTTTTTCGCCCCAATTTTGTTGTAATTTGTCTCTTTATAAATGAATAATCACTATAAATTAATAACTTTCAAGTGTATTATATCCTAGCTTTATTAATTTATAGATATTTTATTGTATAGTATTGTTTATTTGTTATTTATTTACTATGTAATTATAAACAAAAGAAACTTAATTGAGATACTAATTATGATTTTTTTATAATATTATTTGTTGGAAGTTGTCATTGAATCAACAAGTGAGGAGATTTAATCAGATGATAACAAATTGGAAAGTAGATTATATACAAAGTTCAGTGTTTATGATATCAATTGGTATGGAAGATTATTTAAATTTCACAAAGAATAATCCTGACGCTGATGCTTCTTCTCAACATGCTTTTGTTACTTCTGTTACTAATCGATTAAGAACCGATATCAATGTAAGTCCTTATATATTAATTACTCCAAAAAAATATTAGTTTATTTTTTAGAGAAATTATTAAAAAAACACCACTAAAAAAGTTTGTAGGCCTAAAACTATATATATATATATATATATCACAAGTTTTTTATTCCCAAAATATCAACAAAATGTTTTTGGGACAAAAATATCACAAAAGAAAGTTTTAACTTACATGATATTAAAATGTTTGAATTTACTATTTAGTGTATAACATTAAGTTTGGGTAGATAAGGTTTAGTTTCAAGATTTTTAGGGTTTAATTTTAAAGGTTTCAAGTTGTTTTCAATTTTTAGTTATAATATTTTGATTAATGATATTTTAGGTCTAAAAACTTATAATGATATTTCTATCTAATTTTTTTTTATAAATGGTATTTTATAGAATTGCCATAGTTTATATATATATATAGATGTTTAATGATGTTACTATATATATTAATTATAATGTTAATTTGCAGTTATTATATTCATCAGGAGCTAGAAAATTTGTGGTGAATATGTTAGCACCATTAGGTTGTTTACCAATCTCAAGACAAGAATATAAAACCGGTAACGAACATTGTTACGAGAAACTCAACGATTTGGCCAAACAACACAATGCTAAAATCGGACCATTGTTGAACGATATGTCCAAAACCAATTTGGGTTTTCAATTCACAGTTTTCGATTTTTACAATGTTGTTCTTCGAAGGTTACAAAGAAACATGAATTATCGTAAGTATTAATATATCCTCTTTTTGTTTCAAATTATATGATGTTTAGTTAGTCAAAAGTAAAAGATTAAGAAAATCAAGAAAGTATTATTCAATGTGTAAATTAAAAACAATTCAAACCAATTACGGAAAACTATATAGAAGTAATTCGTCAATGTTAAAGTATCCATGAAAAATTTACGAACATCTTATTTTTTAAAACATAAGAATGTAATATAAATTCACTGTTAAAAATATACAATAAAAAAATAGTAAGACAAATGCTAAAAATACTACTCATCTTCTTAGAGCATTAATATGGGTTAGATGTGCAAACAAATATTAAATTTTTTTTTCGAAAAAAAATATAAAACAGAAAAAGAACCATTCGCGGGCTGCCACGTGACAGTGGGACCCGCAAATAGCTAAAGAAATGCCTCTTAAATTAGAATTTTTAGGAGTGATTTATGTTTTTGTAAATGGGCCCCACAAATAAGAGGTGGACTTAGAGGCATGGATATTAATGTTCTTAAGTTTTAGTGAAAAATAAAACGACTACAAGTTTATAGGCAAAAAAAACTATTAAAATATTTTTTGATCAAAAATATTACAAAATCTTAAAATCTCAAAAAATGAAACACTAAAATTTCGAAAAACTAAACTTTTTTCCAGAAATAAATATTATAAATTTATATTAGGAGCAATTATTTGATAATATTTGATGTGTGACTAATAAATAATTTAATATATAGGGTACTCATATACGAACATATCATGTTGTGGCGTTGGGACACACAATGCATATGGATGTGGATTACCTAACGTGCACTCTAAGCTATGTGAGTATCAAAGATCATATCTATACTACGACTCAATTCATAACACAGAGAAAGCACAAGAATCTTTTGCTCATCTTCTCTTTGGAGCCGATCCTAACGTTATAAACCCAATGAACGTACGTGAGCTTATTGTATATCCTGTTAATGAGTCTATGCGTGAGCTTTGGGTCTATACATTGGTCCATAATTTATCGTTTGTGGACAATGTCATTGATGTAAGTATTGTCTAGGTTTTTTGAGTTTAATGTGTCTCTAAAATCAAGAACTACGTACATGGTTGTAATTAATACTTTTGTTATTAATATGTTGAGAATAAATTTAACAAAAAAAATATATATATGTTGAGAATAAAGTACATGCATGTTTCCCTATGTTTTTTAAAAAAAATATTGTATACAAAACATGCACTTTTTGTTAATGTATTGTGAGAATATACATATTTTGTCACTATTCAAAAAAGACTCTAAAAACATAAACACAATGTTTACTTTATGTTTAGGGAACTAAAAAGTAAAAAAATTACAAAATCCTAAAAAAGAATGTACAAAGAGACAGGCATTAATAATTCAACGGTAATAATTGTTAGCTTTAATCAAAGACGATGTTTTCCAAAAAAAAGGGTCAAACCAACGAATAAATGCTATAGAAAATTGGGAAAAAAATCCTCATATATATTAATGTAAACCTTATAAAGAGAGAAAAAATATAGTTACACATACAAACAAAAGTTTGGTTATATAGAAAATGCATATTTCGATTAAAACGGTGAAAGGGAAGAGCATAAACATAGATGTTGAAGATAGCTCCAACACCATAGACCTCAAGTTCCATGGTGAGCCGATTCGTGACTTGGTTTTGCAACTAGGTCATGGCCATGGTCCGAGTAGGCTCGACAAAAACCAATCTAAAGAAGCCAAATCCGGTGTAGAATTCATAAGGATTTATGTAAAGACTCTTACGGGCAGGACTATCTGCCTCGAAGTTGATAGGTTCGATACCATTGGAGAAGTCAAGGCAAATTTTGAGAAAATTGAAGGCATACTAGTGGATCAACAGAGGATGGTCTTCCAAGGCAAAAATCTCGATAACAATCGCACCGTAGATGAGTACAACATCAAGAATGACTCGACCCTTATCTTGATGTTGCATATTTGTGGTTGCTAAATGCTTAAGACGCCTATTTTTTCCCATCAGAAATTCAATTTTAGCGTGTTTTGTCTCTCGATAAATTAATAAACACTAAAAATTAATATTTATCATAAAAATTTGATTGTATGTGTATTTTTAGGGTTTAGTTTTCTAAAATTACATGAATGAAACTCATAAACGGTCAAAAAAATGTTACCGTTGTATGTAAACACCGAATTTAATTAAACTCATAATCCATCACGGTCAAAAACTTAATCGACGCGGACGACCGCTCAGTAGCGGAAACGTGGGGGAGTAATCGGCTAGACGAGCGAATTTTAGAAGAGAGATAATACTTAAACAAAACTAATGATTCAATAGTACTTCAATATTTTCGACAAATACCATACTTTTGAATTTTAGATCTTAACCTTATTGATCATAAAACTATAAAAATTTAATAATACTTAAAAGTCTTTTCACTAGTAATGACCTAGTAAATGAAGAAAAAACAAAATATTGAAAATTGCAAAATCGGAAAAAGAAACTTAATTAAAAACAGCATTTACTACTACACAACTACCTACCAATCACTAATATCTTAAGACTTTATTCAAATGAACGGTCAAAATACAACTAATAAATGATATACCATAGTAACAAATAAAATCACTACCCACAAGAATAAATCTAGTATAAATCTCTAAAGAGAGAATAAATTGGAGAAGTATTAATTAGGGCTTTTGCAATGAAGATTTCAATCAAAACTGTTAATGGAAAGAGAATAAGCCAAGAGATTGAAGATAGTTCAAACACAATAAACGTAAAGATCCATGGCCAAACTAGTCAAATAGTTCTTGATCTTGGTCATGACCATCCTTGTCCTGATGTAGCCATGCGCATCTTTGTATCGACCATCAAGGACAAAACATTTGTTCTAATGGTCAAAAGAACCGATACAATCAAAAAAGTCAAGACTATGATACATGAACAAGGTGGATTATCGATGGATAAGCTAAAACTAAACTTTCTTGGTACGGAGCTTGATAATAATCAAACCGTGGCTTATTACAATATCAAGCATGACTCTAATCTTGTTATCATGCAAAGTGGTTGCATTTGCTAATTAATTAGTATCTCTCTTTGTTGTTTCAAGTTTTTTTTCTTTTCATTTTTTGTTTTCTCAATACTTGTTTTCAATATCCAAAACACAAGTAGATGTTTCATGTTATATTTTGTAATGTTTAATAATCTTTCTATTAAAACAACAATGATTGATTTTTTTATTTTTTTTCGTTTTTATGTCACTATGAAAAAAGCCAGAAAAATATTTATAAAATTCCAAAAAGATTATAAAAAATGCAGAAAATTCTCCATAGGTTAATGCTTAAAGATTCAAAAAGAGAGATTGGTGTGTATAGAATTAGAATGCCATAAAGATTATTCTTACAAAAAGCAATAGATTACTACAACCCCAAGCTTACGTAAACTACTAAACCATGATTCTAATAAAATTACATCTATTTTTTTAAGTCATCAGAAAAAACTAATATTATGACATTTTAATATATACTCTCTCTATTTTTTATTGTTTAGAAAAGTGAATTAATGTTCAATATTAAATATATGATTTTTTTTGTATTTCACAATTTTTTAAAAATTTTAACTAATAGTAATTCAATAACCTCAATTAATATATTTTGAAATGTATAATTCATTATTCTCGATGAATTAAAAATATTTAAAAACCCAAAAAACAATTTTTAAAAAACAATTTTTTTTTTATAAAAGATCAATCTTTTAAAAACGAATGAAGTTTTTTTACAGATTGTCCCATGCATTAAACTAGTGCACTGGATAAACTAATATTATGGTCTCTCAATTTTTTGGCAAACTTTTGTTTTTGTGGTAAAATCTCGAAAGGAAACCAAAGAGGCATTAATATTCTCCACAACGGTCAATTTATGTAATTATATGTAGTTTAGTGACGTTTCCCAAAAGTTGTATTTATAAATGTAATCATTATTGGTTCTTTATTATTAATACAAATAATTAAATCTCCCCAAAGGCCTTTAAAAGGAAACTCCAAGATTTGATTTGTTATCAAAATTTTTTTTGCTCTCATAGTTTGATTTTGTTATCATTTTTTTTCAAATTTTCTTCTCTCTCTCATTTTTTCAAATTCTCTTGTTCAATAATCTTTTGTTATTACGTAATTTTACTTTGTGAGTATTACGTTGTAAAAAAATGCATATTTCAATAAAGAATGTTGATGGTAAGACAATGATCAACCTAAAAGTCGATAGCTCAAAATGCATCGACTTAAAAATCGACGAAGACTCGAAGACCGGTCGATATATTCGACCGGACCTTCGTCGAGGCAAAGTAACAAATATTTCTACAAAAACTCTGGATGGAAAAACAAATATTAACTTAGAAGTTGATAGCTCCAAAACATTAGATCTTATGATAGGTGAAGTCATGCATATTTTTGTAAAGAAATTAACAGGAAAGAGCATTGCTTTAGAAGTGTGTAGCTTCGACACAATCGAAAATGTTAAGACAAAGATCCAAGACAAAGATCAATGCTTGTTTGTGGATAAGCAGAAGTTGTTATTTGAACGTAAGGTGCTTGAAGATGATTTCACCATAGGTGATTATAATATCCAAAGCAATTCTATTATTCACTTGATTATGTAATATTGGACTTATATAATTATCTTTGTTGCTTGTCATGTTTTTTATATATTTATTTTGTGTGTTTACTTAAATTGTTGGTCGTTTTGAATTTTTGTTTAATGAGTTAATTTCATATATTTTGAACCACCCAATATTAATTAAAGTAACGTTTTCATTTTCTTTATATTCTATTTCTTTACAAGATTGTACATGT